>JAIVEN010000014.1:6030000-7235000 GCA_026686845.1 Adenanthera pavonina
TCATTAACACTCATCTAAGTCTACACTGTACACACTAGAGTTAAACTGACGTATTCAACACACACGTGTGTGTATATATATATATATATGAATTGTATTCATGATTCAATTAGAGATCAAATTATATCATTTTTATAAGACAATTAATTATGTAATATTATTAAGTTTTTTATAGTATTTTTAATATTGATTTCTTTTTAATTTTTTATATAACATATGTAAGACCATTAGTTATGTAATATTTTTATACTATTTAATGATATCATTGTGAACACCCCATTTTGTCCGGGTATTTCAAAAAAGAACAAAAAAAAATAATAATAAAGTAAAATAAGGTTAATAATAAATAATAATATCTAAATGAAAAAAAAACAACAAAAAGAAATAAAATAATGAGAAGAAAGTTGCAAGAATTAAATAAATAAAATTAATATACAAATACATAACAAAATATATATATATATAATAAAAAATAATAATAACAAAAAAATAGAAAATGAAATAAAATAAAATAAATAATATATAATATATATATAAAGAAACAGAAAAACACAAAAAAATAATAACAACAAAAAATGAAAAAAGCAAGCAAAAAAAAATAAAAATAAAAAAGGCATATAAAAAAAAAAAAGAGGGGGAGGGGGTAATTTTGGGCCCAGGATGCCACGAGCCCAATTGAGGGCTCATGGACCTGGGCCACCAAGGGCGTAGCCCTAAAAGAAATGAGAGGGAGAGAGCCACCGAAAAGAAGAGCACACAGAGGGAGCAGCTGATACTGGAAAAAGAAAAAAGAAAGGGGCGGTGCAGACTGAGAAAAGCAGGGAACGAAAAGAAAGGAAGCAGGGGGGATGGCCGCGAGGAAGAAAAGCTGGAGACGCGGCCAGAGAAGAGCAGAGACACTGAGGAAGGAGCAGAGAAAAGGCATAAGAGAAAACCGAGGGAACCGTGGACAAGGGGTTGACCGAGGGAGCCATATGCAGTCTGAGCAAGGAATGGGGGGAGCTGCGGGTAAGCCGAAAAGCAGATCTGAGAGGGACTAAATGCGCAAGACCCTGACACGACCAGAGAAGAGAACGAGACCGAGGAGCACGAAAGGATGAAATAGAGGGAGGCGTGCACGACTAAAATTACAGAGGGAGCACGCTTCAAGGGAGCAGAGGGAGCCGGATGTGACGGTGAAGACAGGAAAAGCAAGATAGAGACACGAAGAAGGGGACCACGCTCGAGATTTCTCCTCTATTCAACCACAGAGAACTCTATAAAAGGGGAGGAGGAATTTGTGGGGAAAAAAAAGACAGGGAGCCAGAGGGAGCCACGGGGCGAGCAGAGAGAGACCGTGAGTTCCTGGGCTAAGGGACCGAAGAAACAGAGAGATCTTCGGTGGGGGGGTTGGATTGAGAGAGGACGAGGAAGGAAGCCCTAAAAATTTCTAGGACCAATAATCCGAGGGAGAGATTTCAGAGCCACGGTGAAGGCTGAGCAGGAAAGGGAACAACCGAGAGAGGCCGAGAGGGGACAGCCGGGAACCCGAGTCCGAAAACCCGCAACCGGGCACCCGAACCCGAAACCGAGAGTTCGTAACCGTGCTCCCGAACCCGAAACCAAGAGTCTGTAACCGTGAACCCAAAGCCAAGTAGCCGAGAGCCTGCAACCACGGAAGACACCGAGAGCCATTGAGAAAGCTGAGGAGATTTGGGGACTAAAATCACTAGAGGTTGAAGTTCCAGAGGCCGAGGGAACCGGAATTCAGGAATTGGAAGAGGAGCAAGGGATCCGAAGCATAGGTGAAGAATAATTGTCATCTGGGTCAGTTCATTCTACTGATTAGAACTGTTTTTTTTTTTCTTCTCATTTTCAGTATGAATTTCACAAAGGAGTTTGTAGTTTACGCCTGGATTCTTTGATGGGGTCTTCTGTTGATTGATTTAAGAAATTTTAATGCATGCTAAGTGGTAGTTTTTGTTTAGAGATTTTGGTATGCTGTCATGGAATTTTGCTGGTCAATGAAGGTCGTGACAGTGATTGGTGTTTCTAGTATGAATTCTTGGCTTGCTACTGTGCTGTCAAAATCGTGTTGATTTGAACGAATTGTGGCTAAATTGAGTATTGCTGTTAGAGTGTGAAGTGGCTCATTATACCATTAACTATTAGAATTTAGTATAAGTTGAAAGATTATGTTGTGAAGGATCCGTTTCCTTTTCTGATTCTGAATGCTGCGTTTGCTTTTCTGGTTCTGTCTTCTATTTGGTCGCGTGAACTCTAACCTGGGCCATGTATTTGTTATGAATTTTTATGGGCTGGGCCGTATGTGGTGGATATTCCATCCCATCTCTTTTACGAGTTGGGCCTTATGAATTCTGGAATGAACCTGACGTGGAGAGGCCTGCTACGAAATTTTTGCTTTTATTTTTGTTTTTTGTTTTGCTTCTTGTTGTTTCTGTTTTTGTGGGCCTGACACCAGAAGCCCATAGGGGAGTATGGGTACATTGCAAGGGATTACATTTAGTAATCCCCAACAATTTTTAGCCCTTAAAGTTTGTTTTCTTAATAAATAAATAAAAGGTAACAAAGTGAATGAATAATTGCCTACGTGACTACGCCCCCTTGAGGTTTTCCGAGCCCACGCGGGTGTCTCCGTTAATCATGTTGTCATGTAAGTCTGCATGTTTGCGTAAATAATAAACGAGCTTTACGCTATATGATTTTGTAATATAATATGTATCTTGAAATATTTTATACGAATAATATTTGTTGATGTTCAATTTTTTCTTATATAATAGAAATAACCGACTTAGTAGCTACACCACGTGAGTTTTCGGAACCCACGCAGGTATTTAAGTTTACTGAGTTATCGCGTGAGATTGTGAACCCACGTAGATATATTAGTTAAATGACTCTTGTTAAGAAAATAATTATATTTCAAAAAAATAAATTATGATATCTTAACAGGTTTTTTTTCAATTTTATCCAAAAATACATAATAAAATTTTCTTTATGAAAAAATATAGTAGTATATTCTAAAGTTTTGCTTTAAAAGTTAATAAAACCTTTATGCCGCGAGGTTTCAGAACCTTCATAGGTAGTTTAGGGATCAGTTTATCAGGCATGACCGCGAGTCTACGCTAGATAAATTGGTTTTCATTTTTATAAAAAATAAAAAAAAGGGGGGAAAATTTTCAAAAGAATAAAAAAAATGTGATGGTTTTCCAAAATTACAAAAATATATCATTTTAAGACAAAAATCAAAGAGAAACAAAAATATTTTCAAACAAAATAAAATAGGAGTAAGTAAACAGAATTAAATTATCTTTTGCAAATTAAAACACACCAACTCAACCTCAGAAAATTGTTTTGGTTGCAAAAAAGTAAATTATTTTCCATTAACTTTCTCTTATTACAAAATTTTACAAAAATTAAAATAAAAAAAAATATCAACCAACTGACACGCATTTCTAGTCCCAAACTACGTGGGCTTTGATCCCTATCACAGGGTACGTAGGCCCCAGGCTCTGATCCTGGGTCAAGTCCGCCTTTGTAAATAAATAAATATTTCCTAATTTATTTGGTGTTTTTTCTCTTGATTTAATAAATATTTTCCCAATTTGTTTTCTCAATTCATTTTTCTCATTTTGCTTAAATATCCTTAACTTTAATTTAATTTATTTTCTTTATTTTGTTTTCCAAACTTTCTTAATTTCTTTTTTCTCTACCCATTTTCTCGCATGTGATTTATAAAAGGAAAACCAAAATATATTTTTAGGCCATATTAATTTACACAATCAATGTGAGGTAACCGTTCCTAGGAACGGGTGTAGTGGGGTGCCTAACACCTTCCCCACACACAATCGACTCCCGAACCCAACTCTAGTTACGCAGACCATCCTTTCCTCTTTAATGTGGTTTCCCAAGATTTTCCTCAAAATTTTGGTGGCGACTCCTCACAAGTCGGTTTTCACTCGAAAACCAAATTTGTTCTCTTTTTTCGTCCGTCGCATTTTTCCGGGTGCTACAATCATATAACTAATTGTTAGTTATAAATTAAATTAAAAAATAAATAAATTTTTGCTAAGGAATTAAATTTTTCATATTAAAAATAACATGGTTGATTTATCATCCACCCGGAAAGCTTACTTTGGCTGTATTTGGATTGGTTTATGTATAGGTGATTATGAGGATAAATACTTATTTATAATAGATTATGTGAATAAGTAATTATGTCAAAAGTGATTTGTGTTTGGATATTTTTATCCCATAAGTGATTTTGAGAAAATAAATGTGTTTGGATTTTGGTAGTTTAAGTGATTATTAGATAGATAATGAGAAGGAAAAAGTGAAATAAGTAATTATAGGAGAATATATGATTATCATAAGTTGAATAAAATAACTTATAAAAATAATTATTTAAATAACTATAAGTGATTATTTCACTATGGGGTGTGTTTAGCAACTGATAAGCATGAACACTTTTTTTTCTCCATGAACACTTTTTTTTCTTATCCAAAGGGGCATTTTATTGTTGGAATAATAACATGGTTTTTTATTAGTAGAATAATCTTATTATTAATAAAAAGTTAATACTCGTATTTAGGGCCTCTTTGGTTTACCTTTTGGTAAACCAAATCATGGTTTCTAACTATTATTTTTCTTAAAATTATTTAAATAAATTTATGATAAATTTTTTTATTTTTATCTAAATTTTATTTTTGTAAAATGTGATTATTTTAAATTATCTTTTAAAAGAAAAATCAAACGGGCACTTGTTCTGCTATGAATGTTTACGAGAGGCACGCCGGGCTGGTAGGACACATGCTACCATCAGTTGTGGCTACCAGGCAGCTGACGTGGCAATCGAAACACGCTAATTGGGTGGCAGCAAAGGTTGGTATTCCATCATGCATCAGCATGAGTCGAGAAGCAGAGATATTCACTCATTCTTCTCAATGTTAATTTGTTCTAAAAGTGCTCCTTGTTGTAGTGACAAACTTAGGAGTAACAATTTTTCTGGAAAAAATTTTAAATAAATATCAAGAAAATAAGATATTTTTAAAAAGTAATTCCAACTTACTCTAATTTAAAAAAATACTAAAGTTTGTAATTTGAAAATAAAAGATGAAAACACTTTTCCCATATAAATGATACATTTATAAGTAATAATTATATATTTGTATGTAATAATAGTGTATTAATTTTCAAATTGACTAAAAATTTGTCAATAGTGTGTCCCATATATTTTTATATTTTATATTGATGACAAATGACTTATAAATTTTTCTTTAAATCAAAGCAATTTGATGATTTGAATTTTTTTGTTGGCTAAAATATTTTTAAGTGATCTATGCAGAGATATTTTCTTTTTTATATGTTTTTCATAATTTGTATATTTGAGATTGATATATACATATATTGTATATTTTAGTGCTAGAAGTAAACAAAATTGATTTGTGTTGGAAAATAAAGTAATATTAATTTGCATTTACGAACTCTCAATCACAAATTGTAGATATTCAAAGAATTATGAAGAGTGGGGATAAAAAGAGCGGTTTATCTTATCCATTTACACATTTGTATTTTACTTTCTTTAATGTATTTTGTTTGGCTCTTTATTGAATTTATACATTCCTTTCCCATTCAAAAAAGGAAAATATTATTATGATTTCTCTCAATATCTCAGGTAAGTTCAATGTCTTTTTATGGAAATTTTGTGTGAAGACTTATAAATAAAATTATCGTAATATTTGCATGATTGATACATGCACGAGTTTTTTGTTTTTCTTTTTTGAAGAGTTTTTATCATGTAAACCTTATAATAGACATGAGTTTTTTATTGAATGACTTGTCATGAGTACTGAATAATTTATCATGAGTCTTGAATGGTAGAATATTTTATAGATGATATAGAATCATGAACTTTAATTAGTTTATATATAAATAATCTTTTGATTTTCGAATTTGACAAAAGTTATTGTAGGAACCATTTGTTCATAGCATAATTGGCTTCCAAAGTCATAGTATTATTGTCCTCCGCCCCAAACCTAAATAAAATGTCACAAGAGACAATTACTCTTTAGACCATTTTATCAACCAATTTTGGATCGTACCTTCTTCCACCAATGTCAAACAATGAAGCAGGAGAGAGAGTGAAGGGAGATAACGGAATATATTAGATTTACCATGTAATCAAATCAATCATACTACAAGCATAATATGAAAAATCGGATTGAACCAACTGATTGGATAAGAAAAGTGGTGAACCAATTACTAGTTTAGTCTAAACAAAAATGACAATCAACCCAAAAGATAATTAGGTCAAAATTAGTAAAGTTGATCTTTAACTAATTGAACCAGTTGAATTTCTTAATTTATTTTTTTCAATTTAAATCAATATTTTTTAAGAATTAGATTAGACATTGAGATGGGGAAGAAACATGTTCAAGTCTCAATGATGTAACTGTGGTTGAACCGGAATGGAATTTGGGTTGGAACCATTGTTAATTAAATAATTTTAGTTATATAATTGTTTAAATATTCATATATATATGTGATATTTTAAATGATAACAACACTAAATATAACATCTAAAAGTGGGATGGTTTAACATTTTTTATTGTTTAATTCTTGCTTATATGCCTAAAATCTCTTTATTCTGATAATTGTATGGGGAGGCTTTTTTTCTTTTTTGAGCAACACCAGTTTGGCTACACTTTGGACTCCACGTCCATTTTACTTTTTAACTTTTTCAATTTTTTTTCCAAATCAAACGTTACTATTTATAATTCATTTGATTTTTATACAACTTGTTTTGTGCCATTTTATTTTACTTTTATCTATTTTTGTATCTATAATATTGTATGATATTTTCTTAAATTTTAGGTATCATCTGGGAGGGCAAATCTAATTATATCATATATCAAAAATTCGGGTATGAAAAAAAAAAAAAGAGAAAGAAAGAAAGCCCTAACCGGCCGCAAATAATGCGATGCGATTTCCCCATTTGTTTACCAAATTGGGCCGAAGCAATAGAAGAAACGAAAAATGGAGGGAAAGAGGAAAGGGTGCAGTTCGCGCATAGACTTGTTAAGAAAGATTAAAGGTAACGAATCACGATGAAGTTTTCGAAATGCCAAAGAAATTATTGATAAATATTTCGCTTTGTGTTTGCAGGATTCACTCGAGCTTTGGTTGATGATTTGACAAGCGGGCGGTCACCCATTATTGCCATTGATCGCTTCAGAAGCTACTGCACCGATTTCAACTCAAACTGGTTCCCTTCATTCTATTTTAACTTGGAATAATAGTCGGATTATGTAGAATTCATTTGATAAATCTGTGGTTTTGTCGATAAACAGCTATATATTTTGAAGGAATGATCCAATTTAGTTAAATGTTATTCTTACTGCAATAATTAATGCAGCTTTTGTGGGTCTGATTTATCATGTGGAAAAGAAGTTCTCACATTGTGCACGGAAAACCATGTACATAGAGTCGGTCAGTTATGTTGTGCTTTCTATGTATGATTTTCAGGTTTTAGGAGCTACATTTTTTAACTAAGGTGTGTGTGTGGTCCCTCGGGGGGTCTTGAATTCCCCGGATTGCAATTATGAAATCTTCTGCATTGCTCTCCAAAGAGGGATGGATCAAATTATGGGTCATTCTAGATCTTAACCAGTTAACGGTTTATTATTTGTGTGTCTTTCAGATGTTTTGTTGCGAGTGCTACTGATTATTCAGCAACTATTGCAAGAAAACAAGCATAGTTCCAAGAGAGATATCTATTACATGCATCCCTCTGTTTTTTTGGGTGAGTATGGATTTTCGCGGCTTGATGGAGAGTGCTTTAGTATAAGTTAATGAGATGATTGAAAGCCAATTTTACTGTGTCTTCAAAAGATACAGACTAGTACTTACATCAAAAGATTAAATGAAAATCCGTCCCTTACTCATTCTAGCATTTATTACAACTTATAATTTATCTGACTTCTCTTAGATATCATCGACTGAAGCATAATTTTCACTTGTTCATTTGTTCAATTGTTGTCATGTATGACGGATGAGGGGTCTCCTTATAGTAAATGTTTGCAGAAGCGGATTATCATTTTTTTTATGCTCAAAGTTTCTTTGTCATAATATTTGTATATTAAAAGTCAGATCCATGAAAATGCTAAAATGCTAATTCCCATGACAATTACTTTTTGTTTCTTTATTGAGGAAACATATTGTCTTCTACATGAGTCCATGCCTTATCTGTTTTTCTTTATGCAGATCAGTCAGCTGTAGACCGTGCAATAAATGATATATGTGTGCTTATGGAATGCAGTCGCCACAATCTTAATGTGGTAGATGTCTTCTGTGTTCAAAGTTTTTCTTCTCTTTGCTGATTTTCTTTTGGTTTAGTGGTTTTTACATCTAATTCACCTTACCTTGATTAAACTTTTTCACTGAATTTTGAATGCTTAAACAATCAATTTAACGCCCGCCCGACCCCCTCAAACACCCACACAAAAAAAAAAAAAGAGTGACACTTCATGGGAACTGAAGCCTTCTCTTTTCTACGGCATAAAATGGAAAAGATAAACTATTTTCTGGTAAACTTAACACTTTAGTGCTTATTGTTATATAATATGCTGCTGAATTGTGGAGAAATTTCATTGTTAGCATTATTTTTCTACTCTAAATTTCTTAGTTTTTGTATCTGTGAAATAGGAGACTTATATACTTACCAAGGGGCATTTTTATTTTAAAAGTATGCTTATAACACTGCTTATTGATTTGAGATAAAAATCGCTCATTTTAGGATGCTCATATAATAATTTTTTATCTTTGCAGGTTTCTGCTGGGAATGGGTACATTTGAACTCACATTCAATCTTGGGATCCACTTTTCCGCTTGAGATCTCTCCTTCTGCTAATAATAATATAGTTTTTTTTGCAGAGATGCTATACAATGTTTGTTTGATGAATATTTTACACATTTTAGTGTGAAATATTATCTGGCAACTAGTGCATCAAAAAGTTGCTATGAAAGCATAAATATTAAAACTTGTGTATTTTGGCATGCTTTTGAGATTTGCTGTTGATTATGTCCATTCCATTAATAATTATAGAGCTACAATAAGTTTCCTGGTTAAGTTCTTTGTTCTATAATAAGAGTGGCAGATATAGTATTCTGCCATTTGAATTTTTCTCTCTCTCAGCAATGCCAAGTCTTCTTACTAATTGTCAGATTCTGACACTGCTAATACCTACAGATCAAACTTCTTTCGGTTGTAGGTTGGTTATGGGTTGGATACGGTTCTATGAAGGTGAAAGGATATTTGATTGTATCAGTTCACCTAATACAGTAAGAATCAATCTGGGTGTAGTAATTTATTTTAACTATTCAAATTACTTAAGACATTCAGCTTTACTGCAGGCTCACCCTGTTCCTGTTCATGTTGAAGAAGTCAAAGGTATCCTGCTTTCTGGGAGAATTACTGCAATTTTTCAGCTGCCTATTTCCTACTTATTGATTTGAGTAGGATATATAACATAATTCTTGATGTTCAAAATGGTAACAATCAAATCAAATGCTAACTTAGGATACTTCTGACTTCATATTAAGTTTGACTTCAGATTAATCACGGATGGCAAAACATAGCTTAACTCTTGCTTGTAGATATTGTTAGTGTTGCTGATTTCATTTTAGTTGTTGAGAAAGAATCAGGTAAGCGCATGTTTTTTGTTTGGGAGAAAAAATTAGTAAAATATAATGATGATTCTACTCCAGCTACAGTTCCTCTTGACAAGACTCTCCATGTTGAGCTTCATACACAGTTTTCCAAAGACTAGCAAATGACCAGTTCTGCCATGCAAACCGTTGCATCATTCTCACCGTAAGCACTCTCCGATGACAATTTCCCATTTTCTAATGAGCACATCAATGTTTTGTTAAAAAAAAATAATGAGCACATCATTGTTTTTAATCTACATTCAGGGAAGAGGCTACCCTGATATTCCTACAAGAAGGTAAGGACCATTTTTTTCTTATTTATAAGCAATCATGCTGACATTCTGCATTCTGCAGCCAGACTGACTTTTTTTTTTTTTTTCAGTCTTGGCATTTTTGTGTGTATGCACGCTAATGCAAATTGTTGCATGACCTAGCTTGGCCTTTGTTTGATCTTGTGCATTTTGTATTAAAATAGGTTTTTGCGGCATCTGGTTGAGCATTTGCATATACCTGCCTATTGCTTGGTAGATTGTGATCCATATGGCTTTGATATCTTAACCACTTACAGATTTGGTTCAATGGTCTGTATTTGTAAGATTATCAATTTCAGAAAATATATTGTTATAGCTCTCAAAATTCATAATTTAGAGAATTACTGAGTTGATTGGATCTCTGTTCAGCCTAACTTGTTTATTCTCCTTTCTTTGTTAGCAAATGGCATATGACACAAAATATCTTCGTGTCCCTGAGTTATGCTGGGTTGGAGCTTTTCCTTCGGATTTTGAGAGATTTTCTGTTCCAAAGCATTGTCTTCTTCCTCTGACTGCTGAAGGTAAACACATTACTTGTGAAAAGCCTGCACATTACTTGCACTTCAGAAGTTTAGATTGACGTTGTTGTTGGCATATTCAATCCAATCAATATTGTTTCTCCAAAAATTCTTGGCAGACAAGAGAAGGATTGAAGCCATGCTGCAGAGATGCTACCTGCAAAGGGAAGTGCCAGAATGGAGGTAATATTTCATTTGCAGTTTCTAATATATTTGTATGCTTCTTCAACTGGACTGAGATATGTTGGAGTATGTCTTTTTTCATGTGAAGATTGGAGCTAGAGCTGATGCTGCAAAGAGGGGTAAAGTTTGAGATTGAAGCATTTTCTGTACATACACTTTCTTTCTTGTCAGAGACTTATTTACCATATAAAATTCAAGGTGAACTAAAGGTCAAATATGTATGTTAGAAGAAGATTAGTTTGTTTGGATCTGCGTACAAGCAATAGGATTTGGCCACACACACTGTATTGAGGTATTATCCAACGGTATTAGTTCTAGGTTTGGTCTTCATGACTGTTCAGACCACTCCCTTCTAATCTAATCATATATATATATATATTTAAAAAAAATCAACTCAGTTCTTAGTGTGGTTTTAACTTTCTTTTTCCTGGTAGTAGCATGGGTTTAACTTTTGATGGAGCTGTGAGACGGTTTGCGAGTAGTGGACTTTTCTCTACCATATTAGTTAAGTAATGAAATTGAATATTTTACAATTTAAATTCAGTTTCAAATATATATATATATATATATTTATAATTGAAGTCTGATTGTTGCACTATTCCTAACTAATAAATAGTAGAATCAATTAAAGGAATCGCTAGTCACTAATATTATTTGACAATGAAAACCTACAACGACATGCAATTCAGAGTTTGAACTATAGTATTATATTCTAGCATGAGATTATTCAATCAATCCAATTCAAACGGTTTTCTTTTGGGCCTTAAACGGAGAGAGGATAGGCAAGAAATTAATTCCTTTTGCAAGACAGGGAAAACATCAGGAACACGACTTCTTTGTTGTTGTTGTTGCTTTTACAGAGCAACATGTGATTTGAGGGGTTTGAATTGTTTTTTCATATTCAAATAGTGAATTGTGATTTTTTTACTCTAAATTTTATTTTTTTAAAAAAATTTTCAAAATAAAAAAGACATGAAAATTGGATGACTATGGACCTGAAAAAAGGATACAAAAAACAATTGGTTCAAGTAGTTCTGCTGCACTTGTTTTCTTTAAATTTAAGTAAGATTTTGGTGATGAAAACTGCTGCTCCGTGTACCTTACACTCATATGATCTAATTTAACTTGATTAGGATTAGCTAAAGCCTAAATGACTTTTTGAAATTGGTTAGTAATTTAGTATCTTCTTGGGAAAGAAAATACATAAAGGGTCAAGATGATGTGGGGAAATACTTTTTTTGAAAAAAAAAAATAGCACCATGAAGTGACATTGAGACAAGCACGCGTCTACTGTATTTGGCCGGCGAGAACCCATCAATTTCGAGTTTTGAAGGGCTGGCTCCTGTTGGACATTTCCCCCAAAGTCCACCTCTTGCATTAACACAATGCTCCTCAAGTTTTTTTTTTCTAAAAAAAATAGGTTAACATAATATCTCTCCTTAAGTGCAAAATATTATTTGAACGTTGTTAAACCATTTTCAATACAGTCTTATGCCTAATCATTCTCTTTTATGTTGATTATTTTCCCTCTTTAAACAGATTCTGAATTGAATATACACAGCCGACATTGTCAATCGAATATTTTCATCACAGGGAGAAAATCAGGGAGAGATTTCAGGAACTGAGTTTTTTTTAGATCTAAAATGTTAAAACATCATAAATAAAACCGAAAAAAAAGTCAAATTACCATGTTGTAATTAGAAGAGTAAAGAAACCATTAGGCCATTTTTGAGTCTAGTTTATCTGATAAAGCTCCATTTTATTCCTTCAAAAAGTTTTTCCATGGAATACTCTTCAGCCCAAATGGTGGGTGACATCAAACTCTTTACGCTTTTCCCATTCTATGTGATTAATTTTGTTTTACATTTTTACTTACTTAACAATCATTCCATAATCTGCATTTCTTCTTTTTTTCCAGACTTGTGTTCTGAAACTGAATACCCAGTGTGAGAAATGCAAGGAGAAGATGATGCAGATTCTGCAGAACATCACTGGTAAGTATTTCTTCCCCTTTGATATGTTCGTATTATTCTTCATGTGAGAAAATGTCAACTCAATGAATGTTGAACCATTATTAAAAGAACACATGAGGTCCAGTGAAAGTGATTCTTTCAACAGATTTTTTTCCACTGCAATAAGTTGATCATCATCATCATCTTTCTCTAGTTTGGACAAAAATATCTTTTCAGTCAAGTCTATTTCACAAAGACACCATCTTTGTGCTTTTCAATCCCTTAATTTCAGGATCATACTCTATCACCATTGATGGAGAGCAAGGGACAGCGACAGTTACAGGAAGAGTAAACCCTAACTCATTATTGGCAATTCTCGAAAAGTATGGGAGACATGGAGATCTCAAGTATGTAAAATTTGATGGTGAGATTAGAGAAAGAAGGCCATATTATTATTATGGAGATCATGAATTTGCTCCCCATGGTATGCTAAATAGTGCATATCCACCACCATTTCCATGTCCTCAACACCAAAGGTGTGAAGCAAATCTCGGTTTTTTTCCACCTCCAGTGCCGCCACGTCCACCGCCACCCTACCCCTCAATAGGGCCATTTCGGATGGCACCGCCATTTCCTCCTCCTTTGGCACCATTTTGGGCTATACGGCCACCTCATCATTTTCCTAGAGGATTGGCAGCTAGAGAGAATGAAAAATTGGAAAAGGCACATGGGCATTGTACAATAATATAGAATGTAGGAACTAGCTAGTATTATCAATATCCAGACATGTATTCTTGTGTATTATAAATAATCTCAGTAACGAGTTGCATTGCTAATTCCTTGTTAATAATATAACTTGTTATATATTTTATTTTATATATATTGAATATTAATATCTTTAAATTTTCAATTATACATATCATGATAATTTTTTTATAAGAGAGTTTTGCATTTGATTAGATCTGAATTAGCCGAAATCTGATATAATTACCAAATATTAGGTGGTTCAATTAAGAAAAAAAACATTGAATTGTTGATAAGAGATCAATCATTAGATAGTGGAAATTGTCAATACAACACAAAGTAGTTCTAGAAAATTCATTTACTAGTTTGTTCACTAGATAAAATTTCAAAACTCTTTGCTATTATTATACTCTTTTTTTTTTTACCAGACTTTCATTATACTCTGAACTCTTGGTATTTTGAATTATGTGTCTCCATGCATGAAAATTTATATTCTCAACTTATTATAGATCAAATAAAGTATTGAATGGGCCATGTTAATCCTTAAATAAAGACATCAAGTCCCTAAGGCGTTTGTCATTTTTTATCTTGATATTTCTTTAATCAAGAAAAAGAAAAAGAACTTCATTCTTTTGTTTTGGTGGTCCTACTTACAAGTTTGTCTCTCTGCTATAGCCTCTGCATCATATCCTTATATACGTACATAATAAGGAATAATGAAAAATTTAGAATATAAGGCCAGGATTGTTGAAGAGACAGATCATGCATGAAAGAATCCAATGACTATGAATGTACAGACAATAATGAATTGAACATACAGTACGTATAAATGTAGTAGTTGTGGTGCCGAAGCCAGGAAGACAAGAAATGTATATCCGAAAGATGGCATAATGTTCTGAATAGGGTCACTTGAAAGTGGCAATACAGAGTCAAATCCTTATCAGAGGAGCAGTGTAACTTCTGGTTTATTAGGTACAACAAATGTGTGTGTGTGTATTGATCATATCATAACAAGTTAGGATCATCATCCAAACTCATACTGCAAGGTCGGTTCAAGTTCTGGTTTAGATCGTTTTCTCTCGGATACTTGAGATTTTTCACATTACTTAGACATCGACCTCACTGTGTAGACTTGAGTTTTGATTCATATAAGTTCAGATCTATGTTCCTTGTTCTAAAAAGAACACTAAAAAATTCAAATCTCCAAATAACTCATTAGTATCTCATCTCAAACTTTTCCTTCTTTTTTTTTTATAAAACTAATAAACATGTTTTACCAATACATTATAAGGTAGGATTATGCAAGTAGGTTGATAGCCCATATCTACCCGAGCACTTTAAGTCAGGTAAGGCTATGGATCAGACTCAGCTCAGCTCAACTCATATATACCTTTAATTTGAAGAATGAATTATACTATTTCTTATGAATAATTTTGCTTACTACACATTATATATATATATATATTATCATTGAACTAGCAGCCTTCATTATAGAGTGCATTATTGCTACGAAATAAACATCTAAATCAAATGTCTTCATCAATGAAATGCAAAGTTTATAGTATTGATCCACGATGACTCATAATTCTAATTCAATAATTCATCTATGAGAGGCACTCTTATAAAGAGAGATATATATATATATATATATAAGCAACCTCACGTGCATGCTCATCTTCCACTTTTCGGTGTGTACAAATCTGTACCTTTCCTTATTCCTTTTCTCAGATTTGCTTTTGTTTGGATTTTTGCATTTGTTATTCACTGCTGAGTCAGTACTTTGAAGTACACAAGGACACTCTCTGGTTTTTACTTCAATAAACATATCTTTCTCCCTTTTTCTTCTTCAATGATCAGTGAGAAATATAAAATACAAAAAGACTCTTGCACTTTTGAGAGCATAAAGTAGAGTCCTTTTTATAGCAGGATCGATTTTCGAATTTAAACAATACAAAATTTTATTCTTATTTTGATTTAATTCCACAAAAATGATTCAAAACGAGTTCGTCCATTGGTGAATTATTGTTAAGTTTGATAATGAATTCAAAGAAGTGAGACTCTCTTTTTTTTTCCCCTCGGAAATTCAGTCAAACCGACTATTTAGTTACGGTCGTGCTGAAACAAAACATGCTTGATTCCAGATTTGTTTTGCGTTTAACTATCTTAGAAAGTTTGCAATCTCCAATCTAGTAGAAAAAGGACTAGTTTAGATAAACAAGAATTATGAAGAAGGACTCAAGTAAGAATAAAAATTTGTTCAGGACCAACTTCAGAATTGGTCTATTTATAAAGGATTAAAATGGAATCCGAGTTAAATAAAAATATCATAAAAGCATTACATTTCACTAACATATGAAAGTTTATCACTCAACCGTTGAAACTAAGACGTACCAAAAGCAGCTAATGTCAGTTGGTTCAAGTAGTTTAGTGGCAAAGCATTTAGGTGAAAGGGCATATGCCCAACTAACTTCAGAGAAAATTATATATGGGGTTCTAAATTTTTATATTTTACATCCCAAACCCTAATATTTTGAACCCCTAGATCCTTCAAATATTTTTGGATTTAAATTTTTTTGAAACTATGATATTTTAACTTAATCCCAATAAATATAAGCTTAAACTCATTAAACTCAAATTCTCACATAGTTTTTATAAACCCATTTTAGTATTTTATTTTAATTAACTTAAGCCTAGTAATTTTTAGTTTTCTAACTTATCCTTATCTGTTTACCTAATAAATAAAAAAGAAGAGGTCTTTTTTTATCATTTTTTTTATATATCATCTTGATTTAATTTAGGAAAAAACTTAGATACTTAAACCTATATTCTTAATATACTTCAATCAAATCAAATCAGATCAAGTAGATTTTTTCATGGATTGTTTCTATACCTAACTTTTGTCATTTATATTGTTAATTTATTTTTAAATTTAAAATCCACATGTTTTGATTTGATTTGATATAAGTATGTTAAGAATATAAGTTTAAATATCTAAGTCTTTTCTTTTAATTTATAGAATTTTGTTGATATTCTTAAAATTATTGAGAATATTCTTTCTTATTTATGTTTTTTGTAATTCTCTAAAGTAGCTATAATTTATCATAATTGTAAATTCTTTATATTTTGAATTAAAAATAAAAATATTTTTAGAGATAAAATTATTATTAGATAAGGAACAATTTTCATCAAAATCTTATGAAGTTAAATTTTCAACAACAAACATACTCTTTGTAAATAAATCAAATTATAATTGTCAATAATAATTTATAATTCTGATAAGGTATAAGCTAATTGTCAATTATTAATTTTTTAATTTTTGGCCTTTCTAAAATTTTTTGCCCCACTGACCCAAGGCACTAGATCTGTCAGTAGATTTAGAACTTATTTCCCTTAAGCAATATCTCTGAACTTGAGTCTTTGGAGAAAATTGTCATTGGGAGAGAGAGCTTTACATATAGTCCATCCTCATTTGATATGAATTAGTTAACACCTTATGGGGCTTATAGAAAGATAATGGTATTAAAAAAAAACTGAACCAAGTCAGATATATATTGAGTTAGACCAATACTCAACTCTTATACATCTCTAAGGCTCTAACAAATAAGACTTTCATATTTTTTATATTTATCTATATAAATAAGTATTGCTTTTGTTGATGGGATGATTTGATTTTACGTGATAATTGATTTGCAAAAATGATGAATTGAGGAGTGAGAAAACTCCATGAGACAATAGGCATATATAGTGAGTTGGAATTGACAGTTTCTAGCTTCCTTCCTGAAGGCTTCCAGGGGGTGAGAGGGGTCAGTCCCACCAAGGTTTGGAAGCGTCCTTCCACATCTCACACGCTTTGATTGAATAGTATATGCTATTTGATATGCTTCCCAATGCATATCTGCAACGCCACCCTGCATTTAATTTGTGAGATGGACTTCTCTTTGTTCCCATTGGGAAGGGACCCATATGCAAATTCAAAGAATCTCTTCTCTCTATCATTATGCAATTCCATTTATGATTCTGATTATGAAAGGCCCCTGGTTTGGTTTTAGTCTCCTACCACCTACCCCTATTCTTCTCTACTTTAATTTTACTTTGGGATGAATAGTAATCCTTATCTTCTCATCTAATATAATTTTTGCAAGGAAAAATGAGAGTTAAATATCACATAAGAAAGCTAATTCTTAAAACATACTTACAAACGTACGAAATTTCCAAGTTAATATCTTGGCATTTTTTGGGAATTTCATATAAGTTGTAAATATGTGCTTGAAATTAACTTTCTTCCATGCTATTTAACTATCATTTTCTCAATTTTATGTAATACAATCGAAGAAATAAGGAAAAAAAATAAAATTTATACATGTACCTATATTTGTTTGTTTCATTTTAAAATTGATTATTTAATGATATCACAAGCTTGGCATAAAAATTTATAGAGACAACTGAGCTCAAAAAATTTAAGCATGTAAAATGAAGAAAATTAAATCTACACCATTGATCTATTTTATTTTAATATAATATATTGATGATTATATAACAAGCTTCAACTTTAGTGCAATATATAAAAAATTCCATTTTTTTAAATAATACGATTCTGGAAGATGCATATCAACACACATTGAACAATATATATATGTTAAATTTTTTTATTTTACATACTATATTGATTGCTTGTAAGTAAGATTTCAAATTCAAAATCTTATAAATATATGAGTATGAATATATATATATATATATATGTATGTATGTATGTATGTATGTATGAGAGAGCTCCTCCACCTAATAGAGACTTGATCGCACTTAAAATTTGGTTTAGTCAATAATATCATATAATGTAACAAAAAAAATATTTTGAATTAATTCGCCTCTTTTACTGTATCATGTTATATGAATTGACAGACTGTGAGTTGCTTTCAGTAATGAAAACGATATAACTTACGTCTTTTTCTTCTCGTCACTGTCGTTTCAATAATCCTTCAAGTTCTATCATTATTGCTTAATTAACGGACGTCAATTTCTAGCTTCTTCATGGGTTAAATTGCTATACATTCTTTCTGTAAAATTCAAAATCTACAGGGAGCCACTTTATTCATAAGCCATCAATACTTTTAGATTCTGTTGACATTTTATTACATTCCGTACAACTTTTCTCCAGTCCTTTCATTTTTTTTTTCCCGCTATTCTAACAAGGTTCGAATGTTAAAAATTAAAAATAAAAACGACAAGGATTTTTAGACTTTAAGAAGACATAAAGTTTGAAGGTTGCACAGCTTTCTGGCTAGGAGGAAATGAATGAACAAAGATTTTGCAAAATGTTGTTCTAACTTTACGGTGCCTTCAATTTTCCTTTTGATATTTCTGAAGCTTCACTTTCACACAAGAGCCTCCTGTCTCCTCCAATCATCAACTGTGCTCTAACCTCCAACCCATTACACGACACCAGTCTCTTTATTTTCGCTTTAAACTATTTCTTTTCCACAGTATAAGATTATTACTCGTCCACCTAACAGATTAGCTAGCAAAATTAATATTAATCGCCAATATCATATCTATTTTTTTATTTATGACAAACCATATATCAATAAGTAGTAACGTGTACTAAGTGAAATTTCAAAGCAATAATATAACATAAGTAGCTAAATGAAGATTGGGTGGGGGCACTAATTGACGTGGCTCTTCCCCTTTCATCAATCCCTTTCATCACTTCCTGATTGATGTTCATTTCTTCATCCCTTTCATACTTGTTGGCCACACACGCCCTCATAATACATTCTCTTAACAAGTCGGTGGTTATATATTATCCCTACTCGATTAGTGTGTCTTATTTCTTAGACTTCGTGTGGTATATGAGGCTCACATTTGATTATTACTAGACCTGGTGTTTTTTCACCATCAACTGCTATCTCTCTTAGTTTCAAATCTCACAATAGCTTCAAGAAATCCACAACTTTATATAGGATGTAAATTGGTAATATATACTTTCTTCTAGTGACAAAATTAATAACTAAATCCATTAATGTAAAAAAAAAAAAAATTCATCACAAGTTATGTATTATCCACGAGCATGGGACCCACATCTAGTTATCACTGAACTAGCTCTAATATCACAATCAAATATATGTTATCTCTCTTAGTTTTAAATTTGGCCATGACTTTAAGAAATTCTCAAATATAAGATATGAATAGGTAATATAAACTCTCCTTCAGTGACAAAATTATAAAAAATAATGCAAACAGGTGAACTTGATGATTTAGACTGTCTTTGGCGTATAGGAGACATTATCTAAATTTGAGTGAAATACTATCTAAATATGATTTAAATTCTAAGTAAATGAAAATATGTACATCTGTCCCAATTGCTTGTACTCTTGGTATTTGGATGATATATCTTTGATCTTTTTTTCTTTTGGTATTACAATCAGATAATAATAAAGGCACAAGTTTTAGTTTTGGTGTTTAAGACCAAGGTATTCTTAAAGTATACGAGTTTACTTACTACTTCCTACCCCTTCCCTTTCTCTGTTTCCTATTCTCAGGTCAAGAACCAGACTTTCCTCTGCAACCCCGAAATTCTAAAATGCCATATATTAATTCTATTAAGTTCCATCATACGACGTAATGATGTTATCTTATGCACTTAAACATTAATTTGATTACCACAGAGGGATGTGCTAAGGATGATTGGATGATTAAAAAGGTTCATAGATTATGGTTGCTTCTTAGTACTTGAGATTACAACTGCAACCATGTCCATGCACAGAACAATAACACCTAATCATTCATTAATTAGGCCTAACAAATCCTAAACAACAACATCCTAGAAAAATCAGATCAAAATCATGGTTGCTTCTACTAATTAAACCATGATCAGTTGTTGTCGGGCTTCAATCCTCAGATCCTCCCTCATCCTTCTTATGAACTCATCAAATTTCTTGTTCAGTTCCTCTGTGCTTAACCGACTGTTCTCTTCTTCTTCTTCTTCATCTTCAATTACTTCTTCCTCTTCTAAGTTTTCGTCAGTCAGAAAGTCACCAACTCTTGACCCTTCTTCCTCCTTTGCATCCAACATTGCACTTTCTTCATCCTCCAAAATCAGATTAGAGCTTCTTATTTCTTCTTCTTCCTCATCTACAATGGCCTTCTCAATGACTTCTTCTTCTACTTCCTCAGAGTATTTGATTTCAATAGCTTCATCCGCTGGAATGTTATGTTCATCAGGTTCATTGTTTCTCTCTTCAGCTTCTACCTCCATCACGATATGTTTGACCTCAATATCTGACAGTTCAGACTCTGAACCATCATCTTCATACTTGGAAGAAGAACTAGCCTCGTGTAGATCATCACTACCACTAGACCCAGAGAAGGATCTGGTGATACCCACAAAAACAAGAAGGCCATTGCAGAGGAGGAACATGCAGTTCTTGTCTATGGTGTGGGTGAAGAGCTGAAAGGGGAAGGTGGAGAAGTAGAAGTTGAAGTAATGGAGGAAGGCAAGCAAGGAAGAACGAGAGAACAGAACAGAACAGAGAGACACAGAAACTAAGAACTGGGTAAGCTTGATGAGATACTGAGCTTTGAAGCTCTGGTGAGTCAAAGATTCAAAGCTCAGGGACTTGACTTGATCCATAGTTTCAGAATGTAAATGAAACTAGGGATAGCTTCTCAATGAAGGTTTTTCTGAGAAGGGGAAGCTTGGTGTGCACAGGCCATGAAGGCCTCCCCATATATATATATACATTGGTAAGGATATACTTGTGTGCGCGCGTGTGTGTGTGTTTGTTAATTTCCAAAAATACCCATCGTTGGCGAATTATTATGGAGAAGATGAAACATTTTGTGTAATCCTAAAGCAGCTCACGTGCCCTTGAAAAGACAGTTAAGGACTAACAAATACTGATGAATATAATAGGTTCATAATCTTTTAAAAAGTTTCTATAGTGATCAAAGCCAACATGTGTTTTGTAATCTAGTGTATACTTATATTATACTAAAATTCACTGTAATTAGCTATAAAGACAAACGATTTGTCTGATTACAATAATACACGTTGCTTTTTTGTAAACAATCTCTTTAATTGAAGACCTTGTTTAATTAAAAATAATAATATACCAAAATTATTGGAAATCTGTCCTTATTAATCAATGCCGTTAAAATCTAGAAATATGATCCACTAATTAACTAAAAAATTAGACCTTCAGGAGAAATTGTAATAAATGAGGATTGATCTAAAGAGGAGGGTACGGTACAGTTGTGAACTTAGTATTTGCCACACACATAAAATATAAGTATCTATAATTTCTTTTTAACCAAAGGTATCCATCTATAAATGTTCAGGTCTAAGAGGTTGACTTGTCCAGTGACATTCATGTGAAGGTTGGTCCCAAACTCCATCCAAAGTGTGGTTCAGAGTACAGATAGAAATGTGAGAAAGTGAACCACCTTCAACGTTAACCACGCATTACTAGTCTCTCTCTTTTACATTATATATTGTTCAATGCACTTGTCATTGATATATGACTCTACATATATGAGTCTATTATCAAGTGAATTTTTTTAACTCGGGTCTAGTATGTTTAGATTATATTTTGAAACATTTTCTTATAAAAAATAAAAATCCAAAATATATATATTGTATTTAAGAATAAACTAATTAAATACTAATGCAGTTGATAAATAGTTGGATCTCTTAAATATATTATCTTGGTCTCAATCTCTAACCTTGTGTGTGGAAAAGTGTCTTATTGGGGGATAGTCTTGATACTTACAAAGAAAATTAGTTTTCCAAAATTTTATTTGTTTTTAATTTAATCCTTTAAGATTAATTTTTTTTATTTAATCTTTCAATTACAGGTCTTTTTTTTGGTAATTTTGGGATAAACTAAATAGAGTCATAATCTTATAAAGTGGTGAGTTGCAGATGAAATAAATTGGATGGTTAAAATAGAAAAAAATATCATGAGGCATTAGCACGTATCTGCAAAGTATCTATTAAGAAAAATAAGGAAAGTTATAAGGTTAATGCTGCTTGACAGTGAATGTTGGGATTAAAGGAACAACAAAAGTAAAAGACATATTGGGGTGATGTTTACGTGATCATATAAAAATAAATAAGATCTAAAATGATTGTATAGAAACAAAAGTTGGCGTAACTCAAAAAGAAAATAGTAGAAAATTGATTTAGATAGTTTAAATATGTACAAAGAAAATCTTTAGAAAAGTTAGTGTAAAGAGTTCACTAGAGAGTCCTTACTTTTATGAAAATATGTAAAAAGAGAAAAAAAAGAACACTCCAGAAAGTTATAAACTGAATTTTTTGGTAAATGATATATTTAAAGAGTTAGCTTTTTTATAGAGTTTAATAATATTATATGATCCTGATGTCACTCAATAATAAAATGCTACTGTTGTTTGTGATAAACTATACATAGTTTTAGCACCACATATTAACTTAGAATTAGAAGTAGGCTCCACCATTGCATGAAATCTAAAACGAATTATATTGCTTATCATTAATAAATAGATTTGATTATATTCAGTGATGTTGTTAAGATATTACATCTACATGTTTTTCAAGTCGGTGGCCAAAAACAATACAAGCTTTTTCACGCCCAAATTATAAATCACTGTAACATAAAATATCAGAGTATGATATATTGCTGACACCCAAAACTTTTTTGTCTGTAATTAATAAAAGCTGTCAAAAATAATAATATGGTATATTTATAAAGATAATAAAATATTAAAAATATAAGATATTTATACTATAATTATAATTTTCTGCTAATATGTGAGATATCACTTAAATGATATATCATTAATTGCTTGTAAACATTTTGAATTATCATTTTTATATCGAAAATTTTTGGACATGAATAATGTATCAAATACAAACATCTCAAATATCTGTGAAAGATCTAAGATTTCAGAACATCAGTAACGACAGTGTACCAAATTAAGAACTCATTTTATATTCAAATTATAGTTATAATTATATAAATAATTTTTTTTAAAAAGAAAATCTGAAATGATATGTCAGAATCAGAAACCATATATCAAATTAATGAGGGAGATATATATTCCCGATAACTCATGCAATAGAATTAGCACAAGTCTATTTCAATGGTTGAAGCACTGCGTAATTTAGAGCCATGAGTATAACTTTTGATGAGAGAATAAAAAAATTAGGTTTAATTGGTGTTTAATTTAGAACCATAAACTTTTGTATCAAAAACAGGTATACATATCCATAAGTTAACATTAATGGCATGACGATGTTCTCAACACTAAATATTATCACTAATTGCCTTTGCCTCGATTCATAAGCAAACTCTCTGTATCACAAACTAAAAATTGTATCATTACCCATTACCGTTCCTATAGGACACTGCCACAACATCATTTAGGCCACAAAATTATGTTCTTCCATCCCATGCGTCATCTTCTAATTGTAAATTTTCTTTTAGTGAGTTATACGTACCAATCCTTCAAATATAATATTAAAAAAGTATTTTATATTATCAATTAATTCAGACTTAAATATTATTAGCTCCAATAGAGAATAATTCTCTTGGTATAATTTTTTCATCAACATAATTCGAATTTGAGGCATTATTTAACGAATATTGACTTTTTAAAGATAATATCAATTTCATAATAAAAATACAACTTATTTAAGCAGTATGTTTATTAAATTTTCATTTCATTGTTATTTATTTTGATTCAAAAGTTATAAATTTGATTTAATTGTTGTAAATTTTAAAATTGATTGTTTTGCATTAGCCAAAATATATATTAAATGTTTATTAGAGTATATTTACCTTTTCTGAGCACAAAAACATAGTATTATGGAACTTTTCCAGGAATAAATGTATAATATTTTTTAAAAAATATTAAACTAGTGCATATTTTAGAATTTCGTTTTAAAATTTAGAGAATAATTTACTTTAAAAAACAAGAATAATATCAATAATAATGAAGAGCAAAACAGGCCACAAAAATACCACGTAGTTGTGGTAGTCGCCTTTGGTCATTTTGAATGACCAGCTCACATTGTTTGCCAATTATTGCAATAATCATCGTTTTTATATGCATATACATCATTCTTATTTAATTTTCAACATGCATGTACCTAGAAACACAATGATTTGCCTCTTCATATTATTCGAATATTATTGATTAAAAGGATTGATTTTTCAGATATACATTATTTTTAATTATATTTCTCTAATTCTACGATCACAATTTCTTTTCAAAGTAAACTTTGCATTTCAAAGTTTTTTTTTCTCTTTCTGTGATTTTGGGAGGAGACATTTGGATAGAGATGGGCCAGATGGCCTTCAGGTTTATTATTAAAATTAAAAATAATAAAAATTATAATAAGGCAATGATAGAAATTTAAAAAAAAAATCCAAACAATTCAGTAATCTAGATATGAATCAAACAATTTTGTGTAAGTCTGAAATTGAAAATTACAGTACCTTATTCATTGTCCTCTCTAAATACGAAGATAAAAGGCATTTACCTGATGCAAAATATTTGATTTTTTAATCCATAAAAATGGAGTATAGTTTAATTTCTTATTAATTTTTTTCATTTGCTAAAAAAATAAACTAACATTTAAATTAATATATATTTTTTCGATAATATAAATTAATATATATTAATTTCAATAAAAAAAATATTTTAGTCCAAGTTATAAACCCAAAACAAAAAATTGTAGTTCATAGGCTGATTCGCGCCAGGCCCAAATAAAGCCTTTACTAGGATTGTTCTAATAGGGCCGAAGTGGCTGGACGGGATGGCCCAACCTGATGGAAATAGAAGCCGAACAACAGGTTTCTTTACTCTTCCTCCAGAGCAAGCCAGACCGCCTCCAGACATATTCCCTCTTGTCCTTTTATATAAGATTTTTTTAATATTTTTTCTAAGTATAAAATACTTTTAAAGTTGTTGAATTATTAAAATTTTTTATTTAAAATGTCCCTTATTTAAAGTTAACCAATGATTTTAATATGGATAATTACATCAATAATTAATAATATTTTAAATAACATTTTTTTAAAAAATAAAAAAATTCTATCAATAATTTATAAATTTTATTGAATAAGATAATTTAAAGAAAAAAATTAAAATTTTATATTAACCTCTAACTAAATTTATTTTTTTTTATATATGTGAAGTTTATTAAAAATATGAAATAAAATGACGGGGAGTACCTTTGGCCGCTCTCGTCCCCCAAACATGCCTAGTTCGTTCGTCCCTCTGTAAAACCCTACCACAAACCTCAACTAGCTCTGAGGCAGATCAAACAGAGGCCACGGAATGTCTTTGAGAATTATCGGATCGCGTGCCATTCCCTTCGTATCGAAGCGAAATGGGCGACTCTTTTGCTCAATCGCGGCGGCCAGTACTCCCAAGGAGCCTCTCCCACCCGCCTCCCCAGAATCCGATGCTAGTTCAACAAAGCAGGGCTGGAACTTTCTCAAGTTCGCCCTCATCGGTACACTCACCGGAGCCACTGCTGCTGCTGGTTACGCCACCTATGGTTCGTTTTTCCTTGTCGCCTTTTATCGTTCTTCTGTCATTTCGGCGTCGCTGGTGTTGTTGAATGGTTCACAGTTATCTTTGGTTAAAATTTTATGATTGGAAAATGAAAATGTTATTAGCCTTGAATTCGGTGTTGCGTGATATGCTTGGCGCCGCTATTTGATTTAAACGTGATCGTTGTGTTCGTGACATCGTTTTACTTCCAGTTGCCTTCTTATGTTTACTAGACTGAAAATTTGAAAGCCTTGGAATATTGCAGCTTACAGGTTGGATGAAATAGAACAAAAAACAAAATCATTCCGCGTTTCAGTGAAGTACAGTGTTGGCGAAAATGCGACTTTCCTCGATGTGAGTACTCCTGAAGGTGTCTTGACATTCTATCTTATTTGCTTATTCTGTGACTTTATCTTCTCTTCTTTTTATCATGGATTAGTTCGTAACATTTGTCCAAATAATTATGCAAGTTTCAAAATAAGTTTTGCAGACCATATAACCTAGAAGTCTTGTTTCTCCTTGTTTGACTAAGGGCATTAGCAGAAGGTTGAAAATTCTGGAGTACCAATGATTTTAATTGAGGATTACTTTTTGTGCATATAGTTATTTTTGGCCCATTTAATCATATTCTGTTTGGTGGTACTTGTTTTACTTACACATTATTCTATTTACAGGACTTTCATATTTTATCAAAAGGATTTAGTAATGCCAGATAGAAGTTTCTATTATTTTTCTACTTGCAAATTGTAAATGTGATTGGTTGACCATATTCTGAGTTCATTGGTAAAATCTATATTAGAAGGTATCGGGCTAAATTTAGACACATGTGGGAACCCATCTAGCTGGTTCTATTCATATGGATTTCAGCCTCAAAAAACGTAATTGAGCAGTCCTAATTATTACTCTTGATTTGAAATAGCTGGACTGTATTCTTGGACGTTTCTCTGCTAAATTGAGTGTGAGGACTTTTAGTAGGCTCTTCTAACAATCCACTTTTTTTGTTGTTGTTTTTTTTTTTTTTTTTTTAATTTTTTAATATGGAACTCTCACATCTTTATTGTTGCCTGAACTTTTGTGAAGTTTTGGACTTTGGCTTGTTTGGATGTGGTACATTATCATTATTTCTTCAGCCTCCATATTTTTGTATACACCATAACTTTAGGTGGTTGACATGTGCTGGCCTAACTTTGTGCAGAAATTTCAGGGGTTGCTATATTCAACTGCAATGACAGGTGAATTCATGAGCTACATTATGTATATTTCACCCTTCACATTAACCTTTTTCCTCATTCTTTGAAGAAAAATGATCACCTGTTCCAGTTCTAAAAAAAAAAATCAACACTAATGTCACAGGTAGGATTTTTTTGTAGAGACTATCTTACTTTATGTCTAGATCATTTGAAATGTTTGAAACAATTTTTTTTGGTAGTGGAAGTATTATTACCATAAAGATCTGCTTCATTGACACGTGGTAGAATAGAAGCTGTCCATATGTGATATTTATTTAGTATTTTAGTATAGCAAAATTTAGGTTTTTGGAAAAATTTAATCATTCACAAAGAGAAGCACAGAACTGGTTAGAATACTTTCAGTTAAATAAGCTGGCTGACTAGGATGCTTTCAGCTCTAAGCATTCACAACGAGAAGCAAGCCTGGGCTATATTTTGTTAATATATGCACAGATATATATATATATATATGTATATATGTAATTATTATTATCACCAGTTCGACCACAGTTGTTATATTGTATACCTGCTTGGGCTATATATTGTTTTCTGTCTCCCAGGATCATCTGCTGTTTGATGTAATCATTTAGTTTTCATGGCTTCAGAAGAGCAGATCTTAATATCTTATCATCTGTTTGTTTAAGTTCTAATTACTTCTTCTATGTGTAGTTAGTATTGATGGCATGCTGGTTCTTTTTTCTGTAAAATCTCAGTGCCTGCTAAAGCAATAGAACTCTACTTGGACGCACGAAGGGTTATAGAAGAACAGGTTCAGGTAAATGCCTATTTTTCCTCTGATTTTCAATTTGACCATTGATGTTCCTGCTAATTTTTTTCTTCCTTTATTTTAATACCCTGCTCTTGCTGCATTTTAGGGTTATACAGAACCATACTCAGATAAGCTTCTTCCAGATTTGCTTCCCCAGGAGCGACATGTGTTTACACTTGTTCTAGATCTCAATGAGACCTTAATTCACTATATCTGGACGGTAGGGCTTGGACTTTAGATAGTTATACACATTGTTGGTAGAATATAAGTTGAGAAATCTTATATACTGGTAATATGATTTGATAATGCCACAATTTTTTAGGCAATGATATACGTAATATAAAAGTTTTTGACCCCTGATTGTCGTGATATTACTTCATATGTATCAAAAGTGCTTGATGTCAATATTGAGTGTTGTATTTTTTTCCTTGTCATGTAAAGCGGGATACAGGCTGGCAGACTTTCAAACGACCTGGAGTTGATGCTTTCTTGGAGCATCTAGCACAGTTTTATGAAATTGTTGTGTATACTGATGAGCAACAAATGGTACTCTGTCTTTATTTTTTTAATCATTCCCTATTCTGTTCAGATGCTTGGCATTATTTCTCGAATATTAATTTACCTTGTTCTTGTTTTGTGCAGTTTGTAGACCCTGTTTTAGATAGGCTGGATACCAAGCATTGCGTTAGATATAGGCTATCAAGGCCAGCTACCAAGTATCAGCATGGGAAACATTATAGAGTATGCTTGTCTTATTTTCTTTTCAGTTATATATATATTTATATTCATATTGTTCTTCATTCTGGATGCCTTTAGGTCAAATGATTTAGGAAGCTTCAATGTTACAAAGCCTGAACCTTGAATTTTGTACTTATGACATAACCTTGATACAGTTGTAGATATGATGTATAATCATATTTATCAGACTTATGCTTGATGGATTCTTATTTCTTATATGGCCTAGTGTTTGGGCCAATTACCATTTTTTCCCCAAGTATTACTGTGAAGGTGTGAACTCTTTTGATGCTTAGCATGATAGGTTTTGATATAAGTTATCTTAAAAATTTACTACAAAAGGAAGCTTTCCATCCTCCTTCATAGTGAAGAACAGACTAAGTTTGTTGATACCAGATCCAGTTAATTGAATTTATTCATTATTAAGTGATGCAGATGCTGCAAAAGGAAGCTTTCCATCCTTCTTCATAGTGAAGAACAGAATAAGTTTTTGGATACCAGATCCAGTTAATTGAATTTATTTTATTAAGTGATGCAGATGTGGTGTAAATGTAATTCAAGGATATTGTGGGGGCTATTAACTTGTATTGTTTGGCCTGTTTAAGAGCATATGGGAGGCCAATACGGAGTGATGTGATGGTTCGAGTTCATGGACACTTCAGTTGAATAGAAGTATCATCTCATGAATTGGAGTTGTGTTGTGTCTTATTTTTTCTCTTCTTGCTTGGCAGGACCTTTCAAAACTAAACAGAGATCCGGCAAAAGTTCTTTATTTGAGCGGCCATGCTTTGGAAAGTTGCCTTCAACCTGAGAACTCTGTCCCTATTAAGGCCTGGCAGCATAATGATAAAGATGATACAGCTCTTTTGGATTTCATACCGTTTCTTGAGTGTAAGCACTTTCATAAGATATGTTAATGAAATCATGTCTGAAATTATTGTTGACTTTTTATTCTTGCAAAAATTGCATTATGTCATCCATTATTTATGTGTAGTTGTTGCCCGAAGCATGCCAGCTGATATAAGACCAGTGTTGGCATCTTATCAACGATGTGATATCCCTGCTGAATTCATTAGGCGGTCCAAGGAGCATCAGAGGTATAACATTTAAAGTTGTGTTCAACCTTTGCAGTGCTTGAAGCTAAAACATTTCTTTGTTGTTCATACTTGTTTGATCTTAGTCTTTTTAATTAAGCTCGTAGAAAAGATTATTTTCACCTTTTACCCGTTCATTTAATTTGGGGATATCATGGTTGCCCCTTAACTATAACATGTCCTCCTATTTCTATATTTGATTTTGTTGCCTGTGGTGGCGAGGAGGGTGTGAGGGATTCTGTTTGGGATTGGATGGATGAATTTTAAAATTGATGTTTCAGTTTACATTTCTCATGATGTCTAAAGTGAATGGGAGAGAGACAGGCCTGGGCTGATTTGTGTGCAGTGTATTTGTACTAGATAAAGCGAGCCAGTTTAGTTCATTGCACCTTCGGGGCTATGTGATGTTTAGTGAGGATAAGAATGGTGAGATGACTGTGATTTTGTTGGTATTCTAGTAACATTTTTCTTGTGGATTCATCCAAATGATGCAGGAAAATGCAAGGACAGAAGCGTGGTTTTTGGAGACAGTGATACGAATGAAGTGGATAAATTCAACCAAGTGCCTTGGGGCTAGGAAAATGAGAGGAGACTGTCATCGGAGTTTGGTTGCAAATTTGTGACTGTGATTACATCATTTTGAACGTTTAGAAATAGAGAGATATAGATTGTTTTCCTCGAGGCTGGATTCTGGAATAATCCATTTTTGACCCTAACTTCGTTGCTGAAAAGCACCTATTGTTTTTTTATAGGGGTTTAATCGCCTATTCATGAATTTGATCTCCTTACAGTTCTACAACTCACTCGATCAGATTTAGTTTCAGATTGAAAAATGCTTAGATGGACTAGTTATACCTTACCAATTATCGATTAGTTAATTCAATTATAAGCTAACACGTAAAAATGTGTCTCTAAAACGGCTCTAAATGAGACCTTCACGTGTAGTTGATTGTTTGAATTTCCTGAGCATGTATGATGTTGAGGTTTGTGATTCCTTCCATATTTCATCAAGTGATGTATTCGTACATTCTAACACAAAAACATTATTGTGTGTAAATTTTATATTTGTTTTCCATGCCGTCATCTTTTGCAATCAATTTTTTAATGTGTTGTGTGTGTAAATGTTTAAATGTGGATTTGAACTGAGATTGAGAACTTTGCGGGTAGTTAGTAGATATATTTGCTGTTCTAATTAAATTTCAAGTCATCTTCAGCCAACTAATTACTTGTATAATTACATGTTGGAGAGCGAAGGAACCTCAGGCTGCTGTTTCTTTTGGTCAAGCTTGATCCGGCGTTAAATGATACGAAAACACAATGATAATAAGGTGTGGTACATCTTCATACTTTTATAGTAGTGTTTAATCTTCAATAACCGAGTATAAAAAAAGAAGTTCGTTATATTGTTACCACATGTAGATATTAGCAACCAATTTTTTTTAATTCAAAGAGGAGTTAAAGTGGGTTCATGCAAAAATGGAGTTCGAAATAGGTATTTATGACCGGTGAACATAACTTTCTTCGACTTCTATAGATATATTAATGATGATAATGCAGTGACCACTGATCGGTTAATCTTACGAAATTATTTTGCTGGTCCAAGAGCCGTGTTTTCACACTAAAAAGAATTTATTCTTCTAAGTGCATTCAAATTTAAAATAAAGGTGTGCATTTATTTTTATTTTAGGTTAATTTAATTTCTTAACTTTATTTTCAGTATTTTGATTTTATTTATATTATCAAAATTTACTTATACATTCATAATTTAAGGGCTCGCTTGATATAGGGGAAGTAAGTAGGGAAAGTTAATCTTCCTGGAAAGTAAATGAATCAATCTTGTTTGGTTTAAAAAAAAATTCATCTTCCCGGGAAGTTGAGCCTCTCCTCGGTAAGTTGTATTTCCTGACTTAAACTTCGGGAAGTTTTACTTCCCGAGCTTTTTATAATTATTTACCAAAATTATCCTTTAATTTTTAATTATTTTTCAAAAACACTTTTAACCCTTTAAAACCTTAAACCCAACCCCTCGTGAATCACTTTTGCGTCTCGGCCTCCTTCTCTCGTCGGCAAGTTAACATAGCAATAGGTATTCAACGATTTACTCTCTTTTTCATGCTGAGGATGTGTTATTGCTTAATTATTATGTACAATCTAATGATACCCTCTCATCGTCTCTTGCTTTTTTTTTGTTAACATCATCTCCTGTTCTTTAATTATGGGTGTGCGGTCAATTACGGAAAAACAAGGAGCCATCAACTATAAAGTCATAAGAGGCTTGATAATGAAATCTGACACTTCACGAGATAGAGGCTTACGTCTCAAACTGAAGTGCTTAAATTAGATATTACACAAAACGTAATTGACCTGGGAAGCCTTTCTTTTTTCTCTTCTTATAATTTAACGATGTTAAATTTCTTCTCCATTATTTTCATGGATATGGGAATAAGGTATCTCTTGCCAAGAACATATAATGGTTTCTCAATTTCATGAGTATTTAGTTACAGTGAAATTACTAATAAATTAGTTTGATGAATAAAATGATGAATCGATGGCATATTATCAAAAACAATACTGAAATTAATGATACATGCATATTTTTTTTGCTAGAGTTAAAAAATTATTTAGCTATTTCTTTTTATCCGTTTCCTCAACTGATATTGTCTAATTATTTGGAGTTAGATGATCCACACTTTAAGAATTAAATAATCATATGTATGTTTCTTTTTGGGTTATAATATTCTTATTATTAATCATGTCTTTATTGTCTTTGTTTATCGATTTACAGTAATGGCAAGACTTTCAGTGCATAAAAAGAAGAAGATGATTGCTTCTTGTACTATTATTTATATTAAAATGATGCTCCTGACTATGGAAATTCTGGAAAAGATTTTGCATACTGTTGATATGTTAAATGTTAGAATTCCTATGCCCATAAATTATAGTTATAGTGAGACTACTCAACAAAGATTGAGAAATAGGATTTTAAATTTAACATCAATTATTAAAGGTGATGATGAAACTTGTATTGATAATTTAAGAATGAATAAAACATGTTTTTATAAATTATGTGAAATGCTTAAGGATTTTGGTGGGCTAAAAAGAAATAAAAACATGAATGTGGAAGAAATGGTGGCTATATTTTTATACATACTCTTGCATGATACAAAACATAGAAGAGCCAAATTGTTTTTTAGAAGGAGTGGTGAAACAATATCTAGGCATTTTAATTGTGTCCTTGAAGCCGTACTAAGATGTCACCATCTTCTTCTTGAGAAGCCTGAACCGGTCACTGAAACTTGCTCCGATGAGAAGTGGAAGTGGTTTAAGGTTTGTTATCTTTAACTATGATTTTTTTTTTCCAAATCATAAATGATAGCTAACAAGGTTCATGTTGTCTTGTAGAATTGTTTGGGAGCTTTAGATGGAACACATATTAAGGTTCGTGTTGGAGAAAAAAATAAAGTTAGGTATAGGAATAGAAAGGGAGATCTCTCTACTAATGTCTTAGGAGTTTGTTTACAAGATTTACAGTTTATTTATATATTACCTAGTTGGGAGGGATCTACGCATGATAATAGAGTACTTCGAGATGCTCTTTCTAGAAGAAATTCGTTAAAAGTCCCTCAAGGTAACAATTAAAGAAAATTAAATTTTAGTATTGAAAATGTAATATTATAAAATTCAATAATGTTGGACTCTTTTTTTTCCCCTTATGTTAGGATACTATTACTTATGTGATGCTGGCTATATGAATTCAAATGGCTTCTTAACCCCTTTTAGAGGACAAATGTACCATTTGAATGATTGGAAGTCTGGACACGAGCCAAGGACAACTGAAGAATGCTACAATATGAAGCACTCTCGAGCAAGAAATGTCATTGAGAGATGCTTTGAGTTATTGAAAATGAGATGGGGTATCATGAGGTGCACAACATGGTACCTAGTGAAGACCGTTTGCAGGATCATCTCAGCGTGTGCTTTGTTGCATAATTTTATTAGGATGAACATGGAATCAGATCCAATTGAAAGCCAATTAGATTAGCTGCAAGTAGAACAAGGAGTTGAAGATGTATATGGAGAAGAACTAATTGAGCACCTAGAGAACTCTTCCGAATGGAATAATTTTAGACTAAATCTAGCTAATGAGATTTTCAGTAGATGGAGGCAGAGAAGAAATATTTGATATCATGTTGTTTCATTGTTAAAATAATTGTTTGTCTTACAAAGATGGGGACATGCTTTTCTGTATTTTTGCTTATTAATGAAAATGTTTCATATGTTATATATCATGCAAATTATATCCAATTATTCAATTTGTACCAATTAGAAAACTTCTTAGTATGGTTAACAAAAAATCCATTAATATATATATTTTTTTAGGAATGGCTTCTACAAGTAAAGTGAAAAAGGCTTGTGTTAGATGGACACAACAAGAAGATGCAGCTTTAGTTTCTTCATTGGTGGACCTAGTTAATATGGGAGGATGGAAACAAGATAATGGACAATTTAAAGCAGGTTATCAACTTGAGTTGAGGAGAATAATACTTGAAAAAATTCCTACTTGTCAAATGGAAGTTCATCCACATGTTGATTCAAGGGTTAAAATTTTGAGGAACAAGTATCATGCTATTGCTGAAATGAAAAGTCCAAGATGTAGTGGATTCGATTGGAATGACAAAGATAAATATATTACGTGTGATGATAATGTTTGGGAGAATTGGATTAAGGTAGTGTTTTATTTTTAATTATCATGAAGAATATATTTTACATTAACAAATCAATTATTACTAATACTTGGCTTTTTCATGCAGAGTCATCCAAATGCAGCTGGTTTGAGATTTAAGCCATTTCCTTATTATGATGAGTTGGATTATGTATATAGAAGAGATAGAGCAATTGGGGATGCTTCTGAGAACCCAGCTGATGCAGTTGACGGAATTGATATGAAGGGCGTACAACATGTGTCATTTGCATCAGAAATGAATAGTGATGAAAATATGGAGACAGCTCCTTCAATTGAAAATCAGTCAACCCAATTTGCTCCCACAAATAATGATCCAACATTAGTTACTATGAATAAAAGGAAAAGAAATGATCCGATAGTGGTGGCCAAGGAACTTTCAGGACATATGGATAAATTAGGTCGTGTAATGGAAGTAGCTGGAGAACATATTGGCATACTTGCTAATTGCTTCAAGCATGAGTCTGAAGCAGTGGATAGGAGAATGACTATTAATGGAGAGTTGATGAAATTAGAAGGGTTAACTCAAGAAGAAATCATTGCAGCTGGAAGAAAAATTACACTTAATCCTTTGCAAACTAATTACTTTTTTAGTCTTCCAGAAGATTTTAGGAAGATTTATGTGCTCAGTATATTATTACCTGATGTTTAGTTCTTAATATTATACCTAAGTATAATCAATACTCGGAACATTTTATTTGGTTTGAGGTTTTTTAGTATGCTGTTATAATTTTATTTGGACCATATGTTGCTATAATAAATAGTATGTTTTATTATAAATTTTTGTTGGCCAATGTTTTTTTATTATAAATTAGAAGGGTATTTATGTCTTTAATACTAATACATAATATATTAATTTAAAAAATTAATTTCAACTTCCCGAGAAATAAAAAATGAAACAAGTAAGATATATATGCACTTCCTAGAAAGTGTACTTTCTAAGAAGTATAGTTCTTAGGAAGTTATTTCCCAGGAAATATACCAAGCGACCCCTAAATCAATTTTTTTTACTTTTTTTAAGAAATTTGTGAGTTGATTCCTTAAGAACTTATTTGCTACAGATAATAGAATAAAATGAAAAGGATAATGGTTTTTACATATGAAATGTCATATGTTTTTTAGATAAAAATTAATTTTTTTAAAAGTAATTGATAAATAATAATTAAACAATTTCATATTTAGATTATCAAGTAATGAAAAACGATTTCTTTTTAAAGACCAAATGGGTCTAAATTTAACTAGTCACATCTGTTATTGACTTAAGAACGGAGTTTTTGTTGACCCAAAAATAAAAAAGCGAGACTTTTTCTAATTAAAACATGTTTACTTTTTTGCATGGGTTTACTCCTTCAATTCATATAATAAGATATTTTATATAATAGATTTTTTATTTAAAATATAAGATATTAAATTTTTTTTTCATTTTATTCCTATTTTTAATACTTCCATAATCTTAATTTATAACCCTACAATAATAATAAAATAGAGAATCAAAATAATTTCAATCAAATGAATAATAAACCCAAAAAATATCTCCTTCTCCTATAACCAATAATAGCCATGACATTAATACGAATCCTCATTCTATTCCATTATCCAAACGAGGCATAAATTGTCCCAAGAGGATGAGCAACGCCATTCCATGGCCATTCTCGCGTGCTCCGTCTCCGAGAGCCTGTAATTCGATCTCAAAAGAACTTCTCAACTTTCAGAATTTTGGCTGGCTGGTTCATGTGGAGCCCAAAATTACTCCCAGACCATAATATAAAATGTTTTTAACAGTTTCATGTGTGTAAATGTATAAATGTTGTGGATTTGAGCTGAGAATGAGAATTTTACGGGTAGTTAGTAGATATATTTGCTGTTTTAATTGAATTTCAAGTCATCTTCACCCAACTAATTACTGGTACAATTACATGTTGGAGAGTGAAGGAGCCTCGTGCTGCTGTTTCTTTTGGTCAAGCTTGATCCGGCATTAAATAATAGGCAAACACAACATGATAATAAGGTGTGGTACATCTTCGTACTTTTACAGTAGTGTTTAGTGCCTGTTCATAGTTGCTAATCATTATTATTTTTATTTAAATAGATTTATAGTAAATTTTTTTATTTTTATTCAAATTTTATTTTTATAAATTATAATTATTTTAAAAAATCTTTTATAAAAAGATAATTCAAACGGGTAGTTAATCTTCAATAACAAAGTTTGAAAACATAAGTTCGTTATATTATTACCACATGTAGATATTAGCAAACAAATATTTTTATTTCATAGAGTAGTTAAAAACTTAAAATGGGTTGATGCAAAAATGGAGTTCGAAATAAGTATTTATGACCGGTGAACATAACTTTCTTCGACTTCTGTAGATATATTAATGATGATAAGGCAGTGACCAGTTGTTGGTCCAAGTGCCGTGTTTTTACACTAAAAAGAATTTATTCTTCTAAATGCATTCAAATTTAAAATAAAGGTGTGCATTTATTTTTATTTTAGGTTAATTTAATTTCTTAACTTTATTTTCATTATTTTGATTTTATTTATATTATCAAAATTTATTTATATATTCATAATTTAAATCTATTTTTATGTCTTAATTTTATTTATTTTGATTGTTTTCTTAATTTATGAAAATCAAATGCATGCATATAAAAAATTATCTGACGTGCTTTTTGGTGGCTTAGTTAAGATAACTTTTATCAATTTGGATCCTATATGACATGATAATCAAATTCGCAATTTTTTTTTTTACTTTTTTTAAGAACAAATTTGTGAGTTGATTCCTTAAGGACTTATTTGGTACAAATAATGGAATGAAATGAAAAAGGATAATGATTTTTACATATGAAATGTCATATGTTTTTTAGATAAAAATTAATTGATAAATAATAATTAAACAATGTAATAAATATTTCATATTTAGATTATCAAGTAATGAAAACTGATTTCTTTTTAAAGACCAAATAGGCCTAAATCTAAATAGTTACATCTGTTGACCCAAAAAACAAAAAGGAAGTTCTTTTCCGAATTAAAACATGTTGACTTTTTGCACATGTTTATCAAAAAGCAAGTTCTTTTCCGAATTATAAAACTAGTTAATAAATTAATAAGGAATAAAAAAAATAAAATCAATACATGACACCTATTTTAGATGAAGAAAAAATATCTCACAATATCTTATAATATAGATAGAATATAAATAAGAGTATAAAATATTATTATGGATTGGATAAGACACAAAATATTATTAATTAATCACTTTTTCCCGTCAAAAAAGTCATATCATTGATAAAACAAAGAGTGTTCAAACATCAAATTCCAAAGACAAGATTCTAACAAAACAAATCAACATCACACTCAACAAAATATTTCTAGATTTTTAATATAAATTTTTTTAATTAAATTATAATGATTAAGGATGGGAGTAAAAATTAATTAATTAATTAATTTTTAAAAATTAAGATATTTTTTAAAATTATCATTATTTAATTTTTTTTTCTTTGTAATGAATTAAATTAGGGTAATTTTTTAAAAATATATAATAAATATTATTTTCTATTTTAAAAATAATTTTATATTTATGATCAAAATAAAATATTCTATATTTAAAATTAGGGAGTTAAAAAAATGAATTAATTAATTACATGAAATCTACAGGTTTAGCGGATATTAATCATATTTGGTTTGGTGGACTTAACAAAAACTATAATATTTTTAATTTAGTAATTTAATGTAATGAAGGACCAAAACTGGCATGCGACTATTCCAAGAAAAGGAATAAAGTTGCCAGTTGGATCAATTTGACAGATTCAACGGCCTGGTTGGTTGGATTTTCTTCAACATTGGACCCACCTCATCTCAATTTTTGGCTCCAATCCATCCACCCTGTAACTTTGCAGTACACATGGTTTCACCTATCTTCAATGTATTCCTCGCAGTACATTAGTCTTTGCCATTCTCATCTCTGTCCAGTACAAGATTCTACCTGCCACTACTTCACAAGTCTCCGGAGCCCCATGACCCACTATAAATCTCCAAATTCGCCCAAGAAAATCTCGTCTGTGTCTAATCCTTCTTCGCTTCTTCCCGATGTCTCGCCTCCTCTGCTTCTTGCTCTTCTCTCTGTTCTTCCTTCTTCTGGCCTTTTCCGTTTCCGCCCACAGCGCCCACCAGGATGACGACGCTGACGCTGACGCTGACGCCACCGGGGGATCTCACGATGACAGTTACGATCTGCGATCGCGGCCCTTGATTCTTGCTAAAATTTGGTGTTTGATTGTGATATTTTTCGCAACGTTCATTGCTGGGGTTTCGCCGTATGTGTTGAAATGGAACGAGGGGTTCTTGGTTTTGGGGACCCAGTTCGCTGGGGGCGTCTTTCTGGGTACTGCAATGATGCATTTTCTAAGTGACGCCAATGAGACGTTTGAGGATCTGACCAAGAAGGAGTATCCCTTCGCGTTCATGTTGGCTTGTTCTGGGTATTTGATCACTATGCTGGCTGATTGTCTGATCTCTTCTATCTTTGCGAAGCAGAGTAGTAACAGGACTGGCGTTGGGGCTGATGTCGAGCTTCGAGGTTGGTGATTTACTGTTTCAGACCATTGAATGTTTTTCAAAGTGGTGAATATCATGCTGTTTGGCTAGTGAGAAAACGTGAATTTTCTTGCTTAGTTCAATTCACTTTGATGTCTCATAGTCTTTGGCTGATGAACTGTCATTGTACAACTAGTTTGTGTTTTGAACATCTTAGAAGAATGCAATATTGCTAGTCTCATGTACAGAGTTAAAAATTTGAAGATGGCTGTATGACATTCAAAAGTTTCTGGTTGTATACAAAGAGCATTGTTTAGGATGAAACTACGAATACGAATACCTATTACCATGTTTCATGTTTTACAAGATACATACAGACATACGTATAAAATTTTGGTGGCTTTGTTTTGAATAGGTCCATATTATTTAGTCCCCTAATGCAGCTTTGATTGCCCACATTTGTGTTTTGCATGCAATTTCGCTATCTTTTTTTCCCCAAGAAAACATGTTGTTTGGTTTGCTAATATAAATATGGCCACGATCTTGACAGTTTAACATCTAAGGATTGGATTATTTAAGTCAAAGAATTGTATCTTTTTATTTTTTTCCAGAAGTTATAGAAGAACAACTATCGAAAAGTTTTAATTTGAAACTATGTCCATCCTTCAATTCCTCTTTTTATTTTCACCTAAAGTTGAATCCTAAATTTCTTTCTGGTTATAGGGGCTGAGACAGGCAAAGGAAGCAACAATGGTCTTACTTCAGAATCACAATACCAGGTTTAAAGTCAAAAAGTTAACAGAAACAAGGCTTGTTTCATTTAGGATTTGTATCGTCTTGTGCCTAAGGGTATGTTTGGTTGGGGGGAAATGGGGGGAAAGGAAAAGGAAAGGGAGGGATTTTGCTCCCCTCTCCTTGTTTAGCAATCAAATAATTGGAGGAGGGAAGGGAAAATGTTATTAAAATTTTCCCTCCCATTCCCTTATATATTTTCCCCCTAAATTGGGGTAATTTGGGAGGAAAATGTGTTATGGTGTCCAAATCCAATATGATCAAAATACCCTTCACTTTTTCATAACTTAACCACACAATATACTAATCAGTCTTGTTGCGTCTCTTTTTGGTCTCACTCATAAAATATGAAATACCTTAGTGACATATATGCATGAAGTCATGAACACACACAGACACATTCGTGTATTAACATATATAATCATGGTTAACGTTGAAGAAAAAAAAAGATACATACAAATATGGTTGAGGTTGAGAAAAAAAAAAGTATTTCCTTCTTATTAAGAACTTTATCTAATATTCAAACAAAAAAATACTCTTTTTTTAATATAGAAAGAAAATATTAACTTAAATAAATTAAGGGTATAATAGTCAAATTATAATTATTTTCCTTCCCTTCCCCTCCTAACTTAAGCAAGATAACACTAAAACTCTTCCATTAAAATACCTCATTTTCCTTCAAAACGAGGTAAAATTAAAATTCCTTCTTTTCCCTCCCTTTCGATTCCCTCCATTAAAATCTCTTCCCTTTCTTCTCCTCCGTTGAACCAAACATACCCTAACAGTTGTTTCTTCTTCTTCTTCTGTTCTAACAGGTCCATGCCAGCACCACCCACCACCTTGCAAACGCTGCATTTGCATCTGCCAGTTCACTTGGAGACACCATCTTGTTGATTGTTGCCCTGTGTTTTCATTCTGTATTTGAGGGCATAGCAATTGGAGTTGCAGAGACAAAAGGCGATGCTTGGAAAGCTTTATGGACAATCTCTCTGCACAAGATTTTTGCAGCCATAGCCATGGGCATAGCTCTCCTCAGAATGATCCCGAATCGCCCCCTGCTATCATGTGCAGCCTATGCTTTTGCCTTCGCCATCTCCAGTCCAATTGGTGTAGCCATTGGAATCATCATAGACGCCACAACTCAAGGCCCTATCGCCGATTGGATCTTCGCGATATCGATGGCTTTGGCTTGTGGAGTGTTCATTTATGTATCAATAATCCATCTGTTGTCAAAGGGATACATACCCCAAAACCCTGTCGAGGTTGACACACCATACTTAAAGTTTCTTGCAGTTTTGTTGGGCATTGGAGTTATAGCAGTTGTGATGATTTGGGACACCTGATAAAGTCATTCTAAAGCAAGATTTCCTCTCCCCCCCCCCCCCCTTTCTTTTTAATAGAAGAAACAAGAAACATAGTGTGAAGTTTTAGAAATATTCATACACGTGAGCTCTTATCTAGCTTGCCTATGATTTAAAGGTAGTGTCTTTTGATATTAGGTTTAATCTTGAGGAAAGTTATGCATACAAGTGATATAAATTTATATGTTGTTTTCCTTTAAGCAAGTGGTCGTAAGAGATTTGATTCCTAATCTTGTGCATGAAACAAATAATTAAGAAAGATCTACATTTTATTTTCAGTATCGGTCGCTAGGAGATACTTTTAGTATACAACTACATCTATATATTGTTCTTTTAGAAAGCCACAATAATGAAAGAACACAAGGAAATACAAGCTTTGAAACTTGCATAAAAGAAATTCAATTTCTTTCTATCTGAATTAAAACATTACATGAGATATTTATAAACTTGACCCAATCTAAAAAATTAGGAAATAACTTAAATATACGGTAAAGATCTTGAGAAAGTTTAGAGGATCTCATTACTTAGGAAACTACTTAAAATCAAAAGTTTTTCCAAAAATAAGTAAAGATGGCTAATATATATGTATGTGTGCGCATATGTATATTAGTATATAACCAAAAAATAAAAATTTAATATAAAAAATTATCAATTTCATTTACCGCACTGAGTAATGCTTATAAAATCTATAACATGCTATAGTTTTACTTTCTTGAACTCTAGGTAATGTTTAAAATCCGATAACTAGATTAAAATCAGTATAATATTCTCGATATTTTTTCTCTTTTTTTTCTGTCAAAATTTTTCTTTCTGTTTTTTTTTTTTGGAATCTCTCCGCCTCTCTTTCTCTCGGTCTATAAATTAACAGCAATCATCATCCTTAATACATTCCACCGGAAAATTTCCTCATGGATTCTTTTTGCAACCTCCTTCCCTTTCTTCGTTGTTCTCTTCTTCACTATGAAAACCATTCCCTGCAACATCACAACCACAATCCTGCAAAATCAAACAAAATTTCATATATCTGTTTGTTTTGACAAAAAATGTCAGATTGAACATATTAATAACTGATCAGTATCAAATGATATATTTTAATTCTTATATAAATAAATGAATGAGCTAAATATTAAAAGAAATAACTTTGCTTTTTTAGTTTTAAGAATTTTAATGGTGATTTAAACCAATCTCATGCATCAAAATTATTATTCAGATTGAAATCACGGTAAATTAAATTAGTTCTCATGTTTTCTAAAACACAAATCAAGTCACATCTACACATATCATAAATATCATTAACACCCTCATGCTAATCTTTTATATTATTCACTCTTAATCACTTTTTTTCATTCATTATCTTATCTCGTTAAAAATATAATATTTTTCCATCTATTTTTCATATGCGTCAATTTGTATACCAAGCAAGTTAGGCTCTTTCCACGTTAAATAATAACTATGAAATAAAAAAGGTTGTGTGAGCCAAGGTAAATAATCTTCTATATATTTATAAAATCTATAATATATTAATATGTTATATTATTTATATGAGTAGTTGTGAATAATACAGTTTACCTGCTTGAACTCTAAGTAATGTTAGAGATCTGATATCTAGTTTAAAATCAACATAATATATACTTCTCGATATTACTTTCTTAATTTCCTTTTGGTCAAAATCTTTCCTTTTTCTTATTGGGCTTCCCTCCCCTCTTTTTCTTTTTCTTTCTATCTCTCAGTATATAAATTAATAGCAACCATCATCATTCATGCATTCGACTGCAAAATTTCCAAAACTTACAGTTCCTACTCTCTCTCAAAAGCTTTCCTCATGGATTCTTTTTGTAACCTTCCTTTCTTCGTTGTTCTCTTCCTCACTATGATAACCATCATCCCTGCAACCTCACAACCGCAGTCCTGTAAATCATACAAATTTCCTAACGCTTTTAATTTCTCAGTTTGCAATGACTTACCCTTCCTTGACTCTTCTATCCATTGGAACTATCATGCTTCTTCAAACACCATGGAGACCGCTTTCAAGAAGAATAATGCCAATCACAATGATTGGATTGCCTGGGCCATTAACCCTAACTCAAAAGGAATGGTAGGATCCCAGTCCTTCGTGGCTTTCAAGAAATCCGATGGGACTGTCACAACTTACACCTCTCCCATAACCACATACATAACCACATACAGTACCAAGTTAGAGTAAGGGAGGCATAGCCTTGAGGTTCTTGGGGTTTCTGCGAGTTTTGAAGATGGTGACATGATCATATATGCCAAGTTTCAGCTTCCTTGGAATTCCACTTTGGTCAATCATGTGTGGCAACAAGGCTCTGTTTCTGATGATACTCCCCTCTCTCATGCTTTGTCTGGACCCAACGTCAAATCTTTCGGTCAGATAGATTTTCTCACCGGCATAGTTTCTGATGATGATGGTGGCAATTCAGATGAATCGGACATTTTAATCAGAAAAGTAAGTCTCTCTCTCTCTCTCTTGGACAAGGAATATTTATTGGAAATCAAGTCTCCAATTACTTGCCTGTTTAGGAGAAGAAAGCTCTTACCATTCAGACTCATATGAGATAGTTATTCTCTCTTTACTTTGCAATAAATATTGATTGTACAGAAATTAGGAGTGTATGAACGACAACTCAAAACCATGTTTCGGCTCAAGCTGTCAAAACCACATTTTGGATTGGCAAAACACCAACCCAAACACGCACTGAGATTTTATTCAAAACACTTAATTAAAAGAGTTGAATTTATTTATAAATTTATTTTATATTGAATTAAATACGTCCTTTTTCGTATTCTCTGCATTGCATAGATGTTAAAAAATGAGTCACACTATTGATAACAATAATAATGTGAGTTACTCTATATTATTCATGTTTTTCGTGGCTTAAAAAATAGTGTTAATTGTTAAAGATTATATATATGTATATATATTCACATATTGATATATTGATTTAGGTATTGACAGTTAATAACATACTTTGATTGGCTTGTTAATGTTTTTAAGGTTCATGGAATATTGAGCGGAATAGGGTGGGCAATTCTGATGCCAATTGGAGTAATCATGGCTCGTTATTTGAAGGCGTTTGAAGCTTCTGGATCTTCGTGGTTCCTTTTGCACAGAGAATGCCAGCTTGTAGCTTATTTCACAGGCACTGCTGGCTTTGCTCTGGGCATTTACATGGCAACAATATTAGGCCAATTTTCTGTTCATGGCTACATCGGAATCTCCATATTCATGGCGTCTACTGCTCAAGTCGTGGTTGCTTTAAACTATAGGCCTCAGGAAGATGACAGGGACAGAATCTTCTGGAACATTTTTCGCTACGTAATTGGCTATGGTCTCATCGTTCTTGCCGTCTTCAACATATTCAGAGGCTTCTCCATTGCACACTCTTATCAGACGTGGAAGAATGCGTACTTCGGCATCCTAGTTTCGTTGGGTTGCGTAGCTCTCGTGTTGGAAGTCGTTACGTGGTTTCTGGTGTGTAAGAATAGGAAGAAGAAGGAGGAGGAGGAGAATTCTGATGAGCACTAAGAGGTTCCTTATTGTCCAGAATCAGATTGAGTTTGCTAATTTCAATTTGTAGTATATTTTTAAGATTAAACCAGTTTGATAATGTAGGCGTTTAAATTTGACATATATATAACTGCTACTTTTAATTTGAATAACCATCTACCTTGAGAGTTGGCGGTAAGGAACTCATTCTTTTAACTAAGGTCTGTATTAAGAAGGTTTCTTCTAATTTTAACCCGATGCAATTCAAATTTAAACTAATTGGTAATATTGGGTACTAAATTATTTGTCACAGAAGATATGATCGAATGACTTAAGATTCATGATATTAAAAGCCCATTTCTTGTTTTATATAATACTCAATCGAAGAGTGTTGACAAAAAAAAAAAACAAATGGAAGAGCTACTCTCATTTTCAGTATCTTAAACACAAAAGTTTACATTTTAAAAGAAAATTTTAGGCATATATAATTTTAAATCTTTTAATTAATTTATTTTTGTTGAAAAAATTATAATGATATCTATATATATAGTTTTCTCTTTTGATTTCTACCCAAACCTCACCCTATTCTATTTTACCCTAACCTTTACACATGTACATATACATTGTACAATTGTGTACTCTTGAAAAAAAACTCCGTATTTTTAATTTGACGAAAAACGATTTATGTAATAAAATTACAATAAAAAATAAAATCAGGAAAATTTGACTGTAAAATTGAAAAGATAAGAGGAAGACTTGTAAATTAGCCGTTTCCAAAGGAGGTGACAGTAATTTCAGAACCTTCATCTCCTCCTAACCATTTTCTTGTTGCTCTCCTCTCTCATCACATCTTGAGCTGCATTGGATTTGCATTTCCTTGGCTCCGCCGGGCTTACACTTCTCATGTCCATGGCAATTTCTTGGTATGTACCTTCTTCTTCCGCTTCATCGTCTCTGAGCTCAGTCTCTCTTGCCTTCCGCCCCATCTGTTGCTTCTCAGTGCTATCAGAAAACCACGCACAGCCAAAGACTCTCCTTCTCTATCCTTTTTCTTAGACTCCCAGGATCACCATCGCCAGGTTGACTAAAACTTCGCTACAAGTTTCGTTTTGGTGTTCTTCGCTCTTACATGCTATTAATTGGGTATGTTAGTTGGTTTTCCGGTTGATTGTTTCGGCAAGATTCGCCTAAACCCAACAGATTTCTTCCTGATGGGGTTTTGGGTCTGTGGATCTCTTTTTCTGGATTCGAACTTTCTGATCTGTTTGTCGACCTGAAGTGGATGTTGCTTTAGTGCTGGTCAATTTTGTCGTACGGCCAGTACTGGTGGCTTGTAGGCGCTGTAAGTTTTGGCTGAGGATCATGGTTCTTCCATGGCTTGTGAGATTGCGGAAAACATTTCTTCCTGCTTGTATTGTCGATTCGCTGGTTTTAAGGCTGAAAAGCCCTTCTAATCTGTTGAGGAGGGATTCATTGGGCTTCTCCTGTTTGTAGTTATTAGCTATCGGCTGGGCGAGCATGCGTCTTTTCTTAATTAGGTTTTCTGACTTTTGTGAAACATTCGATTACTGTGTTTCTGGGGATTCTGATTTTTTTCTCCTTTTTTGTCTTTTAAGTAAACATCTTTAAGTTTTCTGACTAGCCCTTTTTAGTGGAATAAGGAGATCATGGTTGTTTGGTTGGTATTTTGCTAGACGATTCTTGCTTTATTCCTGAGAAATTGTCTTATTTCCTTTTTGGACAAGTGTAAGGATCTGAACCTTTTACCATTTATTTGAAATCAAGTGCGCTCCTGCTGTTCTGTTGACTCCCCCTGGTCTTTCCTTCAAGATGGCCGCAAATGACCGCCGTTTTGTAGAATGGAAAGAGCAGTTTGTTTCGCAGGAGCGTGGCAATCGCGTAGTCCACTATTACCTGAAGGATTCTGCTGGGGATTCCATACTTGCAGTTGTGGGCACTGAGAGGAGCCTTAGACACATGTTCTATGTTGTTGCTGAGGAGTTTCTGGAAGTTTGTGGGAAGGAGGGCACCATCCATGCCGGCTTCAAATGGAGGTCCAGAAGAGAGGTGGTGGATTGGTTGACATCAATGCTATCAAAGCAGCATCTTCTGGGAGACAGGAACGGTAAGTTAGCTGTTCCTGTTATATGTTAAGTTTTCTTTTCGTCATCTTACCTCTATTGCAAAATATATAAAGATGCTCTGGCTGCATGAGTTACAAACTCACTATCAAGTGAGATGAATTGATAAACAACCACACGTAAGACATCAATGACGAATTTTCCTTTTTATATTTAATGTTGATATCTCTTGTGTATAATGCTGCATTTAAGATTCATGATTATAACGCTTTAAGCAGGAATTTATATTCTATATCTACATGTATGTAAACATATCTTTCTATGCCAAAGTTTTATATTTTTCAATTTCTCATATGTAAGTCGTGACTTGTAGATTATTGCTTTGTTTGTATATAGAATGTTTACCTGTTTTTGTAGCTTAGGAGATCAAACAAATTTGATAAGTGATCACAATAATCCACATTCCCTGCCTATGTGTGTTATTATTTTCGTAATTTGTATTCGTCTTTTTTGGGATCACTAATATGGTTGGAATGACAAAAAGTAACAATCCTTGTTTTGCTTAACCTGTCTGTCTACCTTTGTGAAGGTGGCTTCAATTTCAGTCCCCTGCAACAATAGCATAATACTTTACTAGTCCAACTAGATGCCATATTCCTAATTATTTTATTTTTTTAATGGAATATGGTGGTCTATGTTCTGGCAATACGTTTCTCATTGATACATGTCAACAGTCCTTTTGTATGTTATAATTATACGGGGTTTAATCGAGACCACATATGTAATATTGATAAATTTTTTCTTCAGCAAATTAGCATCCCACCAATGCACTGTTTAATAAATTGATAAATATAATAGATATTCCAATCAAATGTGTTTGGGGTATACTGGAATTGGTAAGGAGCCTAAACTCAAGTGTCATATTTGCTAGATTTTGCACCCTGTTACTACACCTGGAGTAATCCTTGAAATTTTTGTGGGAGATGGTTGTGCAGTAAGATTTTAATTGGAGCAGATCTTATGGAGGTGGATAATGTTTGTGGCTCTATGGTGCATATGGTTGGAGCTGAATGCTTATATTTTTTGGACACTACCATTCTAATATGCTGTTTAGGGACAATGTTGATTTTGTCTTTATTGATTGTTGCTCTTCTGTGGTTTATTTAAGGGTCTTAATGTTAGACACACAGGAGTGGAGAGCTCTTTTGCACTAACAAGTCTCTTTAGTTTTATGTATTTCTAATTTTTGCTAGGAAAACAGCATATGCTTCATTGTACCCGTACTTTCTTATTTCTATGTAATTTCTTCTTTGAAAAAAATTGTGTGTTCAATTAGCTAAAAGAATTTTGGAACAGTGGGAGTGTAACTGGGATCCTAATTTAAATTGCAGTATCGCCAAGTCATAACTTGACACAAACTCATGAGACCACAAATGGCAGTCTCAAAGAACTTTTTGATCTGCATGCACAGATATCGGATGACAAGGTATATTTGTTTCTTTTTTCTTCTTCCTTATTGTACTTCCTTATTTTCCATTTTTAGTGAATGTTTTTGGCTTTTTGTCATATGCTTATTCTCTTGTTCCCAGGGCCTTCTGATGAGCAACTTCAAAGGACACAATTCTGACATTGTTTGGTCGGGAGTTGCCTGGACATGTGGCAAACAACTTAAACATTATCCTGCTTTTTGCAGGAATGGAATCAAAATAGCAGTAAGCATTCCTTAAACTAAAAATCAAAGACTACTACAAGAATTTCATCAAAGCCAGGAATTTAAGCAATCTTAACTTAAATTCTGGGGGATTAAGATAAAAATTTCTCAATTTTTTGGGTATTTGCTTTGAGCCGTGCTTTATGGTGAAGGTTCTTTGATTATTGTCAGTGTTGATGTAAATGTCCTTTTCCTCTGTTTCCTTCTCTGCTTAAATCATTTACATCTAAATAGTTTTTGTTTCCATTTTCCTTCTTTCTGATATTCAGATTCAATCTTTCGTTTTTGTCATGGCAACGGGAGAGAATCATTATATTGCTTATTTGGAGGATATGTATGAAGACAGGAGGGGTCAGAAAAAGGTTAAAGTGAGGTGGTTTCACCATAATCAGGAAGTCAAGGGTGTAATTCCTGTAAGAAATCCTCACCCTCAAGAAGTTTTTATCACATCTTATTCTCAAGTAATTAGTGCAGAGTGTGTTGATGGCCCTGCCACAGTCTTAACTCGGGAGCATTATGAAAAAATCTTGCCTGCTTTTTCCCCTGCCTCATCAGATAGAATCCATTTGTGCTTTAGGCAATTCAGAAACAACAAAGTGAAGCCCTTTGACTTGAGTAAATTGCGTGGCTACCATGATCAATCAATTCTCTCTTGCTTGAACCTTGATTCCTTCCAAAACCCTAAATGTAATAACCTTGCAGAAGAAGATGAAGAGTTGAACCTAGGTGATGATGTAAAACCAGAAGGTAAGAGGAGCAAAAGACGTAGGGGATCTTCTCAGTATTTGATAGATCACCAGGGAGTTAGGAAATTAAATATAAGTCAACAAATGATGGTGTACAAAACCTTCGAGAATGTAGATTATGCTAGGCCAGATAGGAGATTACTTTCCCGGAAACATGTTGATTGTCAACGTTGGTATAGCTCCAAATACAAGGTTGATGACAAGATAGAGTTACTCTGTCAAGACAGTGGCATCAGAGGCTGCTGGTTCAGGTGTACAGTTGTGCAGGTATCCCAGAAACAGATAAAAGTCCAATACGATGATGTGCAGGATGAAGATGGAACTGGCAATCTTGAGGTATGATCAGGCTATTGTATTGCTAAGCTTCTTAGTTGAGTGATTCTTGACTTGTTTTGTAAGCCTGACTAACTAGAGTCCGATTCACTGTCTGTGACATGAATTGTATATACTCATAGAAAACCATTTACAGATGTCACTTTTTGAATTTAAAACACATATCTTCTCCAATGTGTAGGAATGGATCCCTGCTTTCAAACTTGCCATGCCTGATAAACTTGGGATGAGACATTCTGGACGGCCTACCATTAGGCCAGCCCCAACTTATGAGGAGCAACAAGAACTGGTTGTTGAGATTGGAACTTCTGTAGATGCATGGTGGAGTGATGGCTGGTGGGAGGGGGTTGTAAGTGGAGTTGATAACTGTGGTGATGATGATGTACAAGTTTACTTTCCTGGTAACTATAGTTCTTTTCTTTCTATCGTTTTTCTTAAAACTATTCGTCCTCCTCCATTTTGTGACGTAACCAATTTTGGTGATATCAGGTGAAGGTTTGTTAAGGAAAGTGTGCAAGAAGGATTTAAGAGTATCAAGAGATTGGCTAGGGGACCGGTGGGTTGATATTAACATAAAGCCTGATGTAGCCTCTACCATAGTTGCAGTTAGCAGCTCTAACATAAAGTTTTCAGTGTCCCCATCTACCACTAAAGATGTTGACTCTTTTGGGGCTGCTATTTCATGTCAAGATGTTCCTGTAAGTGAGAAGCCTGATGAACGAAATGATGTTGCTGAAGACGTGAATCGGGTTATTGATAACAAGCCCCCTTCACAAGAAGAGGCAAGTACTGAAGTTGCTGATACTGAGATACATGGCAGTTGTGATAATGAAGATAGCCATGATGACAAAGACAATAAGGACGACACTGATGGCGATGGTAACAAAACGGGTGATGATGATGCAAGTGATATGGAGGTGTTCGGGACTTCTGGAGAGGATTCCAAAGTCGTGGAACCCATGGAAGTGGCTGTGTAAACATTCTTTGTGGAGAACTCATGCATAAACTTGTGATGGTGCTGATCATAGAGCTTTGCCATCCATTCATGTTTAGATGTAATACTAGCCTATTAGAATGTAAATAGTTACACGGGTATGTGGGGAAGCTAATTCCTTTTTTATTTCTTTAGTTGCCTGCATAGATGTGTACAGTGTTGAGGGTAGCCCTTTTTATTTTCTTTCCATTTTTATTTCAGGGATTGTATCAGAAATTATATATTTTTTTTCTTAGAGACAAATACTGGTGAGCAACTTCACTTGTCAGCCTTGTTCCACTCATTTGTTGCCCAACATATTTATATATGTGAATGTAGAAGCTTCTTGTTTTTGTTCCTTCAAACATGGCACATAATATTAATGCTAATAGCTGAGGAATCACAGTGGTACTTTCCATCGAGAATTATGAATGTTTTGACCCCTTTTTTTTTTGAACTGATTGGATTGGGTTGGAGGAGTTAGGTGATCTGTAATTAAGTCTTCTACTTGTGCAAGTTAACTGAGAGCACAGAACAAATTTATAGATTAATGGTCGTTTGAATAGATACAGTTTGAACATCTGGGGAATCTAGCACTGGTCACATGTCACTTGGGAGATACAAAAGAAGCAAAACTCTGCTTCAAGTGATGTATAGATATATACTGCATTAATGGAGAAGATAAATAATAATGAAAGAGGTGAATAAAGAATCATAGGTCATGTGGTGGGAGCAATGAAAATGGCTATAGCTGAAGCCACTGGTCCCCATTTATGAAGCTCTTATCCAGAAAAGGCTTTGCTTCCTCATAGCTCAAAGATTTTGACCATTCCACCCTCCCTCTTCTATCTGCTCCTCTTCCCTCACACTGGTATTCCCCAAATACAGCAGTCCTGAAAAATACCATATATATAAATATATATATATATATCAGAAAACGTTTCTTGACCAAATAGTGAACGTCCTATCAGATACAACACAATTAGATATGTTAGATACATAATATCAAATACATGTCCAATTTAGATATTTCTACCTTTTTAAAGTATCAGCGAAAGATATGTAATCAATATTATACCTCTTTCTGGATGGGTGATCCCAATCAGTCCATCCTTGAGGAATGATGATATCATCCATGAAGCAGTAAGAGTAGATGATTCTGGAATAGTCTCCCCAGGCTCTGCCAAGGTAGACACTGCCAGTGCCTGTGATGGAGCAGTTCACAAAGGAGAAGCCACTGTCTTCATTTGCTGCATCCCTGTGATGCGCTGCTATTGCTCCATAGTTCTCTGCTATTGACTCAAGATCACAGTTCTGCTCACCATACCCACAATTTTACTCACACTTCTTCCCATGGTTGCAGCTCATAAATAACTTTGGCGATAATAGATTCGGTTTATAAATGATAAAATTACTAATTACTAAATTAGTTAATTTTTGATTTTATTTATGTAAGCATGTCAAATTCTAGGGCAGGCTCCGTGCACAAAATCAACATGAATAAATAAATGAATAAATCTGATTCCAGGAATATACGTGAATTTTCAATTGTGTGAATTTTTTGTTAGAAAAAACAAAAACTAGAGCATAATAAAAAGGTTTGGATAAAAAAATAATTATAAAATAGCAAATACTTCCACGTAGCAAATAATTCTGACCAAAATTATTATGTCATACATGATTCACTTATAAAAAATGAATGAAGTTGTGCGTATATTTGGGTTGAATCAATCAAACCAAATTTAACCAATGTGATTCCATTTGAAGTTTATTTGTATTTAAATTTAAGGCTCAAATTCACTTTTTTTTTTGTGAAGGAGAAATCAACGATGTTTGAAATGAGATTCAAATTGTCTAAATGTAATCTAATTATTTAAATTTAGATGATATAGACTTTCAAATTTTTTTATTTTTTAAATTTAAATTTTTTTTAAGCTGATGAAAAGACAATTTTCAATCTGCTCTTCCCTTCAAATAAAAAAAAATATCACATCAAAATTATAATAAAATATCATACATATATATATAAACCGTCTAAATATAATTTAAACGATTCAAATATATTCTTGACAGATAAATTATTGTTATTATTCAATATCTGAGTAAGCTTATGTATGAACATGTCAGAACTTAATTTGACTAAAACTTAACACAATTTTTTCTGAGTAATTTAGGTTAATCCATCTGAATTGAAAGGCAATTCTGTGCTTGAATGAAGAAGAGAGAGAGGGTGAAACCTGATAGAGTGATTTAGCAGAGCCACATATGAAATCAATTTTGCCTTGGATATGACACTGGTAGAAGTAATGTGTGCCCGTGTTGTCCAACAGTGTGTCTTGTGCCCCTTTGATCATCACCCTATAAAACATGGCCCTCTCACTGTCCACCCTCAGTGCCACCGCCTGCATTCCATCTCCTCCATTCACTGCCACCACAGAATTCTGCACGGATTTTGAGAAATCAGTCTCGTTTTTCACAATATCTGTCTCACTATGAATCTCATATTTCATGTATATTGATACTGATATTGATTCTGTTTCATTTTTTTAAGGATTGTCTTTATATGTTGAATGATTACGAGCAATGTTTCTCCCAAGATCTTTCCAGGGGGTGGACCAAATCCCCTTCAGTCTGTCTCTGTCTCTCTCCACCCGACGGTCCTGGACTAGAAGAGAATCGTTGAGCAGTGGTGACTTTGATTCATACCTCAAAAGTGAGCATGGTTGCACAGAAATAGTTAGATTCTACAGCCACAGTTGCAGAAGCATAGGTCCCTAGTTCTTGTCCATCTAAACCTCTGTCCGAGGATTTGCTGTTCCATGTAATTACCACATTCTCTGTCCCATTTCTTCCTCCTATCATTGATACATATCCCTTCGTCCTTGGCACATACACCTTCTCTCTGCAATGATACTAAATTTATGTCAGGTTTTCCATGAAAGAATAGTCATAGAACTTGAAAAACAGTGATACATGACAAGAAACAACACACAATATGGACCTGTAAATTCCAGGGTATATGTAAATTTTGATTCTTTCTGTGTTGTAATCCGGAACCATATCGACAGCTCCCTGTACAGTCCGAGAATGTCCTCTGCCATGCTGGTCAACAACAATGGCTCGAGCATTGTCAATGGAGTTCGAGGTCAGACTCTGTACATCCACCCACAGATCCTCCCAGCTGATGTAATTTCTGACATGGCCGTCGTTGCCGTGGGTTAACACAGCTTCTGCTAAACCCAACTGACCACCAACCCAGAAAGCTAGAACTGTAAAAATTGAAACTTTGGATGACCCCATTATCTGAAACTCGATATGGAGGAAGAACAAGGTTGAAATCAAACACTGTTCGAGAAAAACACAGAAAAGTAAGAGACAGAGTAACGGTTCTTATTATGGCTGAAACGTGGAAGAGATTATTGAAATAAATAAGCGAGCGTGCGCTTAAAGTTTAGATGAAGAACGTGAAGAGACTCTTAGATTACGTTTTGAAAGAAATGCTTGCACATATCATGTGTATGTATATGTTTCACCATCAAGATTTATTTCATATATATGCATCATTTAAATATGTAAAACGACATTTAAATGAAGAGATGACAAAAAGCAGTTATATGGCCTTGCAACTGCCTCCCACTAAGGTTTTGGTTAATTTTCCAATGACATTCATTTTTATTTTTTTATATAAAATTTATGTAAAAGTAAAACCAGGGAATTAACTGTCACCAATTATGATTATTTAGCACAAAATAAGGCATTGGAATCGGGTTAGTGGTAAGGACTTTGGACAGTTTGATTTTAACATTCCCTCCAAATTCTTGGCTACAAGTGTGAAGAAGTAACGCTTTCTTGCAATATGTACCGATAATAAATAATAATAATAATAATATTAGGGGAAAAAAGTTTTTGTGTATTTATTTTTTTTAAAAGAAGATTCATGTACAGTAATTGCTCGAGTTTCAAGAAAGTCACAAAGTAAGTATTGAATCTATTAATTGAGACTACGTTTTCAGCTACATATTATTTTAAAATTTATACTACTAATTTTGGCATATAAATAATAGTTTATTTATCATCAGTAGATTTGACAACAAATAAATTTCGAGAATTTAAAATAGAACAAATTCATACAATACATTTTATTGCCAGGTCATTATCTAAGTGCTACATTTAGCACGCTTCTTTTGATTCGTTGATAGAAAAGCATATATAAATTATAATTGACCTTTTTTTTCCTCCACAAGCTTACCTATTTTTTTGGTGTAATTTATTAGGCTGGCCGGCTCACACACGTAAATATAGAGATGAATACGTAAGATGGATTTCCAAATTCTTTAGGTATAACAGTGGAAAAGTACATTCTTCAAATAGATGGGTGGTTAGTAAAGACAATAATTAGAGCTACTAACATAATGGGATTAGAATCAAAAGTTTCATTATAATATTCATATAAATATGGCTCTAAAGAATATATATATATATATATAATTGGTGCGTATTATCTTTATTTATCAATTTCTTTAATTAGTTTGTTCAGTTTCGGACGCTGCCATATAATATCAAATTCTCTTCCTTCAATGCAATGAATGGCCATTTTAGGAATAATAATAATAATAATAATAATAATATTCAAGAAGCCCTGCTCATGAAGACGTTAAAGTCTTGACAGTGATGTGAGGGAATCGGGTTAAATAAATAAATGTGTGTTGTGTGTACGTGTTAAATGTGTGTTGTGTGTATGTGTTTTTTTTTTTGGGATGGTTTCACCCACATACAGCTATATTTAGCCAATGGATATTGTTAAAATATAAGTGTATTTTATGCATATATGTTTTAAAAGAAGTTTTACATTGCTTAAATAAAAGAGGACTTTAGCGTATAAATACTAAGACGTGATGGTGAGCTAGTAAAAGAGCCAAGAGAAGAAATGGGTTTACGCGCATAACAACGGGACAACAATGGACTAACGTAGTTCAAAATCTCCGATTTCCCCCTGTATGCGAGTTAAATGCAGATTGGGTATTTTTGTTTAAATATTTTTTGAAAAATTTAAAATATTTTTAACTTATCAGAGAACCTTAATTTTTAACAGTTTCGGATTTAATGCCTGGAACGTTGGAGCCTTAATTTGCCATTATTTCATTGTTCCTTCAACGTTCAGAAACGAATTCGGCTTAATCACTTTGTCTCCCAATATTCAAAACCGGTGATTTAATTGTCATTAACAACTTTGATTGTTGCCCAACGTTTAAGTACTTTTTGGAGCCTATAAATACCAAACTCTACCAAAGGATTCGATGTATTGAGTTTACAAACAACATTCGGAGCTTCTTCTCTCTTCCTATTTGCTCTCCTGAGCCTTTTCATTGTCTTATTTCTACAGTTCTAAAGCCTTGCTTCGACAAGAAGAATCCATTTAATCCTAGGGAGTTGTTGACTTGTGGAATAACTCTTAAGGATGGTGTCCTTGGGCACAACTTGGATTGATTTATACTGATATTTTATTTATTGCAGCAAACAATCTTAAGATTTATTTTGGAGTCACGCCCTGTTGATCATGTTAATGTTGCGGCTGCAAATTCTGGTGGTTTTGGAGGCTACATTCCCACTGCTGTTCTCACAATACCAATGCCTAAGCCGTTTCTAGACATATCCAAAATTGAGGTGTTTGACAGGAAGAATTTCAAAAGGTGGCAGGAGCGGATCTTCTCTATCCTGGACATGCATAGAGTTGCAGTGGCGTTGACTCAATCTCAACCTGCTCCTGATGCTAACCAAAACCAGAAAACTACTTGGGAATATGCCAATAAAGTCTGTAGACACACAATTATTAGTACTTTATCTAATGATCTGTTTGATGTGTACTGTGTCTATAAGGAGGCAAACATAATTTGGGACTCACTAGTTACTAAGTATACTGCTGAGGATGCTAACAAACAAAAGTTCGTCGTTGGAAACTTCTACAAGTAGGAGATGACTAAGGACAAGGACATCAAGATGCAAATTAATGAGTACCATAAGCTACTGGAAGAGCTACGTGCTGAAAAAATCAATCTACCTGATGAGTTTATTGCTGGGATACTGATTGAGAAGCTGCCAGAATCATGGAATGACTATAAACAACAGCTGAAATACAAACAAAAGCTACTATTTCTATCAAACCTCATCACTCACATCATCATTGAGGATACTAACCGGAGGGAAAGTCAAGCTGCAAAAGGAAAGGAGTTGGCTTCCAAAGCAAATCTGGTGGAGACAAAACCTCGTAACAAAAAGTATGGTTCTACATCAAAGAATGATTCTAAGAACAAGTCTAATTACAAATCCAAAGATTCTAACCCCAAGTTCAAAAAGAAAGGCAACTATTTTGTCTGTGGGAAACCAGGCTATCATGCTGCTCAGTGCAGGAAGACAACTAAAGGTGATAATCCTCCCAAGCCAAGTGCAAATTTGGTTCAAGGAGATAACAGTGATAATAATGAGATCATTGTTGCAGTTGTTTCTCAAACTCTCATTATTTCTGATGTGAAGAAATGGGTGATAGACTCTGGGGCTACCAAGTACATCTGTGTTAACAAAGAGATGTTCACCTCCTACAATCCTGCTAAGGAAGGAGAAGATTATGTTTACCTTGCTGATTCTTGAACTGCCAAAGTTCTTGGGAAAGGAAAAGTTAAACTCAAACTCATATCTGGAAAGACCTTGTCTCTGAATGATGTTATTCATGTGCCTGATGATAGAGCAAACTTAGTCTCTGTAGCTCTATTGGAAAAAGTTGGGATTAAAGTGTCATTCGAATCTGATAAGACTGTAATGACAAAGAACAATGTGTTTGTTGAGAAGGGTTATTGTAATTAGGGACTGTTTGTTCTTAATGTTGAAAAAAATGAGAATGCATCATCTTCTACTTATTCGCATGTGTTTATGATTCATTCCTTTGATTTGTGGCATGCATGCTTAGGATATGTTAGTAAACAATATTTAAAGAAAATGTGCAAACTTGATTTAATCACTGTGACTAAAAATAATTTTTTAAATAAATGTAAAATTTGTGCCGAAGCTAAATTAGTCAAAAAGTCTCATTTTTCTACCCAAAGAGAAACTGAGTTAGTTTCTTTAATATACACTAATTTTGGTGATTTAAAACAAACTATGACAAGAGGTGGAAAAAGGTTTATCGTAACATTTATTGATGATTTTTTAAGATATACTAAAGTGTATTTGTTGAGAAATAAAAATAAAACATTTGATAAATTTCTTTTATACAAGACAAAGCTTGAAAACCAATTAAATAGAAAAATTAAAAAGGTTAGGTCGGATAGAGGAGGAAAATTTGTTTTATTTAATGACTTTTGTTAAAAAGAGGAAATTATTCATGAAGTAACTCCTCCATATTTACCTGAATCCAATGGTGTTGCTAAAAGGAAAAATAGAACTTTGAAATAGATGATGAATGTTTTACTTGTAAATTCATCTACACTAGATAACTTGTGAAGTAAAACTTTATTATCTGCTTATTTTTTACAAAATAGGATTCCTTATAGAAAATTAAACAAGACACCATATGAATTGTGAAAAGATTTTATACCAAACTTAAATTATTTAAAAGTGTGGGGATGTCTTGCAAAGGTTTTGTTATCTGAGCCTAAAAAGAGAAAGATTGATTCTAAAACTTCTGATTGTATGTTTATTGATTATGCTGAATAAAGTGCTACTTATAGATTTTTGGTTTTGAAAAGTGATGTTTTGGATCACAATACTATTATTGAGACTAAAGATGTAAAATTTTTTGAAAATATTTTTTCTTTAAAAGTTTAGCATACTTCTCAAAGCGTTAAAAAACTACCTTCTTTTCATGACAATATCTCAAATGAAAATTTGGTTGAAAATTTAAAATGAAGTAAGAGACAAAGAAAATAAACTTCTTTTGAAAATGATTTTTACATTTATTTAGTTCAAGAAAAACCCTCAAATTTTTATGAAGCTATTTCTTCTCCTGACGCTAAGTTTTGGAAAAAGACAATTGAATCTAAAATTGATTTTCTAAATCAAAACAAAGCGTGGGTTTTAGTAGGCTTGCCTCCAGGAGCAAAACCTATTAAGTGTCAATGGGTTTTCTGAAAAAAGTACAATCATGATAGATCTATTGGTAAATATAAAGCAAGACTGGTAACTAAAGGTTTTTTACAAAAACAAAATATTGATCACTTTGATACATTTTCTCCTGTTACAAGGATTTCTTCAATAAGAATTTTGATTGCTTTGGCTTCAACTCATAAGCTTTGTATTAGTCAAATGAATGTTAAAACAACTTTTCTAAATGGTGATTTAGAAGAAGAGATTTATATGAAACAACCTGAAGAATGTGTTGTTTCTGGGCAAGAAAACAAAGTGTGCAAACTTGTGAAATCTTTGTATAGTTTGAAACAAGTGCCTAAATAATGGCATAAGAAACTTGATCAAATATTGTTAAGTAATGGTTTTTCTACTATTGGAGTGGAAAGATGTGTTTACACAAAATTAATAAATAGTGATTATGCAATTATCTATTTGTATGTGGATCATATGCTTATCTTTGGTACTAGCTTGGATATAGTGGAAGAAACTAAAAGTTTCTTAGCATCAAATTTTAATATGAAAGATATGGGTGAAGTAAAAGTGATTTTAGGTGTTAAAATCATAAGGAGTGAAAATGACATTTTATTATCTCAAGAACATTATGTTGAAAAAATTCTTAGAAAATTTGGATATTTTGATAATATTCCTTTGAGCACTCTTTATGATTCTAGCACAAAATTAATAAAACATAAAGGTGATCCAGTGGTTTAATCTGAGTATGCACAGATTATTGGGAGTCTATTGCATTTGATGAATTTTACTAGACTTGAAATAGCATATGCTGTTTGTAGATCGAACAGATATACCTATTGTCCAGGGGATGACCATTGGTTAGCTCTTGTCAGAATTATGATATATTTAAGAGGTACCGTGAATTATGGTATATTTTATAGTGGATTTTTCACTGTATTGGAAGGATACAGTGATGCTAACTAGATCTCAGATTCAAACAAGATCAATTCCACTGGTGGTTATATATTTACTTTTAGTGGTGGTGCAGTAACCTGGAGATCAGCCAAGCAAAATATCTTAACAGAATCCTCAAGGGATTCTGAGTTTATTGCAATGGAGTTAGCTATTAATGAAGCTAAGTGGTTGAAAAACTTCTTAGCAAATGTTCCGTTAGGCGAAAAACCAACACCTTCAGTATCTTTACATTGTAATAGCTAATTGGCTACAGCTAAAAACAAAGTCTTTAATGGCAAGAGTAGACATATTCGATTGAGGCATAATATTATAAGGTAGCTGCTGAAAAATGGTATAATCTCAATCGATTATGTGAGATTAGAAGTAAATTTGGCGGATCCATTAACAAAACCCTTAAAAAAGAAACAAGTTATTGAAACATCGAGGGGAATGAGACTTAAGCTAATTTGAAATTAACAATGATAATAACCCAACCTCTATGATTGGAAATCCTATTAAAGAGGTTCATATGGGTAAGAACAAGTCATGTGTTAATTCTGCTAGCACAAAAATTGTTGTTCCTTCCTATAGTTTTGAGAAATTGCTAGAATGCATTGTTGAAGAGGCTAAGCAAAGCTTTTAATGATTTTATATTCCTTATAGATGATGTGTTCATTGCAGATGCACTTGATGAAATCACCTAAATGAATATGAAGTAGGGCCGCTTCTATGAGACAGTGACGAAGTCTCTAGAGCATTCATTGAACACCAGATATGCGCATAGCCATTTAAAGTGCAAAACCGCTGTTAACAACATAAACTGTAGGGGTATATTATAACTAATAAGGCCTCTAGTGCACAATAAAGATTTGTTGGTTCATAGAAACGTATGTTTCATTGACATCTATGTGTACTATGAATTATTGGTTTAGGTTTGGTTCATAGTCGGAAGACGCCAAATTTGAAACTTTTATACTCATGTTAAAGCTCAGATAACAGTGATCCTTTTAACACATATGTGGGGGATTGTTAGAATATAAGTGTATTTTGTGTATGGGTGTGTTAAAAGAAGTCTCACATTACTTAAACAAATAAGGGCTTTAGTATATAAATACTAAGATATGATGGTGGGCTAGTAAAAGGGTCAAGAGAAGGAATGGGCTCGCGCGCACAATAACGGGACAACAATGGGTTAACGTAGTTCAAAATCCCTGATTTCCCTCCTGTGTACGAGTTAAACGCAGACTGGGCATTTATGTTTATATATTTTTTGGAAAATTTAAAATATTTTTAACTACCAGAGAACCTTAATTTTTAACAGTTTCGGATTTGAAGCCTTCAGTTTCTGGAAATGTTGGGATTTATTGTCTAGAACGTTGGAGCATTGATTTACCATTATTTCATTATTCCTTCAACATTCAGAAACCGATTGCTATTTATGTCCAACATTTAGAAATGGATTCGGTTTAATCACTTTGTCTCCCAAAGTTCAAAATCGATGATTTAATTGCCATTAACAACTTTGATTGCTGCCCAACATTTGAGTGTCTTTTGGAGCCTATAAATACCAAGCTCTACTAAAGGGTTTAGTGCACTGAGCTCACGGACAACATTCGGAGCTTCTTCTCTCTTTCTCTTTGCTCTCCTGAGCTTTTCATTGTTTTATTTCTGCAGTTCTGAAGCCTTACTCCAGCAAAAAGAATCCGTTTAATTTTAAAGAGTTGCCGATTTGTGGCAGAATAACTCTTAAGGACAGTGTCCTTAAGCACAACTTGAATTGTTTTATACTAACATTTTGTTCATTGCAGTTCATTGCAGCCAACAGATATGAGAGTCAAAAGAAATCATAACTTTTCCGAAACATTATTTTTCTAAAATTTTATAATACTTTTAGAGAAAATAATATAGGAATTTATTTTACATATTGAGGAATTAAAAATATTACGTTTTTAAGATGCCTTGGTCAACGTGATAATTGAATACTATTAAAAGTGGTCATCAACTTGGCAACCCACGGAGTACTTCAGAGTTGCATGTTCGGCCGAGTTGAGGTTGAGACGAATCATTTTTTTCTCTAAAAATGAAAAAAAAATGCTCAAGTTGAATTATCTAGTCAAATATGGACTTGATCCCTCTATCTATTTTCCTATTCCACTTTTATCATTTGAGCTAATCTTAAGAGGCATTTAATTTTATATAATATTTACTAAATATATAAAAAGTTGGACTATTTATTAGTCGTAAATATTGTAATTTATTTTCTTCAATTTTAAATATAAGATTGTTTTATGTATTTAATTTTTGTTTCCTATACAACCCCTTATGAATCACACAAGGAAGATAAAATATAACAGTAAATCATTAATTACATGGTATGAGTTTTGAGCATTAAATGAGGATGTTTATGGAAAAAAAATTATTTATGACAAATTTAATGATTCTAAATTTTCTTGTTTGTCTGTATAAAGTAGGCATTTGTTATTTATATTTGAGACCAAAAAGAAGTACTATATAGAGCTTTACAATGCATGAATTCTAGATTTGGTTTCTTTGCTGCTATTAAAACAGGAGCACCCATTTTGACAATAGATTTGGACCATTTAGATCAAATATAAATGATCCAGATTTCATATATATATATATATATTATTGAAAAATTAATTATTTTTTATTTTAAAATAAACAATATAAAAAAAGATAATATTCTAACAACAAGTTCTGAAAAAAGGTAATAATTATTTATTAAAAAATTTGGAAAGAGACATAAAATCTAAACCATTCATATTTGATTTGAACGGTCTATATTTGCTGTCAGGTGCGACAATTGCAGAAAACTCAAAATCTTGAATCCCACTATCTAATTTGTACAACATTGAACAATTTTTTTAAAAGAAATTATGTTGTACCTTTTATAAAAAAATTAAACATATTTTGTAAATTGTGATAATATAACATTTTGCTTTTGATCAAATCAAATGGGTAAATTAGTTGAAGTATCGAACATCATAATTCCAATATTGGAAAGAAATTTAAACTCTTAATTCAAATAAAATTTTATGCTTCCTTTAGATGAGATTGACGAGAGAAAATGCAGAAGAGAAAAAATATTTTATCTTCATTACGTTTGGATCAACATGAGAAAACTAAAAGGAGAAATGTTTTTTTATAGAAAACATGTGGGGTTGATACCTTTTTTTTTTTTTTGGTCTCGCTTTCTCCTCTATCTTTTAAATATTTTTACGTGTTATCCAAACTTAAAAAAATATATTTTCTCTTATTTTTTCATCTAGTTTTCTCTTTCTAACTTTTCTGTCAATCGAAAAATAAGGTTAGTGAATTATGAGAGAGACTCATAAAGTAATTTCTGGATGGATATTGTTGCTCCCCTGGAATGTTCTCTCTTGTTATGAATCATTAGAAATATGCTTTATTTCATCAGCACCACTTTCCATTTGACAAAGTGATGGAGCGGCCTCTTCATGTGGCTCATATCAACTTTGTCACTTTAGAGATCCTTCTCCAAAACTTCACATCACAATCACAATGTACGAAATGAAAAGATATAGATTCAAAACAAAACACACACACACACACACACACTTTTAGCAGTATTTCACTCATGTCAGGCCGAATTCCTCCATTAAGAAAGTAAGGTCATATTCCAAAGGCACATTTTACTTTGGAAAAATATTTAAAAAAAAAACAGAAGAAGAAGTAAGAGGAGAAGATTATATATATATATTTGTTAATTTATTAGGTGTGATTGGTGATGGCCCTTCCCTAATGTCAAGAGATTGTATCGTGACAACTATATCATATTTTGTCAATTTGAGTTACTATTTTCAGGATCAAATATTTTTTATTGTTACTTACAGAGATCATAACAGTAATATGCTTCTCGACTGCAATTTAAAATTGCTTGCCTATTAATTATTCAATCATTGTCAAATTTGGAAGTCAAAAATCATTTAGGAGAAAATAATAATAATAATAATAATAATAATCAAATAACATCTCTCTTACTCCCACTTAAACTTGAGTTTAAGGAAGATGTTGTGTCAAGTTTCGATTCCTGAATCACTTATTTCCCTTCACCCAATATTTTTCCATAATTTTATCCCTCTTTTATGACTTAAAACACACACACACACACACACTCACATTTAGGGTGTATCTAGATAAAATATTTTGAGTGAAAAAGGTGATTGGAGGAGGAAAAAAAATTGAAAGCACGTAAAGCAAAATATTCTGTTTTTATTAACTTTTTTTTAATGAAAGTTTTTTATTAACTATTGAAGTCCTCCTGTGTTGATCAGACTCAAACCGGACTGATTTAAGCCCAAGAAATGGGCCAGTTCTCGACTGGCCTGGTTGAATAGGCCTGTTTATACATTAGCTATATTGAACATTAGAGTAGCCTCTCATATTTGCATGCAGTTTTTAAGTTGATTCACATTATCTATAACCTGTAAATCTCTATATTTAATATTTTATATTAATATATTAATGATGTTAATGTAATCTTGATAGAATCAAATCAATTGATTTGATTATACACACATATTGGCATTTTTATGTTTGATAAATCATCAATATATCAATATAAAATATATAATAAGATGCACTTTTCATAAATATGAAGGTGGGATCATTCTTCAAGTTTTGTATAATGCATGGGACCTACATTGAATTATATAAATAAATTTAAAATATTTTTAATTTTTAATGAAATAAAGATAAAAATATATGTAATTAAAATTTATAACAATTTGTGCTATTCATAATATGGCTCACCTCATTCTTCATACAATATGTATAAGAAAAATGTCTAGTTAGCTCCCAATGTTGATAATTTTAGGCCATGCTAATGCCATGCAAATCTCATCTTTTTCATTCCCTTTAATATTTTTTTTAACTTCTTCTTTATACAATGGAGTAATTAAAGGTTGAGTCTTTATTTCTTATTATTTATTTACATACTTATCACCAAATAATTTTTTTAAAACTATCTAGCATTTAATCATTACTTCAAATTCCGACTAATTCAAATCAAGTTGTGTTGGATCCCAAACAAGGAAAACTTTTCTTAAAAATGTCTTCTACATTTATATGATTTGAAACTACTAAATCAATTTTTTAATAAAAGATTATCGTAGAGCCATGTAAAGGAAGGACTAATTACATACTCCCTTCAATCCTTTTTATGAGAAGCAAATAATCACTTCACTAGATTGAAAAAAAAATAGTTAAGTGTAATTAATATGTAATAATATATTTAAAAAAAAATACTCATATTTAATGTTTTAACCTTTTTATCATAACTTAATTAATATTTTCAATTCCAAGTAACGAAATTTTGCACAATAAACGAATGAAGAGTATAAAAAAAATTCATCAATAAATATATTAGATGATGATTGTTTTTCTTATAAATAAAACCAAAATAATGCTTCCAAAAATCTCTCGTAAAAAAAAGATAAGAGGGAGCACAACAAAAGGCATGGCCAAGTCCACATGTAAGGGCTTAGGAAGAAATAAATAATCCGTTCTCATAAAGTGTACTTCTTTGGCCAATTGTACCTCTTTCACTAACCAATCATCATATGCCAATCCCTCATTTCGATTGCCAAGCCAAATCAATTTAATAGCTCTCTTGTCAGAAACCCAAAAAAAAAAAATCTTAAAAAAATTCGAATAGAAAAAGGGAATAGTAATTAGGGATAAACCCAGGTACATTGAATTCTATCTAAACACTTGTGTCTCTAGGAAATGCCAGTCATGTATTTAGACTTTTGGAGTGGTTTCATATTCATAATCCTATTCTTCGCACGTCGCCAGTGTGCCTTCCGGAAAAAAAAAAAGTTAAAAAACAAGAAAAGTCATACAAATTTTTTCTTATTCAAAATACATTCAATACAAAATATATATACACACACACACACACACAATACACAAGGTTCTGATTTCAGCTCTCAACATATTTAAAATTCAAATATTAATTTGAAGATAAGATAAAGTTAATGAGAAGAGTTAATTAGGTCATTTTTAGCCCTATAATAAGATATGGAGGAAGACAAAAAAATAATAAAAATAATTATAAAATAGGATCTTTTGGCTAATAATTTGTTTTAAGAGATAATTTTTTATCTAATCCATTAGTTTCATATGATTTATATAATGAATATTACTTAATTGAATAAGACTAATATTATTATTATAGTTGTTGATATAAAAATTAATTTTTTTAATTAAAAAAATCCAATCCACAGCTTTGTTTCTCCACACAGCTTCTGAAGTTGTATTTTGTTTATTTCTTTTCTTAACCTCCTAGATCAATAAAAAATACATATTTGCAGTTTTAAAGAATAATAATTTATATCTTGCCTGTGCAACTGATTTTTTTTTTCACGTGATTTGTCGCGATGCAGATAGGTAACTCCATTCAGTTTTTTGTTGGCCAATGGCCAAATATTTTAAAGTGAATTTAACTTACAGGAAAAAGATATTTATGGATACAAGAATAAATTATGAAAAATAAAAGGGAAGTGTCCCAAATAAAGAAAAAGGGTAGTCCCACTTCTTGTGAAGTTCCTTATTTAACGAGACCTTCACTTCCTCCCTAACCGAACGGAACCGCATCAGTCCTCGCATCTCTCTTCTTAACCCGAAATTTCTATCTCTGCACGCAATTCTTCCTTTCAATCCTGCTTCTTCTTCACCTGTTGAAGCATACTAGGATCTGCAATTTCATGGCCACTTTTTTCGATGCTTCAATGGCAGGCATAACCAAAGCCAACCCACTTTCCCGGAATCCAAGCGGCTTCCAAATCAACGATAACTCGAGCAACTGTGTGAAATTGTGCTTACCCTCTTGCTCCTACCATGTCTCGTCCGTGCCCATTTGCAGAACCCGAGCCAAAACCCGAAGCACCCATATGGTTCTGGAGAAAGTCGACCAGAACGAACACCAAGAGGAGGAGGAGGAGGAGAAGGAAGAAGACGATGTGTGGCTTAAGATGCGGGACGAAGCGCGATTAGATGTACATGAGGAACCCATATTGTGTACTTACTATTACAGCTCGATTCTCTCTCACGAATCACTGGAAAGCGCGTTGGCCAATCACCTCTCTCTCAAATTGAGTAGTTCGAGTCTCCCTAGCGGTACCCTAAGCGACATCTTCCGGGGAGTTTTCACAGAACATGAAGAAATCATGGGTTCGGTGAAGCAAGACCTTAGAGTAGTGATGGAAAGAGACCCGGCCTGCATAAGCTATGTTCATTGCTTCTTGAACTACAAAGGCTTTCAGGCTTGTCAAGCACACAGGGTGGCTCACCAATTGTGGTCACAAGGAAGGAGAGTCTTGGCCATTCTGATTCAGAACAGGGTTTCTGAGGTTTTTGCAGCAGATATCCATCCAGGAGCCAAAATTGGAAGTGGGATTTTGCTGGATCATGCTACCGGATTTGTGGTGGGAGAAACTGCTGTGATTGGTAATAATGTGTCAATTTTGCATAATGTGACATTGGGAGGAACTGGTAAGGCTTCTGGGGATAGACACCCTAAGATTGGTGATGGTGTGCTTATAGGTGCTGGGACTTGTATCTTGGGGAACATTAAGATTGGTGATGGTGCTAAGATTGGTGCTGGTTCTGTTGTGCTCAAGGATGTGCCTCCAAGGACTACCGCAGTGGGAAACCCAGCTAGGTTGGTTGGAGGCAAGGACAACCCTACTAAGCTTGATCAGATTCCTAGCTTTACCATGGACCATACTTCTCATATTTCTGACTGGTCTGACTATGTTATCTAGAGGCTAGAGGCTAATTCTAAGTCATTTGACATTGTGGTTGGGGCTATGTGTTTGCTATATATAAAGACATAAGAGATCATCGAAGTTTTATTAGCAAACTGAGAGCATTCAGGACCCTATGATATTTTAAAAACTAAGTCAAATAAGTGCTTTATGTGTTTGAAGTTTGATTGACACTGGTTTTAGTGTCAATATGCAGTTTCTTAGTTAAGAGTTAATGTTAAGTTTAGGATCTTATGATTGTGGCTTTTTGTTATGTAAGAGAGATCGGTATCACATAAACAGAGCAGCTCAACTGCCAGTTTAGTTGTTGTTGTTTTGACTATGACAGAGACAAACCCTATAGCTCATAAATTTGGGATTCCATTGTTGCTAAGCTGACTTTGATTTGAATTATTACTGGTGTTTTAGATATTATGATCTCTAGTAATGATGTTCTTGTTGAAAGCTAATCGCATAAAAAACGAGCAGCCAAGTAACTCATAGGAGGAAGAATAAAGTTAAAACATATAATTAGTTGATGGTTGATGCAGTTTTGTCTGTTTCACTTGATCTGCTGTTGGATAGCCCATTATTTTGTTCTAAATCAGTGGGGGCTTTTAACTATAATTAGTGTAGATTACATTATGTGTATCTGGTATGCTCTACGTCCATATTCATCAACAGTGATATAACAAGAAGAAACTGCACATTTCTGTAAAAAACTAAAAACTTCGTCTTAAATATTTTATTATGTATATATATATATTTTTAAATCTATTAGCTATCCCATTGTTTCATATGCCACTTTTTTTCTTTTTTTTTTTTATTTTTTTTAGTGAAAATATTGTAACATGCATTGGCCTTATTAAGTAATGTAGCAGATATTGCAATGGCTTCCATTTTCTTAGTAAACATGCAAAATGTTGCTTTGTGGCCAGATTCCAAGTCTATCATTCTAAGCTCTAGTGTTTATCACAAAGCGTTTAGTAAGTGCAATTACATGCAGATACAAGCTTATTTCTTTTTGTGGAGTTTAGGAAGCTGTATGAAAGAATAAAAAGTGACTTACAATTGAAATGATAGTACTTAAAAACTTAAGACATTAGCTACGAGGACAACGTTAGCAGTTAGGAAAAGAGAGAGTTTCAATGAACATGTAATAATGAAAAATATACAAAATATTTGTATTCATATATTTAGAAGGCGAGTACTATAGAAAGAGGTGAATGTAAGATTTATAGTGGAGGCGCTTTAGTTGTTGTGATCATTATTGTTAAAATCGGATTGGATTAATCAATTTGACCACTTGAATCAAAAATTGGTGTAAGTTTGATCTGAACAAAGAGGGGAATCAGCCATTTTAAAAACTAATACAGATCCATAGAAAATCATTTGTGAATTGATAGTCTTGATTTTGTAAAAGATGTTCAAAATTTTAAAAACATAATAAATTTGGATTCTCAAAGTGATAACAGAACAAATGAAGTATTTAATATAGAAAAATTTAATGATATTTGATTGTACGTAGTAAATGATAGATTGAAAATTTAATATTATTTAACTTAAAACTTTAATTAAGTCAACAAAATTGTTTAAACTGATATTATTAATATGTTGATGAGATTGCACTTAAATAACTTGCTAAAACAACTGTTATTAATATTTTTTTGATATGTTTATTTATAATTTATTTCATTTAATACTCATTATTTTTAATATATAATGATACTTCATTTTATTAACATACCAGGAACTTCAATTATGAAAAATTAGGAAGTCTTAAAAGTAGGTAGTCTAAGTTTTTTTTTATATCTATATTATTTAAAATATATTATTCTAATCAATACAAATTCAACATCTTTGAATCAGTACTTCGTCTAATTTAATGTTTGATTCAATTATAAAAACATTGACTGTTGATGTAGTTAATGACAAACTATATACTCTCTCCGTCCCATTTAATATGTCATTTTAAAATTTTTCATACAAATTAATAAAATATTAAATAACCTAGAATATAGTAAAGTTTAATTGTATTTTACTAAAATATTTTATACTTAAATACTAAAAATGACATGTACTTTATTTATCACTATTTTCAATGAAGGATAAGATCAATGTTCAAAAAACCGGACTGGATCGGCCGGTTCGACCGGTCTGATCGGGAACCGGTCCCTGGTCCGGTCCGGTAATAGATAAAAATTGGAGGATTTCGAAACTGGTGAGAATCGGTCAAACCGGTCAAAAACCGGTACAAAACCGGTTTGAACCGGTTCCCCACATTTTTTTATTTTATTTTTATTTTTTTAAAATTTTTTAAAATAAAATAAAATTATTTTTAGTACTAAATAGCATTATTTTTAGTATAATTTTTTTTCTTTCTATATTATAATATGTTATAAGTATTATTATAATACATAATTATTAATAATGATAAATTTACTTAACAAATAAGATAAAAATAGAATATCAATTGATTATTTTGAATTCAAAATATAATTATACATGAATACTAACTTGTTTAGATTTTAATATTAGATTGTAAAACTTATTAATAATATTTTTAATTTTTCATATATTATTAAATTTACTTTTTATTCTAGAATAAATGTTAATTTTATGACCATGAATAAATATTTTTTTATATTTTTTATCTATATTATTAAAAATATATTAATTTATTCGTAACCGATTCGTCCCCGATCCGACCACTGAACCTTGAACCGTTGTCTCATCCGGTTCAATGATCGGTCCGGTTTTTTGAACCTTTGATAAGATAATAAATAAAATAATTAATATTTCAGTAATAATGAAAAATGACAAATAACTTAAAATATTTAAAATTTTTAAAATGATAGACAAAATAAGTAGGAAGAAATAGATCATAAATGTGAGATTTTCATTATAGCTGAGCTGACGTTGATGAATTCTTTATGGTTTGTAAGGTGTTATTAATATGATTTCTAGTTATAATGTTATTGTTGAAATCTAGACAACCAAAACCAATAGCCAACTAAATGGTGCTATCAGCAATTACAGAATTAGGAGATTATAAATTCAATTAATCAGGACTATTCGGCCGAGGGATTCAACCTGCTTAGTCTCTTATACTGTATAGAATCACGATGTGATAGAGACAAGTTATCGGCGTTTTGACCACAATGCTAGAGAAAAAATAAAATTTCCTATCATGCTACAAGATAAAAAATAATTTTTAATATACTGTAAAAATGATATCTCAGACGCTAATATGTACTTTTTTAATTTTTTTTAATTTAGTGGAGAGATCTATATAATTTTAGAAATATTAAAGAATATATTTTATTAAATAATTCATTTATATTATTTAGTATATATTATTTATATAATTTATATATGTTTATTTATTTTGGTATGATTTGTGGAAAGAAAAAGTATTAACAAAAATTTAAAAATAAAAATTAAGAAAGAAAAAAAAAAAATATGGGATGGGGGTTAGTAAGGGTAAGGCATACCTGACCCCTTGCAGAATTAGGGAGGAAAGAATCTAAGGCATCAAGATTTTCTCACTAAATTAAAAATAAATTGAAAAAAGTAGATCTTTTTTAAAATTATTTTTCAACTATTTTTTTTGTAATATTGTGGTCAAAAACCCCGAGTTATCAGGTAGTGCTTTTGAAAAATAGAGCACATCAAAAAAATAACAAGACCACTTAATTACATCCACTAATGATCAATTAAATAAAAATTAACACAATCCTTCTTTTCTTTCCTTGTCTGTTAGTATAGTGATAGAAAACCTACCTTTTTTTAAAAACAATTGTTGCCAGTTGAGTTTTCTACCTAATAAATTTGTGTGTAATTCAACCTATCACATGTTACCTACGATTAATCAAGATATACTTTGTTTTGGATTTAATATATTAGACCAATATCACTTCAATAAACATGCAATTACGATACTAGTTCACATAAAAAATCAATTAAGCTAGACACATTTTTACACGTGTTATGCGAATTGATCTGAATCACACCAAATATGACTTTTATGGCTTAATAATAAGAATAAAATTAGACTCTCTTTATCCCTTAATATAAAGGTTAATTAGTGGAGTTTTTATGTTTTAAAATATAAAGAACATAGGAGATTTGTCTTATATATTTAATAATTTTTTCTAAAAATATTTTTAATTAAAATGGTATTTTTTTTAAAATTAATAATACAATTTATTTGTATTAATTGTGATGTAGAAATTATTAATATTAAATGACAGTATTTTTTAAAATTATTTAATATTTCAGATAAATTTATTATTTTTCTTGGTCTATATAATTTTACATTTTATCTCTTATATAAAGGATGAAAGGAGTAATTGATCAATCTTTTTTTTTTTTTAAAGAAAGGTAGTAGAATGATTAGACAATCACTTGATCTAGCGTTAAACTAAACAACCCATTGGATTTTAGATTATGTTCTATGTATGTGGTATAAGCCTACGTCCATATTCATCAAACAGTGATAGAACAATAAGAACCCTCTCATTTCTGTCTTTGAAATTCCTCTTAAAATCGTTGTTAAAATTTCCATTCTATCAAATCCTATCCAAACTTTACTAATTTAGAGGTCCCAAATAGTTTTTGCTTTTTATATTAAGAGGGGTTAAATCTTATATCTCTTTTTATATTTCATCCTATTTTTACTACATGAACTAGTCTTCTATAGCTGAATAAGCAAATTTTTTATTATTTGTTTGAGATATCATAGTTTCTTACACAATGTAAACCATTGTTATACGTATTAAACATGCAAATTATTGCTTTGTGTGCAGGTTCTGTCATTCTAAGCTCTGGTGTTTAGTACGTGGCATTACATGCATAATCCAACTTCCTACTTTTTCTTGGAGTTTTGGAAGCTGTTCTGAAAAGGACTAAGAAATGACTTACAATTGTTAGTATTGAAATTTGAAATGACGGTTCTTAAAAGTTTAAGACATTAATCGATACTGGTGTTACTCTTTGTCATCACCAAGTTTTTCAGTTCAGACATTTGGAATGTAAATGGGATTCCATACATTTATGCATTTATATATTTAAATAAAAGAATGTGACTATATGCCTAATCTATATTTTATTGAAAGCACATTCAGTCGCACCGAATACTCATTGGTCAACTGGATTGTCTAGATTAAATTTAGACAGTCCAAATTTAATTATATTTTATTATTATATTTTAAATAAATTTTTATTTTATTAAATGTAGAATTTAAAATATATATAATTTTATAACTATTACTTTTTAAATTAATACTGTTATTATATAAAAAAATTAAAATAAAAAATTGTAAATTAATTGAACGGTCCATATCCATATGCTCATCACGGTGATTAACGTCCAATGCTGATTCTATCTTATCATTATAATCATTATTAATATTGTTTTTTTAATGAAGTTTTGGTTGAAAACTAAACATCCAAAACTAGCAGCAAACTAAATGAACCACGGGAACAACAATAATATCATAATTAATTGATTCGTTTCAACTTTTCATCAGAATATTTAAATAAAGGCTAAATTCGATAAATTTCACGTTCAATTTAAGGTAGACCTATAGAGTCATATACAAGAATAGATCAACCTGAGTTAGAATGTCCAAATTCAATAAATTTAAAATATGTCTAAATTCGATAAATTTAACCTTCAATTTAAGGTGGAGAAATTTTATAAATAAATATATTTAATACATATATTTTATAAATTTTGAAATATATATGTTTGATATATTATATATATTTGCTATATTAAATATATTTAAAAATATATATATCATTTAATTAATTTAAACGAATTAATTTTAAATTTAATTCTATGTAATAAATTTAAATTATCATATGATAAATTAAATTTAAATTTGATTCTAGATTTAGATTAAATAATCTGTTTAGATTTAATCTATTAGATAGATTTAAATCTAAACTAATTTATTTAATTAATATTTAATTTAATAGATTGTTTTAAATTAATCAAATCTGAAACCCTATCTATATAAGGATATAGTTAGGGTTATCTAGGATACAATTCGAAAAAGAGCCTCCCCTACCCTAGAGAGCGATAGCGACCTCACACTTATAGAGAGTCTTCACTTCTGAAGTGTACAAACGTTCGTGAACAAGTTCTTAAGGTCCAATGGTAGAAGAAGAACCTGAAAAATCAAATATCAAAAGTAATATTCTCCTATACATCTCAATTTAAACAATATTAGCGAATCCATGAGAGAGATTCAGTCATTTTATTCCGCTGCGTGTACATCGAAATTTCCAACAATATATACATATAATTAATTTGAAATTCATGTTTTAAATTTGTTCTTATTTTTTTGTGGGGGGTGATTGTTTTGTTGTTTTTTCAGTTTTGTCTCTTGCTTTTGTTGTTTAATTGTTGTGATACCTTCTTTTTTTTTTTTTCCTTGTTGGAACTGGTGTGTAATTTTTTATATTAATAAATAAATAAAGGCCCAAAAAACTAACAATTACATGAAATCCTACATTTTGTAGTATGGGTTTCTTTTTGGTAGAATTTTTCTTTTTCTCTTCTTGGTGATCGTAGAATGGTTGGTTTATTGGTTTCAGTGGGCCTTGTTCAGCCCAAATATCCTGGGCATTTAAAGCAATTGTCTATCCTACACTCTCTCGGGGATATATTCTAGGCCCATTTGAGAAGTCAAGTCCAGGTCCAGCCACACTTTTGGCCCACAACAGGTCTATTCTCATACAGCAACGGTTATAACTTATAAATGTAATTTAGCAGTAGTTGGATTGGACGTAAATCAGCTTCAATTCTTGAAACATGTAAGTGGTATAATCGCCTTCTTAGGACTTGGCCGAATGAAAAAAAGAAATCTCTTCTTAGGACCACTTACACAAACAGGCAAAATAAGGTTCTAAAAATTGGACCATTAAGACACTAATTTAAAATTTAATTATTTAATTGTAATTCAATCTGATAATAAAATTAATTATTTTTTTAATTTTATATATTATATAAAAAAATTAAAAATATTATTAATAAGTTTCATAATTTAATATTAATTTAAACTAGTTAATATTCATTTATAATGATATTTTGTATTCAAAATAGTTAATTTATAGTTTATTTTCATAGTATTTGTTAAGTAAATTTATCATTATTAATAATTATGTATTATAATAATACTTATACAATATTATAATATAAAAAAAATTTATACAAAAAATAATGCCACTTATTACTAAAAATAATGTTATTTTATCTTAAAAACTAAAAAAAAAAAAAAAACTAGTTCAACCAGTTTTGTATTAGTTTGGCCGATTTTGTATCAAACTGATCTTCATCTATGACCGGACCACACCTGGTACCAATTCTAGTCGAACTAGCTCGTTTGATCACTTTTTTTATTCCTTGGGCAAAATTGCTAATGTATTTCCATGTGAATAATTATTTGAAAGTGACCACGCATCCTATGCAAACATAATTTAATTACTTCTTGGGACCATTAACGCCATTTTTCTTTTGTTTAGAGTATTTGGGAAGTCCAGGCTAATACAGATTGAGTCAGGCTGGACCACAAAGGGCAATAAAGCTATACCACCAAATATTTAACATCAAAGCATTTTTAGGATTGAATTCAAAACTTATGAAACAACCCTTACAAGCTGAATTAAGTGTTTGGTGATACCAATTTTCTTTATTTTACTACTATATATGTACATCAAAACGGATGCTTTAAGTAGGATATTATTAAAAATATTTGTTATTGAACTGAAGAAAAAGTCTGCAGCGACTTCAGTTATGCCCCCTTTCTCTTAACAAAAACCCTGTTGGAACTTATTTTCTTTTCATCAATATCTCTATAATAGCAACTTCAAGATCTGCGCAAAAATATTCATCATTCAACTCTCCACAGTCACACAACCTTCAACCATCTCTCTCTCTCAATGACAACGTACGGCAGTGGCTTTGAAGAACATTGTAATCCCACGATGTTTGAATTGTTCCTTTGGCTGGGTTCTATATAGAGGTGGAAATATTTCATGCAAGATTAGACTTTAGTTAAATATACCAAACCTAAATTGTAAGCTAGATTAGAATTTAGTAACATATGCCAAACCAAAATTGTAAACCAAAAGTCTTTGCATCTTCTATTAGTCTATATAAGGCTTTCTTTTAGGGTCAAATATAAATCTTCTAAAAATCTGATTTGACCTGAAATCTATTTAAAAGTCTATTAAAAAATAAAGTGAAAAATCAATTTTAATTAAAAAAAAAGAGTTTCAAATTTTAAACTTATAGCCATCAAATATAAATGATTTATCAGTAAGCTAAGTGACTAAAGCAAAATAGATACACTAGTATTGTTGAAGAAACCCATGACAATTTTCTTTAGTGCTGGCTGATTTTTGTGAATGTAAACAACTCTTGACAAAATTATTGGTATTTATAACTTTAGATTGTCTATGTGAATTGCATGGAAGCTTCCTGTGTCCATCTTTTTCTTACGAACTGTCCCCTTAACTTTTGTTCAAAATTTTCACATAAGAACAATAAATGGCTTCTCTTCACAATCTTTACTAAAGTCTTCATTGGACCCCAAGTGTTTGATCTATAGGCATGCTGATTGAGACATAACAAGAATCAAATTTGATAAATTGTGGATATAAATAAAAGTTGCACATAATGTTTTTAATATTTATATAGAGTGATACATATTCTCAATTCCTAAAAAATTAGGTGCATTGTAATAATTTTGTGGGGAAGATATTCTCATATCAAATGTCATTTAAATTTACAGGAAACTTTTCCACATATAATAGGCAAAAGATTCTTCAAATGTTTTGTTATATTCATCTCCAGATTTAAATGTATCATATAGCACTACTCTCAAGATTTTGTAATTGAGTACTAAACTGAGTCGTATATATACTTCAAGAATAAAATAATTGTATCTTAATTAACACAATTTTTAATGTTTAGAATTATATCTATAAATAGTTATTTATACCTTTATTGTTATGTTATATATATATGGTCACATGACATGTGTGTATGGCTTAATTGAAAAACCATATAGTTAGATATAAAAATTGGAGTACATAGGTTGCTATTATTAGAAAATCACATATTTGTTCCCTCGCAAGGGTGAGTTTAGTCCGCACTTCAGATAGAATTTATGTATTAATAATATATAAGTAGTACATTAATTCTACCATTCAAATACTTCACATTAGATGGTTTTTTTTATTTGGTATTAATGTGAAATGAACCATGCGTGCGTGCACATTAAATTTTCAAAATTAAAGCAAGATGTGAGAGCTAAAGCAGAATGTGCACTTTGATACCATCCATGTCAAGTAATTTTCCTATCTAAGGTTGGTAAAAAACACATATATGTTATGTTTTGATTAAAAATCTAATAACTATATGATATACAGAAATATACATATTTTTCTTTTGATATTTGTGTGTAGTAATAGATATTGTCACTTCACGAAAATAAATTCATTGAATTGTGCTACATTAATATGTGGAAGTTTCTTTGTCAATTCATCTTTTGCATGCCAAATGCCTTCTCAATTTATAATTGGCAATTGTACGTGAGAAAGTTAAAAGATTCCCTTGTCTTAGATCCTTCACTTTAAAAGGTTTCTATTTAAAATGTGAAAGGGGGCTTCACAGTAAATATGAGAGAGAATGTGGAGGAGGTGGGTGTCATTAATAAATGTAAATAATAATAATATATTAATTAAGTTATGGTAGCAGTAGAAAGGAAAAGAAAAGTGAAGGAGACGTAGTTGCTGACTCAAAAGATTGGCAAGCAATCAGATTGGATGGTTCATTCCTGAGACTGGGAAGGGCATTTTTAGAAGGATCAAAGGATCATCATACTTATTCTTCCCCGTCGTTCTTGATGAAACTGAACCCCCCACTCTCCTAGTCTTCTCTCCTCTCAGTACCACTTTTTCCCTCAGCCCCTTTTCACACCCTCGATTCTGATGCACACTTAACGACCGCTCGTCTTTCTGCTTTGATTGGTCAGGTTAGCTATTAATGAGATCGTTTGACCTTTCAAGTTGGAAGGATCAATGGCTGTTTTTGTTTACATGCATCTTCTCTAACCCCACCCACCTCACTTTCCCTTGAGTTCTCACTTATTACCATACGCTCTCTTTTATCCTTAATACAATATATTTTTAATCGAATTATACGGGATTAAGAATTAAAATTAAAATTAATTAACTATCTCAATTTATCCAAAAATCCCAACATCTTTTCAAAATAATCCTTATTTAATCTCTCACTCTTTCTCTTTAGATACATTAAACAGAAACATTTTTATAAAAATGTGTAATAAATATTACCTCATATATTATAAAATGTCTTATATTTAGGATAAGGACATAAAAACATATATATATAGAACCGGAAGAAGTATTAAGTATTGATTTAAATGGACTTAACCTGATAGATTTTAGGTTAAGCTATACATTTGACTTATTTAAATAAATAAGTCTCCTTGTAGATTTAACTAAATAAGTTAACCAAGGTAAAATCTTATATAGGTGTTTCATATAAGGCCAGGCTGATCAAGGGGCCTAACCTATTTTCACTGTTAGTTCTATAAAATAAAATTATACTAATATAATTAATAAAATAAACATAAAAATGCTATATAATTATTCAAGTTAAATAAAAAAATTTATTAAAATTCTTATGTGGAGTACTATAAGTTGTGGGACACAAATAATCTTTTCATAATCTGAATCCAAATTACGTTGAAATTAGTTTTTTTATATTATATTCAATAATCATTTATAACAGAGGCCAAAAAAAATCATTTGTAACAAAATTCTTATGTGGAGTACTATAAGTTGTGGGACACAAATAACCTTTTCATAATCTGAATCCAAATTACGTTGAAATTAGTTTTTTTCAAATTATATTCAATAATCATTTATAACAGAGGCCAAAAAAATCATTTGTAACAAAAATAAATTTTATAAGTTTATATTTCCTTATTTATAAATTTATTTAAGCACGCAAATTTGACAATTTTACAATTAACTATGATATATATTTTTTATATAGAAAAAATACAAAATCTCAAAATCATTTTGTCCTTGTCCAGGCCATGCTATAAACACTTCTTTCTTTTGTTCTAGGCACCCCATCTTTTTTTTTTTAATAATAAAAAGTTCATATGTGTATGTGTGTATATATGAAATTTGTCATTTTAAAGTTTATTTTCAAAATTATTATTAATACTTTTATAAAATTATTTTATGATGTGAAAAAGGTCACTTATAATAATATAAAATTAAAAAAAAATCTAAAACATACAAAAGCAAAAAACATATAATTGTTATGAAATAAAGTATAGAGAAGGAAACATGAAGAGACAAAAGCAAAGTGTGTTTTATTTATTCACGAGGGGATATTTATATAAGAGCTATAACCTATAAAAGATAATAATATTTTAGTTAATTAAATAAAATAAATTGAAATTATGACTCAACTTTATGTAAAAAATATTTTAGATCGGTATAAAAAATCTTTATAATACTCCCCCCATATGTCCATTATCAAAGAATGTGTTTCGTTGAAAAGTTTACAAAGAAAAACCTTATGGGACAAAAATCTAGTGAAGAAAAAGAGTAAATCATTCTTTGTATACGCTATCAAATACTGTCTCATTAAAAATCTTACTAGGAAAACCCAATGGAAAAAACCATGATTAAAGAAAAAAGAGTAAATTACATATATCAATTAAGATTCTTAAGTCAATGAAGTCCAATATTATACATAATTTTTTCAAATAGCAGTAGGAAGTGCTTTGATAAATAAATCTGCTAAGTTGTCACATGAACAAATTTGTTGAATATCTATATTGTCATTCTTTTGAAGATTATAAGTGAAAAAGAATTTTAGTAAAATATGTTTTATTCTATCTTCTTTTATATACCCCTCATTTGCAATATTATTTTCACATAATATTGTCGGTATTATTTTTCCTGAAAATAGACTACAAGTCTCTACGTGTTAAATCAAAGCTCTAAATCAACCACATTCTTGACTTGTCTATGTAATGGCAAAATTTCTACATGGTTAGGTGACATGAAAAATATGGTCTGTTTCATAGATTGCCATGAAATGGCGATACCACCAAATGTAAACATACAACCAATTTGTGATTGACAATTATGAAGATCAAACAAATATCTTATGTTTGCATAACCAATCAAGCTTAATTTGGATTTGTTCGAATAAAATAAAATCATATTCATATAAAGTTGGCAATCCAGGCCAGGCCAAAAAATTTAGATTGCCAAACGGGTTGGGGATAAGAAGCCCGAGACCGTTTGGCATAGGTCCGTGGGCCTATGTTTTTTTAATATATTTTTTTATTTTTTAAAAAATTTTATATTATTATTTAAATTAATACAACTAATTTGATCATTATTCAATAAAAATTAATATAATATTTAAATTTTACAATTTATACATCACTAATTAATAAAATAATATGTTTTAAAACATTTTAAACAAAAAAAAAAGCAGTCAATTGGGCCAACTCGTGGCTTGCTCGGGCAAGCCTGCCTTAAAAAGTCCGTTTCCTATTCGGGCTCATATGTTTAAAGCATAGTCTGCACATTTTATCGGGCTAAACGGGTCAGCCCGTCGGTCTTGACCCATTTTACCGGCTCTATATTCATAGTACTTTTAAGGTAATGAAGTATATGGTTAACCCTTATTTAGTGTTTTTTTGTAGGTGAAGAACTATATCTTGCTAATAAATCAAAAGCAAATGATATGTCCAATCATGTATGACCAACGAGATACAACAATGCTCCAATTGCACTAAAATATGGTACCTCATGACCAAGTAGTTCTTCATTATTTTCTTAAGGTTTAAAAGGAACTTTGTTCACATCTATTAATCTTATAACTACTGGGTGCATAATGAATGCAATTTATCCATATAAAACCATTTTAACACATTTGTTATATAGACTTCTACACCAAAATTCCATTATCTAGATACTCAATTTATAAATCAAGGCAAAATTTGGTTCTTCCACGATCTTTCATTTCAAATTCTTTTTTTAAATGATCAACTGCTTTTTAAATTTCTTCAGTAGTTCCAATAATCTTTAAATCATCCACCTAATCAGTAGTTATAACGAATTCTAATATATTTCTTTTTATAAATACACATGGACAAATCGGATCATTCTTATAACTTTCTCTTAACAAAAGGAATTTTCTAAGATGATTATACCACTTACATGTTTCAAGAATTGTAAATCTTTCTGGGATTTTCATATAGACTTCATTCTCTAATGACTCATATAAATAGGCTATAATAACATTAAATAGACGCATGTCAAACTTATTATATACTATTAGACTAATTAGATATCTAAAAGTAATTGCATTCACCACATGAGAATATGTCTCTTCATAATCAATACCAAATATCTGTGAAAACCTTTGTGCTACAAGTCGTGCTTTGTATTTATTGTTTCACCATCCTTATTTCATTTTCGCATAAAAACCCATTTATATCCAACTGGCTTCACACCTTCAGGTGTGTGAGCTACAAGTCCAAAAATCTTTTGCTTTATAAGTGCATTTAGTTCTACCTTAATTGCATTTTTCCATTTTGGCAAATCACCTCTTTGTCTACATTCATTAACATATTTTGGTTTATGATTCTCATTGTCATATATTACATTGCGTGTTACATTATATGTAAAATTATCGTCAACATTGACTTTATTTCAATTTCATCATATTCTATTCATGACATAATTTATTGAGATTTCATTATTCTCACAATTTTCATGTACTTAAACTTCTTCTGGAATAAAATCTTTATTTATATCTGAGGAAACTTCTAGACTTACCTCTAGGTATTCTTTTAGAGTTACCCTATCTTTGATTAGATCATCTTGATTTTTAGCTCATTTGCTTTTCAAGAAAATTTTATTTTTAGGACTGATGAGTTTATCACACTTCATGTGTGCTTCAGACTTTGATTGTTCAACAAAAATATCAATTTTTACTGGAATATTAACAGTTGGTTCATATGATTTTATTATTCTTTTTGGGTTAGTAAACATGTCTTACAATTCGTTTACTAAACTTTGTAATTGAATTATTTTTTGAACTTCTTATTCACATTGTTTTGTATAAGAATCAAGATGAGATCATGATAATTCATTGCAACTAATTTCTTTTTCCAACTATTTATTCTCTCACATGATCTTGGAAAAACTGATTTGTAAAAATGACAATAAGCAAATCATGACACAAATGAATCTCATGTTAATGGTTCAAGGTATCTTATTATTGACAAAGATTTATATCCAACACATATTACTAATATTCTTTGAGGTCTTATTTTAGTGCATTATAGTGAAGCAATTGGAACATAAACTATACACCTAAAAATTCTTAGATGGGAAATAATATATTTTTGACCAAAAACCATTTGTAAAATGGACGATTTATGATAGTTTATTGGCCTAAAGCGAATCAATGTTGTAACAAGCAGGATTGCATGGCCCCAAGCAAAGATTGAAAGTTTTGATCTCATAAGTAATAGTCATGTAATTAGCTTTTAACATTTGATAAATGATTCTGCAAGTCCATTTTGTGTATGAATATATGCTACATAATATTTAATCTCAATCCCAATAAATATACAATAATCATTGAAAGCTTAAGATGTAAATTCACCAAGATTGACAAGACGTATTTTCTTAATTGAATAGTCAGGAAAATATGCTCTTAGTTGAATTAATTGAACAAGCAATCTCACAAACGTCTAGTTGTAAGTTGACAATAAACAAATATATGATCATTTAGTAAATGTATCGATTAAAATCATAAAATATGTAAATAGTCCACATGGTGAGTGGATTGACCGACAAATATCGCCTTGTATACATTTCAAAAAGGTTATCAACCCACTCCCATTTTTTGTTGGTGATGATCAAATAATCAATTTCTTTTAGAAACAAGCAGCACATAAAAAAACTATTAGATTGAAAACTTTGCTAACTCTTCACATCAAGTCTATGCAAATTTTTAATTATTTTTTGCATCATAATTGATCTGACATATCGGGTCATGCCAAATAAGAAATATATTATAATTTCTAAACTTCTAGTTTACAATTGCACATGATTCAATTGTTAATATACATGTTGTACAAATCAAAAGAAATGTAGGTAATCTTTTAAATACACATTTTTCATTCGAGATAATTTTTGTAATATAAAGATACTCAACATTTCTTTCATTTGTTATCTCGATATGATATCTATTTCTGCGGATATCTTTGCAAATCAATAAGTTTCTATGAGATTCTGAGGAATATAATGTATTGTCAATTTGCAATTTTGTTCCTCAATAACATTATATTGGCTCTTCTAGAGTCTTCAATTATTTTTGTACTGCGGATATAGTACTGATATAGGATTCTTTCATCACTAAATTTGAAAAATAGTTTGTATTCTTTAGAATTGCATAAGTTGTAGCACAATTCGCAAGACATATATCTTCATAATTAATGTTAGTGCCAATGTTTTCAAACCCAAACTAGACTGAACGGTTGGATTGGTTGAACCGCCACCCAGAGACTGCCAATTCGCAAGACATATATCTTCATAATTTATGGCTCATTTAATTGCTATGCCTTATAGTCTCTAGACTAGGGTTTCATTGTTTATAAGTTGATATATTTGTCACATCTTGTAACCAACCCAAATTTCATCCTATATAAGCTACATTGCAACCTCAACAATAGCATAATAGTACTACAACATAATATAACACAAGTACTTATATAAAACACTCAAAGTAGAAATTACTAAAGCTTCTATTTTACCCCTTTACCCAAAAACTTTGTAATCTTTCTAATCTATTAAACATATCCAAAATAGTTTTTCTTAATTTAAATGGCCAAACAATTTTGTTTAAAAAGATATAATCCCAAGTTCAAATTTGTCGTAAAGAATAATGAGCCCAGCTAAATTGTAAATGAACCTTTAAACTAGCTTACATCATTTTCAATTTTTTAGGAAAATAATTTTATAGAGATCCGTAATTGAAATTGAAATATGGCCAAAAGATTCAATCATTAATGCTAGAAAATTTAAAAATTTAAGTCATTATTGCATAAAATTGGAAACATTGTCACTAGTTAATTGTAATTGTGAAGTAACCTAAATTATGAATTCAATTGTTTCAATTGCACTATATAAAAAAAATTAGGGACATAATTATAATTTTATTGGGAACACTGCACTAGTCAATTGTAATTGTCTTTAACCAACTTGGTGACCTGATAGGTTTGGTCCTACCCAGCATACCGAGGGTGGTTTCAGAGACCAGATCATGTTAGGTACTGGGTTAAGGACAAACCTGATCTCACCCGGTTCCGGTATATATATAATTTTACATGTTTTTTTAAAAAGTTTATATAATATTTTTCTTAATATAACATATGAAATAAATTGGTTATATTATTATTGTGAATATTTTTAAGAATTTAATCTTTTAATTTTATTTAAAATTTTAAATTGATTTATCAATATTGTATAAAAAAAATGCATTATTATTTCATATGATGGGTTGGCTATAACACTTTACTTCAACACACCTCCAGTTTTGACAAAAAATTTCAAAAACTGGCCAAACCAAACAAGAACACTCCACTTTAACTTCCAGGAAACATGAAAACCTCAAAAGGGCCTCAAAATACCCAAAACAGGGCTAGAGCCGAGCTAACTACAGTAACGCCGCGACCTCAATGAGACAGTAGCACTTGGTGCTACGACAACCACAGTATGTTGCGATGTGGATTAGATAGAGGCGTGTGGCATTGCAGCCTGACTTCTGGCGTTGCGACGGCCCTTTACTGATACCATATCAACAAATTTTAACTTTTATAACGAACTTCTGACGTGCATAATTTTATGCTACAACATTTGCTTGACCTAATTCCAACTCCTACTGGTTACTCTTATCTCAATCTATTTATAGACACTAATTTTACTCAAATCCATCTTCGTTTGGAGATTTTGGACATCTGACACCATTTCGATCACTTTTCAACCAAAACTTACCATAAACCTTTTTCAATTGCCACCAACGACAATTTGACCATCATGGACCATTCACATAAGTCGTAATTGACTTAACTAATTTGTCCAAAGAAGTTTCACCTCAAAGGAACCACTCCTCCAAGATTTGCCCCCTTAAACTCCAAATTTACATCATGGGTTATATGCCTAAATTACATCATCTAGGCCCAAAAAACCCCCTTTTGATCTCACATACAACCATCCTGATACAAGACATATGTTCCATCAATCACGACCCATGTCGGGGCTCAAACCATTATCACACATACACATCTATACATACCACATATTCAAACTCATCATCATTAGCAGCATTATAACTATCAACATCAAAAAACCATCATCATCTTAATATCATTATCTTTATATAACTTACAAATATCCTATCCTATTTGACACAACATATATAGACAATACACTATACTACCGTGACTTGAATATTTCTAACATTGGAGTGGCTATGCTTCCTTTGTCTTCTTCAGACTAGTGCCAAAGCCATCACCTGAAATGTTAGTTCATGAGAAATGGATGTGAGACAAAGTCTCAATAATTAGGGACAATCACAAGCAACATATACAGTAATTCACACAATAATGTATATGGTGCAATAATGCAAAAGTAACGGAATGCATGTTCTCCCTCGCACACGGCTAGAATCACGAGCTGTTGTCATAAGAGGACATTTTGTATAGGTGACTCCCTTCCATCAATCGGTGAAGACTGATTCCAAGACATCACCAAACTCACCTCACACTAGTGTATCTGGTCAAAGGTAACAATAATACTTGGACTGTGACTCTCCTTTCCTCTAACCACCGTGAATTAGTGGTGATTTTAGGGAAGGTGCAGTCCACTACCAACTTACTCTTTTGGCCATAGGAGAGACTTTAACAACAGGGATCCCTTCCTTATTTTGCTATATCATATATCATCATATCATTTCATATCATATCATATCATATATTATCATTACCACTCGATCCATCTTTTCTCACAATGTTCATCCAGTGGTGATGTTCGTGCCATATTATCATATAATCATCATCATTATATTTCTCAATGTCATGCTATGAAATCATAGTCATCATCATCTACTATATTGCATAGCCTTGTGCATACCATGACATACAAATACATAACAATATCGTGGTATGAATAGAAATATGCGCACACATACACACACACACACACACACACACACAAACATATAATACACAAAAAATAAACACTCAGTTATCTTAGGTTGTTAATACCACACACACAATTCCACAAGCTTCTCGGATTGCCAACCCACGTCTTACGATCCTCTAATCAACCGAGCAGCCACTACAATACCATAATATCTTAATTAACATAACATATAACTTGACCAAAATCTATAACTCAAACAATTATGTCTAACCCAAGGTTCCACTACCATTTTCATGCATCATTGAGCTCATAAAAATCATTCAAACTCTAACCAACCACACACACATTTCAGCTTCCATACCCTATTCATCAAAGTTAACCTAGGATTCAACTCAATCTCATCACTATCCATTCAAATCTCATACCCAAGGTTTCTTAACACTAAATAACACTTCATTAATCTCATTTCATCCATTTTAATCAGCAAGATTCAGTCAAAACCAAAAACCCAACTATATATCCAAAAGTCCAACTCAAAAATAGAAGAAAAATAAAGAGGGAGGAGCAAGGATCACTTACTAACCAAGATTAAAGCTCCTAGAGTCTGAAAATCACCTCCAAAATCCGGATTTCCCAAAGTCCTAGCACTACCCTTTCTTCTCTCCTCCATTTCTTCCTCGTTTGGTCAATTGAAATGCTTCTGATTTATAAAAATCTGAGGCCTGGCACCACACCGGAGGGTAAGTTCGCCGTAGCGTGGGGCCATTTTATTTGAAATTTTTTTTGAAAGTTATAGCCCGCTCACCGTGGTGGCCCTATGTTTCGCTGTGGCATGGAACTTTTCTGCCTCCACTTTGCTCTTCCCTCGTCTTGGTTCCTCCTATTCTACACATGTCATCAATTATACTCGTTAACTAGAGACTAAGTTCGAGATAATATAATGAGGGTTGTTACATTGTCACGGTCTCGCCCACCCTCACAAAGATCGAGCATGATCAGGTTGACCATCAACTGAATTTAGCCCAGTCTTTGTGCACCCCTAGATAGAATTATATTTTTTAAAACATATGGGGATGCAAGTGTAATTTTCCCCAAGATACTATTGGTTCCGCTAGCCCTAACCAAGAAAAAGATAGTAGGCCGCTTCTCCACTCGAAGCATATGGTCAAATTGAAGTTGATGATAGTAAGAGCAGGTTTCATCACGGGTGATGCTAACATATATTTTATTTTATTTTTTAAATTATAATATTTATCAAATTTACAAAATCTAACATCGAAATCTAAAACAAATTTCAATCTATCTACGATATAATCTAAAGCATATTCAAATATATATTTACAATATAATCTAAACTAAATTTCATATTAATATCACGAATTTCAAACATAAATACGTTTGCACATATATTGAATAAATAAGTTAAAGTAATGAATAAAGAGGTAAAGAATAAATTGTGGATAACTTTATGATCTATTTTGTATTTTCTATGTAGATAACTTTAAAATCCAATTTAGATTCTATGTAGATAACTACAAAATCCACTTTGTATACTGTATGGATAACTTCAAGATCCACTTTATATAGAAATGAAATTGTGCCCCATACTTCTAAATGTGGCATCTTAATTAAATTGCTTTGAATGTAGATAACTTTATGATCTACTTTATACTTAATGTAAATAGCTTCATAATTCATTCTGTATTTTGTGAGCATAACTTTAAGATTCAATTAATAAAGAAATTAAATTATACTCATACTTTTGGATGTGACATCTCAATTAAATTACCTCATGCATCAGGATGTAGCATAGCTTTTCTTTAAAAAAATAAACTCAAAGTCACCATAAATAATTAATTTAGAAGAAGAAGAAGGAGAAAATGAAAACTTGATAATAAATATCATATAGCAAATGAAGAGAACATATTTCAAATTTTTAAACAAAATTGTGCTAATAATGTGTTATTGAATAAAGTACAGAATATATAGAATTTGATAGAGGTAGAGAATTTGAGAGAGGAGGAAACATGGAAAGGTAGAAGTAAAGTGTGTTTTATTCACCAATAAGGGGTTATTTATACAATAGTTCTAACCTTAGAAAAGATAATAATATTTTTTTAATTAAATAAGTTAAATGGAAATTATGACTGAACCATAGATAAAGAATATTCTATATATACATCTAAAATCTTTATAACAATAACCAATTTATCAACCTCACAAAAACATTTAAGCAAATCAATTATAAAAAGAATAATTAAAAATTCAAGTTTTTAATAGTTTTGAGGAATAATAATAATTGTGAAAGATTTTTTTTATTGGTAATACCAACTTATTCCTAGAAAGAACATTAAGCCTTGATTAATCTAAATCAAATCAGGCTATATGAATGTAAAGCTCTCCTAGCAATAAATTTTTATATACATAAAATTTAGATCTCAATTTTGGAAAAATAAATATTGAAACACTGAAGTCAATTGTCACAAAAAATCAGCATAAATACTTCAAAATTTACAAAATATATATATATGTAAGTAAGATATAAATCATTAATGTTGTATTGGAATTTGAAAATAATAAATAATAAATAATAATTAATGTTGTATTGAATTTTAAAAATAATAAATAAATAAATAAAAATAATTTTTTTAATAGTCACAAGTGTAACCGAAAAATAGTGCGTGTGTATTGCACATTGCAAAATCCAAATTGAAATAGAAAACGTAGAAAAAGCAACAAGTGAACAACTACTAGCCACGTTTTTCTGCGAAAACATATTAATTTGATTTGATTTTGATGTGAAGGTGATTATTTTGTAATACCAACTGATTTTTATAAAGATCATTAAATCTTGATTAATTTAAATCGAATGAAATCAGCCTATGAATGTAAACCCTTCCAAGTAATAATTTTTTCTGTTAACAATAATCACACTTGAAAGTTCATTTTAGAAAAGCTTCTGAGAGGGTTTATTAAGTACTATCTTCATTTCACATTATAATATATTTTTACTTACCATACATGAATCAAGATGATAATTAGTAACTAAAAAAATATTTTATATTTTTTTAAATTATCCTTATTAAATACATTATAAATGAAATATTTTAATAATAAATAAATATTTATACCTATTTGTCCGGAGATAATTTTGGAAAAAAAAATACACTATATAATTCATAAAGTGCACTGTATTATGAAACATAAATTAAAAAAAAAAATATATTATATAGCGAAGTAGAAAGGTAAGTATATAATATAATACTCCCTCCATTTCTTAATATAAGGAACAATTGGGGGAGTTTCCATGTTTTAAAATATAAGGGACACATGAGATTTATCTGGTATATTTAATGACTTTTTTCTCAAAATACATATAATTAAAATAATATATTTTTAATATAATTTATTTATATTAATTACATGATGAAAGAGTTATTAATATTAAATGAAAATAATTTTAAAAATTACTTTATATTTCTAATAAATTTATTATTATTGTGAACACCGTATTTTGTCCGGGCTTTCTAAAAAATTGAAAAATTGGAAAATAAGAAAATGACACAAATTTCCTTTTAATCCCAATTTGAATGCATATTTTCTAAAATAAAAGAAAAATACAGAAAACAAAATATTCTCCAAATCCAATCCCTTTTCTTTATGATCCAAAATAAAATAAAATAAAATAAAATCAATATATAATAAAGCAATAATATAACAAAAAGTATTAAAAAAAAATAATAATAAATAAATAATTAAATAAGTTTGGGCTGGAATGCTAATTAGCATTGCAGCCCAAACCTCCATGAGCCCAATTTAGGAGGGCTCATGGACAGGGCTCGTGGAGGTGAGCTTTTAGGGCTCCATGAGAAAGACGCAGGGGAGGCTGCTGGCCAGGAGAAAAGGGAAGGAGAGCTAGGGCAGCAAGGGGGTGGACGAGGAAAGCGAGAGCAGAGAAGAGAAAGGAGAGAGGGAGTGTGGCCGGGAAAAATGGAGACTGAGGGAGTCTGAACCGGGGAGAGGGACACGGCCGAGGGAGAAAAACAGAGGGGTCCGTGGTGGAGCTTGAGAGAAGCGGAGAACCGCGAAGAAGAAAATAAAGGAAGGGAGTCGAGAGGAAGGGGACCGAGAGCAGGAGACTCGGATAAGGAAGGCACAGAGGGGAATGGCCGCGGAGATGAGAGGGAGCTAAGCTGGCCGGAAAAAAAAAGGGGAAAACAGAGCAGGGAGCCGCGGGGTGGAAGCGTGAGTGAGACTGAGAGAAGGAGGAAGCATGAAACCGAGGGAGCCACAGCAATGAACCGGAAGCATGAAACAGAGGGAGTCTGTGAAGCTAAAGGAAGGAGAGTGCGAGTCAAGTTCGAGTCATTGATCCCCCTGTTGCAGTGATACTCAAAGACGCAGGAACAGAAGCTTCAGCTTGGTAAATTTTGTTAAGTTTGAATTATACTATCCCCTTTCGAATAATACCCCATTCCCTTCCATTTCTTGGATTTTATTGTACAAGTGCTAAGATTCTGGTTGCTTTTTCTATGCCCTGTTTATGAATTGGTTGAGCTCTGTCGAAGAGTGCTCCCTCTAGATTTTGGTATGCTCAGGCTTGTTCCTTAGAGGATTTTTTTTTAGTGCCACTGATGAAATGTTAAACCTCAGAATGTGTATGCGTCTTGCTTAGTCTAACTATTTGTTGGAATCTGCATTGGCTATACTAGCTCTAAATTAGATTGTGTATGCACTTCGGTTTGTTCAAAATTAGCACTAACATGCCATTTGCGAGGGGGGTCCTTTGTTTAATTGTTCCCCTAGGTCCTTAGAGATGGCCTGATGGTTTGCTCGATCATTTCTGGTTTGCAAGAACATAGGTCTTGGATGGTGTGTACTGAATGGCCTTTGTATGCTTTTGATTGATAGATCTCTATTACTAAAGTTAGAAAATGTCATGCTCATTACACCTCACTCTGATATTCTAAACTTGTCTTCACTGTTACAAACTCATTGGTTCTACTTCATGTGTCAGAAAGATGATCACAGGCCATGTTCCTTACGTTTGATGATTGTATTATACTATGGTACATGTCTATTTGGTTTTAGGCTTCAAGTGATCACATGATCTCGTGTTTCTATACCTAAGTATTGATTATGCTGTTATAACCGTAGGAAAGGGATATACCTCCATGATTCTACATGCCCAACAACCAGTTTAGTGTGCTGTCCTGTTTTATGCCCATAAATGAGCCATTTACCCATGTCCTTGTTAAAGGCTGGATGATGTTGCTGCACATGACTATTCAGTTTTAGTCATTCGAAATACTGATCTTTTCATGATAAAAACCACAGTTGGATTGCTGTATGTGTGTATGGCATTTTGAGCTTAAAAAGTTGCCTCATTAAACCATGACCCATGGAGAATTCTTAGTTTGGTTGATTGCTGAGTGTATATGGTTCTGTTTGGGTTTTAAAAGTGACTAGGAGATTTTCTTTAAGTGGAAAATCGTGATCTTGCTTGCTTCATGGATATGTCATGGTTTGAACTTGAACGTGCCTTGTGTCCTGCCTTATATGAAGATTATTTTTAAGGGTTATATCCATTTTGGTTGTTTGTTGACTTTTGCATTGTGAGATACGCAAGTGATCATGTTTATGTATTGGTTGTACATTTAATTTCCCTAGCTTAGGTAACTTGTTCTAAAGTCAAATTAAATCATAATCATATCTGTGGGTGAGGTTAGCATGTAGACTAAGGCCCTTAAAATGATTGTCTGCTTTGGTTGAGGGGAGTGATTGTATATGGTCACTGTGGCTTCATTCGTAATATTAATGGGCGGTGGGACATCTGTAATTGATATGAATTATTTCTAGATTCCATTTGAGAAATGAGTGGACAAAGTTCATGTAATTGCGGGATATAGCAATGAATAAATACTAATACCCCCATATTTTATTTTGAGCACTATGAGAGTGTGAGATCGAGCTTAGAAAGAGTGGATTTTCTTCATCAAGGCAAAGGAGGAGCATCAAAGCAAGGGATGGGAAGAGGACAAGAGAGTTTGATCTTCTTTCTTATCTTCATGTAGTTTTTATGGTAGTGGAATAAAGCTATTATTTGGATTTGCATATTTGACACACACACATCGATAAATGGTGTTTGATTTTTATTTTTGATTTTGGTTTTTTATTTGATCATGGATTTTTATTCTTTTCGCCTTTCGAGTCGGCCATGAGGGACCAACTCCCCGTGTGCCTATAAAGTGTCAGTCAATTGTACCATGAGTGAGGAGTTACCATGGTATAAAGGTTGGTTAAATTTTTAATATTTATGAGCACCAATGTTTTTTTTTATTGAAAGTAAAAATAAATGATTCAATGAGAGCATATTACTTCAAATTTTTATTTTTGCCTTTATGTCCCGAGTGGTAACACCGTGGGCATTTAGGTGTTAATTAGCAAGCTGTGAGTGATAAAGTCACCACAGATCCTAATTGATTCTTTTTCTAAAATAAAATAAAAAATAAAATAAGCAAATAAAAATAAATAATATTTGAATATATACGTAAAAGTCATATTTGTAAATTTCTTTTATCGCTTTTTTTAAAATAACCATATTAATATTCATTTTTATAATTTAATGCAAAAATGATTCCATTTATTTCAATTTTATCTATGTCATTGGTCACGAGCGGCATCACCGTGAGCATATAAGCATTAATCAGCAAATTATGAGTGATCAAGTCACCATAATACTGTTTGATTTTCATTTAAAATTTTTCTTATGATATTTTTTACTCCGAGTGGTAGCACCGTGAGCATACGAGCGAAGATCAGTAACTTGTGAGTGATAAAGTCATCACATATGCTGATTACTATTTTAAAAAAAATAAATAAATATACATAATACTGACATTTTAAATTTTCCTTAATGATTTTTTTTTTCATATAAATGTGTTAAGAGAATTTTATCCATTTCTGTCTTTGTAAATAATAATAATAATAATAATAATAATTCAGGCCAATATTATCTATTTTTCTCCAGCATTATTTTTTCTTATTTACGTTATTTTATTTTATTTTTATCGCCTTTTCATGTAAAAAGAAAATAATGATAAATAAAATGATTGAAGCAAAAAGTATTGATTCCCTTCAAGTTTTTATTCTCCCATTTATTTATCTCGAGTGGTAACACCGTAGGTATTTTAAGCATAGATCAGTAACTTGTGAGTGATAAAGTCACCACATATGCTGATTATTTTTCTTCAAAATTTATGTAAGGATCATATTTGAAATTATCCTTAGTATTTTCATTTTAAATAAATAAAATGTGCGTTAAAAAGATCTTATACATTTTTATTTTTATAATAAAAATAAAATAAAAATAATTTGTACAAAGAATTATTTGTTTCTTTTGAATTCTTCTTGTGCCTTTTTGTCTCGAGTGATACTACCGTGGACACTTAGGTATCAATGGGTAGATGTGAGTGATAAAGTCACCACATGAGCCAATTGATTTTATTTTGTGAAAATAAATGGTTTTCAAATATTTCTTTTTCAAATCAAAATAAAATATTCAAAATCACAAATAATTTTAATCATATTTTCTAAATGGAGGAAAAAACATATATTCTCTTTTAGGAATTGATTAAACCAAAAAATATATAAATAAATGAAAAGGGCAAATATTGGAAATTAATCTGTCTTTTACAAATTAAAACACACCAACCAATTCTAAAAATTGTTTTCTTTGTGGAAAGACAAGTTATTTTCTATAAACCTCTCTTTTCAAAGAATATATAAAAATAAAAAATACCAACCCAGTGACACGCATTTTTAGTCCGAACTACGTCGACTTTGATCCCTATCGCAGGGTACGTAGGCCCCAGACTCTCATTCTGGGTCAAGTCCATTTTTGTAAATAAATAACATTTTCCTTAATTTATTTTTTCTAACTTTTCATATTTTCATTTTATTCTTTATTTTCATTTTTACATTTTTCTTATTTTCATATTTATTTATTTTTACTTGTGAATGGTAAAAGGGCAACCAAAATAAATTTGTAAAAAGTCATAAAAATTGCATGATCAACCTAAGGTAACCGTTCTTAGGAATGGGTGTTGTGGGGGTGCCTAACACCTTCCCCACTCACAATCGTACTCCCGAACCCAACTCTGATTCGCAGACCATCCTTATCCCTTTTTGTTTTTTATTCCGGTTTTCCAAAATTTCCCTTAAAATTTTGGTGGCGACTCCCTCCGAAATCGGCTTTCCGCCGTGCGGGCCAATTTCTCCAATTTTTTCTTTTCCCGCGCCATCCGCGTCACATTTCCGGGTGTGACAGTTTGGCTACTCCACTGGGGAAGTTTTGAGAGTCAAGCCTGTATGGGTTGACTATGCAAATTTTTATGGCTTTGTTTTGTTTGGTTGCCCTTTTAATTTTGTTTGCCTCACATGATTAGGTTAGGTAATATGTTTGATAATTTTGTCTGTTTATTTTGTTGTCCTTTTAATTTTGCTTGCCTCACATGATTAGGGTAGATAACACGCTTGGTAATTTTATCTGTTCACATGCTTTTAAATGTATTTGTGAGTTGAATAAAATGTGCTAGGATAGATAACATGTGGAATAAACCCTAGGATAGATGACTGTTATCCATTTGTGTATTGTTTTGTGTGTTGTTTTATCTGCAGGTGGGATTTTGGATAATGTCTAGGTCATAAAGTCTGTATGCTCCTTTCACACACTGAGCACTTCCACATTTAACCTCACACATATAATGGGCCCTATACCCGGGTCTGAGGGCATCCGAGGATAGTTGAAGTTTACAATGGTTCCTTTGAGGGGCTATTAAGTCCCCAAAGATCATTGTGAAGACTTCGCTCGAGCTGTTACCTATTTGCTAAGTTTAGTCTAGGAAGGGCTTGTAAGCCCTCAAAAGATTAAATTTATTAAAATGGGGTTTCCATCTCAATGGTGGAAGCAACTCGAGGACCTTTAGGAAAATTAGAACCACCCAAAAACCGACGCACACTATTAGATAAAGCTTAGAAGCCAACCTAATTAGGTGGAGCTTGGCTTTTAGATAGCATAACCTAGGGTGTACCTAACATAGGATACAAAGTGAGCACATCATTCATTCATGCATCATTCACATCTTCCATTAAACCTTTAGAAAAGAGTAGTAAGTTACTCTATACCGGAATGACTATTTAATATCATTACATCAATTGATGGTAATATATTTGCCATGATGATGGTTTGCATTGGAAGTTCACTCATCTCTATGGGTCCTCAATATTGATTGATCAGGAGGCATGAGTTGTATGTTTGCATTGTCAATTTTGATTTATATACTTTATGACTTATTTGTGTACCCTATATCCTTACCTGACAGTTAGTGAAGAGTTTGTTTATTCCCTTATACACCCTCCTTGTAACTCTCCATTCTTTTACGATGATGGACCTTTGTGTCAAAGTCAATACACCATAAGTGAAGCAACACAATAAATTGCATCCATGTTGCATTTTTTTAATAAAAAAAAAACCCAAATTTATAGAATACAGGATTATTGGTCCTTTGCAATAAAGAAGTCAACTTAAGCATTGCTAGGGTTAAAGTTTTTAGGAGTCAAATCATAAAGAGTGAAATTATGCCCATGTTCCATGAATATGTCAAGGGTTACATCCTTCAACCTTTCACAGCATTGCCTCTGTCACCTTATTGCATGCCCATTGTTATTTTCCCATCCACGAAAAACCCTTAAGCATTTATGAAGCATAATTCCATGCCTTTGCCTTGGCCATAAGAGGACATTTGCATAGATTAGATAAGGGTTATAAGACTTGTCTTAAGTGCATAGTAAAAAAAAAAATAAAAAAAATAAAAAAAATAAAAAAAACAAACAAAAAAAAAGAAAAGAAAAAAGGAAAGAAAGAAAAAAGAGAAAAGGAAGAATAAAAGCCCAATTCCTAGTATCACATTCGTCGTAAGATCTTTTTCTCCATTTGTCAATGCTTGTCTAGTCTGAAGTTAAAATTGATTTTATTTAACCTTGTCAATGTTGTAAGTCATGCATTCATATCTTATCCTACTTTGTCCATTCTTCTTCTCAATCATTTGAACATACCTCTGACTTCATATATATAAAAAAAAAAAAAGGAGAAAATCAAAATGTGCATTTCCCCCAATGAAAATACTTCAATTGATGTGAGTATTGGATGAAAGCTTGAGCAAATTATGTTGCCAAGATAAAATAAATAAACAAATATGATAAATAGAGAAAAAAAAAAAGAAGAAAAGAAGAGAAAAAAAAGGAAAAGGTGAAAAAGTGAAAGAGAGGTATGATTGTATGTCCCATGAATGAGTCGAGTCGAGGAAATGAGGCATTCTTTCTCTTCCCGTTCTAAAGGAGTTGCCCTAGTCACCCTGATTGAGCCTGAAGTAGTGATATTCATTTCATTATCCCAAAATCAATTAATACCAGGGGCGGGTAGTTTTAATATGTTTTTATGCTGAAAATTCAAATATTAAGAGAGGATCATACCTAAATTTGGTCTAAGCATCTATCATTTCATAGCTTATGGAAATTTTTCCTCCCTCCCACAAGAAGCAATGAGAATCGACACATGAGTATTGTCATAAGAGAGTGGTCTCGAAATTCCCAAAAGAAAAAAAAGAAAAAGAAAAAGATAGAATTCAAAGGGGAAATCCACACATGAAATGAGTGAGACAACTACTCAAAAAAAAAAAAAGAGAGAGAAAGAGAAAGAGAGGCTCTTATCATAGGAAAATAAAAAATCAAGGGGAAATTATGCTGAAGAGACCCAAATTCTCCAAGTGAAGCTCTAAGAGACTACATGTTTTTTTAAGATGACACGACTATCAAAGCAAAGTTCTCATTGCATTCACACTTTCCACCTAACCCACATTGTTGCCCTTTTGTCCATATAATAATCCTTAAAGTTGTACTCCTCACTTGAAGGTATGGACATTATAATCCATTTCTTCTTAACCCATCATGGTGCCTTTTTGCTTGACCAACAATTTTGCCCTTCATGACCACATTACAATCTTGGAGATCCTCTTTTGGTATGTGAGTCTCAATATAGAATCATGTTAAAGAGGCAATAGAAGAAGGTAGGTGGAAGAAATAATAGGGGCATGGTATTTTTGAGCCTTATATCCTTTCATGTCATAAACCCATTCACCCAGGCCACATTACAAACCCCTAAAGACCTCATGGAGGCCTGACTTGTTTGAATATAATTGGGGCAATAATCTTGTAGGGAGAGTCATCAAGATTGAAATACCAAAAAAAAAATTAAAAAAAAAAAGACAAAAGAAAAAAAGAAAAAGAAAATCATACCTCTAAATGAGATTCCTTGCTCACATCAATTTTGCTATTTCCAGATTGGACATGCAAAGCTAAGAAGAGGACTTCTTCCTTACTTTCATCTCCTATCATTCCATTTATCACATTACTTGACAATATTTCCAGGATAAATTTGTGCATTCTCAAATTTTACTCCTTTATCACTTCCCACTTCACTTTCTCAATAAAATTCTAGCATTGCATCACTTTACATCCATCCTTCAAGCATTTCTTGCCAAATGGTTTTTTGCTTTCATATTCCCAACATTCCATCGATATTAGAGCTTTATTCCTTTCTATACCAGAATTGTTGTGACCAAGCATCAGGCTTCTTAATTACTACATAGTTTTCTAACTCTCGTTATTAAAAAAAAAATGCTTCCTCAAGTTATCGAATATTTTTAATTTTTTTTTTGGATGAACGACTACTTTTGAACTTTTAAAACTGTTACTGTAGAATTTAGATTTTCTTATCACCTTTTTCGTTTTTCTTTTTTTTTTTTTGGGTAAAACAACGCGTTTTGGGTGTTTTGCATATCACTTCATTTCTTAACTCTTGAAATTAGAACGTCATCACCTAGACATTCGTTTTTTTTTTTTTGTTCTTATCACCTAGACTTCTTTATTTTATGAAAATAATAGTCGCAATTATTCACCAGGTCATGGTCAAAAACATATGACCGCGACAGGTGCCACGATCATGAATCTAGTCCGCGGAACCTGTCGCGGTCATGAAACGAACTGGCTTGTTTGCATTCACCTTGACCATGACACATACACATATCGTGGCCACTTATAGGTCCGTGGCAAATCTGCACATTGGATTTGTTTTTTTCTTCTCACTTTCAAGTTCTTTGATTCTCAGAACTTATTTGAGTTTTGAAAGCTCTTCATTATAAATTTTGAAATTTAGGTCCTTGAATATAATTTCCCCAAAAACAAAAAATAAATCATATTTGTAAGGAAAAATCACTAAAAAAATCCCAAAACATGAAAATATTTATTTGAAGGTCCCAATATTTAAAAATATTACACTCAAATCCCATGTCCCAAAAAAATGAGTATAAAAACTTTATTATTAAGTATAAAATTATAAAGTATGAGTATAAAATATTAAAGTATAATTTTATACTTAACATTAAAGTTTTTTATATTTGTTTTTCAAGATTTTATACTAATTTTGACCATGGGACTTGGGTGTAACATTTCATAGTGTTGGGACTTTTTAATAAATATTTTTATGTTTTGAAACTTAATAATGATTTTCCCTATTTGTAATTAACATGGTAAAACATGGGCTTTAAAATATGAGCAAGAATAGAGACCATGAGGATTTTGAAACCTAAGGTATTCATTGTATATGAGGTATACATACTATATGAATAGTGTAATTTGTTATGGGTTTTATATTGATGTATTGATATTGTGAAACAAAAAACTAATCCAAAAGCTTTTGAAATATTTAATGTAAACATATTTTGTCGGGAATTGAGATCCAGTAAAAAAAAAAGTTATAGATGATGGGTAGAAGGGGAGTTTAATTTCAGTTTCCAAATTTCAAACTAAGATTTTTAAAATTCCCTTCATTTTTGGAAAACAAAAGCTTAGAGAAAAGAATTTATATGGCTCATGGTTCAAGTTGCTGATGCTATGTGACAATGTCCCAATTCCAGGACGTGCTCATTGCTGGAACCGAGACAACAGTCTCACTTTTACAATGCGCAGTTCTAGAACTGCTGAGAAACCCAGAACTGCTCAAAAGGGCACAAGCAGAAGTGAGGCAAGTGTTCAGGAAGCGAGGATATGTGAGTGAAGAAGACATCAATGAACTCAAATACATGAGAGCTGTGTTGAAGGAGACCATGAGATTCCACCCTCCACTTCCATTGTTGGTTCCGAGAGAGAGCAGTGAGAGTTGTGAGATAAATGGGTACACAATACCACCAAAGACTCAGATGTTTGTGAATGTATGGGCCATTGGGAGAGACCCCAATTGTTGGGACAGAGCAGAGGAGTTTCTACCGGAGAGGTTCTTGAATTCTACAATTGACTATAAAGGTCTCCATTTTGAGCTCATGCCTTTCGGTGCTGGAAGGAGGATTTGCCCCGGAATATCTCTTGCTCAGGCTAATGTGGAGCTTCCTCTTGCTAATTTTTTGTTCTATTTTGATTGGCGACTCCCCGACGGATACACTCTTGATAAGGATCTGTTTGCAATTCCCATTTCTTACCATCATGCCCCCTCTTGAATTCTTCAGGGTGAGGCACAAATTATCACCACTATCAATATGAAACATAGAATATAAAATTTACAATCAGCCATTCCATCCATAAATTATGACCGTGTATCTTATTTTTTAGATCATGCGCACTGCACAAACCCACATCTACTCTATCTAGTTACATATAAAATAAAAATGATGTAGCTGCTATTGTGTACAATCCCTCGTATGTTCTTTTTTCTTTTTTTCTCCCAATCAATCTAAAAATGTTGTGTTTGAGAAGGGTAGGTCATCATATGATGAGTTTTATGTCATTTTTTTGGTTCATAATCTTTCATGTTCACATAGCAAGAGTTCTGGGTTGCAGATATCAATTACAAAGCAATGATTGAGACAGCTGATATCTTGATTTTCTTAAAAAATTAATAAAAAGAATTTAAATTTATAACTAAACCACACGTGATCGTTAAAGTTTATACTAATTCTTATAATGTGACAAAGCACGATTCAACCATTAAAATTTGAACAATGTCTTATGTTTTGCAGGATATCAGTAAGAACAGATGAATCACAGGGATCGAGTTTCACTTTCAAGACATGAATTGAGTTACATTTAGGTTGTCGCTTCAAGGAGCACACGCGACCTTTTCACACATGAATGCAAAAGAAAGCTTATAATTCTGCACATAGAAAACTTGTGCGTCAATATTATGGGCGACACCAAGACCTTCAAGTCTTACTAAAAGGTCAACTGGTAAAATTATTGTCATGCTACATGACTTTCGAAACTTTCGCCTGAAATGCATCATCAAACTCTACAAAAGAAGAGGATAAAAACAGAGTGCAACTTCTTCAAGAATAGCTCAATAAACAGATAGTTAATACCTCCAATATCATCATTACATTACCTCCTCTCAAACTGAGATTCGTGGCAATGTGGATCTAACCAGTCCTTGGGGGACCCTTTTGCCATACTCATAGTTTCTCTACCACCACCCCCCACAAGCTCTCTCAGATTATCTATCTTATTCTCCCTGGCCGTCCCACTACTGATCTTCTTATCAGCCTCTTTCAATTTCTGCTTGAATCGCTGCTTTCTGCTTGATGAGTTTAACTCTGACTGTTTCGAATGCAATGGAGGTGCTCCGTGAGGCCCCAGATAGATGTTCTCTTCCTTCGTTGCCTACACCAACAAATATAATAAGCATCAGACACATTACACAGCGTCATCATCTACAGGCACCAAATTCTTAGTCCTCTTTAGTGATAACATTTGCTTCAGCTGACCTGTACAGGAGAATTAGAGGATTCTATGACAGGAGCATAAGGCCTGCTTTCATCGGAGTCTCCAATTCCCAAACTTGGAATCACAAATCCATCAGTGTCTACAACCAAAGAGAGCCAAAGATGATAAGTGTATGTCTAGCCAACAAAGCCATCCCAGTTGAGCAAAACCGAGTTATAGACATTAGACAGAGTTAAAAATGCACTACATCTGACTGAGATAACGGAAAGGAACCAATGATTCCTAATCAGAGTCAGAAACTGCCAACCAATGCCTCGTTCAATTTCATAGCTTAGCAAATATACAGAGCAATAAACTGTAAGAGTAGTATATATAGACGCAAAATATATTTGTGTGTCTCTAATCAGAGTCAAAACTGTTCAATTTCATAGTTTTAAATGTACCTAGTATTTTTCTTTTACTAAAACAATCTAGAAGATTTTTAAGTGTTGTCTTATTATTTCAAAATCTACGTACCAAAGACAAAGAATGAAACAAGGTTCATGGATTGATAATATCTGCATACTATGATAATATGATTTATAAACCTAAATTGTGTCTCTAATTTCCCGGAGAAAGCAAAAAAATCAATGAAGGAAACAACTAAACCAAAGATAACCATTCAAACAATTTGGCATACAAGAGACACCAAATTAAGCATTTAAACTGCATGGGTTCAACACAGGATGTGATCCTAAGAACAAGTATGATTCACACGAATTCCCCCAAACTTAACTATCCATTAATGCCAGCGCAATGCAAACAAAATTTTCTGTCATTTTCAATAATTAGAAGCCGATAAGAGAATCTATCGGTTTGCCATTCGAATCAAAAAAGAAAAATTATACGTGTGTATATATATATAAGAATACGATGATAAAATATTTATCTATCACAACTCTGTTACTGGCCTTGTCAGTGAAAACACTGATAAATCAACGAAATTGGAGCAAAAAACCATACCCCACTCATCTTCTTCATGTTCAGCTGGAGGAGTAGTGGTGTGAACCGGGTCCATCGGAGGCTGATGATCATGGATTTGAAGGAACAAAGGACGATTAAGTCTGAACCGAAGCCAAAGAGAGCGGTCGATCAAACAAAAATTTCGCCGAAACGAATCTCTAAAAGTAAAATATGAGAATCGCAGAATATATCAATAAAAATGAAAACACAAAACTAGTGAAAAGATGCTTGCTTTATGGAAGGAATCGGTAAAGCAATTAAACCCTAGCCCTAGCGTTTCAGTGTTCAGTCATATTTACGGGTGACTTGAAAAGTAGGTCATCAAGGATCAAGGGTAATTTCGTCATTATAAAGTAAAACGGCAAATTTGGGTTTTTCATCAGGTTGGGGAGTCTCAGGGAAAGCGATGAGATGCCCACTGGACTTGGATGGTTGATTTGAAGTTTAATCTTATTAAAATAATAATGCTAAATTACAACAAGTCAAAATAATAAAGAAAGAAATTAATAAAAAAATTCTATTAAGGAAAATATTTTTTTATTTAATTTTTTAATTTTTTTCCTCGCAACAAAAATGGTCTAATTTAATTCTTTATAAAATTATTTTTTTTATGAAAGTAAAATTATTTTTTAATTTGACCTTTTATAAGTAAATAGTAACGTTCATTTTGTTTTTTTGGTAACTAGGGAATTTATTGCTCAGAAAATGTCAAGTAGTGAGGGTACAGACCCCTGTTTGTCAGCAAACAACAATGATAAAATACCCTCCGGGGGTTGTTAACAACATGTTTCCCTAGCTGTAGATTAGTGCTATAAGACGCTAAATGATCTGCACATTTGTTACATTCTCTATTAGCGTGTTGAACTTCAACTCTCCAATCTCTTTTGAGAAGCATCTGAATGTCTTTAACAATGCTGTAGATCCCATTTGTTCTCACCCAAGATTGAGTGATCAGTTGAATGGCTGCAGTGCAATCAGATTCAAGAATGATCTAGTGAATTCCCGAGGACCAAGCGAGATTAAGGACATCCAATATTCCCCATATATAGCTATACCTGAATGATAGAACACATTCCTGCATTTCTGCATACTCCAAATATCCAATCACTGTTCGAGTCTCTGATTAAGCCTCCTGCCCTTGCAATCCGGTTGTTCTTTAGAGCACCATCTGAGTTCAGTTTGTACCAACCAATGGGTGGTGGTAACCACTTCAGGAGGCAAGGTTGTCTTTGCCGACTGCAAATGCTATGAGTGTCAAGGTCGCTGTGTGCTAAACCAGTGTATTCAACCATATACATAGAGGATGGAGCGAAGAATTTGCCCAGCGTCAATATGATCTTCAGTAAATATATGGCTTTCGATTTCGTGCATCCCAAAATTTCCAGCAAGCTATTCCAAATATAGTGACCAATGCTTTGCCTGAGGTCATAGATTTTCATAAAATCCAGCCAATAAGAGATTTGGAGAACAAGTCCACTCTCTGGCTTGGAGGCACGAGGAAGTTCCATATCTCTTTTGCCAAATTGCATTTTTGCAACATGTGGTCTACATCTTTCATCCCATGGCAACAAATAGCGCACACAGAGATGGTGGTCATGTAACGCTTGGCATGTTCACAGTTCGTCAATAGTCTTGCCTCTTATTGCAAGCCACAAGAAAGTCTTAACCCGTTGAGGCCTGTTCCATTTCCAGATTAAATCACATCAGCTATCTTCATTGTTTAGGATGTTCCAAGTGAGAGCATCTTAGGTAGTGTGAACGGTAAAGGAGCCATCATGTGAATATGCCCAGGAGCAACTTGGGGCACCATCGTCAGCGTTGGGAGGTTTTGTACTAGCAATCTGCAGTATTATATTCAGGGATTGCAGATGCTCAAATAAAGACCAATTCCAGTCACCTGCGTTATGTGTGACTCAGAGTCCCTTCCGAAATTTCTACTTGCAAGATGAGTTTAAGATGACTCAAAAGTCTCCTACCCAATTATCTTCCCAAAAAAGGATACTGTTCACTCCAGTTTCCCACATAGTGCCAAGATTGGTTTCCTCCCACACCTTAGCTTACCAAGCTAATTCCTTGAGAGGTGCTTGTGCCTCCCCAGATGAATTTACGAATGATCTCTTCAATCTTGTTGCGAGTCTGGCTCAGAAGTTTGGACTTTTGCATACAGTATGATGGGATTGCCGCAAGGATTGATTTAGCTAGAGTGTGAGCCGGCCAGCAAGAGAGAGAGACCTAGAATCCCAACTAGAGAGTTTCTTTTGTATGCGTACAGCTATGAACTGGTAAGTTGCCTTCGTGACTCTATCATGGGGTAAGGGAACACCTAAGTATCTGCTAAGGCTATTAGTGTGTTGCAACCCCAGCTGCTCACAAATGCCCATCGCCTCATCATTCCTCACATTTGTTGAGAAGAAAACAGGAGACTTGCTAGCACTTATTTCATGTCCAGAGCTGTCACAAAATTCATGAAGTATTCTACAAATGGTGGCAATCTGGAGCCTTAATGTATCCCCGAGTAGGATGAGATCATTTGCAAAAAGCCAATTGTGTCAAAGGGGGGCCACTCTGACCAAGTTTTGTCGGGTGCCACTTACCTTCCTGAGCCTCTGCTAGATCACATGAGAGAGCCGTTCCATCCAAAGAACAAAGATGTAAGGGGAGAGAGGGTCAATTGTAACGTTTATATTGACAGAAGAATTTTGTTGATGATAATTTTATTTATGGGAGGTTAAATGAAATAAAAACTTAATGGGAATCACTTGCATTGTAGAGAATCTGAAAAATTCATGGCTTATGATTAATATAATTTAATATTGATTTTATATTTTATATTGGTAATTTGATATTGGTATCGATGGTTATTTATAATAAGACAAACTAAAAATTATTATTTTTTCACTAAGAGTTTCAGTTTCACAGGTACCTCCATCACCGGAAATTTTCTTGTCTGCTTATTGTTTATTGGCATATTTATACAATCATTTCTTAAGTGGCACGAGCTTATCATTAGCATCGCCATTTTATGAATCAACAACCCAATTTCTTTTCACGATATGAACTAAAAAGCGACAAAAAGCTATCACGTTCACGCCCATCTATCCCCTTTAGTATTGCTTTTTCTTTTTCGTTAAAACTGACAAAATAATAGTTTATTTAAAAAAACTGACAAATTAATAGTAAATTATGCTTAATGTGATCTAAATTAAAGAGATATTTAGTTTTACAAATTATTTAAGTTGGAGAAGGTATCTGCCTCTAGTTCCCTTTAAAATGACGATGTCTTTCAACATTAAATATATTTTTAACCTATATATTGGGTATTTTCACAATGTTAGGTAGAGCACATAATTTCAAATTATGAAATATCAACTTAAATTCTATAATATATAGACCAAATATTATAGTTGAAGACATGTTGTCCTTAAACATTATTTTGCTTACCAAGATATCCCCAAGGATAAAACAAATCATTCTAGATATTGATTTATATCCTCTTTGGCTTGAGAGATTTGGAAGGAAGGGAAAAGAAAATTTTCCTTTCTATTTTTTCTTAAAACCAAATAAGAGAATGAGAGCATTTTCTCTTATTTCTATTTAAGAATTGGGAGGAAAATGTTTTCTCCCTTTATTTGATTTAAGGAAAAAATAAGAAAGAAAATTTTTCCTTCCTTGCATTCCCCTTCAAATTCCTCAAATCCGATGAACCCTAAGATATAAAATTGTAGGAAGTAATAGCACAACCTAGACAAAGAGAGAATGAATATGTTTGGGTATTGCTCTTTGTTGGTGTGTATCACAAATTAGAAAAGCAACATATTTAACATTTATTTTCAAAGACGGGGACGTTGGCGCTAGAAATGTGGGAGTTATAAACACTAGGCAAGGTCATTAATATGATTTAAATCACTAATAAACCACCAACGGGAAAAACATTAAAGGCTCAACAAAAACAAGAATTATTTTTTGAGTGTAATAAAAACTTTTATAGTGATCAGCGTTGCTAATTTTAAAAAAGAATAACCTCTTGTGTAAGTTTTATTTTTACTAATTAATATGAATAAAATTAAAGAGCAAAAATTTAATACTCAATAGAAATGCAATTGTTTATATATGTAAACTTTCAATTGCATAAATGTTCCTCTAATAATGACCTTTTCCCTCTTTGCTTCAGTTCTATGAACTTTTTTTTGACCAAATTCATTGAATGTTTACATATGTAAATTTTTCAAGAAACTTTTCTTAAAATGTTTGTGTCGGTTGACTGCAAAACTTACTATTAGATTGAGACAGATTGTGTCAATACTATTCACCTTTTGTTACCATTTTGTGCAGCATCTCATGGCCCTTGTGTTTGTGCTGTGTTTGCCAGGTTCAACACCAGAGTAATGGACACACCTGACATTATCATCAAGATCAGATCTATTCAAGAATGGGCTTCCACTAAAGCCACCCCATGATTTGCAGAAACAAACTCCAATATTTATTGTTTTCCATGGGGTCTTGCATCATGTTATGATTAGAAAAGATTCTGTAGCGAGGATGTTCAATCCTCATATCAATTAGAAGTGAAGTATGCTAATGTGAGTGAGTATAGATAAGTATGACATTCAATCACTTAGATATTGCCTGCATTAGATAATTTTCTTGTTTGGTATTGGTAAGAAAAATAAAAGGAACCAAAAGAAAAGATCATAATTGTATCATTACTCATGACCAAGTATTATTCAACCACTCTACTTTTTTTAGATTATAAGGTTAAATTTATAACATTAACTCAATGTATTTAATATTTGATACACCGCTATTTTTTATATCTTCAGATCTTTGATACTGTTCTCGGGACAAGTTGGAAAGCATTACTCAACTTATATACTTATTAGTTAGTGTTTATTAAGCTGAGTATTTGTATATACGATTGAAAGCAGAAACTTTTAAAAGTGCTAAACTCTGTTTGTTTCCCAGGAAAAGATTTGCACAGCTTTAAAAATGTTTTCTTTTGAGAAATCTGTTGCTACCCATTTTGGTGAATTGGATTTCTGAAAATGGGTTTTGTTTGGTTGTGGCTAAAACAGATGGAACAAACAAGAGAGGCGAAGTTTCTGGTTTTGAAGGGTCTGATATTATAAAACTGCATTGAGGGGTACTTAGGCCTGTCTCTCGCACATGCATTCGGCAATTCCAAGGCTTCGAGGTTGTAAAACGTTGATGGAAAACAAAATTGCCTTCACTGTCTCCAAGAGAGAAACAGTACGGATTTTTTATCGCATAGGTTACCAAAATATCACCCACTTCAGGTATGATCCATGAAGAAGAAAGGAGAAGAAGCAGTTTAAAGAAATTAGTGCAAGTTCACCCCTTTTATCTTCCCCTTTCTGAAAGCTTGAAACTTTTTGCTAGCAAAGCTCTTTTTCAACAATTCTCAGGCTTTTTCAGAGAATGATCATGGAGAAAGAAGACAATCCACAACATAGCTATTACAATCTTTGTTCATGTTTAGGTTCTTTAGTCCTACCTGTTACTGTGGTTCTGTTCCTTCTTTTTTTACTCTTCTTTTTCTTCCCACTTTCTTCATCTTCTTGGCCTATTCTTCTCACAATACCTATTGCTCTGCTATCCACACTTTTTCTGGTCACAATCACAATGAGAAAGAAAAAAGGGTCAGAAGATGAAAAACCGGTTCAGGAGAAGATGCAGAAAGAGGAGTTACAGACAGAAACTTCTCTGACTAATGTGCAAGAAGCTGAATCCCAGTCAGATTCATCGTTTCCATCTGATAGTGAAAGCAGTAATGGCTCAGCCATGGATGAAAAGTTGGAGCTAAATGCCAAGAATTCTTCACTTCCATTAGGCAGTGAAAGAATCAATGGCTCAATTGATGGCGAAAGTTTTGAGCTTGATCAGAATAGTACTATCATTCTGGGAATCCCTGAAAGCTTGGTCTCTGACAATGATGATGATGATGATAATGAAGAAGAAGAAGAAGAAGAAGATAGCTTGATTGAAATCAACCTTCCGACTAGCCATTTCTCAGGCTTAAGTCAAGAACGTGACCAGAGAATGGAAACAAAGTTGCCAGATTTTCTACCAGAATCCATGTTCAAGCAGGAAGGTCTGATGGAGCTGTTAGCAGAGATTAATGAGATGAATGAGGATGAAAATTTGATAGAGATTGATATTTCCATGGGATCATCCAACACTACATTTCAAGATTTGAGATTGAAGCAGGAAGTGCCATTTTCAAGAGATCAATGGAGTGTCCTCAGTGATTAATTCCTTTACTTCTTCGATCTTTAGCTTCTATAGTCATGTTAAGGTGTTAATGTTTATTTTCCTTCCTGATGTTTATGTAAAATTTTATGATTTCCTTCATAATGACTATGTTGTCTTTAACTTTCTTTTTGAAAGTGTCCAAGAGAAATAACTTAATTAGCAAAAAAATAAGTGATATCATTTCTTTCTCAATTAGGTGGATCTCCATGCATTATACAATGTGTAAAGTGCGCTGCGCTATTCATGATTGATTTATGAATAAAACACCTTGTCATAAATTTAATAATTTATGTTGATATAAATTCCTTCGCCATATTGAAGTTTAAAAAAAAAAATCTATGATCACAGTAGAAAATAAGCATTTCTTTTGTTTTAGGACTCTTAGCCGAGTCATTTGGCTTTTATTATAGTTCAGAGTCATTTTAATAGGAAAGAAGATAATTTGCAGCAAACAAGGAAGATAAGATGATTAGATATTGTTGGGATGTGTTTAAGCATGGCATGGAATACATAAAGGAGCTTTTTATGTAGTGGGTGCAATCAAGTTCTTTTGTTTCTATCCTCTTTTACTTTACAAATTTACTTGGTCATTCTTGCCAAACTTAAACTCCTTTTCACCCCCCTAAATCCACCAATTTATGATTCAGTTGTCTTTTGAGAGAGTTGCAATGTGTGACAATCGTTGTAAATGGGAACCACTCCGATATTTTTATTTAATTAAACATTAATTAACATATTTAACAAAGTTGTTGACCAAAAGAAAAATATTTAACAAAGTTGCAGAGCCATACTGTTAACAAAGCATGAATAGTATTGTAAACAATGTGGTTCATTTATTTTTTATTTAATTAAACAAATAATAAAATCTTATATTCATTTATACACACAAACACACATACATATATATATATATATATTATCAAATGTAGTTATTCTATTATATCTGTATCTTAATTCCCTCTCAATTTTTATACTTTAAATTTATTTACACCCACGAAATTATTAAATATTAACCATAGAAAGTCTTGCATATAATTTACTTTCTTTTGTTAAAAAAGTCCAGTTAAACCAAATGATCATTCATCACATTTACTTTCTTTTGTTGGGGGACAATTGATCGCATTTTTTTATAGTAATCACAAATTGTTTTTTGCAACAGGGACAATTGATCACAACTATAATTAGGTTAAAGCCGGGCATAGGCTTGAAAACAATTTCGCGGGTGAAATTTTTCGGAAACCTAGGCCCAAATCTTCTAACTTATTCTTTTTGAGTAGGGTACCCAATTCTTTAATCCATTGTTTGATTTAACAGAGAAAAAAAGATGGGAAAAATTCTAATAGAGGGAAAGAGAGAAAAAGGAAAAATGAGAGAGTTTAGGTCCAATTTAGTAGGAGGGAATGAGAATGGGTGAGGGAATGACCCATTCCATGTGTTTGGTGTGTGGGAAATTTGATCCCTACAAATGGATGATTCCCATGTTTATGGAAATGAGCAAACTTGCCAAGGGGTAGGAATGAGCAGCTGAGCATGGGAATAAATTTTATTCAGACGAAAACACCCCTGCTTGATCCTTTATTTTCAAGCTGCCTTCTACCCGTCCATCTTCGACAGCATGCCTTCCTCGGTGATAATAGCAATGTCAATGGCGATAGTATGCCTTCCTTCATCTTTGACTAGGTGTACAATTCTCTTGCAATGAGAGATCTGGAAACATCAATGCCATCTTCACTTGTAAGAGCTTCAATTGTTGGCGGAGAAGAAGAAAGGAGGAAGGAGCTTCGACATCTTCTCACAGCTTGAACAAGAGCTTCAATTGTTGGCAGAGAGGAAGGAAGGAGGAAGGAGTTTCGACAATCGGAATAGGGATCCATCAATATGCCTTTGATCGTTGGTTCCAGATTTTATTTTTTTTTGTTTTCTACAAATTTTTCATATATGAAATTGTGAACACCGTATTTTGTCCGGGTAATCTTAAAAAATATATATAAATATAATAATGATAAAAAATAAAAATAATAATGATAATAGATGAATAAATAAATAATACAAAAAAAATATAAAAATAATAAAATAAAAAAAATAAATAAGAAAGAGAAGAAAGAGAAAAAGAAACAAAACAAAAACAAATGATATATAAATAAGATAAATATATATATATGTAGTAAATAAATTAACCAAAAAATAATAATAACAAAAAAAATAATATAAAATACATAATGATAAAATTATTTTGGGCCAAAATTAGGCCCGAAATTCAAAATTTATAAAAAAAAAAAAAAAGGGGAGGTTGCCATATTGGGCTGAAGTGAAACTTCAGCCCAAGAGGTCACGAGCCCAATTGAGGGCTCGTGACCCAGTCCAGGGGGCATTGCCCCGAAAGGAAGTGAGCCCTTTAGGGCTTGGTACAGAGGGCTCTGGAGGTGAGGAAAGGAGGGAGCGGCCGAGAGAGGGAAGAAGACGAACAGAGGAGGGACCGTGAGAGAAGGAGAGAGCCGCGAGGAGGGAACCACCGTGGAGGCCGTGGGAACGAGATCTGGAGGAGAGAGCCGCGAGGAGGGAACCACCGTGGAGGCTGTGGGAATGAGATCTGGAGGAGAGAGAGGGAGAGGAGAGAGAGGCACGGAGAAAAACAGAGTTGGCCGCGAGAGGAGCTCCGTGAGTGTGAGAGCACGAGGGAGGAAAAGAGGAAGAGGGAGCCACCGAGAGGAAAGAGAGGAGGAGAGGGAGCTTGGCCGGAGAAAAAAAAAAACAGAGGAAGGCCGCAGGTGAGAGGTGCACGGAGGAAGGAGGGCTGAGGGCTGCGAAGATGAGAGCAGGGGAGAGCCGCATGAAAAAAAAGAGGGGGGGAGCTACGTGAGTGAGGCCGCGGGGAACAGAGGGAGCCGCGGGTGCGTGAGTGTGAGAGCACGGGAGAGAAGAAAAACAGAGGGGTCCGTGGTGGAGCTTGAGAGAGACCGAGAATCGAGGGAGGAAAAGAGGAAGAGGGAGCTAGAGAGAAAGTTCGGAGGGGCTCAGCCGCGGGCACCCGAGGCAGAGGGAGATACCGAGACGTGAGCTGAGAGAGAGCTACGCGAGTGAGGCCACCGAGGGAGGCTGGCACCGAGAGGACTGAAGCAGGAAGGCACGGGGGGCACGGGGGAGAGCTCACCGCGGGTGAAGGAGGCTGAGCCGGAGGGGATAGAGCTTGAACCCGTGAGGCAAAGAAGCCGAGAATGGACCACGCAGTGAAGCACAGCACGAGGAGAGTAACGCCACATGGGAGGAGGAGCAGAGTGTCCGTGATGCAGATGGGGCCGTGGCAGATGCTCGGGTATGAAAATTTCTGAGACAGAGGGAGGTCACCCCACTACTCCTGACCAATTGCAGCAGAGTGATGGAGGTGAAGGAGTTTTCGGGCGAGCACAAAAGAGAGAGAGAGCTCTGACAGTACGGGTATGTACAGAGTAGTGGGCTGCAGCAGAGTAATGGTGCAGTGAAGTGGGTGAAGCACTGAAATTTGGCCAGATTGGGTGCGATGAGGGGGGGGTACCACTCGCGGAGTTCCTATAAAAAACCACATGAAGGCTTGAGGTAGGAGGGGGATTTTTTTTTGCACTGGAGAAATCACAAGGGGAACCGTGAGGGGAAGCTGGGAAGAGAAACTCCACAAGGCAGAGGCAGGCTAGAATTTCGGAGTCCAGAGCAAAGGAGAATGAATACTGAGGGCGAGGTATAAGTCATTGATTAACTAGAACGAAGGAAAGGTCTGAAACTAAGCAACAAAGAATTCGGTTTGGTAAAATCTTCTATTTCAGTTGCGAATTCTGTTAACGGCTTGCCCTTAGGTCTATCTCTTTGACATTCTGTTTACAAATTGTATTGTTTCTGTCCGAGAATTCTGAATTTTGTCATGAGGTTAAGACTACCCTATGTTGATGGACACTCACGTTCTAGCTAATTGTAGATTGTTGTTGTCTGATTCTGGAATTTTGACCTTTGACCTTTGCCTTTTGTGTTAGGTTATATTTTGCATCCTCAAGTAAAAGATGAGTTTTATGGGACCATCCTGATGCACTGTGGTTGACTGATATTCCCTTGCTTAACTTCTGCTTGTGTAACTTCTGTTTTGATTGTGTCTATGGCTTAAGTTCATTAATTTCTGAGTCATTAGAGTAGCTTCAGACCTTCTGTGTGCAATATAAGGATTTTGGACCCTCGTATATGAAAGTTTTAGTGATGTATGTGGTGGGTGTTCGCAAAATGTAGAAAGAATGTTACCGACCTTGAAATCTATTTCTGTTTTCTCTTTGGTTCCTCCTTATTAAAGCCTTTAATCACAATGGGAGTATAACACACTTGAGTTGTTAAGGTCATGCATTTGGTTGATAAAATATGTAGTATACAAACTCATGAGAATATCTTGTGGTTAAATCCCTTGGTTGCTGCTGTCCGTTGGAAAGGTCTCATTATAGTGTTAGTTGAATAATCATAGTTCCATGACTGTGGTATGGGTTAATGGGTAAGCTAGAATCGTTACCTATAAAGGGACGATGTCTTAACCTTGGGGTATAAGTTGATTTGGGATGTGAGAAGCTTATGAAATTAACTTGGGAAATGAAGGAGTATCAGTTCTAAAAGGTGATTTGGAAGTTGCTCGTATGCCCATTTTTTTATTTAGAGTAGAATCTTTTTGTCATTCACGTAAAGTTTGCTTCAAAATCTAATTTTGGAAGATGATTTATGTGATAAAAATTTATTCATTTTTTAAAGTTATTTCTGCCACGAGTGGCATCACCGTGAGCCTATAAGCATAAATTAGCAAATTATGAGTAATCAAATCGCCATATATGCTATTTGATTTCCTTCTGGTATTTTTTACTCCGAGTGGTAACGCCGGGGACTTTAAATATTAATCAACAATTTGTGAGTGATAAAGTCACCACATATGTTGATTATTTCTCTTTAGTAATGATGGTATGTTAAATTCTTCTTAATGTTTTATTTTATTTTATATTTATTTTTATTTTCATTCATTTTTTTAGTAAGAGAATTTTATCAATTTCCCTTTTTTATAAAATAATTCTTGTCAAGTTATTTATTTTTCTTCCATATTTTATTTACTCATTTTTATTACCATTTCAAAACAAAAGAATAATAATAAAATGATTAGAACCAAAGTATTTCATTTTCTTCCAAGTTATTATCCGTTTCGCTTATCGACTTCGAGTGGAGACACCGTGAGTATTTAAATATTAATCAGCAATTTGTGAGTGATAAAGTCACCACATATGTTGATTATTATTTTCCAAAACATATTAATAATCACATTTATCATTTTTTTAAATAAATAGGTTATAATAAAAATAACAAAAATCATTTGTATAAAAAGAAAAATATTTCCTCTTGAACTTTTTGTGCCTTTTTGTCTCGAGTAACACTACCGTGGACACTAAGGTATCAATGGGTAAATATGAGTGATAAAGTCACCACATGAGCCAATTGATTTTATTAAATAAAATGGTTTTCAAAAATTTTATTTTCAAATCAAATAAAATACTCAAAATCACAAATAATTTTAATCCTATTTTTTTTTATTTGAGGAAAAATATATTTTCTCTTTTAGAAATTGATTAAAATATATATATATATATAATAAAAAACGAAAAAGCAAATAATGGAAAGTAATCTGTCTTTTACAAGTTAAAACATACCAACAAATGCTGAAAATTGTTTTCTTTGTGTAAAGACAAATTGCTTTCTATTAACCTCTCTTTTCAAAGAAAATATATAATAAAAATACAAACTCAGTGACACGCATTTTTTGGTCCGAACTACGTCGACTTTGATCCCTATCGCAGGGTACGTAGGCCCCAGACTCTCATTCTGGGTCAAGTCCACCTTTGTAAATAAATAAATATTTTCTTATTCATTTGATGTTTTTTTCTTCATTTATTAAATATTTACCAATTTTTCAAGTCCACTTTTCTAAATAAATAATATTTTCCTTAATTTATTTTTTTTCTAACTTTTCATATTTTCATTTTTTTTTCTTTATTTTTATCTTACATTTTCCTTATTTTTATATTTATTTATTTTTGCATGTGAATGGTAAAAGGGCAACCAAACTAAATTTGTAAAAAGCCATAAAAATTGCATGATCAACCTAAGGTAACCGTTCTTAGGAACGGGTGTTGTGGGGGTGCCTAACACCTTCCCCACTCACAATCGTACTCCCGAACCCAACTCTGATTCGCAGACCAGTCCTTGTCCCTTTTTGTTTTTTTTGTTTTGTTATCCGGTTTTCCAAAATTTTCCCTTAAAATTTTGGTGGCGACTCCCTCCGAAATCGGCCTCCCGTCAGGCGGGCCGGTTTCTCTTTTTTCTTTTAATTTTCTTTTTCCCGCGCCATCCGCGTCGCATTTCCGGGTGTGACAGTTTGGCGACTCCACTGGGGAGATTTTTGAGAGTCAAGCCTGTATGAGTTGACTATGTAATTTTTTTTATGGCTTTATGTTTATTTTGGTTGCCCTTTTAATTTTGTTTGCCTCTCATGATTAGATTAGGTAATATGTTTGATAATTCTGTCCGTTTGGTTGCCCTTTTAATGTTGTTTGCCTCACATGATTAAGGTAGATAATATGCTTGGTAATTTTATCTGTTCATATGCTTTTACATGTATTGATGAGTTGAATAAAATGTGCTAGGGAGATAACATGCGGAATAAACCTTAAGATAGAGGACTGTTACCTCTTTGAATATTGTTTTATCTGCTGTTTTATCTGCAGGTGGGGGATTTGGGAAATGTTTGGGTCATGAGGTTTGTATGCTCCCTTCACACACTGGGCACTTTCACGTCCAACCTCACACACATAATGGGCCCTATACCCGGGTCTGAGAGTATCCTAGGATAGTTGAAGTTTGTAACAATGCCTTTGAGGGGCTATTAAGCTCCCAGAGACCATTGTGAAGACTTCACTCAGTTGTTACCTATTCGCTAAGTTTAGTCCGGGAAGAGCTATTAAAACTCTCAAAGGATTAAGTTTACTGGATAGGGTTCCTGTCTTGATGACGGGGGCAACTTGGGAACTTTTGTTGGAAAATAGAACCGTCCTGAATCCTGCACGTAATAGTAGATGGAGCTTAGATGTTAAGCCAGCCAGTTAAAGCCAAGAATCCTACCCTAGGATACACCTAATGTAGGACACGGGGAAGCATATCCAGTCCCATGCATTTTCTTTTCATGTAATTTTACATTAATAGAATGGTTATCATATTAATAGGTCCTCTATTATTTTTACACCTCATTCATGGAGAGACCTTGTCCTTCACGATACGAGGATTCATTTCTGTTTCCTTGAGAATTCAATAAGGATCTTTAAGGAGAGAAATTATTACGACTGTTAAACGGGGGCCTAATAATATTTTAACTAATCAAATTCATGACCGCTTTCATCTCATATTCTCCTCTTTTTGCCTTTTTTGCTCAGGAAACTGGTGAATTATCAGGGAAAGTTAGCATAAGTTAAAGACACAAAAGTGATCATGGATCCAAGACCAACAGGGTTAACCTATGGTGGGAAGGGGCTCAGGTTGGAAGTAGTTGTGGAGCCAATTGATAGTCTGAAGGAATTTTCCCGGCGTATCAAGGGTAACCTCTTGTCAGACTTCAGGAAAAGATATGGGGACATATTAGAGCTACTCCATGTACCCGTTCAGACACAAGTACTTTGTGTACTGGGACAATATTGGGATGACACCTTGAGATGCTTCACGTTTCCAGATTTCCAGATGGCACCAACCATAGAAGAGTATGGAGAGCTTTTAAGCTTACCGCTAAACAGGGGGGATCGTGTCTATAGATACCCAGGATATGTGGCTTCGAACACAATGATAGCAAAGCTTTTGGAAATCAGTATAGACAAGGTGCACTTCATCTCTACCAAGAGCATAGAGGGGGTCTCAAGGGAGTTTATGGAAACACGTCTGAAAGAGCTGGCTGAACAGGAGAAGTGGGTAGTTTATAACAAGGTGCTCGCCATGATAATCTATGGGATAATTTTGTTTCCATTTGCGAAGGGGGTGATTGACAGACATGCCATCAGTGTGTTTCATATGGTAGAGCATCATCAGGTGAATCCAGTACCTGCCATATTGTCAGAGACTTATATGACCTTGAGCTTTTGCCATACTAAGAAGGGAGGGAGAATTAGATGTTGTCTCCAATTATTGTATGTGTGGGCCATGAATCACCTATATGGAAAGAGACTCCAAGAAGGAGAAAAGGATAATTCCTCCCCTCTTGCATCATTTAGAAACCAAGAAGGAAAAGCCAAATACGATCGTGAGGGGTGGATCGAAGTTTTTGGCCAACTCAGAGCAGAAAGTATCCGTTGGAGATTGGCATGGTGGTGGAAGGATGAAATAATCTATTGCTGTGGGGATTACCCAAATGTGCCGTTGATGGGCCCACGGGGAGTGATAAATTATAACCCAATGTTGTTATTGAGACAATATGCCTTCCCACAAAAGGCTCCCTCAGAAGCCGTGGTTCAAATGATGCACTTCCAACATGGTGATTCTACGATGAAGATAAGTCAAAATGTGGTGAGCGCTTGGAGTAAGGTGATATATAAAGGATGGCTAGAATTGGGGGCACGACGGATATATGCCACGGAAGAATACCAAGTCTGGTTGTCAGAAAGGATTAAGGGGGTCAACCCAACCTTTGCACCACCCGATCCTTTGCTCCGTGGCAATAAGGGGGAAGTAAACAAGGAGCTAGCCAGACAACTTCAGAAGAAGGAAGAAGAATTGGAAAAGCTGGCGAGGGAAAATAATGAACGGAACGAGGCTTGGAGTCGTCTGCAGAATGAATATGCGGCCTTACAAGAGACGGTGGAGGAAATGAGGAAACGAGAAGCTTGTGAGGTAAGCTCGGAAGTGAAGAGATTGAAGGAGGAAAATCTGAAGCTCAAACGAACAATTAAGGATGTGAATACACGTATGGAGGAGAATGATGAGAGGATGAAGAATAATCGGAGGCGGTTGTTGCAAGCTGTGAAAGAAAGGGATGCACTTGAGAAAGAAGTACAAGAACTCCGTCCATTACAAAGTTCATCACATGAGTTGGAGCTGGTCGCTAAGCAGTTGGAGGATAAGGTGAATGAGTTAGCAGCCGTCAGAGGGGATTCATCAGCTACAATCAAGAGGTTGCTTGAACAAATGCAACAACATGCTGATGCGGTGGAAAATTGGAGAACGCTTTATTCAGAAAGGGCGATGGAGTCAGATAGGTGGAGAGATCGCACTGAAAGGCTAATTATGTTGGTGAATTCAAGCATCCCCAAATTCTCCAATGTTTACGAGCGAGCTGGACAAAAATTCCATCCCTTTAGTACTTCTGCAGAAATATCAGATTTCTTTTCATTATGTAAAGAACTTGTCAAAGAATTAAAATTTCTGGCTCATACTTGGTGATGTAGTTATGATCCATGATGATGTATTGAACCATATGAAATTACAGCTTTTGATTCCACCTATGCCCTCTAGTTATAGACATCATTTATAAAGTAACATGAGTTCTTATGAATTGATTGTCAACCTCACGACTCCCTAAATACAATATGTATCGGGGGGAACTTGAGGGAGTTCCATGGATAATTATGACGAACGCCAACGTGGATCCAAAGTCACTTTGTCGAGAAACTTATGCTAGCGCCTATTATAATTCACTGGTATCTAAGTAATGGTAAGGTAAAAATGATTGATTTGTTTTCTTTTTCCTGAAAGTAGGACAATATTGCGCCGATTAAAAGGAATCTAGTTAACCCTACACATCGCCCGCACAGAATCCATTTAACTCGAGCAAGAACAAAAGCAATGGCGATGGAAAGTCATCTTTCCGATGTAGAACGGAGATTAGAGGAAGAAGTAGGGGATTTGAAGGGTCAACTCAGTGGCTTGCATACTCAAATGGAACAAATGATGAAAATGCTTCAGGGCATGAACACGAATGGGAGAAGGCATGACGTTAATGCCAACATTGCCCAACCGCATGGTATGAGCGCGGAAGGGATACCCGATGCAACTGACAATGATCAGAATAGGCTTCCACCTATCCCAACCCCAGGGGTCGGTAGGCAAGGATTCCAGGAATGGGATCAGGGATATGCATATACCCATGATGTCCATAACCCGGAGAATGTCACAGCCTTTATGGCTCAGAATCCACCTCCCAATAATATGTATTCTCATGGTGGTGAAATTCCTGATAAGGTCAGCTTGAAAGAGGAGGTGTCAGAAATGAGAGATCAGCTACGGGCACTGCAGGGAGTAATGGAGCATAAATCCCTCGATTTGGATGAACTATGCCTAGCTCCGGATGTGATTATTCCGAAAGAGTTTAAGATCCTGGACTTCAACAAATACAATGGTAATGGGGACCCGCATTATCATCTGAAGACATACTGCACCAGGATGTCAGTATGGTCCAGGGAAGAGAAATTCCTTATCCATTTCTTTCATGAAAGTCTCACTGGGGCAGCTCTACACTGGTACATGAAATTAGACCACTCTCGATTGAAGAAATGGAGGGATCTGACGGATGTCTTTATGAGACAATACCAATTTAATTTGAATTCAGCTCCTACTAGGGAGCAGCTGAAAGGATTGAGGAAGAAACCCACTGAATCCTTCAAGGAGTACGCGCAGCGTTGGCGAGCCTTGGCTTCGGAAGTTCAACCTCCTTTAACGGAGTCTGAGTTGTGTTCATACTTTATTGATACGCTGGGAGAGCCCTACTTCAGAATCATGCTGGGAACCCATGCTAAATATTTCACCGACCTCATTGAGGTAGGTGAAAGGATTGACACTAACATTCGGGATGGGAGGTTGGAGAGTGCATATCCCGAAAATAGGAAAGGACAGGGTGTTAAAAAGAAAGACAGCGATGTGAATCACGTGCCGGACCCTTACCAACAGTCGTTCAGACCTTCATTTAACCCACAGTATCCTCCATATAACTCACAACCCCGATATCCACGACCTTTTGCACCAGGGGCACGCATGCAGCATGCTGCCTATCAACCTAGAGCCCCTTTTGCTCAACCCATCCAACATCCTCAACCAATCCCACCACCTCATCCCATTCAGCAAGCGAACGTCTTACACCCAAGTATGGATTACAAAGCCGTTCGCCCCCCGAGAGATAACCGCCCGTTACCCGACTTCAATGTCTCCAGATTAGAGCTTTTCAAAGAGTTGGTGGAAAAGAAGCTTATGGGTCCTCGTCCTGTAAAACCTTGGCAACCACCTTTCCCTGCTTGGTATAACCCGAATGAGACTTGTGAGTATCATATGGGAGCGGTGGGACATTCAATCGATCGGTGCGATGCTTTCCGTAAGAACGTGCTGGATCTTTTGGATAATAGTTATATCAGTGTACGGCGGGACAGTAATCCGAATATAATCTCGAATCCCCTTCCAGAGCATGACAAGGGGAAACAGGTCTGTGTTATTGAAGAAGATATCAGGCTGATTAAAGACCTGAATGCGCTCCAATTTACTATGAAAGAGATATTCGATCACCTTGAGGAAGCAGGACTTGTCCTTTATGATGAGGGAAAGCCGGGTATAATCGATAGTTGCGGTCCCTACTCTTGCGAGTATCACCGGGGAAATATAGGTCATGACATTGAGGGTTGTGAGGTGTTCAAGGAAGTGGTGCGAAAGATGATGGTGCTGGGGATTATCAGAATTGAAAGGGGAACATCAAGAGATAAATCCATATGCATGACAGAGGAACTAAGCGGGTTGCCAATCATTGACAAGTCGAAGGGGTCATTCCTTGTGATCAACGCGCAAGCTCCGACTGTAGGAAGTAGCGAGCAGTTGCCCTTCTTGGAAATAGCAGAATCTCGTCCTTCGTTCATTAACGAACCGACACTTAAGCCGAATTCAACGGGATCTCTCCTGGTCATAAACTCAACCGCTCAGGCAGCAACACGCGAGAAGGAGCCGGTGGCGGTTATTCACGTACCAGCACCGTTTCCGTATGCTAGTGATCATGCGGTACCCTGGAAATATGGCCTAAGGACTGAGCTTCTCGCAATCCGGGGGGAAACCAGTGAAGAACCAGTGGTGGAAGTCAATAATCAGGAACTAATAAACGGGATTACCAGGAGTGGTCGCGTCTATTCGAAAGAAAATGGTCAGGAAGGAGAGAGTTTAGGAGCTAAGGCGGTGATGGACATGAGCATTGATGCCGATGAGATCTTAAAGATCATGAAACACAGTGAGTATGACATAGTAGAGCAGCTCACAAAGACGCCAGCTCGGATCTCCATTATGTCCCTCATCATGAGCTCAGAGGTCCATCGCAAGGCACTCCAGAGGGTGTTAGAAAGTGCATATGTACGTCCGGACATAACTCCTGAGAGAGTGGTTCATATGGTTAATGTTGTGAAGAATGCCACTCAAATCACCTTCTATGAGGATGAAATTGTTCAAACTCCGGTGGGGCGACCTAAAGCTCTTCATATTACATTAAAGTGCCACGGGTATGTGATCGCAAAGGTTCTGATTGATAATGGGTCTGCTCTCAATGTCCTACCACTAGCCACTTTAGAAGAAATTCCAGTGGACAGGTCCGCCATTAAGCATAGTGATCTAATTGCCCGAGCTTTCGATGGAGCGAGAAGGGAGGTATTCGGGGAGGTCTATCTTCCACTTGAGATTGGGCCAAGCACCTTTTCAGTACAATTCCACGTAATGGACATTGATGCAGCGTACACCATGCTCTTAGGAAGGCCATGGATTCATGACGCGGGAGCTATACCGTCTACCTTACACCAGAGGGTTAAATTCGTCAGGGATGGCCTACTTGTTACCGTTAAAGGAGAAGAGGAAATCATGATTAGCAAGCCAAGCGCCGTACCTTACGTCGAAAATGTAGAACGGACAGGGGGTAATTTTTATCACAGTTTTGAGGTTGTGGAGGGTGACAAGCCAAGAAGAGATGTGCAACAAGTAGTCAACAAGATAATGAAGCATGGTGGGTATAAGGAAGGACAGGGGCTCAGAGCTAAACTACAAGGGGTAAAGGAGCCAATCAAACTGCTAGGGAATCAGGGACGTCAAGGGATAGGATACGATCCCCATTTAGAGACTCTCTTGGCTGAGCAAGTGAAGTTAGGCCGAGGGAAATTACAAGCAAGATCAAAAGTCCCTCATATTAAAGAGACATTCTCACAAGCCTCTGAGATAGTCAATATGAACGACTCCATTGCTACAACGGAAGAAGGAGGGGAGTGTTATGGACAAGGACATTGGATTCAGTATGATACCCTTGGAAAAGCCCTGGGAAACTGGGAGTCTGAGAAGATCTCTGATGTCATGTCGTTAGAGTAATATTCTAGAGTTTATGTTATGTCTTCTTTTGAAAATCTTGTATTTGTGGCTTTTGGAACTTTTTATATTTGAGAATTAAATGCAAAGCAGCTTTCCATGTTCTTTATTCCATTATTACTCTCTTTATTCTACTCTTTTTCTCATCTCACTTTATTCTTCTTCTTATCATTTTGTGTTGGCCCCTCCTCAAATTAATTCTCTATACTATTTCCTGCTTCATCGTTTACTTCTGTTGTGTTTGTTGCCTTCTAGGGAATTAGAATCCCCGGAACTCCAGTCTGACACAGAGACTCTTGAGCCCCAATGGGATGACACTCGCATTGCTATGGATATGCTTGACGACGGGATTGAGGAAAATGCCGCGCTAGTTGAATTACCCCTCACGTTTGCAAAGCTTATCGAACCCTCCGAAATTGGTTTCATCCCGCATGAGGAAATCATAGAAGTGATCAACATGGGAACTGAGGAAGATAAAAAAGAGTTGAAGATAGTTGATAATCCTGAGAAGAAGGAGATGATAGATTTATTTCGAGAATATCTGGATGTATTTGCTTGGTCATACCAAGATATGCCAGGGCTTGATCCCGACATCGCCTCTCACAAACTTCCCCTGTCCCCTGACTTTAAACCAAAGAAACAAAAGCTAAGGAGGATGAGTCCCGAGACATCTCTTCAGATCAAGGAAGAGGTGAAGAAACAATGGGATGCTGGTTTCTTAGATGTTGCTAAATACCCACAATGGGTTGCGAACATAGTACCGGTACCAAAGAAGGATGGCCGCATTAGGATGTGCGTAGACTATCGGGATTTGAATAAAGCCAGTCCTAAGGATCATTTTCCTCTACCTCATATTGATGTGCTAGTTGACAATACGGCGAGGGGTTATAGGTACTCATTCATGGATAGGTATTCAGGATACAATCAGATCCCCATGAACCTGGAGGATAAAGAGAAAACCACTTTTACTACTTTATGGGGAACATTTTGCTACAAAGTGATGCCGTTCGGTTTAAAAAATGCAGGTGCAACTTACCAAAGAGCTATGGTAGCACCATTCCATGATATGATGCATAAAGAACTGGAGGTTTATGTCGACGATATGGTAGCAAAGTCAGCGCAAGAAGAAAGTCACGTGGCAGTTCTTCAAAAATTGTTTGAAAGACTGCGAAAATACAAGCTTCGATTGAATCCCAACAAGTGCGTGTTTGGGGCTACGTCTGGTAGGCTACTAGGCTTCATCGTTAGCAGTAGAGGAATAGAAGTGGATCCAGATAAAGTAAAGGCAATTCGTGATATGCCTTCACCCCAAACAGAGAAAGATGTACGAAGCTTCTTGGGCCATTTGAATTACATAGCCCGATTTATTGCAAACCTGACTGCCACCTGCGAGCCAATATTCAAATTGTTGAGAAAAGGAAATCCTGGGAAGTGGGATGAAGATTGCCAACGAGCATTCGAGAAGATAAAGGAATATTTGCTGAATCCTCCTGTCTTAGCACCCCCTACACCAGGTCAACCATTAATCCTCTATCTAACCATCTTGACATCTTCCATGGGGGCAATGTTAGGACAGCAAGATAGATCTGGAAAAAAGGAGCATGCCATTTATTATCTGAGTAAGAAATTCAATGATTGTGAGTCTCGATACCCAATCATCGAAAAGACGTGTTGTGGGCTAGTATGGGTCACGCGACGATTAAGACAATACATGTTATATCATGTTACCTGGTTGATCTCGCGATTGGATCCGATTAAATATATTTTTGAAAGCCCCTACGTGTCAGGTAGGGTGTCAAAGTGGCAAGTAATACTATCCGAATATGATGTGAAGTATGTGACTCGCAAGTCCATTAAAGGAAGCATCATCGCTGACCATTTAGCTGGAAACCCTTTAAATGAGAGTCCGCCACTAGACTTTCAATTCCCAGATGAAGATGTCTTGACTGTTGAGGATAAGTTGGAAGATGCCCAATGGACAATGTACTTTGATGGTGCCGCCAATACGCAGGGATGTGGGGTAGGTGCAGTGGTAGTGTCCCCTGAAGGGAAACAATTTCCTGTCGCCATCAAGCTTAATTTTGAATGCACAAATAATGTAGCAGAGTATGAAGCTTGTGTCAGTGGTTTGCAAGCTGCCCTAGCTCTGGGTGTTAAAGAACTAGAGGTCTTTGGAGATTCAGCACTCATAATATATCAAGTGACGGGAGCATGGTAAACGAAGGACCCAAAGTTGATCCCCTACCAGAGTTATTTAACTGAATTGATCAAGGAGTTTGATGAAATCAAGTTTACCCATATGACTCGTGATAAAAATCAGTTTGCAGATGCTTTAGCAACACTCGCTGTCATGGTTAAACTAGATTGCGGGATTCACGTTCAACCGATCCGCGTTGAAGCAAGGAATACTCCTGCCCATTGCTTGAGTATAGAAGAGGAATCCGATGGGCAACCTTGGTTTCACGACATTAAGTCCTACATCAAAGATAGAGAATATCCAGACGGGGCAACAGATAATGACAAGAAGACTCTTCGACGCCTCGCAATGAACTTCTTCCTTAGTGGGGAGGTTTTGTATAAGCGGGCTCATGACGGGACACTACTCAGGTGCATAAATTCGCCTGAAACCAAGAGAGTGATGACTGAAGTTCATGATGGAATATGTGGAACTCATGCTAATGGTCATACTATGACTAGACAAATACAACGATGTGGATATTTTTGGTTGACCCTGGAAAAAGACTGCATCGAATATGTGACAAAATGTCACAAATGTCAAATCTACGCTGATCGAATCAATGCTCCACCACACCCCCTACACAACCTTGTGGCCCCGTGGCCTTTCTCCATGTGGGGAATTGATGTGATTGGTCCTATTAATCCTAAAGCCACAAATGGTCATCGCTTCATACTTGTAGCTATTGACTATTTCTCCAAGTGGGTCGAAGCCGTCTCTCTTGCCAGTGTTACCCAAAAGGCTTTTGTTCGCTTCTTACGATCATGCATCATTTGTCGATATGGTTTACCAGAAAAGATCATTACAGATAATGCTCCTAATCTGAACGGTGCTGAAGTAAGGAAGCTTTGTGAGCAATTCAAGATCCAGCATCATAACTCTGCTCCCTATCGACCGCAGATGAATGGGGCAGTGGAAGCTGCTAACAAGAATGTTAAAAAGATCATTGCTAAGATGACCATCACATACAAGGATTGGCATGAAATGCTCCCATATGCTCTCCATGGGTATCGTACCACAACTCGTACATCAACAGGAGCTACACCATATTCTCTAGTGTACGGGATGGAGGCAGTGACACCAATTGAGGTGGAAATCCCATCACTACGAGTCATGGTCGAATCAGCTATTGGGGAGGATGATTGGATCAAAACCCGATATGAGCAGTTGAATATGATTGAAGAAAAGAGATTGGTCGCCATGTGTCATGGGCAGCTATATCAAAGGAGAATGGCCAGGGCGTTTAACAAAAGACTTCGCCCTAGGGAGTTTAAGCCAGGGGATTTAGTCTTAAAGAAAATTCTTCCAAATCAAGAGGACAATCGAGGAAAGTGGGCCCCATCATATGAGGGTCCTTATGTGATAAAGCAAGCTTTTTCAGGAGGTGCACTTATTTTGATGGACATCGAGGGGCAAGAATTGACAAAGCCTGTCAATGCGGACGCTGTCAAGAGGTATTATGCCTAAAAAAAAAAAAAAAAAGCTCGCTAGGTTGAAAACCTGAAAAGGCAACCTAGGCAAAAATTAGAGCATAAAAAGAAAAAGAAGCTCGCTAGGTTGAAAACCTGGAAAGGCAACCTAGGCAAAAATTAGGGCATGAAAAGGAAAAGAAGCTCGCTAAGTTGAAAACCGGAGAAAGAAGCCCATGCAAGCGGAAGAGCAAATCATCTTCTGAGCAAATAAAAGGAGATTCTAAGCTGCTGATGGATAGGGGTAAATGACAAGCGCGGCATAATCTTTAGTCAGACGTACTGTTGGGCGTGTCCAAAAGCAATGCAAGCTATCCGACTTGGTGCTTAAGAGACCAATGTGAAGGCATTTCCTTTTATTTTTACTAGATCAGTATCTATAGTTTCTGGTTGTTTCAAAATCTACTATCCAAGTGGTTTGTTCACCTAATAAACTAACTTTCTATTCTTATTCCTGGATTGTCTCTTCCCCTTGACAAATTGCTGTATGTTTTCCTCTTTGATTATTGATGTCCCTCTGGTAAGTTGCTGTATTTATTCCTCAAATAAATTTTAGCAAAAAAAAAAATGTATATATATATATAGATATTACTTAATGGCATGCATCATAAGAGTAATCGAGACTACCTGCCAATGGTGCCAAGTACAAGGAGTAAAACGGAAGCTCATCAAATATGATTGAGAAAAAGTTCTTTTAGGATGACACAACAATACCTAAAGATAGAAACAGGCAAGATGGTTTTTCAGCATCACATATGATCATGACAAGTTTAAGAGTTGTGGGGTTAACTGGATTCCTTCATCAGGGGCAATGGAGCTCTACATCAAGACAAGAAAATTGAAGGATGAAACCCAATTTCATCACATTTCTAACACTGTGGTTACAATAAATTTTTGTCAAAATTGGGGCAACAATGGGCATTCTACATGCACCTTCCATTTTGTACAAATTGGGGCAAATGGTCATTATAATAAATAATAATAAGAATTTTGCATTCCACAAATAATTCTTCATGCACATCTCAAGAAGGCTAAAAAGGAAATCTCCATTTTGCATACATAACACAAGGGGATCATTATACCTCGGGAAAAGAAAAAGAAAAAGAGAGGGAAGACCAAAGAGATGGCATTGTATTGGTGTCTAGTGTGCGCCAGATAAACAGAAAAGTGAGTCACAAGTTTAGCTAAGTATTGCTTGGGCACTCCAAGCCTTGCATCATGACGGGTGTCACCCCTTTAAAATTTTGTCATTTAAATTTCTGTTAAAGCCCTGACTTGGCGGCAGGCACCCTTTAAATTTCTGTTATTTAAATTCTGTCAAAGCCCTGACTTGGCGGCAGGCACCCTTTAAATTTCTGTCAAAGCCCTGACTTGGCGACAGGCACCCTTTACGTTTCTGTCATTTAAAATTCTGTCAAAGCCCTGACTTGGCGGCAGGCACCCTTTACATTTCTGTCATTTAAATTTCTGTCAAAGCCCGGACTTGGCGGCAGGCACCCTTTACATTTCTGTCATTTAAATTCTGTCAAAGCCCTGACTTGGCGGCAGGCACCCTTTAAATTTCTGTCATTTAAATTCTGTCAAAGCCCTGACTTGGCGGCAGGCACCCTTTAAATTTCTGTCATTTAAATTCTGTCAAAGCCCTGACTTGGCGGCAGGCACCCTTTAAATTTCTGTCATTTAAATTCTGTCAAAGCCCTGACTTGGCGGCAGGCACCCTTTAAATTTCTGTCATTTAAATTCTGTCAAAGCCCTGACTTGGCGGCAGGCACCCTTTACATTTCTGTCATTTAAATTCTGTCAAAGCCCTGACTTGGCGGCAGGCACCCTTTAAATTTCTGTCATTTAAAATTCTGTCAAAGCCCTGACTTGGCGGCAGGCACCCTTTACATTTTTGTCATTTAAATTCTGTCAAAGCCCTGACTTGGCGGCAGGTACCCTTTACATTTCTGTCATTTAAATTCTGTCAAAGCCCTGACTTGGCGGCAGGCACCCTTTACATTTCTGTCATTTAAATTCTGTCAAAGCCCTGACTTGGCGGCAGACACCCTTTACATTTCTGTCATTTAAAATTCTGTCAAAGCCCTGACTTGGCGGCAGGCACCATTTACATTTCTGTCATTTAAATCCTGTCAAAGCCCTGACTTGGCGGCAGGCACCCTTTAAATTTCTCTCATTTAATCTCTGTCTCTATCGTCTTTATTGTTCATGCATCTTGCCCCCCAAACAAAATACATGTTTTCTTCTTCATTTGTTTCTAAGTACGAATATCATTTCATGATCTTCTTCCTTAGAAAACAAATGAAGAGGGGTGAGCTCATCAACATGGTATTTTGTTTGGACCTTGCTATCACATTTTGTTTTAGTGTGCATTTGTACCTATTGCATCAGTTCCAGTCTAGTTGACATGGTTATTCCTTTGTGTCATATCATTGCATCTTGCATTAGTTCGACTCTAGCTAGAATTAGTTGTTCATTTGTGCATCTATTAAAGTCTAGTTCAATTTATTTAGTCAAGTCCTAGTTCGCTTTTGCTTTGTATATCTTGCATCAAAACATTCATTCATCATTAAGTCATTCATACCCAAAATAGAGTTTTGTACGCTCTAAATTCATGTCAAATTTGTATCTCTTTGTGTCAGGGGCAAGTGAGTCTTTGTGTGTTTTGTACGGACAAAATTCGTGTTCTTTTCTTTACTCGTTCCTTATGAGAGAACTCCAAAACTACATTTTCCTCGTTCTCATATAAGAAACTAGTAAAGAGGGGCAACTGTGAACACCGTATTTTGTCCGGGTAATCTTAAAAAATATATATATATATAATAATGATAAAAAATAAAAATAATAATGATAATAGATGAATAAATAAATAATACAAAAAAAATATAAAAATAATAAAATAAAAAAAATAAATAAGAAAGAGAAGAAAGAGAAAAAGAAACAAAACAAAAACAAATGATATATAAATAAGATAAAAATATATATATATGTAGTAAATAAATTAACCAAAAAATAATAATAACAAAAAAAAATAATATAAAATACATAATGATAAAATTATTTTGGGCCAAAATTAGGCCCGAAATTCAAAATTAAAAAAAAAAAAAAAGGGGAGGTTGCCATATTGGGCTGAAGTGAAACTTCAGCCCAAGAGGTCACGAGCCCAATTGAGGGCTCGTGACCCAGTCCAGGGGGCATTGCCCCGAAAGGAAGTAAGCCCTTTAGGGCTTGGTACAGAGGGCTCTGGAGGTGAGGAAAGGAGGGAGCGGCCGAGAGAGGGAAGAAGACGAACAGAGGAGGGACCGTGAGAGGAGGAGAGAGCCGCGAGGAGGGAACCACCGTGGAGGCCGTGGGAACGAGATCTGGAGGAGAGAGCCGCGAGGAGGGAACCACCGTGGAGGCCGTGGGAACGAGATCTGGAGGAGAGAGAGGGAGAGGAGAGAGAGGCACGGAGAAAAACAAAGTTGGCCGCGAGAGGAGCTCCGTGAGTGTGAGAGCACGAGGGAGGAAAAGAGGAAGAGGAAGCCACCGAGAGGAAAGAGAGGAGGAGAGGGAGCTTGGCCGGAGAAAAAAAAAACAGAGGAAGGCCGCAGGTGAGAGGTGCACGGAGGAAGGAGGGCTGAGGGCTGCGAAGATGAGAGCAGGGGAGAGCCGCATGAAAAAAAAGAGGGGGGGAGCTACGTGAGTGAGGCCGCGGGGAACAGAGGGAGCCGCGGGTGCGTGAGTGTGAGAGCACGGGAGAGAAGAAAAACAGAGGGGTCCGTGGTGGAGCTTGAGAGAGACCGAGAACCGAGGGAGGAAAAGAGGAAGAGGGAGCTAGAGAGAAAGTTCGGAGGGGCTCAGCCGCGGGCACCTGAGGCAGAGGGAGATACCGAGACGTGAGCTGAGAGGGAGCTACGCGAGTGAGGCCACCGAGGGAGGCCGGCACCGAGAGGACTGAAGCAGGAAGGCACGGGGGGCACGGGGGAGAGCTCACCGCGGGTGAAGGAGGCTGAGCCGGAGGGGATAGAGCTTGAACCCGTGAGGCAGAGAAGCCGAGAATGGACCACGCAGTGAAGCACGGCACGAGGAGAGTAACGCCACATGGGAGGAGGAGCAGAGTGTCCGTGATGCAGATGGGGCCGTGGCAGATGCTCGGGTATGAAAATTTCTGAGACAGAGGGAGGTCACCCCACTACTCCTGACCAATTGCAGCAGAGTGATGGAGGTGAAGGAGTTTTCGGGCGAGCACAAAAGAGAGAGAGAGCTCTGACAGTACGGGTATGGACAGAGTAGTGGGCTGCAGCAGAGTAATGGTGCAGTGAAGTGGGTGAAGCACTGAAATTTGGCCAGATTGGGTGCGATGAGGGGGGGTACCACTCACGGAGTTCCTATAAAAAACCACATGAAGGCTTGAGGTAGGAGGGGGATTTTTTTTGGCACTGGAGAAATCACAAGGGGAACCGTGAGGGGAAGCTGGGAAGAGAAACTCCACAAGGCAGAGGCAGGCTAGAATTTCGGAGTCCAGAGCAAAGGAGAATGAATACTGAGGGCGAGGTATAAGTCATTGATTAACTAGAACGAAGGAAAGGTCTGAAACTAAGCAACAAAGAATTCGGTTTGGTAAAATCTTCTATTTCAGTTGCGAATTCTGTTAACGGCTTGCCCTTAGGTCTATCTCTTTGACATTCTGTTTACAAATTGTATTGTTTCTGTCCGAGAATTCTGAATTTTGTCATGAGGTTAAGACTACCCTATGTTGATGGACACTCACGTTCTAGCTAATTGTAGATTGTTGTTGTCTGATTCTGGAATTTTGACCTTTGACCTTTGCCTTTTGTGTTAGGTTATATTTTGCATCCTCAAGTAAAAGATGAGTTTTATGGGACCATCCTGATGCACTGTGGTTGACTGATATTCCCTTGCTTAACTTCTGCTTGTGTAACTTCTGTTTTGATTGTGTCTATGGCTTAAGTTCATTAATTTCTGAGTCATTAGAGTAGCTTCAGACCTTCTGTGTGCAATATAAGGATTTTGGACCCTCGTATATGAAAGTTTTAGTGATGTATGTGGTGGGTGTTCGCAAAATGTAGAAAGAATGTTATCGACCTTGAAATCTATTTCTGTTTTCTCTTTGGTTCCTCCTTATTAAAGCCTTTAATCACAATGGGAGTATAACACACTTGAGTTGTTAAGGTCATGCATTTGGTTGATAAAATATGTAGTATACAAACTCATGAGAATATCTTGTGGTTAAATCCCTTGGTTGCTGCTGTCCGTTGGAAAGGTCTCATTATAGTGTTAGTTGAATAATCATAGTTCCATGACTGTGGTATGGGTTAATGGGTAAGCTAGAATCGTTACCTATAAAGGGACGATGTCTTAACCTTGGGGTATAAGTTGATTTGGGATGTGAGAAGCTTATGAAATTAACTTGGGAAATGAAGGAGTATCAGTTCTAAAAGGTGATTTGGAAGTTGCTCGTATGCCCATTTTTTTATTTAGAGTAGAATCTTTTTGTCATTCACGTAAAGTTTGCTTCAAAATCTAATTTTGGAAGATGATTTATGTGATAAAAATTTATTCATTTTTTAAAGTTATTTCTGCCACGAGTGGCATCACCGTGAGCCTATAAGCATAAATTAGCAAATTATGAGTGATCAAGTCGCCATATATGCTATTTGATTTCCTTCTGGTATTTTTTACTCCGAGTGGTAACGCCGGGGACTTTAAATATTAATCAACAATTTGTGAGTGATAAAGTCACCACATATGTTGATTATTTCTCTTTAGTAATGATGGTATGTTAAATTCTTCTTAATGTTTTATTTTATTTTATATTTATTTTTATTTTCATTCATTTTTTTAGTAAGAGAATTTTATCAATTTCCCTTTTTTATAAAATAATTCTTGTCAAGTTATTTATTTTTCTTCCATATTTTATTTACTCATTTTTATTACCATTTCAAAACAAAAGAATAATAATAAAATGATTAGAACCAAAGTATTTCATTTTCTTCCAAGTTATTATCCGTTTCGCTTATCGACTTCGAGTGGAGACACCGTGAGTATTTAAATATTAATCAGCAATTTGTGAGTGATAAAGTCACCACATATGTTGATTATTATTTTCCAAAACATATTAATAATCACATTTATCATTTTTTTAAATAAATAGGTTATAATAAAAATAACAAAAATCATTTGTATAAAAAGAAAAATATTTCCTCTTGAACTTTTTGTGCCTTTTTGTCTCGAGTAACACTACCGTGGACACTTAGGTATCAATGGGTAAATATGAGTGATAAAGTCACCACATGAGCCAATTGATTTTATTAAATAAAATGGTTTTCAAAACTTTTATTTTCAAATCAAATAAAATACTCAAAATCACAAATAATTTTAATCCTATTTTTTTTATTTGAGGAAAAATATATTTTCTCTTTTAGAAATTGATTAAAATATATATATATATATATAATAAAAAACGAAAAAGCAAATAATGGAAAGTAATATGTCTTTTACAAGTTAAAACATACCAACAAATGCTGAAAATTGTTTTCTTTGTGTAAAGACAAATTGCTTTCTATTAACCTCTCTTTTCAAAGAAAATATATAATAAAAATACAAACTCAGTGACACGCATTTTTTGGTCCGAACTACGTTGACTTTGATCCCTATCGCAGGGTACGTAGGCCCTAGACTCTCATTCTGGGTCAAGTCCACCTTTGTAAATAAATAAATATTTTCTTATTCATTTGATGTTTTTTTCTTCATTTATTAAATATTTACCAATTTTTCAAGTCCACTTTTCTAAATAAATAATATTTTCCTTAATTTATTTTTTTTTCTAACTTTTCATATTTTCATTTTTTTTTCTTTATTTTTATCTTACATTTTCCTTATTTTTATATTTATTTATTTTTGCATGTGAATGGTAAAAGGGCAACCAAACTAAATTTGTAAAAAGTCATAAAAATTGCATGATCAACCTAAGGTAACCGTTCTTAGGAACGGGTGTTGTGGGGGTGCCTAACACCTTCCCCACTCACAATCGTACTCCCGAACCCAACTCTGATTCGCAGACCAGTCCTTGTCCCTTTTTGTTTTTTTTGTTTTGTTATCCGGTTTTCCAAAATTTTCCCTTAAAATTTTGGTGGCGACTCCCTCCGAAATCGGCCTCCCGTCAGGCGGGCCGGTTTCTCTTTTTTCTTTTAATTTTCTTTTTCCCGCGCCATCCGCGTCGCATTTCCGGGTGTGACAGAAATAAATATCGATTTGTTTTCTTTTTAATTTTTAATTGGCTTGTTTGTTTGTTGTTGTTGTTGTTGTTGTTGTTGTTGAGAGATGTAACGGAGGAAGGAGGGTTGGAGATTGAGGAAGATGGTGGTGGCAACAACCAACAAGGAGGAAAGGAGGAAGGAGGGGATTTTTTTTTTTTAATCTAAGGACATTTGAGATATTTTGTAATTTATGTCTATCTTTTTTTTTTGTTATTCCCTTCATTTTTCTTGACATACCGAATATAGATTTAAAATTTATTCTCATTTTCAATCCTATTCTCACTTCTATTCCTACTCTTAGTCTCATTTCATAAAAAATCATTCTGTATACCAATTGAGGTCTGAATTTTACCTTATTTAAAAGGAAAATAAGAAAATTTAATGTTATTTTATTTGGTTTAATAGGGGAAGGGTGGAAAAATAATTATAAATGAATAATTATATCTTTATATTTGTGTTATTTTTCTCTATCTTTTCATCTCCTCTATTTTCTCTTCTCTTTTGTATGAATGTATAATTACATATTTTTTACCATTATATTATAATTACGTATTATTTTACTCATTTCAATTGATACTGAATTTAAATTTTACTTTAAATAAGATAATCTTGTAAAAATTAATATGAAAATACATTGCTTAAAGGAGAGAAATGCCGTTTTTATCCACAAATTCATTAAAAAAAATGGAGTGTGAATATAGAAATGTCCAAGAAAAATTTGGTTATTATGATATAAAAAGATATATTTTTCCCAAAAGTATCCTAATTTAGAGGATGGAACTAAAGTGGAAAGGTCCCTTCCCTCCAATGCACTACTTGGAGGAGGGAAATACTATTTTTATCCACAAATTTATAAAAAGTGAAAGTATGAATATAAAAAATGTCCAGAAACAATTTGATTAGGATAAGATAAAAGATACATTTTTCTTAAAATTACTACAATTTTGGGGGAGCTACAAGGGGAAGGGTCCCTCCCCTCCTCCAATTTTCACCAAATTAAACAAGAGGATTTTAACAAAATATCTCTCATCCTCTTGCATTTTCTTTCCTACAGTTCCGCCAACCAAACATGCCATTAATGTTTGATGAGTGATTGATTTGTATTGCTCACCGAGAAATGGATGTGCGTCGATTTCCTCTGAAAAAAGAAAATGGTTTATATGTACTCAGAAAAAAAAGAAAATGGTTTATATCTAGACCAACAAGAATTTCATGAGACATGCAACATGGATTTTTTTAAAAAATATTTTTCATGTAATAGATTAATTTTATGATTACCATGAATACTTTTTATGATTTCAATTTTTTAAATTTATTTAAAAAATTTAAATTTATTTTTAACTTAATATCATGTAAAAATAATGGATAATTTTTATGTATTTATAATTTTACAAAAAATTTACTTTTGATCCCAGTATTACTTTTCAAAAGAATATATTTTAAATGATGCTGATTATATTTTTTTAATTGATAAATACATTTTTTAAATAATTTTCAAATAGTTTTATCAAAATTGCTTTTATTGGGCCAAACCTGGCATGACCTTTTTTTTTAAAAAAAAGAGCCCAGCCTGGTTAGGCTGGGTCCAATAGACAGATAATAATATAAAATTATTTACAAATATGACTGAACTACACTTATATTCTTTTTGTTTCAATGATACCATTCAACTATCCAGTATTTAATTAACACATATTAGAAAATAATTAGTTTTATGTGAAAGAAAATACTTTAAAATATGTTAAACATATGGGATGAGTGAATGAAATTTTAATGCGAGCGTTTTGCAATATATATGGAATATGAGGAATAAATAGTATTATTCATAATTTATGAATAATATGGGTTGCTACATATTTTATATTTTTAGGGAAAATTGAGTTTTAGTATCAAAAAATAAAATATTTGATTTTTTATACTAGATTTTTTTTTTGGAATTAAAATCAAATATTTTTAACTAAAAATAAAAACTTTCAATTAAGAATCGAATTTTTTGGTACCAGAATCAAATATTTTCAAGTAAGAATCGAATATTTTCAATTAAGAATCAATTTTTTTTCCCCATTTCGGTATCAAAAATAAAAAATTTTAATTTTTAGTACCAAAACCCAATTTTTCTAATATTGATTAGTTGTGGTGGACAATGGTAAACAAATAGAACACCATTGTCATATGTTGTGGGCCGGGAGCCCATTGTTTTCCCCGTTTTGTCCAACACAGTCCATTGTTCAACTCAAAAGGCGGACGACAAAAGCCCACTACACTACCAAAAGTGTACTTAAATTTAACACTACAAAACGAATTCTTAGGATGAGGATGAGATGATTGATTATTGATGTTTAGGATGAAGTTTAATTGGGCAACAAAAGAAATTTCTAATTTTTATTTCAAATTCTTAATTAACAATATAAGATTCTCTGTGTGGTTTACATTTTTATAAATCAAACTATGATTTCCAATCATTATTTAAAAAAAAAATATAAACAGATTTATAATAAATTTTTCTATTTTTATTCAAATTTTATTTTTATAACTTATGATTATTCTTACAAAAAAATAAAACTAAACCAATACTTAATCATTGGTTCTTCTCTTTGTAAGAACCATACACAATTTTTCATATATGATTCAAAGGCTATGAAATGAGTCGCCTGTAATAAAAAAAGAAGAAGAAGAAGAAATGAGTCGCCTATTTGAATTTTTTTCTGTGCATAACACGCAGAGCATGAAATCCCAAGAAGATATTTCTAGCGGTATCTTCGACTCGTCTTAACATATTGCCATGTTTAGCCATCATTAATGTTAATATGTCATCTAAAAATAGAAAAGATAAGTATTATTATTTTTTTAATATATTCCTGTGACCATTTTTCCCACACACAATATTTAAACTCAAAATTTTATTTAAAAATAATAAGCATCAAATCACTTAAACCAATTACTGTTGGTAAAATTATAAAAATATCTCTTATGATGGGGTAATGTGTTTATATATTTTACCAATAAATAAAATCTAAAATTGCACAACTCAACCCCCAAATAAACCTTCTTTTATAATTTACACATAGATAAATAAAAAAGTAATACATACATAAATTATGTTTTCATCAATAAAGAAAAACCCTGACCAAAACACTAATAGTATAAATACCTGATTCATTTGTAGAACGTTTCTTTTTTATTATTTTTAACACTTTTTTAACCAGCATATCATCAATATCAATACAAATATTTAATAACAAATCCAATCCAACTGTACTTATAAATTATAAATAATATACTGCGGAATAGAGCCGTCAAAATGGGCCAAGCCCGACGGGCCGGCCCGAAAAGCCCGAAAAATGAGCGGGCTCGGGCCTCAATTTCGGGAGTAAATATATAATTCGGGCTTTTTGAGCCCGGCCCGTTTAGGCCCAGCCCATGGTGGGCCGGCCCGAGCGGGCCACGGGCCGGCCCGAAAGCCCTAAACTTTTTTCTTTTTCTTTTATTTTTGGTTTAAAATATTAAAAAATATATATTATTTTATTAATTAATGATATATAAATTGTAAAATTTAAATATTATGTTAGTTTTTGATGAATTATGATGATAATTAGTTGTATTAATTTAAATTATGATGATAATTAGTTGTATTAATTTAAATTATTGTATAAAAAAATTTATTAGAAAAATATAAAAAAATATTAAAAAATTAAAAAAAGTCCGCGGGCCGGCCCGTAGGCCCGATCCCGCAGGCTCGGACTTGGAAAACCAAGCCCATTTTTCAATTAGGGCTTTTTGGCCCGGCCCGATTTGGGCTCGGCCCGAGGTGGGCCAGTCCAAATGGGCCGGACCGGCCCGAATTGACAGTTCTACTGTGGAACCACTCCAATCTAATTAGCACAATTTGTAGATTTCTTTTTCACTAACAAAAGACACAGCCTTGTCCACTTGCCCTTTAGAGTATAAAATTACAAGCATCTCACATGGCCCCACAAATGTGCCTTAAAATCACCATGTGTACACCTTACAACAAGTGTGTGCATCACTCAGAAGAATAGCTTCAAGGGTACCCAAATCACAGCCGTTCATTCTCCACGTCCCACAGAAACGCCCATTACCAGCCGTCGATTTCCTTCCCGCTCCGGATTGCTGCGAGACACACGTCCACCGTGGCAGTTAACTGCATTTAAAATCCGCGTTTCAAGTCCGAACTGCGTATATTGTCCGAAATAACCCCAACGACTGAGAGGGGCATTTAGAGAATGAGATCGTAAACGACATGGTAGTGAGAGAAACATACTTTCTGTTCCTGCGAGGCTCCAAAGGTTACCTCTGTTCAATTTGAAGCTTTGAATCTGTATGTCTCAACCCTTGAATTGCTCTTTTTTCGTTCAGTGTTCTCAGTAATTCTGTGCCTGGTTTTTTTTATATGTTTTTGTTTGGTTTGAATTGTGGGTGGTGAGGGCCTTTAGGGCTTTGAGGAGATTCTTATAAAGATTACAGCTTTATATGTTTATATTTGATTGTCTGGGTTGAAATTGACTTCTTTTTTCTGTTTGGTTGGCGAGAAATCGACTTCAAGTTTGCTAATTTCTAACTTTGATTGCCCTGTATTGTTGAGAATGTCGTTTTAATTAACCCGAATGTGGTTGCCCTTGTTTTGGCTGAGATGGGTTTCACTGGAACTTATGGAGCACGAAATTCATACCTCTTGAGTACTTTTTTCCCCCTAATTTTTTTCCGGCTTCTCAGCTGACGAGTGATGTTTCGGCTGCTTGAATTTTAAGTTAGGGCCTTAATGGATTTTTCCTTTGACTTTTTAACGAGTTGGTACAAGAACAGGAAATTTCAATTTTGCTCCTTCTTGTTGAATTCTAAGCTCTTTACCTGTTTGAAATGTTCACAATTACTGGTGAAATTATGTATTGTCTAGAAAATTGTTATTCTGCCTATAACGATACTGACTTAAGCCTTTCTTATTTCCATTTAATATCAGCAGGTTTCAGTTGTCCAATTTAACAAGGCCAGTGATTCAGTGTTGTGGAGTGTGTAGGAAGAAGTATTTATTATATATATTGACACTAAATAAGGTCATTATGGGTGAAGAGGGAACGGTAAATGAAGTTTCCAAGACTGACTCAAATGGTAATAGCTTGACAGAGAAAATAGTTGATGACGTTAATGAAAAGAAGGACATGGAATCTGATGGAGGAAAAGTCTTGGAGAATAATAGAATTAAAGACTCGAAAAAGGACGATGTGAAGGAAATGGAGAAGCTGAAGAAAGCTGATGGTGTGAAGGAAGTAGAAGATGAGAAAGATGGTGGTGGAAAAGAAGCTGAAAAGGATGAGAAAGATGGTGGTGTGGAGAAAGTAGAAGAAGATAAGAAAGATGACGGCATAAATGAAGTGGAAGAGAACATGAAAGATGATATAAAAGAAATAGGAGGGGGTAAGAAAGATGGTGATATGAAAGAAACAGAAGATAAGAAAGATGAAAATGGATCTGTTGTTGAAAAATTGGATGAAGAGACGGAGATTAAGAAAAGGGAAGAAATGAAAGAAAAAGAAGCAGTTGAGAACTCCAAAATTGATGCAAGGGAAGAGCTGGCTTCTCCCAACAACAAAGAGGAGACACATAAGAAAGAGGAGCCTGAAGAGGTAGAAGAGCAGGAGGAGGAGGGAAAAGAGCGTGTGGATAAAATTGATAAGCCAACAGAAGATGAGGAAAAAGATAGTAAAGTTAAGAAAGGATCAAAAAAGCATGCAAGGGAGAAGAGTGATGCAGAGAAAGTGAAAGAGAAAAGAAAGAAAATGTCGGAGGTGGAGCCAAGGACTCCTGTTATTGATCGCCCAGTACGCGAAAGAAAATCAGTTGAGAGGTTGGTAACATCGTATGAAAAAGAAGCATCCAAAGAATTTCAAATTGAAAAGGTATTAACTCAGTTTTTCCCTTGAAATATTAGTATTTTTTAATGTATTCTGTTCAATGCTTTCGTGTTTAAGATATACCTCTGAAATTGCAGGGCCGCGGTACGCCTTTGAAAGATATACCCAATGGTATGTGTTTGTTTAAATTGTTCCACAACCCCCCCCCCCCCACCATTTACAGTATCCAGCAGAAGTTAACCCACTACATTATTTCCATAGATATGAATTTCACACTGAAGATTATGTAACATGTATTATTTTTCATCTTAAATAATTTAACATGATTTTGTGTGATCTGGTAAATACTTGATTTTTGTTTCTTTGTAGTTTTTAAATAATTAGGCATGGCATTCTGCATATTGTTACAAGTTGATGATGGCATTTTGGTTAGTATGTTATTTTTTTCCTTAATAAATTGTCTTGTTAGTGATGCTATTGGCAAGTCAGTTACCTTTTACCAATTTAAATCTCTTTTATGTGACATTTGACAATTATGGTGAATTGGTTCCTAATCTTTAGTTACTTGGCAATCCTATTAGTACTTTGGTAAGGAGCATTTGTGAAGCGCTGACACTGTTGCGTCCATGTTCTGCATGTCAACAGCAAGACGCTGCCCCTTTTTGATATTTTCAATCAGTTGTATTTTTAGATTTAAATGATATAATACATATATTTGATGCTTTTTAGAGATTTTCTAAAAAATTATTTTATGCATACTAGACATTTTTTTGGGTACATTTTCATGTTTCTTTATGGCTCCATACATGCACACTGTTACTGATGCGTTAGTGTGTATAAATATTTCTGATGTACTAGTGTTTTGTTTGAGTATCACTCTAGAATTACTCATGGTGTCCTTAAACTTTGGGGTGGACCAGAATCAATTTTGGGCTCTTAAGGGTAATTCTGGAGTGTTTCCCCAAAAAAATTAGGTCTAGGTTGTGTTGTGTCCTTATTGTATACTTCTTTAAGAAGTCCATGGGGTTTAGAGCAATGAAACCTAAATAGCATAAAATTTAATCCCAGACACAGCCTATGGCTAGGCACTACATATAGAGATTGCTAGATAATCATGAACTGAAAATAATCATCCTCATAGTTTCCAAACATGATGCAAGATATTTTAACGACCTATTTAAGGTCTGCAGAATGATCTTCATCATTTGGCGTGTAGCAAGCCCATTCTGGGGAGTTGGGTTTGGCGTTTTCATTCTCTTTGTAGACCTTAAGAGTTAAGAGGCTGCTGCTAGTGTTGTCCTTTGTGGTGAAGATGGTGGTTATAACATAAAAGAAAAAAAGGGCAGAAACATTGCAGTATATTTGTTGATTATGATGGACAACATGCACGTTTGATCTGTAAAGTGAATGCAAAGATAATTAAGGCTGGAGAACTGAAGAGGATAGGATGATTAGTGGAGTTGGAAATTATAGCTAAACTTCAATTTAATTAGTGCCGATGGGCATACTCTTCAAATGGCATTTGATATAATTAGAAAAACGGCTTTAAATTGTTGAAATTATTTGCTCATTCTGGACAAAATGAATATGTTTATGTATTGGAACAGTTGTATAGGCCTGGAAATATTTGATGTCATAGTTGCTAGTTCCTGCATTATGAATCTGGCAGATCAAACAGCATTCAGAATGGTGTCCATTAAAGGTTTATTTCTTTATTAGGACAGCTTTTCTGGGAAGAAATTATGCTGCACAGGATAGAACTAAAAGGAATGACAGTTTTGTGCTCAGCTAGTATATGCTTGGTGCTAGAAATGGGGAAGTAGTAGATAGCCTCCTATTGAATTTGTATCAAGTTTCATTTTTATACCCAAGCAGAGTACCATGGCTTAGATGTCAATGTGTTCTGTATATCCCAAAAAGAAAAAATGTCAGCATGTTCTCTGTATTCGGGGTAGTTAACTGTATAGTTTCACATTGGCATTGTGATTGCAAGTGCTCATATTTGGTCAGGAGAGAAAATGTGCGCCAATGAAGTTTCATGCATTTGAAAGTATTCACATTTATGATTTGAGTGTAGTATCTGCAAGCTGGTGATGAAGAAACATCTTTGCAGTAACTGAGAAAGAAATATCTGTTGTGCTTGCTTTATTTGTCTTATGAGTCCTTTCTTAGATATGCGTTTTTTTTTTTAATCGTGATTTTAGCTTTTAGTTCATGGTGAAAAATTCTTTTGTTTTGGTCCTCTTTTCTGGATTTAATATTGTTGGCCCAGATATACGGAAAATTTATGAAATTTCCTCCTCATCTTTACATATTTTATGCTTTGAATTCATGTTTTTGATTCTTCCAAACGACTACTAACTTTGTAGTCCTTGTATTTGTTTCAGTGGCATTTAAATTATCAAGAAAGAAGAGTGATGAGACCTTCAGATTGCTCCATACCATTCTTTTTGGAAGGAGAGGGAAGGTAGGTATTGCTACTTGTGAACTGCATGTTTTTCTATGATAATATTCTTACATGGACTGCATTGATTGCCTATTTTATGTAGTAACAGTGTTACATCACCTCTATAATTGAGGATATAGGGTGGTGCATGCTTCGACAGTTCAGGATTACACTTACATTCAGTTGTCTTCTTCCTTCCACATGATTTCTCTTTTGCTTTTGCAGGCACTTCAGATTAAGAGTAATATATTAAGGTTTTCAGGTTTCGTGTGGCATGAAAACGAGGTAGTTATTCTCTTTAAGAATGAAATTTGATTCTTGTAACATGCTACCATTATGTATATAACAAAGTAGGGTTTTATTTTCTAATTTACTGAGTCATACGCCATCTTTTATCAATTGCTATATATACATATATATATATTTTTTTTACATGAAGTCCATGGCTGCCCAAGATTCTATAATCCAAAATTTGTCATTGCAGGAAAAGCAACAGATGAAAGTAAAAGAAAAATTTGACAAGTGCAACAAAGAGAAGTTATTGGAATTCTGTGATGTGCTTGACATACAAATTAACAAGGCAACAACCAGAAAGGTTTGGTGGTTTTGCATTGCTGATGCACATTTTATTAACGAAATTTTTGGTTTTGCATTGCTGATGCACTTTTTATTAACGGAATTTTTGTACTTTCTCTGGAAACTAGAAATGGTTTTGTTGCTTACATACCATAAGTCTATTTCAATATTTCACTATACATTCTAATTGCTATCACTATCACAAATATTGTGCTTATGCTTGTTTAGGTACAATGATGTAGGCGTTAATATATTATGATTTTATGCTGCCTATAACTGCATTTCTGCCTTTTCAATTGTTTGTGTTGATTCATGTGCTAATACTTCACGTGTGCAGGAAGATATTGTTACAAAGTTGATAGAATTTTTGGTGGCTCCTCATGCAACAACTACTGTCCTACTTGCAGAGAAAGAGAAGGTTTGGATATTATATTTTCTTATAATTTTTTCCTTTTCAAAGACCCGTGTTTCTGTTGTAATATATTCATAACATTTACTTTTTTTCTGGTTAACAGTCAAGTAAGGGAAAAAAGCGCACACGGGTTGAGAAAAGAGGCTCATCAGCATCTTGGATCACAACTTCAAAACGTTCTGCTAAGGTGTGATTTCATTCAACAGCAAGAACATGAATTGTTGTTTGAAAGTAGCTGATACTGTAGCTGTTTACATGGTTATGTATAATGTCAGGCTTGTATGACCTCGGTCCTTGATTCATGCTTCTTCCACTTTTAATGCATACGTTACACTGCAACACATATCATTTGTAAATTTTTGTATGACTAGTTTGACCACCTTAGTTTGGGTTAGCCTGACAGAAAAGAAGAAACATAAAAGACCACATGGTTCTTGTATTTGTTTCAATTCTGGAGTCATCTTTACTGATATTCTTTTGGTAATATTTTGGTGTGTTGAAAAACCTGCCATCCTGAATTTTACATGGTGTATTCTTCAGAGCCGGAAGAAAAAGGAGGATTCTTCAGCTGTGGAGGAGAGGAAGGGTACATCTGATACAGACGATGAGTCGGAGGAAGAAGAGAAGGAAGAGAAAGAAGATGAAGAAAATGAGGAGAATGAAAATGGTGTCCCTGATAAATCTGAGGATGAGGGGCCTGAGAATTCTGCAAGTGAGGACAAAAATGATTCTGGAAATGAATCTGAAGATGTAGAGAAACAGAAAAAGACTACAAAAGCATCATCCATAAAGAAAGAATCTACTGCGAAAGTTAAAGCCAAGAAAGTTACTTTTACAAATAAATCTCGCACAACAACTGGGAGTACACCTAAGAAATCCGCATCTAACCAGTCAAAGGTTACTGATGATAGTGATGGAAGTCCAAAGGTCTTTTCAAGGAAGAAAAAAAGTGAAAAGGGGGAAAAGCAGAAGTCTTCGACTCTGACTAAGCCACCTTCCAAAGAGAGAACTGGTAAATATCAGGGGCTTTCCGTTCTTTCATCTAAATTTTAGAAGTGTCCCCAATTTCATAAATTTTGCATTTTAGCAGAACTTGTAAGTGGCAATTATTTGCTGAATGTGAGCATGTAGTGTTTAAAAGTTAATCGTTAGCCTGTTGCCTTTCTGGTGAGCTGAATGTGAATTTTTATATTAGAAAATGTAAATATTTAAGTGATAATTACTCTCAACCTATCTATGTAATGAAATATCCTTTTTTTTGTATAAACTTTATTTAAGCAGAAAAAGTACTTAAAGGAAAGGGCAAGAACAAAGAGAAATTGATCCCCAGTGATGAACAGTTGCGAGATGCAACATGTGAAATTCTTAAAGAAGTTGACTTCAATACGGTAAGATACTGAATTTAAACTTGTGTGTTATGCAACAGTTAAGTTGAACAGCTATTATGTGTCATAACTCTGCTGTGCTTTTCTTTTATATTTGCTACGCTGATAAAGCATTGAGGAATTGATACAGCAGATAATGGTAGACTAGCCCATCTCCTTATGCCTTGCACGGGGGGTTTGAAAGTTTTGTCAGTGAAAAGGGGAAAAAAAAATTAGTACGGGTTTGAATTTCCTTTTTTGGGCAAGTAATAAATGGATTATGGACAAAAAAGTAATCACAAATTTCAAGGCAAATAGTGTAGTAACCAAATGTGAGATTCAACTTTTTATATAAATATTGATATTGATCTTTTGGATCCTTGGAAGAAGATAGAACTAATAAGTTTCCCTTGACTGATTGCTGTATTGCCAACTTGTTTGTGTTAAAATTACTAATTTATAATAGTTCCCAAACCTATTGAGACTAGAAAAACAAATAGACTAAGCTTTTCTTTGAACACAAGGTAATGTATTACAGCTGGCAAACTTGTGGAGCACGCACTGACTGAACTGTTTCTAGCAGAATATGGAAAGTAAAATTTACTAGGATCTTCGTTAGATAAGGTCAGCCAAATGGTCGAACCATTAGTGAAATTACAATTACATACTACTAGGCTCCTAACAAAACTGTGACTTGTGGCTGGACTTACTGTTTCTGAAGATATCTTGCAAATCATAGATTACTTGCCCTAGAGCATAAACATAATTTTTTTGGGTTTAGTATCTGACTTTGAATTGGATCTATTGCTTGATTGGCAGTTGGAACAGCATCAAAATTTTACTTAACTGCTGGTAGAAATCCTTAACTAAGTGGCCTTATCTCTGGGACCAGTAGTGATAATAGCAAAACTAAACTTTTAGATATTACCACATTCCCACATATGCTTGTATGGATAATGAAGTGGAAATGCTCCCATGCATGCTTTTTCTGACTCCAATATTTGATACTTAAGTTGTAAACATGATATTTGTCATTTAGTACACAGCTATTTGTAAGACCTTACAGACTATTAGTCCTGTATGCATGACTCCTTCACCATTGCTTGTGGTATTCGTTAAATGAGGTGTAACATTGGTAATCTCGTTGCTGTTACTAGATTTGCATGCTTTGTCATCATTGTAGACTGCGTTCTGAGCATGAAATTGATAGCAATTGAATAAAGTATCTCTCCAGGTACCAATTTCTGATATGTTATCCTAAATTAAAATAATTCTATGTTGCAGGCGACATTTACTGACATCCTGAAGTTACTGGGTAAGTACCATTTCATTTTACCTTTTCTGCTTGATGCTCAGTTACAATTATCAGATACTGCGGCTTCTATAAGCCTTGAGAGCAAGAAGTTTACTTTTGTATGCTTTTGTGGTTTGGAGTTTTGGCATTAATCGGTAATGAATAATGTTGGAATATGTATCATATAATATACTGTAGACCTATCCTGGAATGATGAATGATCTGAGATATTTAATTGTAAGGATCTGAAGATCATAGAGAGTCCCATTACTTGACAATTACAAACACGATTGAAGAAAGAACCACATAGTTCACAATTGAAAATAAGAATTGGATTAAAATACCCTGTAGGTGCCTAACAAATTCCGTGACCAATTTTCAGCTAAGCGATTTGATGTGGATCTCACCCCAAAAAAGGCAGATATAAAGCTGATGATTCAGGAAGAGCTAACAAAGCTGGCTGATGCAGCAGACGATGAAGAAGATGGAGAAGATGATGCTGAGAAAGATGAAACCCAGCCTACTGCAAAGGAGGTTAAAGCATGACCGAGAATCACATGTGACTGCTTGGAGATAGGTGTATCAATGTAACTTTAACCATGGCTGGGTTTCACATATGGTAATTGGTCTATTGCATAGTGAAAGTGACTGTAATTATCTCTAGCATCCAATCTATGTCAAAATTTAGTGGGGGCTTTTGATGGGCTGTCAGTATGCAGCTTTTGTGTACACATCAACAGAATTTGTAGGGTTGTATCTATCCTTAATGTAACTGCTGACGAACACAGGTTTCAACAATATGTCTAGTTTAATAAAGTATTTGACTTTTGGAGTAATCACCTTGTGATAGCTTGTCTTGATGTTTCACAGCTAAGACGTCTATCTTCATTCTCAGTTTTTTATGCTTTTATCAGTTTTGTCATGGCACACCATTTGTATTATCTTGAGTTTCAGAGAAACGTGTATTTTGTTTGCTTATACATTGTGTGTGTGTGTGTGTGTGTGTGGGGCAATCTGTCTTTACTTGAAAGCTGTTGTAGGTTAGAATGTCTCTTGCATGCCAGTTTGCATTCTTTGCATTGGCTTACCTAGGTGGGTAATTATATAAATAAGATGTCTGCTGGCAAGGTGATATTAAATAGTGAATAATAGGTCAATTCAATAATAAATAAATATATATATCTTATTAAAAAATATCCGTGAAATAGGGTTGTGAATTTTTTTATTAAAAATATATAGACAGGTGGAGCAAGTATAGAAGATTCCAGTTGACTCAATTGATCCACTGAGACAAGTGGAGCACCAAGACAATTGCCATTCATTATGACCTCTAAAGTGACTGAGATTTATTTAGAGTCAAATCAATTAGGTTAGTGATTGATGGAACGCCATATTGGTGTGAGATGATGTACAAATTACATGGATTTCACTTAGTATTGACTTATAGTCCTTTCCCAATAGCTTTCTTTCAACTTAATCCATCTGAATTTGCCTAGATTAATATTTTCATTGAAAAAAAATCGTTTTTTCTTTTAAAAAAAAACTCAAATAATATCACTTTATTAAGTCACATCAATATCAATCAATAGAGAACTTAAAACTAGGACCCTTTTGGTGGGTGAACCACTTAGTACACTAATAATGTTTAATAGTATTGTTTTTGGCACATTCAAGTTGCTTGGATGCAATGTCAGTATGCATGTGACCACTGACTATAACTAGTGCCACCATCTATATCGTATGCTTGCGAGGCCTATATATGTCCCCAGGTGACTGAATTGTCTTTTCTGTTTTAATTAATTAATAAATTTTACACATATAAGTTTAAGGGGTTAATAAATTAATATCACTTTGGAACATTTTTGTAAACACCTTTGAACCAATTGTTGATTTGTTTGTGTGCAGTACGAGGTTGGAATTGTTGGGGAGTAAACTCCACTAAAAGCTATAGGTCTATGATTCAGTGAATTCTTAAATTTTGTATTATATTATTGAGACAAACAGTGTTTTTCCCCCCTACCTTACGATCTCTAGTTAACATAGAGGACATGGAAGAAAAGCCATAGAATAGTTGTACTTGAAAATGCTCCTTATGACTTGATAGTGATTATTAGAGGACATAGGAATAAATTGTACTTTTTGTTTGAAATGGAGAAACTAATCTATCAATATCAATATCAATATCCATATATTAATTAACTAATAACAATAACATTATTTATAAATTATGAATAATTTCATACTTCATATAAAGTAAGGGAATCCGCCTAGGAAGGTCATCTGAAATTATGCAAGTCTTCTTTTCTTATCTCCCATTTTTTATTTTAATGAATGATACTTAATGATATTCCCCTTCTATCTACATAGATTCCCATTCCTTTATGATGGAATTTTATAGAAGAAAAATAATGTAATCTATAAATTGTGCAGGAAACCAATTTAGTGTATTTGTCTTGTGAATAATATTATGATCTGGGATATTCGGCTTGTATTGGGCTTGTGAAGATATTATGTTTTGGTGTTCTGTAACATAAAGTTTGAATATATATATATATATATATATATGTATATATATATATTTTAATTTCAAAATTAGTGGGTTGCACTAAATGATTTTATCACAAATATGTCTTCTCATGCAATGCATAACTTTAAATTTGTTTAAGTTGACCTGAAGCATTTGTATTTCGGCCACGTACGTGAAGTATTTGTTAGAGTCAACTTTTTAACATATCACAAACAATTTTTGTAACTTAATCATTATATGTAACTAAATTCGACCCTGTGCACTAATAAAAGAATACAGAATTTTGTTTTGCCAAAAAAATTCTATATTCTTGTATAGAATTTTTTTTTTCTGAAAAAGCAAACTAGTGGATATTGGATAATACTAAATACGATTGGCTTGTTATAAAAATATAAAAATAAATAATCACCAAAAGTAACACTGGTGTCACAATACTCAATCATTCTACTTTTATAAAATATATAGATATATAGACATAGACTATTCTTCTTTAAATAATATTGTTTCCTTTAAATTGGCTGATTTTAGAGGAAAGTGCCAACGTGGTACTGGTACATGCCAAGAGCATACCCAATAAAATTATCGAAACTAATTTTCCTCTTCAATTTCATAGAAATTTCATTTTATTGCTTTTTATTATAATTTCTTCATCGTCTGTTTTTTATAATCAACTTTTATTTTACAGTCTTAAAATGTTATTATTAAAAAATAAAGATACTGGAAAAAGCTAAAATAAGCAGATCAAGTAACACTTCAACAAACAATTACGCAGAAAAATAAAAAAAAATGTGCCAGAAATTTTTTTGTCGGCTCTATGTAACTGTTTTTATTCCGTTAATACTTCTTTAGATATTTTAATAGAATTTAAATAAAATGAATAAATACAATTTTCAAAAAACTTTTAAGGCTTCTTTTTTTTTTTTGCCAGGATAACTTTTAAGATATTATTTTCACGATGGGAAAAATATCTAGTTAACTGTAGATGACAAAGTAGTCCAGGTCAGATGGAGCAGGTGGGAGATGCCAATTCAATGGTCCAGATGGTTCAGCTCTCTCCACAGGACGCTTCGAACCCGTCCCTGCGTCCTCACACTTATCGACTACCAACGGTCCTCCTCCCTCCACGTGCCCTCCAGATAAAGCCTTATTAATCCCCTAATCCGACGGACTCTGCTCATTCGCTTTCGCTCCCTCCCCACTGAGCTACTTCACTCACCCCTAGGCGGAGAAGATCGCCGGTCCCACCCTCAGTCACCGGCCGATTATTCCCGATCAGATAATCCTACTACTTATTGTCTTCCAAGAGCACAGCTTCATCTTCATCTCTCTGTGGTTGATTCCCTCTCTAATTTGTCGAAAGTTCCCTTTACGTCAACGTCAATCTTCCCGGTCAATTGATCCAGAGCTGCTGCTTCACATTTTCTCAGTGTAATTTATCCGAAACCTTCATTGATTTCGAATATTTTCTACTGTTTTTTCTCAGTCCGTTAGCTAATGGGACTTGAATTCAACTGGAATTGCGCTGTTCATGAATTCCGCAAACTGAATTTCAGATTCCGTGGAACTTCTTTTTCACGTCGCGCTTTTGGTGTTACAATAAATCGAACTGAGTTGAGTCGAATTCATTGAGACGTCGATGGCGGACTCGGATAACGATTCCGGAGGGGCACAGAACGCGGGAACCAATGCAAACAGCAGCGAGCTGTCGCCGCGAGAGCAGGACCGGTTCCTTCCGATAGCGAATGTGAGCAGGATCATGAAGAAGGCGCTTCCGGCGAATGCGAAGATATCGAAGGACGCTAAAGAGACAGTACAAGAGTGCGTGTCGGAGTTCATCAGCTTCATCACCGGAGAGGCCTCCGACAAGTGCCAGAGGGAGAAGCGGAAGACCATTAACGGGGACGACTTGCTCTGGGCGATGACCACGCTAGGATTCGAGGACTACGTGGAGCCCCTCAAGATTTACTTGCAGAGGTTCAGGGAAATGGAGGGAGAGAAGAGCGTGGTGGCGGCGCGTGACAAGGAAGGAGGTGGAGCGTCGAATAGTGGGTATGACGGCGGCGGGGTGTACGGGGCTGGCGGAGGTGGGATGGGGATGATGATGCACCAGGGACACGTGTACGGATCTGGTGGGTTTCATCAAATGGGTGTGAGTGGTGGTCCTGTTATGGGTAAGGGTGGGCCAACTTTTCCGGGTACCGGATCTAATACGGGTAGGCCCAGATAGATTATTGGTGTGGGTACGTTATAATATTCAAAAGCTAGGCTAAATTTTAGAGTGCTTTATGCATGTTAGTGCCATCTTCAATTGATAAATTTATTAATCATTAGATTGAAAACATAATAAAGCAATAGAAAAGAATCCAATGATTAATAAATCCATCAATTTGAGAGATTGTATTAAGACTGATTCTAATGTGTTGGGTTACTGCTGAAAAAACAAAACTAATGTGTTGGATGATTTGCCACTATGTAAAGACAAATATTACAGTACCTTTTTTTATTTGGCCAAATATTGTAGTACGCCTCTAACTCGTGTCGAACCAACATATTTGTTTACTTGCTTTCTCTTTTCAGTCCCGGGTCAGAGCATAATGTTGTGTTTGGGATTGTTTAATTTGTTTTTTCGGCTACTTGAGATTACCTATATTAACTTTGTAGATATGGCAAGTACTAGAATTGTAAGAGCGAAGATCACATACTTTTTATCAGTGCAGTCACAAAAGTGCCCACTGCTTTCTCTTCACTACGCCTTTACCATAATTATGAACTGTTCAAATCAAATCTTAATTAACGGTTTAGATTAATTTAAACTTTTACAGACTACAAAATCTGAACCATTATATTAATCCTAATGATTCTTCTCTGCACTGAACCATTAACTACTAAGTGGAGAGAAAATTAGGGTGAAATACAGCGGCAGAATGTCATGTTTTGGGTAGGGATAGCCTGGGTGACCAAATTCAATGTCTGCTCGCATGTGTTTGTATCCAAAGATTCCAAATTCTACTTAACAGAAAAACTAATGTTAATTTTTTTTCTTAAGTAAATAAATCCGGAACAAAAAATGGAGATTCAACGAGAATGACATCCAATCCAATCTAATGTTTGGTAAAAATCCAATCGGGATATGAATAAGAGAATGGATCTAAATTCTAATAGCTCTCTACGAATCTGGAGCTAAATGTTAATGGTAATTTTTCCCTATTCTGTCTATGGGCCTTGGCTAGTTCAGGGTGACGGAATGAACTCAAGTGTTGAAGATGAGCATACACGTTATAAGCTAGACAGTAGACGTCCTTATTCATTACTGTTGCTCATTCAATCAGCGCATAAAGCATTCATTCTCACGGGAGACATTTATGACAAAAAAAACATATGGACAAGTTTGAGAACAGAATATGCACTTGTTGGACCATTCAAATAGATCAGGTCCATATTGCTTGTAGATCATCGCACATGGAAGACAAGTTCAGACAGAAATCACTTAAGGGTCAAAGACATGCAAAACCCCGCCACGGGATTTCTAGAGAGAATCAATCGACACAAGCGCTGCAAGTGCTTGCCCTTCAACTTAAGCCACTTGATCCAGGATGACTCAGCAGAGAATGCACTCCAAGCACATTCAGATAAAGGAAGAAAAAACAAAATCATAAATCCTTTACATACATGGAAAGAAACTATAATCCTACAACGTGATGACAAAACATCTTAGATACACTTTTTACTCCAAAATTTAACAAAAAACAAAAGTGAAAATTTTTAAAATTTAAAAAAGCTTGATTGATCACTTCACTTTTCCCCCACATGGTAATTTAAAAAAAAAACAACAAAAAATAGAATTTGACAACTACCACTAGAAAAACTTTCACTTAATGTTGTCCGAAAACAAAATCTCCTCAACAAACTATCAATGGGCAAGACAAATAAAAATGGGTGCCAACATAACAAGTCTTTCCTCCAATCTCCCAAGACAACAGTTAGGACTCTTTTTCACTACATGTATACAAGATAAAGCCATGAAACAGAACTAGAGATGGATTGGACAGAAGGAAGACATCGTGAGAAAAATTATATCAATATATACATGACATAATTTACAATTCTCTGGCTATGAAAGATTACAAAAATTGAATGGTTAGCCCTCTACATTGTATACAAAAATCGCATGCTCATCCATGTGGTATACTAACAAAAAGGTTGGGGACACAAAAATGGGGAAGAAATGATACAACAGCCAGCAAATCAGAAAAGGCACATTACAAACATCCTCAGCTAAATCCTAATACATCATTCATACATAAAGTTCTAAATAGTCTACCACATTTCATACATAAAGTTCAAAATAATCTACCACATTTCAAACTTCCACAAGTTCAACCCATTACATCAACAACGTTGGTTTATCATTTGAACTAAACATAAATCCAAAACAAAAGCTAATAACTTCATAGCAAATGTTCCACTTTTCAATGTATGCAATGGATTGTCATGACTTGTCTCTTCAACACTCAAAAAGCTCCACTTAATCTCCGAAGCAAGCCAGAGTTTGAATGACCAGCTTCCTTTCTCAAAACAATTGTCCCTAAATAACAGAGAAACCGCAACAATAACAGTTGCAATTCAGAAGACATTAACTTCAATATAAAGGTACAATTCACATAAAAGGTACGAAGAAATACTGTTCTCCATCCCCACTTTGTCAAGCAGCAATCATCAGACAATCTAAAGTTGTTCTTTTAGACTTATGCACAACCTATTAACTCTATTTTTCTTCAACTCAATGTTAAAAATAAGTCCAAATATTGGAGTCAGCTATTTTCCAATTTTTCCTCACCAATTTTAATTACCAAAATTTTATCTCCATGCCCAAAAATCATTTTCAACCAAGTTATTTCAGAATGTAGCAAGTTATAAAAATCATGTCTCAAACTCCTAAACAAAATTATGCAGTCAGACATTCCAAATAGGACAGTCAGAACTATTTTGCACATTACACCTGAAAAAAGCACTAAATCTAAAATAAACTGAAACATTAAGAAGTATGCAATTCTAGAATATTCATTTCCTTTAAGTTTATGTAATGCTCAAATTTAATTTTACCACCAAAACCAGATAACTTATACTTGATATTAATTTAGCCATTTGCTGCATGAACTAAGAGATACCTGAATCCATTCACATAAACAACACGTAATCCACAATGTACAGCAGCTGTTAACGATCAACACATATTAAAGGTTTATGCCAAAAATAGAGAAAGTGGAAGAAGAAGAAAGGGGCATAAACATATTAAGGCTACAGAACCAGATTAAAATAAATGCATAGCCGGATCCATATATAGATTCCTTGAATTCTCCTATCAACCAAAGAAAACTATTCAAAACAGCAAAGTTTTTTGTAGGTGGCACACTAATATTTATTTAATCATTGAAATGCTTGAAATATACATACCATGGCTACAGAACAAGATGGAAATATATGCATAGGAGAATCCATGTATAAACTCCTTCAATTCTCCCAATCAACCAAAGAATATTATTGAAAATAACAATGCCATTTTTTCGGTGGAATACTAATTTCCATGCAATCAAGAAACAGTTAACAGCCACCTGAGACAAACCAGAAGTCATGCATGCTCTTTCAGAAATCAAGGTTAAAATGATCTCACTCAACTCAACATCCAAGAAATCAACAGCAGAGGGAGGACAACAATACATACAGCCTCATATACCCAGGATCATGTAGCAAAAAAAGTGGTAATGAGCATGGGAATGGAAGACATTTGAGTTGAACATAAGCAGATAAGCTCTATGCAGACAATGGAAATGAAAATAAGAAGCAGAATTCCAGAGAAACTCAAGCCAAATTTCTAGAAAAGATTGCTAGAACAAGGAAAAGAACAGATAAGCAAATAAAATAACACAACACAAATTTTAACAGAATGTTCAAAAATTATTACATAAACTATCAATTAATATTTGGTCCTTACTATACCAACAAGCTATGCTCACTTTTAGGTTGCCTTGGCTAATAAATCGCTTAGTTATTTGATTCCAGGTTCAGGTTAGACCAACCTAGATCCAAACTAAGAAAGCTTGATCTTGAAGATGCTGATTCATCCTATAAGTCAGAAAGACAAAATCTAAACCCACTAGAAAATAGAAATATTTTTGTTAAATTATCAGTGTTAAAAATACATCCAACTTTCATAATCAGCAAATACAGTACAAAAGATTAAACATAAATAAATAAAGGCAGTTTTCTCTAGTTTGTTGCCATCAATGGCTAAAATCAAGAGTTTCAGCTACAATCAGCCCTGTATCAAAGGAGCAGTCCACCACAAGCAAGCCACACCATTCACTTTCAAGTACTGAATTGGTGAAGGACAAAAAGGACAGTAAAAAGGAAAGCAATTGTATCCGCAAAAGTTATTTGAGAACTTGATTATCTTTGTCAAATGCATAAGAATTATTTGCCCGTTATGTGCACAAAGAAAAGTATCACAAATCATAACAAGTAAAAAATAAATAAATAAAAGAACAATAACAATTAGACGTTAGAACAAACCTTTCTCACAGAAGCACAAAACCAAGCTTCAGATGAGAGGCAACCAGAACAATAGATTGAAATAAACAGCTGCTCAACAACTTCTGGACCAGAGGAGCACAACCAGAGCTAATCCAACCATGACAAATCCTTAGTTTTCAGTTTCTGATCTTTCCTTCCTCAATGGAAAGTTATCCAAAGAATACTAAAAATATTAAGCATCATATTAAGTTACTCAGATGTAAGCCGTCTCCTTTTCCCATAATCAGCATCCCTAGATCTAGAATGATGATCCTCCTCTTGCGATAATCTTGACTTGCTGTGAGTCCTTGATGACCGCCCCCGTTCCCACTCATCCTCATGGTCTGCTTCACGATCTCTGTACCTATGATGGTCAGCATATCTGTCCCTCTCTTCCTTGTACCTGTCACGGTCACGGTCTCTTTCACGATCCCTTTCACGATCACGGTCACGGTCTCGAGACCGTTCACGGTCACGCTCCCTGTCCCGTTCACGACCTACTTCTCTATCATCACGATGTCTTCTTTCAGACCATTCATGGTCCTGCCCCATATCCTTTTCTCTAGGCGCATCTCTGTCATATCCTGGATCTCTATCCTCCTTGTACCTTCGTTCAGAAGAACCAGACCAGTCCCTTTCTGATCCTCTATCTTTTTCCCTCATGGCATTAGGCCAACCACCTCTATCATGACTCACCTCACCATACTGATGTTCTGATGCAGCTTCCTCCCCATAACTTGACTCTCCAGCCCTCCCACCACCATGCTCTTCACCACCCCATCCACCCATACTTGGATCTGACCACATTCCCATGTTAGGCCCATCCACCGTGGATGTGGGCATCATCCCCATACCGTTCATGGGCATCCCTCTTCCGAAAAATGCTGGATTAACATGAGGTGCTACTCCAGGCAAACCAACACCTCCAACTGCAGGGAATGAAGGCAAAATGCCAGAGAATGGAGGAGTTGGAGCACCTGGAAAGCCTCCATAGCCACCCATTCTACCCATAGGACCACCAAATGCAGGATCAAAACCCTGATTCATCATTGACTGAGGATGCAACAGAGGTGGCGTGGCACCAATACCCTGTCCAAATCCATTCCCACCATTACCCATTATGCCTCTACCGCCCATCCCACCACCCCTATTCCTCATTGGATTAACAGGGCCCCTATTTCCCATCCCAGGATTATTCCCTCTCCCCCAGTTACCTCTCCCATAACCCCGGTTTCCATCTCCACCTTGGTAGTTTCCACCAGTAGTAATGTTACTCCCACCTGTCTTAGCCCCCGCGTCAGCAGGCCCCCTCCTTGCCTGAGAAACAGTAGATTGGGCCATCTGTTGATTCCTGTTCACCTGAGCTTCTCCCATTCTCTTCACGGTAAAAGGTGATGCAAAAGCAACAACACAAGGTCGCCCATTAAACATATGCCCATTCATTCCTTCCTTACAAGCAGATGCAGCAGGAGGTTCATAAAACTCAACCTGGCAATACCCTTTTGATTTCCCACTAGCCTTCTCATCAAAAAATTTCACCTCCTTCACTGGTCCATACTTACAAAGCTCTGCCTCCAACTCAGCATCAGTAGTCCACCAGTGCAAATCCCCTACAAATAAAATGGTGCCCCCACCACCACTTCCAGCACTGCCACCACCCGCAATAGCAGCTCCTCCTCCAGTATTGACAATATTGACACCACTTGTATTATTCCCAACCCCATTACCACCAGTCCTATTGAGATTTCCTCCCCCACCACCTTGCCTCATCAAATTCTCATTTCCCACACCCCCCACATTCCCAACAACTCCACCATGAGGTTGCTGCCCCATGCCCTGTACTCCTACACTATTATTAGCACTCTGCTCCTCTATCTCATTCAACTTACCCGGTTGTTGCCCTAATTCAACCCTCATCCCACCACCACCCATAGAGGTACCAGATCCCCCGCTACCTTTCACACCCATCTCATTCCCTCTAAGCCCTTGATTTTGAATCCCATCTGCTCTCCCTGGAACCCTAGACGCAGCATCCATGACCCCGCCAGCGACGCCGGTCGACTCACCACCGGTACCAGTACCTCCACCGACACCGACCCCAGGAATAGAAACACCACCAGTTTCCGGCGGCACGGCAGATGATTGAGTCTTTTTCTCCTCAACCTCCTCATTTCGAAACCCTAAATCCTCGTTCTTTCTTAGAGACTGAAGAAACCCTTCCCCGACATTAACGTCGTTGTAAAGGTCCTCGTAATCGTCGTCTTCCTCACCCAAAAAACCCTCATCGGCTACAGCTGATATTGCTTCGTTGCGATGGAACTGATCCATCGGATCCCCACTCTCACCGTACCCTCCCTCACCTTCATCCATCGCACTCTCTTCACTCTTCGACCTCCCCTTCGCCTTCTTGTTCCCCCAATAAAATGATGCCTTCGCAGTGACGAGTTCTCGATTTCACAAATCAAGAAGAACCGTTCATGGTTGATTAAGCAGTGCAGAGAGAGTGCAAGATCTTACCAGCAAGCGATAAAACGAGGAGAGGGCATGCGTGTGCATAATAGTCAGCACTCAAACCCTAATCTGGAATCCTGCGATGAAATTCGATGGCCCAGTTTTTTTTTTTTTTACTCACCCTCTCCCTCCCTTCATAAAAGCTAAGTCTTGGGATATTGCTCGCGTGCCCTTTCTTTGGGTATATACTCCCCTTGTTTCTAGTATTTTCTTTATTTTGCTATTTGCCCCTCATTCTGTCTCGATGCTAAAAAGTTGCCTATCAATGTTTCATATGGGTAGTGTGAAAACCACTTTTAAATAAGCGTTATTTTTTATTTAATTAAGAAAAAAAATAGGAGATGAGAAAAATTAGAAATAAAAATAGGAGATAATTTAGATAGGAAAATATTTAGGTTCTTTCTTTTATTTTTCTATAGTTTTCATTTCTTCCTAGTTTTTTCTTATCCAAACAGAGCCTTATTAATAAAAATCATATTAGGAGGGCTAACACATTTAAACTCAAAAATACTCAAGTCTAATTTATTAGTAGAGGATATCAAATTATTATATTAAAAAAAGTTGCTAAGGCAAATATATATTGCAACTAAAAAAATTCCAAAACAAAAAATGTAATTAAAATCCAATATAAACAATAAAATAATAGTGAATCATTAATAATTAACAATACGTTTCCTGTATAATGTACACAAAAATATTTCTAATTTAGAAGTAAATTATGTTCATTTTTTAAATATTTGATCAAATTATATTTGATATTATTTTATTTAATAAAATACTTTAATTTTATGAATTTAATATAAATTATAAAATTTTATTGCTGTTTGTTTCTTTATTAAAATTATTTTTAAATATTAAACTAGGAATTTATTTTGATTGGAACAATAAAAATAGTGGAAAATGACATATAAGTATCTCTAAGGACAAAAATTTTCAAAAACATACCCTAAACTTGTAAAATTACTATGAGATACCAATGTACCTGTTTGAAATTATTTTTGGCTCATGAAATGACTATTTTGTCCTCTTCTTCTTCCTGCCTCCTCCATCCCTTTGCTCCCTCTCTCTCCTTCTTTCATTTCTCCTTCGTCACCTCCACTCCGCTCTCATATCTCTTATCTGTGATAGCCCATCATCTCCTCCCCACCCCACCATCGTCTCTCCACATTTGACCATCAACTTTGTCTTCCTTACAACTCGACCTCGTCTTCATTTTCTCTTCACTTTTGTCAACCCAACTCCTCCATCATTAGAGATCTAAAGCTAAAGCCTCACCATATGAGAACACGATTCGAGATCTGGAGATTTGCTGGTTTGAAGCTTTGACAAATCCAGTCTTCTTCAAGATCGAGTACATTGGTAGATCTCTGCATTGTAGAACCCTCCCTCCTTCCCTTATCTCTGTGCCATAGATCTCTGCCTTCATTCACCGTTGGCAACTTGTTGCACTCAACATCGTACACCATTTTCCTTATTTCAAATCTCAATCAGTGGTTTACAAGTGTTGTTCTTATATTTGCAACTGATGATCATATATTTGCAACTGAATTTGGTTGACCAATAAAGTGGCCTTGATTTTTGCCTATGTTTTTTCAATTTTTGTAAATATTTCTTCTTCCAGGGGACATGATTGTGATTTCTAATGGGCATTTCTGTTGATTGCTCTCCTTTGCCAAGTGACATTCATGCTTGCAACAATGGAAATAAACATTTTTATTATAAATTGCTATCTATATTTTTGCTTGCTTCATGCCTCTCATGTTGTATATAAAGCGTTAAATTTGGTCATAGATGATAATGTACACGAAAATAAATACATAAGGATTTTTTAATAAGCTATTTACACGTATTATTTTTGTATTTGCAACTGATGATTACATATTTATAACTGAATTTTGTTGACCAGTATAATGGCCTTGACAGCTACTGCTGTCACCGAACCATTGCACTGGTTGACCATCAAGGGAGCTCCTCTGATGGTCAACCAACATATACTTTACAATAATTGACGAATCACACAACTATAGGTTGCAAATCTATGAATATCAACTGTAAAATTAATTGCAAATCTATTGCAATCATAGCTATATTATATCTCTGATTCACAAATAGCATAAGTTCTTGTTCAATTTTTTTTGGGTGAAAAATTGTCTGTGCATATTAACTTGTTTATGCTTGAGATAAAATCCTATTTGGTAGTAAATAATTTATTTATTTATTTTTGGGCATCATTGATAAAATCTTATTTTGGCTTCACTGAGATAAAATCTTATTTTGACTTCATTATTTGTAGGTTTCTCTATTTGACAGCATCTTCGATACAACAATCATAGTTGGTGGTAACACCATCATACTTGCATTGATCTCACTAAGATGAGTCTCCATCTTTTAGCATTTAATTGGTGAGATTTACCTTAGTGAGATCAATGCAAGTATGGTAGTGACTAAATTGCAGCCAATACAATATTGGAGAAGATCAAACTTAGTCAAGAGAGAAAATTAAAGTCAATTGTAACCAAAACAACATTAGACAAAGCCAAATTTGAACTAGAGAAATAGTGTTTTACATTTTAATAATTTGTATAAGGAGCAATGAAAGAACCCTATTTCATGTGCTCCATATCTTAGGTTTTTTTTTCTTTGAGACTACTTAATATATTCTTTTAGTTGTTTTTTTCTTAATAGAATGGACTTGCTCTTGGTCAATATATATAAATGTCTAGATTTGGCTCAACTCAACTCATTCACTAGTGACAAATGAAAATATATATAGTTGTTAATATATATATATATAAATGTATATGTTCATTAAAATGTGATGGTTTTTTTTATTTGCAATTGATTTTCATTCATTTACAACTGATCCTTGTTAATTTGCAACTGAACTTCGTGGAATTACAATGAATCCTCACTTATTTGCAATATGTTCATTTATAACTAATTTTTGTGCATTTACAACTTATGCTCACTAATTTGCTACTAATTTTCGTGCATTTCTATACATACTTGCATTGATCTCACCAAAATGAATCTCCATTTTTTAGGCACATTTAATACAATTTGCTATTACGTTTCGTCTTTGGTCATTGGCTTTCTTTCACCACTAAGTGATACATTAGTGGTAACAGCATCTCCAAAACTTGTAAATATATAGAAAGAACAATAAGATAGAAATATCTATACATTAATCCAAAAGAATACATTAACTAGTCTTAAAGAAAACAAAAAAATTACAATAACTAGTTCAAAGAAAACGAAAAATAACATAAACAACTAAGATAAACATAAGAAAAATTCAATATCCAAGCCTTTCCTTTTCAACATCTCTATCATATGCTTGCAATGTATAAGTTTCCTCTTCTACTACTTTAAGCAAATTTCTATAATTTCTTGCATTTTAAACATAACAATCAATTAGTAGCATTTCATATTAGTTATTCTCCAAACTACAAAATATCAATATAGCACATATCCATACTGATTGGTTGAATTATTTAAGCATATATAAAAACCTATTTTTATAACTTGCGAAATTTATAAAGACTGTGCTATAGCACATACATGACCAATTTGCTAGTATGTGCAAACAATTTTTTACCCAAAAAAAAATTGAACAAGAACTCAAGCTATTTGCAAAGTGGAGATATAACGCAATCATGATTGCTGCAAATTTGCAATTGGTCTTCATATATTTGCAATTGATATTCATAGATTTGTAACCCGTGGTCATATGAATAATCAATTATTGCAAAGTGTCTATTGGCCGATCATTAGAGGAGCCCCCTCTGAGGGTTGACTAGAGTCGTAGTTTGGTATAATAATAGTTGTCAAAGCCATTGTACTAGTCAACCAAATCTAGTTGTAAATATATGATTGTCAGTTGCAAATATAGAAACAACAATTGCAAATCACTAATTCAAATACCTTTGTGTATGTATTTCCATATACATTATCATCTACAACTAAACTTGACACTTTATATACAGCTTGAGAGGCATGAAGCAAGTAAGAACACTGATAGCAATTTATAATAAAAATGTTTATTTCCATTGTTGCAAGCATGAATGCCACTTGGAAAAGCAGAGAAATCACTAGGAATTCTCGTTAGAAATAACAATCATATCCCAAAAAAAAAAAGAAATATTTACAACAAAATTGAAAAAGAAGAAGCAAAAATCAAGGGCACTGTATTGGTCAACCAAATTCAATTGCAAATATATGATTGTCAGTTACAAATACAGAAATGACACTTGCAAACCACTAACTTAGATCTAAAATGGGAGAAAATGGCATACTGTGTTGAGGGCAGCAAGTTGTTTTTGGTGAAGGGAGGTAGAGATCTATAGCACAGAGAGGAGGTGAGGAGGGAGAGATCTATGGCGCAAAGATCTACCACCATGCTCGATCTTGAAGGAGACTAGATATGTCAAACCTTCAAACCCACAAATCTGCAGATCTCATACATGTTCTCATATGGTGAGGCTTTGGTTTCAGATCTCCGATGGTGGAGGAGGTAGGTTGATGAAAATGAAAAGAAGATGAAGACAAGGTTGAGTCGTAAGGAAGACGAAGCCAATAGTTGTATGTGGGAAGATGACGGTGGGGTGAGGGAGGAGATGATGGGCTGTCATGAAAAGGAGATAGGGGAAAGAAGCATAGGTGATAGGGGAGAATAAGAAGAAGGAGAAGAAAAAGCAGGAGAGATAGGGGAGAAAAGGGAGGGAGGAGAAAGGAAGGAGAAGAGGAGTAAAATGGGCATGTTGCAAGTCAAAAATAATTCTAAATAGGTATTTTGATATCTCATAGTAATTTTGTAAATTCAAGATATGTTTTTGGAAATTTTTATCTCTAGAGGTATTTATATGCATTTTTCCTAAAAATAGTTAAGTAGATTTTAAATTTGAATATTAAACTATAATTTTTTTTCTTATGATGGCAGATTCAGTCATGCAATTTGATTTTTTAAAAAAGAGAAGTATATGTTGTACTACAAATAATAAGTGAGCAAATTAGAAAAAAATATTTTTCAAATATATATTAAATGTTGACAAATTCACTTAAACTTTGAAAATAGAGGAGTTTTTGGTATAATTTAGAATCAAATAAAGTTAGACTCATTTAACTAATTGAGGTTAGTATAAATGCTAAAATCTTTCCTCTTTTAAATAAATGGTTGAAAGTTTGATTCTCAACCTTTATGCATAAAATAAATGTAATTATTTAATTCTTAACTTTTGTACATAAAACAAATTTAATTGAAAATTATTTACCATTTACTTTTCGTAACACCAAAGAGATTAATTTTTACTGTTGAATAGGAATACTCATAGTCCATAATAAAAAAAAAAAAAGAAGACTCATTTATTCAAAATTTTTACCTGACCCATATCATAGTTTTTTAGTTAAAAATATAATAAAGCAGTTAATATTAAATGTTACTTGAGAATATTGGCAAAAAAGACATTTAAAAAATTATTATTTAAAAATCATATCAAGTATCTAGCACTATTATTGACAGTGAATGGTTGCAGACTTGCAGTTGATTTCTTAGTTATTTTATATCATATAAAATCATTAAAACTAACTATGAAATCTTAATTTATCAAAAACAAACCAAAAAAACTTGAACCATGATGATATTATTTAGCCACATGAAACTAACACCGGTAAGGACGAGGTGGAATGTAGGTAAAAATTTAGAGTTCAACTCCTTGTGATAAAAAAAATTATGTAAAAAAAATGCATTTGATAGATAGTTGTTGTTAGTTTCTAGTTCTAATATATAATAATATGTGTATTTATAATATCAAAAGACCAACACCCTTGTAAAATAAACTTACTCCAATCTTTTTGTGGAGGCCATTGATGGTGGTGTTAACAGAGGCAACAGGCACAGCTGGAGGCGACGGCGGTGATGGAGAGAGCAGAGACATGGAATTGAAGCCTTCCTTGCTCCCCTTGGATAGACTCCACTTTCACTTTTTTTTTTTGGGGGGTTTTGATACAATACTTGGCAAGAGCCCAAAACAAAAACTATAGCAATTCCTAAACCTCCTCAGGAGGCCCATGGAAAGTTTTCACTTTCACTTCTATTTCCACAGCTATAGTTCTATCATACCAAACCTGAGGGAGTAGTTGACACTCCACATGTTGTCCAAAAACATTGCACATGTGTACTGAACTTGACTAATTATATGCTATGCTTATATTAGATTCAACAAAGGATGGTATAAATCTATCCCAATCATCCACTTGCAACTCAGAAAATTGATGAATGATGAGAATGAAAATGACATGATTTTGTGAATTGTAAATGGATAACTGGGATGGACTCTCATCACTCCCTTCTTTTTTTGGGGGGTCAACTCATCACTCCTTATTGATCTCACCTTCTATTGATACTTTTATGTAGAGTTTTGTAGGGTTTATGATATTTGTTTGAGTTGAAAATGTTGTTATAATTTAAATATTGACTCATTTAAACTAGTAGGATTCCTGCTTCTTGAATGGACTATTTTGAATGTGAGAAAGAAATAAGCAATGGGTTAAGTCTCCCTTGTATAGCGCTTATGATCCTACAGTTTTCATTCATTAATGGCAAAGAATTCCGATTAAAATGCACCTAGATTCTCCATAAAAACAAATTTAAGGTGTAAAATTTATATCTTTATTATTAGATCTTTTCAACAAAAATAAGCCATATCTGAAATTTCTCCTGAAGATTTTCCCTTTTTTTTACGTTTTTATTGTAAAATAAAAAATCTGATAGCAAATTTAAATACATGCGCATTTTAATTAGTATTTTTTTTTGCCAAATCAAGTCGTCAGATTAATAAATTGTTCTTTTATCATCCCAAGTAACGGCTACTTCACCGGGTATTGCCGGTGAACCACCGCAACGGTCAAATTTCTATTCGATCCCAAGCTCCGAGCCATCACAACGCTCAACTTCATCTCTTTCTGTCTCCTCTTTCTATATATATGCCTCTAACTCTTCCACACCCATCTTCATCAGACCGACATTCTTTTCCCACAAAGTCAGTCACTTACTTTCTTTCATCGAACTCGCTGGTTCTGCCTTCTCGACGCTGTTATATCTACTTTCCACTTCTTCCATTATTCTCGCATATTCCAAAGAGTCCAAAGATGACTAGATCGCTTTTTCTCTTCGTGCTTGCTCTGTTTGCCTCCATTTCTGTTTCTGTAGAAGGAGACAATGCACCTTCTCCTTCACCCCACTCATCAACTAAGCCGCCCCTGCCGCAGCCGGCACTGTCACCCTCTCCGGCGTCTTCTCCCACAAAGTCTCCCGCGTCTCCCATGCCATCCCCTGCAAAGGCTCCGGCTTTATCGCCGCATTCGGCTACTCCGGCCATTTCCCCTTCCGGGTCTGCCTCGCCGCCGGATTCAACCCCTCCTGCTAATTCCCCGACTTCGGTTTCTCCGGCTTCCAGCCCGTCTTCCAGTGGGTCTTCTCCGGTCTCATCCCCACCTTCTCCTTCCGTTGCAGCGCCTGTGGCTACCCCAGTGGCGACTCCAGTGAGCAGCCCAGTCGGGGCTCCGCCAGTGGCTGAGGGGCCGTCCACCACGGCAACTCCTGAGGCTTCTGCTAGCATTCCTTCAAGTTCAGCTGCACCATCAGGCTCACCAGTAACCCTCCCGTCAAGCAAAAGTTCACCGGCCATTGCGCCGGCGAGTTCATCACCGGAGACTTCACAGAGACCGGCGAGCGACGACTCGGGTGCGAATTCAATACACGGGGTTTCGGTTATTATTTGCAGTGTGGGCTTTTGGTTGTGGGCCACTATGGCCTTATGAGTCCGCTCATACTGGTCGTTTTTTGGTTTTTTTGGGTTCCATGCCACTTTGTTTTGTTCATTTCTTAATAATTGTTTCCATATTTGTTGAAGTTTTTTCATTAATTGAATGATATTAATTTATTTAATTTAAGTGCCCTCACGTATTGTCCTTCCTTCATTTTAGTTTGAAGGACAATATTATGACTATATTAACATAAATTAATTTTTTATTTTTATCTATTAATAATTAACATTAGTTTAATATATGCCACTACGAATAACTAAAGAATTACAGCTGAAATTAAGATTTTAAAATTTGTAATTATGATTATATCATTCGAAAGAATAATTAAAATTTTATTTTTTAGATTTTTCAAAGTAATTTTAAAATTTAAAATATAATTAAGGCTTCGTAAATCCCAGCTATTGGTTAAAAAAAGAGGTCAATCCCAACATTATCACTTATGTTTATGAATTACCCTTGGTAAAAAAAACATAATTTTCACTTTTTTTTTTAAAGAATTTAGCCCATTTAACCTCTTAGAAAAAAAATTCAATCCTATTGAAGTGAAATCGGTTTTTTGAGCATTAAATAACAAAAAAATAAAAAAAAAATACCAAAATATAACATGTTAGAGAGTAAATATCAAAATATAATGCATAAAGTCGATCAGTGATAATGCGACTCAGATCCGCACAAAGAAATCGCACAGCTGTGCGATTTCAGATCTGATAAAAAAAATTTTTTTTTTAAAAAAGGAAGTCGCATGGATGGCTATGCGACTTATCCTTTGCAATCTTCAAGAAGGCAAAGTCGCATGGCTATCTGTGCACTTTCCCTTTTTTTTTTTAAATTAATTTTGTAGTTGTAGAATCATTTAAATATGTTCTCTGATCCTATTTAAATGATCAATGTTTTCTATTATATTTAGATTAACTTTCTACAATATCCAAGTGAGCTTTGACCATCCCCAAATATAATTTATTGTAGGAAATACTTTGTGTAGAGATATGAAATTATCTTTTTTACATTAAATATTTATTAAGAAGATATAAATTTCAATAAAAGTGAAACAAATATTAATTAATAATTAACTATATTTGTATACTTATTGCCCCAAATTTTCTTATTCCTAAACTTATATTATATACACATATTTACTTTTTAAATATTTAAATATCATTTTAAAGTTGCATGAAGAGGTAAAAAATCCTTGTATGATACATTAATTTTTATGATTGAAATTAAGGGAAAAAAAAAGAACAAAATATAACATATTAGATAATATTTACCAAAATATAATAAATAAAATCAGCTAGTGGTAGTGCATTTTGACTCAATACACACAGATCTCTTATTCTATTTATAAAATATTGTTGATTAGTAAATGAATATTAAGGAAAGTTACTTATACTCAAAAAATTTTAAAAAAATTAACATGAGTGAACAAATAATTGACATACCATACAATGATTTTTTGACTCTGCATGCAATTTTAATATGATATTTGAATATTTAAAAATCAAAGCATGTGTATATATGATATGAGTTTAGGGGTGAGAAAATTTGGGACAACACTTATACAAATATAATTAATTAATAATTAATATTTGTTTCACTTTTATTTAAATTTATATCTTATTAACAATTATTTAATATAAAAAAGATAATTTCATATCCCTACACAAAATAATTCCTACAATAAATCATATTTGAAGATGGTCAAAGCTCACTTGGACATGATAAAAAATTGATCTAAATATAGTAGAAAATATTGGTTATTTAAATAGGATCAAGAGAATATATTTAAATGATCCAACAACTATAAAATTAATTTAAAAAAAAAAAGGGGAAGTCACACGATAGTCATATGACTTTGCCTTCTTAGAGATTGCGAAGGGTAAGTCGCATAGCCATCCATGCGACTTCCCCTTTTTTTTAAAAATTTTTTTTTATCAAACCTGAAATCGCATAACTAGCTGTGTGACTTCTTTGTGCAAATCTGAGTCGTATTACTCCTAATCAACTTTGTGTGTTATATTTTGGTAAATACTCTCTATCTTTCGGTATTTTTTTATTGTTTTCTTATTTAATGCTCAAAAAACCGATGAAATCTAAACTTGAAGTGCAAAACTGTCCTACAAAGAACTCAACCAAGCCCATACATATTCCTACCTTCTATATGAATATCCTTTGCTAGAGGATATCTAAAAGAAATTTGGCAAAGGGGTATGTAACTATGTATGCATTTTGACAAATCTCATCCTGGATATTCCATCATCCACTGATCCCTGAAAAGCGATGAAGTGATGAGTTAAAGACTTAGAAAATAAAAAAAAAATCTCTCTGCTTCTTTTATTGTCAATCGATAAAAATAAAATAAAATAATATCAGTTTATCCTCGTCCCACTTGTCCTGGACTCCGCCGGGGTTTCTTGGATTTGTTTTGCAGTTTTAGCTTCTTCTTCCGGTTAACCCAAAAGAACAAGCTTTTCTCTCAATCATGGCCAGGTTTAGCCTCCTTTCTCCGGTGGTATCTTTCACCCCCTCACACAGACCACTTCAATCCACCTTCCTGTTTTCCCGTGAACACTCCTCTCTTCTCACACTAAACAGTCTTCCAAAGAAATTAAAAAATCCCAGTAGGTTCAGAAGACTCATAACCGCCAAATCCAATGGCGACGACTCAGTTGACGCTCCGGACCGTTTGATTTCCGCCCTTTGCTATTTCTATCCTTTCTTTGACGGTATACAATATGGGAAGTACGTAATCACTCAGTTTTATCCTGTTCAAGCTATCGTACAACCACTAATTCCTGCGATAAGAGTATTCAAGAGTGTCCCCTTTAATGGGTTTCTGGTATTTCTGACTCTTTACTTTGTTGTTGTGAGAAATCCCAATTTTAGTAGATTTGTGAGGTTCAATACGATGCAAGCCATCGTCCTTGATGTGCTGTTGATATTCCCTGACCTCTTGGACAGAAGCTTTAATCCAAGAGGTGGGTTGGGCTTGGATTTGATGATGAGTTTGGATAGCACTGTGTTTTTGTTCCTATTGGTGTGCTTACTTTATGGGTCGTCTTCTTGCTTGCTGGGTCAAGCCCCTAGATTGCCCATTGTTGCTGAAGCTGCTGAGAGGCAAGTTCTTTGAATGCCCATTTCCTTTACTTGTATAGCTATTTGTCAATTTCAACTTGAGCCTAAGTATTGGAAAACTCAGCTTTTTTATTTCCCTAGCAAGCAACTCATGTAAGACATCTTAAATTGTTTTAGTTATTGTATTCTTAGATAACTTTCAAAATCAGAAATTTCTTAATGTGGCTCTAAATTTGAATTTGTTGATTTATTTGACAGAGAAATGTTCCTTCTTTATTTTGATTGAATTTAATGTTTTGTTTATACGTTTCGACTGAATTGACAGGGTGGCATTTTGACCATCTTACATAACTGTGGGTACTGAAATAAAGGGAAATTAAGTTGATTGCCAAGCATGTATTTCATTACATTGTTAGCTTTGAGCTAAATATATATTGGTAAGAAACCAAAGTGTTCTTGTTTTGTTTATTCATTTATTTATTTTTTCTAGTTGGGATGGTTTAAGTTCGTGAGTTATATGTCAAGTTGATTGAATTCTCTGTTTTTTCCTAAAAAAAGTTCAATTGCTGCATATATAAGCAAGAATGTGATTCTTTCATTTAAAAGAAAACAAAACAAAGGAAAAAGATTATCTTCGTGTTTATCTATGTAGAATGCATAAGAAAAAACTCGAAGTTGACAATAATCCATGCTGTTGCTCTATGTTGTTTTTTTTAATGAGTTGCACAGCTAAGTTCATTAAGCAGTTATGGTTGGTGTCAGTGGCATTATCTGCTATTTTCTGCAATGGAAATGCTGTGTTGTTTCATTTGAAATCTTATTGGACAAGTGAAAACAGAAATGCTAAGACGCAGGACAATTCTTAAAATGAAATTTCTAATGGCCATTAACCATATGAACACCATCCTTGGTTTGATAATGTATTCGTTTGTATCAAGGATAATATATGCTACAGTTTTACCTTTAGGTGCTGCCTGGTGCAAAGATTTTTTGTATTTTCCAGAGAACTCAAGGCGGGAAAATAAATATACTGTGTTTGGTATAGGTTTTTAAATAAGATTTCCTGAGAATCCTATTTTCTGTTGGCATCCATTTTTTGCCAACATCTTTTGGGTAACTTAATCCCTCCTGTGCCCTTGGGATTTCAAGATTTCCAGGGTCTTTTTCTCTTTGCTTTTTGTTGGCCATTATATCTCTTCATCTTTCTTTTGAATTTTGAACTAGTTTCATCTATATTTGCTGCTGGTTCTATCCGTCATTGCCTTTCATCTGAGCTTTCTCTGTTGAGATTGCAAGTAACTGTCTGGCAGAACATATCAAGATAAGCAGAGAAGAATCCAAGAAAACTCCGTCAATTTGTAATTGTTATCCTGGCTTATTGACCAAGCTCAGGCCTTTCCCATTCAGTTGGGGTATCAAACTGGGAGAGACAAATCTTCTTCTCCTCCATTATACCAAACAATTGACAACCCTCTGTATCCATGGTTGAAGATAAAATTATTGCAGGAAGAAGAGGAAGAGATGGAGTAAGAGTTTGGGTGTGAGTGAGAGAGCAATGAAAATGATTGTTTGAGGATTGCAAGAGTATACAGGAGAAGTTGATGTTGAAGAGGTAAAGAAGACATGAAGTTACAGCAATTGAGCTTAGCTGCAAAAATTGTTTACTTTAGGATTATCAAACACAACACTGATAAAATATGCGGCCTGGGTCTAGAATGCCTTGGTGACTATTCTTTGTTGTAAACTAAAAGTCTTTATGTCTAATAGCATCTTAAGTTTGAACTCTTCTCCCCTCTAGATCTTTTTGTATAGCTCAAGGAAATCTTTGGATGAGGAGATTAGTCATAACGAAGTGTGAGAGACCTCAGGTAAACTGCAAGTGGGAAAATATTTTGAAATATGCATGACAAGAATTGGTCAGCAAAACTGGCATATCTAGTCTCAATGGTGAGCCCTAGAAGTTTTAACCTTGGGGTTTTGAGTTTGAATGCTGGTATCAAGAAGAATCGGTTAGCTAATACATCAATTTTCGTGTCAGTTGGTTAGCATATATAACCTCAGATTCAAGTTGTTTAATGAATCTTCATCTTAAGGTGTTTAGAACTGATATAACTTCTGTTCAGTAAAAAATCAAACTGAAGAAAATAAGAATCCTTTGTTTTAGCTGATGCATGGATGCCAAGGTAGTCTTTTTACCAGCATTTTGCAGAAAAGCGACAACCTGCAACAGTGATGGTTGGAATTGGATTAACTTCATGAAAGCTTTATAAACGGAATTGAAGGCATGAAAAGGATGTCAACTTGCTAGTTATTAGTATCATTCTAGTCTTCATCCCTCATTGAAGCCTTTTGTCCTATTCATCGCTGTTATGGTATTGATTACTTATAGCATAGATACTGTCAGGCTAACTGTAAACAGTAATCCATTTCTTCATCAGTAACCCCCTTAGAATTTTTCTATCTCTTGTTCCAAAAATAGGTTCAAGATGTCCCTCATGTTGGATATTTAGGTGTAGTGGAAAGCCCTCCAAGCTGATATTGTTATGAATGCTGCATATCAGAGTCAAAAATCTTTATTAAGGTTCATTTGTACCTCATCCCTAATAGTTCTACTCACTTGGACTAGTCTCATAGTAACGAAAAGAAAATTTGCTGTTCCATGGTGATAACGTGGATTCAAAAGTGCAAAGTATTACTTTTAAAAGCTTTTACTTTCATGCCTGAGGGTTGAGATTATAGGCAGAAAGGTGGAGTTTGAGGTATGAGAGTGTGGGAAATTACATGAGAAGGAAATATGATTATCACTGTGAATCACAAGTTGAGTTAATCTAAATGAGAAACCATTTTTATTTTTGTTGCATGTTTAATGTTACACTTTCTCATGGTGAAAGACAGAAACTTTCAGTTCTTAGTTACTCACTGAAGTGATCTATACTAAATATTTGCTTTGAGTATGGCAGAAAATGACAGCCTCTTCCAATCTCAACACAATTCAGAAAGAGCCTCTTAAATTACCAATTTCTGTTCTGAAATATCGTTCTCAGTCTACTGATATATAAACAAGCACCCCAGCAGAAAAAGTGCGTTGTTAAGTTTCAGTGTAGATCATCTTTATTAGAAGTTTCATTAATCATACTACTCATGAAATTTTTATTGGTTAAATATATGATATTTTGTTGTTTTAAAAATATTATTCTCTCTTTTAATGATTGATGTGTGTTTCAGAAATAAAAAAATTATTCTACGATTTAATTGTAGTTAACGAAGTTAGTTTTTTCATACTTTAATATTATACTTTTATTCTCAATATGACTATCAAAGGAAATCAATTAATTTTTAGTTTCAACGTAAGGCTTCTCTCTCTCTCTTTTTAATGTATTTATAAAGGTAGCTACTAGCTATAGAATTTTATGTTTTATTTTTTAGAAAACCATATGTTGTGTAAAAAATATAATTTAATTAGCAAAAAGTAAATTGGAGGAAAATATGTGCGATTTATATTGGGAATTTAGTGATATTTCTAAAATTTATTGGGCATAATGTAGTCAAACTTTAAAGGGTTAATATGTTTTATGGTAAAATGTTAACTTGTACTCTTAATAATTTTCAGTATATATGTATATCTAATCATATAATTGGTTTCATCTAATATTATTTTTATAACTCAAATTCAGCTAAAAGCTCTTTAACTTTTGTTGCTTATTAGACTCGATCTGCTATATGGAAGTAGAAATGAATGTAATATCTAATCATTTTGCATAGACAAATTCATTTTTTTAATTCTATTTTTTTTATCCTAAACATGTCTTTAATTTTTTCAGCTTGAACTTCAATTATCAATTTATTTGTCTTTTCGCTGGAGATTCAATATTTTACTCCATTAAAAAACTAATGATCTTTATTGAATTATAGAAAAAAAATTGAATGATTATTAATAATTATATAATGTTAAAAAGTACAAAATATTTACATGATGTGTTTTAATTCTATTCACAAACATCTAAAGAATCAAATTAACAAAAGTTGCTGACAAGAAAAAAATTGGTCTAATTGATATCAACGTGACTCATATTTTATTAAAATGTGAGTTTATATTTGTTGTCAATATAAAATTTTTATTGATTCAAAATATGTAAGTACCTCATCTCATCTAAACTTTTGAAAAGAAAAATTCTAAAGAATCAAAGTTTGTTATGAGATGAGAAAATTGACATCACAGGTTGAAGTTTTGGCCAAAAAAAAAAAGATGTCACAGGTTGAAGTTATCATCTTTTTGAAGGTGTTGCCACTTTTGTGGAATAGTGAACAATACAAGAAAGGAAGCCATTTTTGTGCAAAGATATTTTTTTCTTGATTGGATCATAATATGATTTACAAGAATGGTCATTTTCAACTTTATGGGCAAAATTATAATTTTAATTTGAAACTTACATTGTTTTGGCGGTGCCACATGCATTTCAATTTATTGGCCAATGCCTATTCTTTTTCCAGGTCATTGTCCAGAAAATCAATTTTTTACAACTAACCTCCCAATTTTATTTTATTATTGACCTTTTCTTGTCTCCATCATTAACCCAATCGCCTTTTTTCTTCCCTTTAAAATTTCTTCCTTTGTTTTTTTTTTTTTAATTTTTGGGGACAACGAATTTCTGCTTTTATCGAAACAATAGCCATTCTCCTCCTTCTTTCAACCAACCCCAAACCCAAAGATCGATGATAACAAAAACTACTATCATGTGCTATTTTTTATAACGTCTACAACCGGTGTTTTAAATTTTATATTTGTTTATTGATATTATTATAAAATATTAGAGTCGTTATCGAGTGAAGGAAACTCGATGCAAATTTGAATTTAATTTTTTGTAGATGAAAAAACTATATCGGGAGAATTATTTCTATCTATAAATAATGCTCAGCTTTAAATTAGAATTGTCATTGTACAAGTTTAAGAACTTGGTTTGATAAGTAGAAATAAATGAAATAAAAAAATGTAGTAATAAATATTATAAATGAGAAATAACCTATCTACAGTTAAATACAAATAACACTAAATTTTTTTCTGAATGATAATAACAAAAATATAATAAATATTACATATTTTTATCCTCATACATGGAAGAAAAAAAATCTTTCTCATGAAAATACAAAATATAAGAAGTAGTTATTACGTAACTACTTTTAGCTTTATACAATTATTGAACTATCATGGATCTCTAAATAGAAGAGTTTAATGTACATAACCAATATGATTCATTTATGGGACGTACATTGGCGGCATTTAGGTCATATAAGAAAGTAATGGAGTTCATTCTCCTAAATAAATAGTTTTATAGTCATTTATTAAATATATTTCTAATGTTACTGTCAAAATACTTGCTTAATTAATTAAGAAAAAAATCTATTTTAATGTACCAGTTGACTAATGTACTGGCTAATGTTATAAAATTTTAAACAATTGTAGAAACATATAAAAACTTAAAAAGTAAATTGATTGCAATTTAGTGTTATATAATTCAATTCTTAGAAAAAATTTAGATATTATATTATAAGCTAAATTGTATAAAATCCCTCCAAATTTTGAGCATATGTAACTAAATTTCCTAATTTTTGAAACTTCAAAAGAAGTGATGCTAAACTCTTAAATTTGTGCAAATAACGCTCCCATTAATTTTTCCTATAATTTACTCGCAGAATATGATATGTCATTTTTTTTTATTCCAACACCCGGTATCTTGAGGTATCCTAGATTTATTGTCCGCTCCAAATTAATCCGGATCCTCGCTGTGTAAGACCTTACTGCGACTCATGGGCACCGATAGAAAGATCTCTTTGAGATTTTAACTTTTTTAACGCTACTGCACCTTTCAGAAATCAAAACCTTGACCCTAAGAATGCTGAAATATGATATGTCATTAATCATATATCCTCTCAAACTTTTTATTTTATTTTCTCGGAAATAATCCATTAAACTTTGTGTCCTCTAAATTTTGCAAGATGTGTTCGTTTTCATGTTAAATTATTGTGAAAGTGTTTACGCATGGTTGGGCCCTACTCTCAATGTGGGTGGGGTCTAATTCATAGAAATGTTATCATGTGAGTATAAATAAAGAGAACGTTACTACCAATTGAATATCATTTGTATTAGATATTTTTTCCATATGATATTAATCCAAGTAAGTTATATTGTGTGAAATAATGAATATCTTAATTAATTGCAACGGAGTTACGGACATAAATTTAGAAGTTTGAAAAAATATTATCGAATGTTAGGATTCATAGAAGTTTTATGCATATAAACCCAATTAAGGAGATTATGAAGTTTTATTCTTTTGGCCAACAGGAGATCATATAATTTTAGTAAAGCCCTATAGTTCTATAATATATATTAATTTCTTTGACGGCAATAAAAAATTTACATAAGCATCTTATCACATTTTGTGGAACGAGGGATGAATAGTTCGCCATAGTTGTCGGTGGAAGATTTTACGGACGATTAATGCCCAGTCCACATCATCCACGTGTCACCCGCATTGACCGTTCAACCTTCCTGAAGTGCAGCCACATTGTCCTTCCTTTTTTTTTGGCCACCTTGTCTCAATATTCCAAATTCCATTAAAAGATTTTTTTTATATTTTTTAACTAGTGTAAATTAGAAAGTTGATATAAAAGATATATAAGTATTTAACATTCACTTATTATTTTTTTTAATTTTTATCTTCGAAATTTATCAAAACATAACATGAATGAATGGTTTGATAAGAGAAAAACTAAATGTCATCTTAATCTTAAATACATAAAAATATTATTTTTTTAGCTTAAATTACACATAAACTTTCCTCAGTTTTTACTTTTTTAGTTATGCACAAATAGTTATAGTGACATTTAAATTTATTTGCAAATGACTTAAATTTTAAAGGATTGTCCGAATATAACTCAAAGTTTAACGAAATTATATGGAAAAAAAGTTTAAGGCAATATATTATTATTATCGATATATTATATTTTGTTAGTAAAATAATGGACTAATTAATGATGGTAATTTCCACACATTTAAAAATTACTGCATATGACTAAAGGTTTGGAAAGTTTTGTGTAACTGAAGTTATTTTTATTTTTTATATAATATATGGTCTATTTATAAGAAAAATTAGGATTACATCTATTTTAATTAAGTCGACATTGTCTATAATAAATAATTTACAACATGTAAACGAAAAAAAAAAAAGAAACATTAAAATATATATAAAAATAAAATTAATTATGCTTGCTCCCTTTAAATAAGACTTAAGTTCAAACATTGCGTATGGAAGAAATTATTGTTAGAAAAACTTTACATTTATATGATTCAATTCATCTTAATTTGAATTAATGGAAACTCATTGTGGCTTTTGAAAATTGATTAGTATTAAAAAAAAAATCTCATACACCTTATTTATTCATGCTACTTCCTTTTTTACAGCATTATAATTATAATATTGTAGAGGATATAAACTAATTCTAAACACAAATTTGACATTTGACCCCGGTTTGGGCTTAATCACACTCTTACCCATCCACATCAGCATGGATGATCCCAGCCTAACCCATAATCTTTCAGTGGTCAATAATTGATGACCAGGATTAGACTTTTTACAACGACCCGCATCCAATCACGCCCATTCCAGAGGCCCACTTAAAATCAACTTTTCACTTTCCAGTGTGATTTATCCGATTCTAATTCTATGCTTGCGACGTGGTCTATGATGTCCAATGTAACTTTGCTCCTTTTGAATATTGGCTCAAATTAATTGAAATTAAAGCAACTAAAAATATAATATATCCAAGCAAAGTATCCTTTCCCAAAATGTTTCTTTATTCTTTACTGGTCAAGCAGCTTGTTCAAGAGATGCTCCAAAGCACGTGATCAGCTTCCAACCGCCATCTTTACTCTAATCCCAAATCTTCTTTGATCCTTCTCGAACCTTGTAACTATACTTTATATTTTGCTATTTTTCTATTCATATTTATTTTATATACTTTTTTTTATTGTAATTAAATAGTGCCTTTTACGCCACCTAAATTTATATATGAGCTGCTCATTTTAACACTTCACTAAGCAAAAGGAATGGTGTTTTCGGTAATAATTCCCAAATCTAAGCCCTTTTCCATCGTCCCTCACTACTAAACGCTTTCTCTCTCTTTTCTATCCCCTGTACTGTTGTGACTGTTGTCTAAAACTTCTCTTTTCTCACCGTTACTCACAGTTCACTAATTTCTCTCTCCACCGTGCCCTTCCAAAATGCAGCTCCGGCCGGTGAGTCACGCCGGGACTCTGCTGCTCGCGGTGTTGCTGCTCGTTTCCGGCACCACCATTTACGCGCACAACATCACACGCATTCTGGCCAAGCACCCGGAGTACTCTACCTTTAATCACTACTTAACCTTAACACACCTAGCTCCGGAGATCAACCACCGCACCACCATCACCGTCTGCGCCGTCGACAATGCCGCTATGAACGAACTGCTTGGTAAACACCTCTCAATTCACACTACTAAGAACATCCTCTCCCTTCATGTTCTTCTCGATTACTTCGGCGCCAAGAAGCTCCACCAGATCACCAACGGCACTGCTTTAGCCGCCACCATGTACCAGGCCACGGGAACTGCTCCTGGATCCTCTGGATTCGTCAACATTACGGATCTCAGAGGCGGCAAGGTCGGATTCGGAGCCGAGAACAACGACGGCACTCTTGCTGCGTATTTTGTGAAGTCTGTGGAGGAGATTCCATATAATATCTCAGTGATTCAGATTAGTAAAATTCTTCCATCTGATGCAGCGGAAGCGCCTACACCAGCACCCAGCCAGCAAAATATCACGATCATTATGTCCAAGCATGGATGTAAAGTTTATGCCGACACACTTTTGGCCTCCGATGCTGAACAGACCTACTTGGACAATTTGGACGGCGGATTAACGGTATTTTGTCCGACGGATGACGTGTTCAAGGCTTTCTTGCCGAAGTACAAGAACTTGACGGCCGCGGGAAAAACGGCGCTGCTCTTGTATCACGGTGTTCCGGTGTACCAGTCAATGGCCATGTTGAAGTCCAACAATGGACTTTTGAACACGTTGGCTACTGACGGAGCTAACAAGTACGACTTCACGGTGCAGAACGACGGCGAAGACGTGACGCTGAAGACCAAGGTTACGACGGCGAAGATCACCGGTACACTAATCGACGAGCAGCCGCTAGCCATCTACACAATCGACAAGGTTTTGCTGCCAATTGAGCTATTCAAGGCGGAGGCTCCCACTCCATCTCCGGCCCCGGCTCCGGAGCCTGCTGCAGCCGACGCGCCGGCTTCACCGAAGAATAAGAAGAAGAAGGCAGCACCAGCACCGGCGGATTCGGACGCGCCGGCAGATTCGCCAGATGACGCTGCTGATCAGACGGCAGACGATAATGCTGCCGTCAGATTTGACGGTGGGAGGTACATTTCCTTTATAGTGGCTTTGGTTCTACTCGTTTAAGTAAAAAAAAAAAAATCTGTACTATGTTCGTTGACCAAAGAAAGTCTGTAACATGTTTGCTTTAAATTCTTTTTCCCCACTTTTCTCAGTTTTAGGGTTTTATTTAGGAAATATGGAAAAAAAAGAAACCATCTTAGGGCAAATTGTTTGTTATTCAGTTTGGAATACTTTATAATTTTCCCTTTTTTAGTGTGTTTCCTGACATAAATATTTATAAATTGTAATTTTGGTGGTGACGAGCAAAAGATGCCTAGCTGTGTGTATTGTAATGTAAACTTTGATTACTTTTTCTATTGGTAGCAAATCTACTATTGGTCTTATATTTAGAGATGGAGGGTCTCTCCTATGATAATCTTATCTTTTATATAGTTTTAAATTTTTTATTTATTAAAAAAATATTATACAGTAAAAATTGGATCAGACCATATCTCTACCATGTGTAGTTTTGTGCATTTTTTAGTAATTAAAAAATATCAAACAAATTTAAAATTATACAAATATATATCTACATAATTTTTGAAAAATCTAATTTTTATATATAATTAAAAAAAATTGCCACAATCAGAACCGAGACAGTTGGGGTCTCTGTAAGAGTCTATTGAGACCCCGACCCCCATATTTAGCTATTTCCTTTTTTTGTATGTCGTGGTGTTTAGTTTGAAAAAAATGAAATTAACTTGTTTTATCTTTCGAAAGACATTGTTCAAATGACCCAGTAATCTGTAGTGTAATCGATTACTCAATTGCGAAAATTTTGATAAATTGTCTAAAAGAGAAAAATTTTCATTTCTTTTTAAGTTGAGTACCGTTGGAACTCGTTTTTGAAAACAAACCAGATAGTGATTTTTAAGGAAGATTTTTTTTTCCTGTTAAAATATTTACAGCTGAATTTTTTTTTGCCAGAATTTTCAGCTAGAATTTTTTACTCTAAGAATTTCTCATACAGTGAAGTAGAACGCTCGCTTTTGTGATGTTTTTCATTTCATGACAAGTATCCATATGATATCTACCTTTTATTTAGGAAAATAATAATTTGAAACGAATGATTTAAATGAATAACAGTTACCATCCAGGGTCAAGAGGTTAGCTTAGCTGTTAAATGTGTGGTTTAAACTCAGGTTAAAAAAAATAATGACACTTTAAAACTTTTAGAAATTATAATTTTTTTTGACTAGGATATTATAAGATTCATAAGATATAATAGGAGGATTCTCAGCTTGTTATTTTTATAATAATTTTTTGATATATTAATTTTACGAAGTATTAAAAACAATTTGAGTTTATTGTCATCCAACAAATTTTAGTTTCTAAAATTGTTAATTATCGTTAATAAATTAGAAATTATAAATTCTTCACGATGAGTTGCCCAATGGACAAATACAAAAGAAATTTGACCGTTTCAAGACCTTCCCACAGTACGAAAACTGGTCATTAGGTGACCTAAGCGGAAGAAATACAGTATCCGCTCCAACTTCGAGACCACCCAAAAACTGCATTAGTCCCTCCGTCCTTCGAATATTGCTTTTTTAATCAAATCACACATATGGAAGATAAAATTAACTATTTTTATTTTTTTAAAAATAATATTATTTTTTTTAAATTATCTTTATTGAATTTTCTCTCTCTCTCTCTTTTATAAATTAAATAGAAATATTTTTTCAATAATATATAATAAATATTATCTAATATTTTAGAAATAATCATATATTTAAGTCAAACATAGAAAATTATATATTTAGGATCCAGACAGTATTATGTAATCAATGACAAACTAGCTTTTGTTGGCACAAAACAAGGACAATTAGGCTTTTATTAACTAGATTTGCAAGGCCATTGAATAACTCACTCAGCTAAGGACCATGCTAAGTAACCATGGTATTACTTTCTTTTTTAATATATATAATTATCTTATTGGATTATATTTGAGTATTATCGAACTCAAATGGGGTAACTCTCATAACGTGATTTTTTTCAATTTATAAAATTTGAATTTGAGACTTTATTTAAGAAATATTGGATTTCTTACTATTTAACCCAACTATTGTTGGTTGTCCATATCTTTTTTAATTGACAATTTAGCAAAATTATTTTATTTCACATTAATTGTTCTTTTATATTAGCAATACATAATTAAATACTTTTCTTTCAATTATACTTCTATCAATTACTCATTCCAAGCCAAAATATAAGTATAGTTTTAATTTTTTTTTGTCCAAAAAATGTCATATTTAGATAAATCAAAAGTATTAATTATTTTTTTATTGATTTACTCTTATATTTAATTAACTTGTGAGAAAGAAAATTGCCTTAAAAATTATCTTTATTAAAGGTAATGTTGAAAAATAACATAAATTTTTCATAAATTTAATTAATTAACTCTCTTTATTAGTTTGTGTATAGTTAGTCAAATAAAACTTTTATTTTGAATTGGAATGAGTAGTTAATGTTGCTATTTTTTTATCAAATGGATGGGCCAAGCACAAATTATATGCTCAAAGAGTTAACATGGGGAAGATCCTTAGGGTACTTGTACACCATAGCATCCACAGTGTCCTTGCATCATTTATTAAGTTATTTTATTGTTTTTTTTATTCCTGGTATCAAAGCTTTAAATAACAATTAAAAGGGAATGGAGGAAGTAGCTATTAGGGCATATTGTCACAAAAGCTCTCTCTCTCTCTCTGTTTTTTTTCTTAACTATAAAGGTACATTAATGCCATGTTTGGTTTGCTAGAACTATAGCCAAGGAAAGGAAAACGGAAAAGGAAGTGAATGTTTGGCCGGTTTGGTGTGTCAAAAGCCTCTTCTCCAAGGAATTGAGTTCCATCAAAAAGGCTGGAAGTGGGTTCCTTCCAACCCATAATGGAAGTCTCCCCAATCCATGGAAATGAGCTTTTGTTCCTATTAACCCTTCTAAGCCGTCTTCGCCTCTAGCTTCCAGCGCCATTATCCCCTTAAGCTTCCACTATTGTCTTCCCCTCTACTTCCACCACCTTCTTCCCTTTCAACTTTCTCCACCATCAAAATTTCTACCGCTGTTGAGAGTAAATAGAACTTCCATATTCGAACTTGTCCCCACTATCACCATCTCCAGCCTTTGTTACCATCACCGACGGCAAAGAGGACTTCAACCATCATAGCGCTGATCGTCGCATGTGCTAGTCTCCCTTTTCGCCATCTTTTCCATAGACGTGTCACCTCTGATAAGGAAAATTTTGGGTTTCCTAGTTTTGTAATGTCTGGGTTCAATTTCTTCCCTGTCTTCTTCGATATTTGTCCTCATCTCCATTTTTGGGTATGATTTTTGGGTTTGCTGGTTCTATGATTTTCTTTCTTTTTCATAAAATCTGGTTCATGGGTTTGCTAGTGCTCTATCGATGGCATCATTCAATCTGGTTTTCTAGTTTGTGATTCTCTTGCTTGATTTTGGTTTTAGATTTCTTTTTGGTTGCTTGATTTCAATTGATTTAATATGTTCTTCGGTGGTCCTAGCGATGAACGGTGGCGGCTCTATTTGTGGTGGAGACATGGGTCAAGGTTAATGCGGTCTTTTCCTAATGTAAATGCATATATTAATTAAAAATTATATTGGTGTTTCATGGACATATCAAACACACTTTTAAAACTCACTTCCACTTCTTTTTTCATTTCCACCTTCATAAAAAAACACTTTTGCGAACTAAATAGACATAAAATATTTCTAGCATGCCAACTTAGCTCATAAAACATTACTCAATTCATAAAAGCATAAACTAATGCAAGGATTTAAATTTCTTAAAGCAATTAATATGCATATGAGAAGACGGATAATGTTGCATACTTCTTTCAGTATTAAATATAAGATATTTTTAATTATTTCACATATTTTAAGAAAAGAAGTTGAATAATTATATTTGTTAAAAAATTTTAATATTTTTCACTATTAGCCCTTATTGATTACTCCCTCCGGTCCATATTATAAAGTATTTTATATTAAATACATGCATATTAAGAAAATTATCTTTTCATTTGAAATTTATGGAAAAAAGTGCTAAAACTTTCCATTTTATCCTTGTTAAATGCTCCATTATCATTATTATTATCATTGTAGAGACTAGGGAGGAGTAATGGAGAATTAATGAGAGGGGTAAAATTGGAAGAAACATATCTAACACCTTATATTATGGACTAGAAATTTATTATACAAAATATCTTATAATATGAATTAGAGGGAATACATTATTTCTCATATTTCTTATAACATTTATCTCTCACCTATTAATTATAGATTAGAGGCATTGATAAGAAAAAATAATTAATGAATTAGACAACCTTAAAAGATATCCTATACTTTGAACTAAATATTACTTCTAAAAAGTATCTTATATTTAAGAGTAGAGGAGTATTTGGGGATTAACCAATAGCAAGCTTACTTGATTTCTTTCCTTTTTTTCTCTTGGTTCCTTTCGGCCAAGTGTCCTTTGCAGCATTCAAAGCAACACCTCTGACCTCTTGCATGTAATCGGTTTGTTACCTTTGTGACCTTTCACTTGAGCTTTTCATGAATCCAAAACCATGGCAAAAGCTCTTGAGGAGATGTACAATCTTGAAGGGAGTTCTATGATAGAGGTATAATTTGATACTTCTTTAGTTCTTTTACAAGATGTTTTTAACTACCACATGGGTATTAAAGAGAGTTGGTTATATTATTAAATTTATCAAAAAGGTATAAGATTTTAATTTTATCTGACTAATCAAAATGATTTTAAGAAGTGGAGTAAAAGATTGCACATATGAATTATTACAATTTAAGAGATGAAAATTAAATAATTAAGGATAAAAAAAATAAATCATAATATAATATAACACCTTATATTTGAAATCAAACAAACTTTTTATTTGGAGACTAAAGGGAGTAGTGTTTAGAAGCTCTCCGTCTCTTCCTTTTGCTCCTCTCACTCCTCTCAGGAGTGAGGACGTCATGGAAGAGCATGTCTCTAGCTTTTCATGCATGTTCCACAATCATATGGTTATTATTTTTTAAATTATCACCTTTTTTTTTAACTAATGAATGCGTTGCTTAACTAATTAGAAATCATATTAATTTAACCAATTGTCTTGAGTTTGAATTTTATGTATATAATTGTGTTAAATACTTATTAGAAAGGCTTTTTTATCATTGTAATTATATCCGATTCAATCTGAATTAGTCGGAGACTAATGTGATTTTCTTCAAATTATAACAATTATTCATTCTCATTAATTTAAAAGATCCTTAATTTTATCATTTGTCCATTTAAATTTAATTGTTATATTTATTATTTATATTTAGTCAGAATGGAATTAGAAGTGTATTATACTGGCAACTACCCAACGCTGGCCAGACCAAATTGGCTATGACGTTTTTTATTTTCCAGTTCTTACCTAGGCGGTCATCAATTCTGGGCCTGATACTCTACTGGGCCGGTGAGTTGGACATCAAATTTGGGCAGTCCCATTTGTTTTTCTTAAACATCCAGTGTTTCTGCACAGTAGATCTATTTTGACTTTACCCATGACTAAAAGGGAAACTTTCCTCACAAAAAAAAAAAAAAGAAAATTTCACTTAAATGCCTCAAATAAAATATTCCCAAAATTATACTCAGACTTGCCTAATTATTATAAGATATCTGAGTTTAAGGATATTGAATCCTTTCCACACCCATCGGTGGTTGGTTACACGTGAATAAACTGTATCTATAATTTACTGGTTCTCATTTTATTGGCTTGAATCAAGCATAGTGAAAGTGCTTATGGTTGGCTATGCCAATCATATCTATTGCAACTATAAACATTTAAAATTAAAATTATACAAAATAAGCCACTAAAATTTTTAATTAGAAAGTACATATAAGCAAGCCTTTTTATTTTAAGCAAAACTAATAACATGATGCCAAGTTATTAAATAACCTTATTTATTCACTTTGCTGATGAATAGAACACTAAATAATAACGAGACGAGGATTCAACATTAATTTATTTATTTCTTTCAAAATTTAAACTTGTATTGGTTGGTGCACAAGACCCGCGCACTATAGTGCGATGCATGGTAACACCAACCTTTTATGTTCTGTCACTTTTTTTATTGATAAAACCAAACAAGTTCATTTATATTTTTAAGTTTAAACTTGTCTTGGATGAACGCGTCAATAAGACATTTTTCTAGGCCTAGGAATTAAACCTAGTATAACATGTGTAAGGTTTTGAATTTATTATAAACATTATTTTTGTTAACAAGATTACTCAAAATTCCGATCAAATTTTTAAAACTTTTCTTTTGAGTAAAACTAAATAGTATCCTTGACAAGTTTAGGGTTTAGGCCAAGCTTGTGTAGAAGAAGTGCCGGCCTACACACATATATATATAGGGTCATATATAGCATCACGTTCTCTTAAAAACTACGTCACACATATTACATAAATAAACATACTTCAATATCATTTTAAAAGCCTTTGCACAAAAGGTAGTGTGAATCTCCATTGCATTATGAAGTAGGATCATATTATGAAGACGTAGATTTTGGTGGAAGTCGCTTGTAATATTCCGAAAGAGCCCACAAGGGAAAGATGTTTCTGTGCATCACATAATGCAGCATTAAATTCCTCAAAGATACTCCAGTTAGTTGCTGAAAATGAAGTCCCAAATATCCAATTTCGATCAATTTTATATTTAATGATGTAAAATTAAATAAATGAGTATGAGATAGAGAGAGAGACTCACTTGTTGTGGCCAATCTCCATCTTCTAATTGAGAATTGATTAGAACTTTTGCTCCACGATGAAGAGGAGTTGGGTCTCTTTCTACCTATCAAACCAAATAAGATGCATATTAAATAGCATATCAAGAAACATCCTCTCATGCATGCTTTTAGGAATTTGAACTTATTTGTTTTTGGGATGGAATTAAGAATACGGATTATTTTCTTTTTTTTTTTGGGTGAATTTTTTTTGCTTGGTTGTCAATTACACACATATATATTGCCCTTGAAAGTCTGGATTTCAGCTTAGGTGATGTTTGATGATATATAAATCAACCTTAATTATGAGAAATTTTAATGTATTTGGAGAAGAAATAAGTTACATGTGCGTGTGTGTGTATAGAACATATGGATTATGAAGATTCTGCAGGCGATAATTTCGCAAGACAGCAAGATGATTTCATGACTTACTTGGCCAGCATGAATAAGACCCATCATAGCCCATGCTGTTTGCACTACATGTGATCGATTTCCTTCAAGTGGTATGTACTTCTGTATTATTCATGAAAGGTCTTTAAACTAGCTAATCAACCACATATTTAATAACATTATATTGAACTCAAAAAGATATTAATTTACCTTTTTAGGACATGAAAGATAGCTCTCACCCCATCCACCATCCTCTTGCTGTGTTGTAAGTAGAAAATTCACAGCTTTGCGAATGGAAGCACAATTGTCATACGTCTTGCCAGCAGCAACAAGTCCAGCAAGTGCAAACATAGTACCATAAATGAAGCAGATTCCCCAACTTCCATACCATGAACCATCTTCTATTTGTGTCTCTTGAATGAATTTTACAGCATTGGCAATGAAATTCTCAATCTCCTTCTTCCTATGTGTTGGATATAACTCACTAAACAAAACTAGAGCTTGAATTGCTGACCCAGTACATTCAACATATTCATGCTCAAGGACAATATTCTCGAAAAATTCTATGGGATTCAACACCTGCTCTCCAAAACAAGAAAATTAATGCATTATATAGCATTCATCGATCTATTGAGGAAAATCTTATTTTGCAAGAAAAGAAATATATGTGTCTTCTCTTTCTTGTTCTTCATAGATAATTTCTTCAACTTGATCTTTTTCATTAAATGGTGCTATTCTTCCCCTCTAATCTTAATCTAAAATTTAATGCTTAACATATTATTAAATGGTGTAAACAATGAGTTTTTTGTTCATGGTGTTAGGTCAACCATATATTTCTAAAGAAGTTATGTGTGTGTGTATAGGATTTGTATCAATTTATTCAAGTCCAGAATGCTTAGTTCACTTCATATATTAATAAAGTGATGGAGTTTCTTACTTCTAACCAATCTTCTCCTTTAATTGGTTCCCAAATTGCTAAACCACCATTTTTACTCTGCAAATAAATTATAACAAAATATCTATATAAATTAGTACCATACCAAATTGAATATTCATCAATTGATTCAAATAAAAAAAATCACCTGAAGTGACAATATAAAATTGACAGAATCAAACAATCTCTCTGGTTCCATCTTTTCACCCACAATCTCTGGTGACAGCTTTGATAAAAGAAGACAACACTAAAACAAACAACAGTATATTGTGACATATTATGTGCAGGTAAACGTTACACACATGCATAATTAAGTATTTAGTTCATCACCTTCAAATTTTCAGCTGTGCAATCTGAAACTTGCACTCCATGGTCTTGATTAGAAAGGGTCCATGACCCTTTAGAAATGTGACGACACATTCTTTTGAAGTCACCAAAAGGGTTGTCCTTAACCTTCATACCATTATTTATCATATATAAGAATTTATTTTAACAATAGCTTGTGAAAGTATACAAATATATAGAGATTACAACACACACACACACACACACACACACACAAATCTCTCTAGAAAAATACTGAGTCAATACGTAAGTTTTTCCGTTAGAATGAAACAAACTTGTGATTCCTTGATGAAATAATGTCCTCTTGCAAGTGTGGGAGCAATTTCTTCAGTTAGGTTAGTGGCAAGCAATGCTTGAATAGTAAAGCCAGCGTCCCATGATTGAGTTCCTAAACCCTGCACATAAATCAAATATGGAACTAGTATAAAAGCATTCTTATGTTAGAAATACGAGGCTATTTGTAATACTTTTCATGAAGTTAACTTTTTAAAAAGTTTTTGAAAGTTCATATATAATTAAATTTTTAAATAAATGCATTATATTATTAACTTTTTGCTTTTTTTTTTTTTAAATTTTCTGAAAAGTTCAAATTACTTTTTCAAATAAATATAATATATTTTAGCGTCATAGAGATAAATATCCTTATTATAAAGGAAATGGATCAAGAAGTTAATGGCATTTTTTTCAAAAAAGGATTATAAACCACTTGGCAAGGTTTTGCTCAAAAAGTAAGACTTCCTAAGTGAAATCCCATATTTCTAGAAACTTTTATATGTTTTTAAACCAAGCAATAGCCACTGATCAAATAGTTCTAGGGGAGTTTAATTTCCCCCTAACTTCTACCAAATATACTAAGCAATATATCCAAGTAAATATGATTTTATTATCATTTAATTTCTTATAATTAATATCCCTTAATTTCACCTGCATGGTCATTCCATCTTCTGAAACCCATAAATAATCAGGAACCCTAGCCAGGTGCTTCTTGAAAGCATCTCCATTTGGATCTTCAGCCCAACAAGCAAACATACATAAAGACTGCAACAAGTATAGAAGTATATTTTTATATTAGAATTCTACTACCTAAAATTAATTTCAATTCATTTGATTTCAACTATGGAAATAATACCTTTTCCACACATGCAGCATTAATGTATCGACTAATCTCATCTTCATAATGGATATGCTTCATTGTTACTTGAAGGGCCTTCTCTCTAATCAATTTATTCAAGGGCCACCGAGAAAGAATTGGCTCAACAAGTATGTATAAACTATCCCACATGAGATCTTGTATCAAGGGATGCGGAGAGTAAATATCCTCCTGTAATATATGAACAATCTTTGTTCATTAGTCCATAATAATAATGACAAATCAACTATATACCTATAGGGCGCAAATAAATTAAATAATTGGAGATAACATATCACCTTTGCACAAAGGTGGCGAGCTTTGTTCCAATTAATTTTATGGTAAGGTTCAATATGAAGTTCCTGTCTCAATTGAAGAATGAGTGGTGTGATTGGACCCACAAACCTTTTTCCATATAAGTAAGACATAGGCAAGTAGACTGATCGGCAATAGTACCACATTTTTCCTGCATTCATTAATTAACACAGAAGGGAGTAAGCAAATTGTTTAGGTTAGATCGAGTTAAGAGTACGTATTATTTGGTTCAATTCAAATGAATTACCTGGATGCATAGGAAGAAATGAAGGCAAGAGCCAAAACTCAGGAGTCATTGGGTTGCTTCCTGACCATTCAAATACACCAAGTATCTATATATAATAGCATATATCAATAGGAGGATGCAAATCAAGTGGAGAATATGTTAACCAAGTGACAAATCAAAAGTGGTTAATTGAAGGAGACTTACGGAAAGCCAAGTTTTTCCCCAAGAGGGAATGTAGGTGACACCACCGTGATCAAGAATCCATTTTTGAGCTCTAAAAGAAGCATTGTCCTCACCACCATCAGCCCCTTCTCCAAGAATACGAATACATATGTAGCTAAGTGATGTGCTGAACTTAGTGCTATGACCCTCTATGTGTAGTCCCTATCCTCCATCTTCATTCTTCAATTCCATGCATGTTCATATACCAACACTCATAATTAATTAATTGACTATCTCAATCATATTGGGTAAGGGAATTATGAATTTGGACCAAAATAAGAAATTAATTATAAATTGAGACCTACTATATATTTAATTATATTAAGAGACCAAATATTTTCCAATAAAAAATGGTGAGATTACCAAGATGTCCTCAAACCTTTCCTTGTCAACCCCCATCGTCAAGGGCACTAGCATCGGTTGCCATTCAACAACCAAGAGTGGCTGGTCAACAACCATCAACCACTGGTCAACGGCTACGAGTAGCCATTTAACAGCCAACATCCCTTTGATTGCAAATCAATAAGGGTCTATGACCTGTGGCTATTGAATGTTGATGGGCAACCGGCAGCCATTGATTGACATCTATCTCCAACAATGGTTTTTTTTTTTTGGGGGGGGGGGGGAGAGGGAGCTGAGGGCATTATGGTAATCTTAAGTTTCAATTTATTTGACTTAAGGATCAATGTATTCTTAGCATACATAGGTCTCAAAGTCTCAATTTTCAATTAATTCCTTAATTTAGTTCCAATTCGTAATTTCTCAATTCATAATTGGCATGATAATGAATGAAATTTCACCTGATGATTGAATAAGAAACGTAGGATCTCTTTGCGATACTCTTTCGGGAACACAGTATCAAGCTACCCTGTAACATACATACAAAATACCTGCACCGTTTTCTTCAATTAATATTATAGAAATGTAAGATCTGATCAAGTGTCTATATGAAGTTAAATGGAAATGCTCTATATAAGCAAATACTTACCAAAGGTTGCATATGAAAGAGAGGTCCAGCAAAGTGAGCAGGCCAGTGGCCATCCTTAGATTGCAGAGCAGACAAATAATGTGTTGCTCTTTTCACTGTATTGATAACTTTTTCTGATGTGATTTCCTCATCATCTTTTATCTTCACACTAGGTATTACTTGTTTAAAATTCTTCTCTCTCAAAAACTACATCACATAAATCAGCACAAGAATTTAACAATAACAAAACAACATGGACAATCCACGCAATATGTAGATCCAACTTAGTGATTGCACAAGTAGGGTCGGATTGAGAAGATAAGAAGAACCTGAAATCGCCAGAGACGATCACCACAGGCCTTGACATGGAAGCGATTAGCATAGAAGTCTTGACAAGCAGCTTCAACTTGAGCTCTCTCTTCATATGTTCCATCTTCAGCACGAAACTCCCATGTCTGTCTCCCCACAAAGTTGTTAGTGCTGAATAAGTGAGGATCATTCCCTCCCTCTCCTATCTTCAATCTCCACATTTTTCTCTCACTCAATCACTTGCAACTACAACACTGGCAATAATAGTAGTACTAGTGGTTGCTTGCATTCACAATTTCTTAAATGCGTGCCTTTCTTTTCACACGGGGAATTTATTATTTCATTGACGTGAGATGTGTTGTGGGATTGAAATACTACACCCACTTGGTATTTGCACTAATGTCTGCAATGTATTTGCATTCTATTTGAAATACTCCCTCTTCTCTCATACATACATACATATATATATATATATAAGGAATAAATAACTAATTTATGTAAATCAAGAAAAATTGTTAACTTTCTTAAATGTATATCTCAAATTAAAAATTTTTTTAAGAATGGTTAGGTGAGAGGAACATGGAGTTTATTGGATGGAGGGAATGAGAGGGTGGCAGCCTATGCTGCCACACTTTTTAAGTTTATAAAAATAGAAAAGAACATTGAAGACGCATAAAAAGTAATACCTCAACCCGATTTTACCATCAGAAAAGTGACAAAAGTTGGTTTGATAGAAAACGTTTTGTAGAATTTGTAATATCAAGATAAATATTTTGAGAATTGTAGCATTTTGGTAATTATAATTTTTCTTCATAGTATTTAGCTCAAAAAGCCTAACTATGAGGTACTTGACTCAGTCATGTACTCCCTCCGGTCCTATTTATAATAAAAAAGAATTTTTGGTAGTCCTAAATATGAGGGGAAAAAAAAGTCTTTGATGCATTATATTTTCTTTTTCAAAAGTTACCTTTCATTAATTGTATGAGAAAAAGATTAAATAGTTTCAACTAATTAAAAACTACTTTTCTTAATACTCATAAAATAGTTTTTTTCTTTATATATGAGATCGGAAGTAGTATTATTTTTTGGTTGCAAATGGAAATGAGACAAGAACCTAATATTCCCTTCAGTCTTTTTTATAAGGGACTTTCAACTACTTTACGTAAATTAAAAAAGTTAATTATCTTTTTAAAATTAAAAAAAAAACCAAATATTTATTTTTTACCCCTATTTAATATAATAATACAATTCATATTAAATATCATTTGACTAATTGAGAGTGTCTATTTTATCCAAAAAATCTAATAACAATTTATGAGAAGAAATAAATGATGAGGGCAAAATAAGAAAAATTTTACAAAATATTATAAAGTCCCTTATAAAAAAAATAAATTTTTTTTTTAAAAAACCCTATAACAAAGACCAGGGGAGTAGACGAATAATCTTGGAAGTGTTACTCCCATTACATCTTCTCTAAATAGACGACAAAAATTATCAAGTTGGGTGAAATATTATTATGAAGTTGGGTGACAGACCACTTGAAAAGTTGAAAGTTCAAACCATACTATTTGTGTTGTCGAAAAGTTGAAAGTTCAAACCATACCATTTATGTTGTCTCCGACACTCTGACAAGGATTTTATATAATATTTATCAATGTTTAGAAAATTGAGACAATTGCACTGGATGCTGAATTGGCTGAAATACTAATTCAAAATTTAATGATTTGATTGAGATTAGATTGGGGTTAGATTTGCTATAATTAAATTACTATATTTCAAATAATATACATTTGAAAAATAAAACAAATTAATCATTACAAAGACAAGAATACTCCACATGTGGGTGTGTGGAAAATGTATTGTTTACATATTTTATAAATGAACTATCAAATATATATGAATTGAAATATATAGTTTCATGATCAGTCTGAGTAGAAGTCCAATATTAAAAATGCTCTTTTTTACCCTTATTTAATATAATAATACAATTCATATTAAATATCATTTGACTAATTGAGAGTGTCTATTTTATCCAAAAAATCTAATAACAATTTACGAGAAGAAATAAATGATGAGGATAAAATAAGAAAAATTTTATAAAATATTATAAAGTCCCTTATAAAAAAAATAAATTTTTTTTTAAAAAACCCTATAACAAAGACCAGGGGAGTAGACGAATAATCTTGGAAGTGTTACTCCCATTACATCTTCTCTAAATAGACGACAAAAATTATCAAGTTGGGTGAAATATTATTATGAAGTTGGGTGGCAGTTGCACTTGAAAAGTTGAAAGTTCAAACCATACTATTTGTGTTGTCGAAAAGTTGAAAGTTCAAACCATACCATTTGTGTTGTCTCCGACACTCTGACAAGGATTTTATATAATATTTATCAATGTTTAGAAAATTGAGACAATTGCACTGGATGTTGAATTGGCTGAAATACTAATTTAAAATTTAATGATTTGATTGAGATTAGATTGGGGTTAGATTTGCTATAATTAAATTACTATATTTCAAATAATATACATTTGAAAAATAAAACAAATTAATCATTACAAAGACAAGAATACTCCACATGTGGGTGTGTGGAAAATGTATTGTTTACATATTTTATAAATGAACTATCAAATATATATGAATTGAAATATATAGTTTCATGATCAGTCGGAGTAGAAGTCCAATATTAAAAATGCTCTTTTTTACCCTTATTTAATATAATAATACAATTCATATTAAATATCATTTGACTAATTGAGAGTGTTTATTTTATCCAAAAAATTTAATAACAATTTACGAGAAGAAATAAATGATGAGGGCAAAATAAGAAAAATTTTACAAAATATTATAAAGTCCCTTATAAAAAAAATAAATTTTTTTTTTAAAAAACCCTATAACAAAGACCAGGGGAGTAGACGAATAATCTTGGAAGTGTTACTCCCATTACATCTTCTCTAAATAGACGACAAAAATTATCAAGTTGGGTGAAATATTATTATGAAGTTGGGTGGCAGTTGCACTTGAAAAGTTGAAAGTTCAAACCATACTATTTGTGTTGTCGAAAAGTTGAAAGTTCAAACCATACCATTTGTATTGTCTCCGACACTCTGACAAGGATTTTATATAATATTTATCAATGTTTAGAAAATTGAGACAATTGCACTGGATGTTGAATTGGCTGAAATACTAATTCAAAATTTAATGATTTGATTGAGATTAGATTGGGGTTAGATTTGCTATAATTAAATTACTATATTTCAAATAATATACATTTGAAAAATAAAACAAATTAATCATTACAAAGACAAGAATACTCCACATGTGGGTGTGTGGAAAATGTATTGTTTACATATTTTATAAATGAACTATCAAATATATATGAATTGAAATATATAGTTTCATGATCAGTCGGAGTAGAAGTCCAATATTAAAAATGCTCTTTTATATACTTGTCACAATCTTTATGTATAGTCGCTTGTTGGACTGAAGATCCAAATAGAGATACTTTCAAAATAACATCTTGCATATCGAGAGTTAATTCTTGCTTTAACTGAAGATTAGTAATTTGGTCTATAAGGGTCATGGACTTTCTCTGGTCAAGACCATGGAGTGCGGGTTTCTTCTGTCAGCCTAATTTTCAACTTCACATTACCACACATTATTATTATTATGGTTTTAGTGGTGTCTTCCTTTTATTGGAGCTGCCAGCTGAGATTGTGGGTATAAGAAAATGGAACCGGGGAGGTTATATCATATTTACTGTCAATATAACATTGTCGCTTCAAGTGAGTGTTTTTTTCTTTTTTTTGATCCAATTAAAGCCTATCTATTCTATTTGGAGTTATACTAATTAATGGATATTTAGGTCATGATTTCTTTCCGGAGTAAAAAGGGAGGCTTCGCAGCTTGGGAACCAATTGGAGGAGATTTGGTTAGAACTTAAAGTAAGTACTTCCTCCATTTTCAAACAATTACTTTGAAGTTTATTTTGAAGTGGAGGGGATAGATATTTTTATTGAGAAGTTAATATTGAACCCGACATCCATCTATCCATATATATATATATATATGTATGTATAGCTGAGTTGGACGTTCGTGGTTGACGTAATGCCATTAACTAACAACTCATAGAACTCACGGCCCATAGCAATAAAGAGACCGAGAATGTCATTGTCTCAAAGCTGTCAGCTTTCATGCTCAAAAAAGGTTAATTGATTAATATCAATTAATTCACTATTTTATGTGGTCATCAATTAGCTTGATTTTCTCTAATTGACGTGAAGATTATTTTCATGAATGATGCAGAAAAAAAAAAAATATATATATATATATATATATAATATATGTATGTACCGCTTGAAGGAACCAGATCAAATGTCGTACAAACAGCGTGGGCTATGATGGCTTTAATTCATGCTGGGCAAGTAAGTCTGCACACACACACTATTGTAATTAATATACAAGCACGACCCTTGATAATTTATTATAGCAAGAGTGTGTCATGTAAATTTGCATTGTAATTCAAAATAAATTAGACGCTTAAAAACATTGAGATTTTCTATATATATTTTACATGGATTGATAATTCAATATTTAATACTAATATTAAATTTATTGTTATAAAACTATCCAGTGTCCTGCTGGGTTATGTTATAAATTAAAAAAATTATTAAATAGCCTATATTGCAACAAAATATAACTGTATTTGACTAAAATACCCTTACCTTAATTTTGCAAATATTATTTCTTCTATATTCTTTCTTTCCGCAAAATAAAATTTGATGAGAATAAAATTGTGAAAAAGTAATTAGCCAACATTAAAAGGGACAATTTCTATTAAAAAATTTAAGGGGACGTTTAGCATACCCTAGAATAAAATATGATGATATAAGGTTGGTCACTACCGGACTACACCGCAAGCGTACGGGTCGAGATAATAGTAAAGTGATAAGCAAGGTATCGTCTCTCAAGAACTTGGATTAAAAGGGGTCAAGTATTAAACATCGCATATGCAATTAATTTGAGTAAATAACAAATTGATTATTATCTAAAGCAATTATCAACACTAAAGAAAATTACTTAATTAGGGGTTTGATTAGGGATCACTAAGATGCACTTAAGACCTAGGGTTATTTCTCTCACTTGTATTTCTTAAATCCTCTTTTAACTCCTTTTATATATGTTCTCAATAATTAACCATGCTAGCCAAGAATTCTATTATACCTAAAAGTGTTTTCTCAAGACTCCAATTAGGTGTATAGCTTAATTAACCAATTAATTTCTTAATTAGTCAATTGAACCCTTAATTACGTTACAAATCCTAGTGTGACTATGTGAGATTGACAAGTATATCTCTACCTTACCAACATAACCCTTCACTCAACAAAGTAAGTTACAAGTTCTTACACGATTTAATTCAAGTTCTATGCTTAATCTAGTTTCCTCAAGTATCAATTAAGTTAAATCCAATAATCTCATTGGTGGTCAAACAACAAGAAGCAGTAAGCATAGAGTTAAACCAATATAATTATTTCATTAATCACAAATATAAAGGAGAAATATAGTATCTAATTCATACAAGAGATTGAAACAACCTTAAGAATACTTGTTTAGCTACTCATGTCTACCACAATGTTATAATATACAAAATGTTAGGACTCATAGCACATAATAGAGAAAAGAATGAAAGGGAAGAGGATGAAACTGATGGAGATGCTCAATCTCTTGAAAGCCTCTCAACCAAAGCTTGAATCTTCAACGTCAAAGCAAACCCTAGCAAAACCAAATGTCCTAAAGTGCTCCCTAGTTGTCCAGAATGGTGCCCTAGCTGCAGGAGCTCAAATCTATCCCCAAAACCCTTGAGTTTTTCTGTTAAAATAAAGCTCCGCGTTTTGCTGACGAAGGTGTGACGCTGTGGCGGCCTAACCCAGGCCATGGCTTCATGCGTTTCTGTGTGATTCAAGCCGCACCCTCAACTTCCACGCCATGGCTTCATCAGTCTCTGTCTAGTTCAAGCCACGGCTTCACATGCGTAAGCTGAGGCTTGAGCTGCTTCTAAAGCTTACTTTGTTCATTGCTTCCTTCTTCTTAGATTTTTCTCAAGGTACAAGGTCTCCTTCTTTTCCTAGTCTCTCAGCTCTAGAAAAGGGGTTTGAGTAACTGCATTGTTCTCCCCATGAGACTTACAACAAATATGAGAATTTGTAATTTACCATGGGATTCAATTAAGAGCAAAATAATACATAATAGGGCAAAAACATACTACAATACATTATTAGGGTTAGATTACATATTTTCCTATCTTGAGTGTCTAATATGTACAAATATGTATTTATTGTATGTATAACTCAAGAAAAATGTGCTGAAAAAATGTAATTTAGTATGGTTAACAAAGGTCCTATAGGATAATACTCCCTGGCAATATAACATTAAATATATATTTTCTCAAAGAAATTTCGAATAAAATTTTATAATACTGTACAATATGTAACAAAACATTATAAAAGATATTATATAGTAGTCTCTTTGGTCCTTTATCTCACAGAATATGGGGTGTAATTATTTGTTTCTATATAATAGAAACATAGTCCCATTATTTACAGAATTTGTGCATTTATTAACTTATTTCACTTCTACCCTTTATTCATGAGGAAAGAGACAATGATTGTTTCTCATGCAAGATGAGTTTATTAAGCACTAAATATGAGCAATTCAAGAAAAAAAATTAAATTTGTGACATATTAATTATACTTAACTAATTTAATTTCAATAGTTTTTTTTTAATTTTAGTGAAATAGCTACTCTCTTTGCTCTAAAATGTAAGAAACAAATAATTAAATCATTATAATTAAGAAAATAGTCAAACATTTTAAATTGGTTACAAAGAAAATTTTTTTCTACAAATGACTTCATTTAATGTTCTCACGTAATTCTCTTTTAACTCATACCTTGTAATAATAAATTTATTTTAATTAAAGACAAAATAAAAAAAACACATTAATTTACTAAACAAAAATCATTTATCTCTTACATTTTGAAACAAAATATTAAAAAAAAAATCTCTTACATTTTAAAATAGAGATAATATTTATTTCTTATAAAAAGAATTCAAGGTAGTACAAAATAATACTACCATATGTTTGGTTAGTACTATTTTAGTATAATAGTGAATAATATAAAAAAAATCATATCTTTATACAAGAATGTAAAACATTCATTCTATTTTCTATTATAAGTCACTATTAACTATTTTACGCATACTAAAAAAAGAGTTAAAAATAGTTAAAACTTTGGAACTTTGTAAAATTTACCATAATTTTTTAATATTATCCTTATTAAATTATAAATCATCATAATTATATCTTTCTCAATATCTCTTTATCAAAACTTTTATTGAGGGATAAACATGAAAAATAATATTTAATACAAAAAGAGTTACTTATATTTTGAGTGTGTGTATATATATATATATATGAGTTCTTATAGAAACTCTCTTATAATAACAAATAGTAGGGTGGGTATCATTAATTGGATCCCAGCAAATCAGGTGAATCAAATGGGGAGTATTATTATTCCCAATTACCCAGAATTAATTTTGGCATATCAGAATCAAGGATGAGTAAGCAGTCGGGTTTTAACCTTTAAACGATTAGTAGGAGGTTTCAGCTTCAGAGGATACATAGCTTTACATTTATAGGTAGATAGTAGAATCTTCTTATGTAATTCTAAAGGGCTGACATATATATTCAGCACAAGTCATTCCGCACGGGGTCCAGCAAACATAATACGCAAAGGTATTAGCGCATTACGATACAAAAGGGTTTCGAGCTCCGAATTTCATAATTAAACAAAGATTAAATCTGAGTCTTATAAATAAACGTGATTTATATTAAATCCATATTGGAAAATCCAACACAATAATGACACCCAAAAACATAACTCAAATGCCTTCGATGCAGGTACACTATGTTCTCTCTTTCGTTTTTTTTTTTTTTCTTTTTTCACTCTTGATCTTGTCCCCTCTCACTTTTTCAATGATAAAAAAGAATTTAACAATTCTCAATCGTCGAAGACTTGACTAGATATATGTTCGATTATTTTGGACTTTTATATTTTCAATGAAATTTTCTCAGAACATGAAGTGATGGCAGTACGTTGTACACCCATCCATGGCGCCTCTTTCAGTCTTCAATCAAGCGCTGCGGTGTTGCCTTCTCTTCTGTGGTTCTTAGTCCCACCGTCATCCTCCATGATTAACCCCATTCTATTCAATGAGCATGTAATTTTAGACATATTCTAAAAGTTTTTTTTTTGTTATTCAAGGTAGTCAAAAACATATTTTTAGTTCCTTAATTTTATGTTAGATTATATTTTAATTTCTTAATTTTATTTTATTTTTGTAAAACACTGAAATTATTTATAATAAAAACTTAAAAAATAAATTGTAAATTATGAGTAAGTAAGTTACAAAATTTGAGAAAAAAAAGTTGCAAAAGTACCGAAATAATTTATAGTAAAAGTTTGGAAAATAAATTGAAAATTTAGAATAAAAAAGTTGCAAATTATGGGAAAATTTTTTAAAATAAAAATTTGAAAACTAAGTTATAAATTTAGAATAAATAAGTTGTAAAATTTAGAAAAAGAAATTATAAGTCATTTTTTCCGGCAAATATTGACCAGTTGCTTGCAACTATTGACCGGTCACTGATGGCCATTGATCTGTCAACTGTGACAATGACCGGTCACCTGCTACAGTTGACCAGCAGCTTGTGACTGATGTTGACTGGCAGCTTGTGATCGGTGTTGACCGGTCACTGACGGGGAGAAAGATAATATATGAGGATATTTTTGTAATTTCATATTTTTTTATATTTAATTTTAAAAAGTTGGTCCATTTTTGTGATTACATGAAGAGTAGGTTCCATTTTATAATTAAATTAAGATCTTCATTCGACATTGTAATTTATCCAAAAAAAGAAAAGTTCAAGCATAGTGAAGGAGCTTATTGTTGGTTATGCCAATAATATCAACTGCAATTATAAACATTTAAAATTAAAACTATATAAAATGAGCCTCGAAGAATTTTTAATTAAAAAATATAAATAATTCGATGCCTAATTTTTAAAAATTTCATATATAAGCAACTATTTTATTTCAAGTAAAATTAATAATATGGTGCCAAGTTATCAAATTACCTTGTTTATTCACTTTGCAGATGAGGAGCACACAATTGTAACAATGAGACAAGGCTTTAAAGTTTGGACTTAGATAGGTGGGGTTCCTAGGCCCGTGCGGCAGTGCAAGGCATGTGCAACACACAGGGGCCCCAGTAACATGCTACTGTGCTGGGCCCTCCCCCTCAAAAAAATAATTTAATATCTGTGGGCCGATGGCCCACGTATCAGATATGGCCAAATTTTTAAAAGCATATAATAATAAGGCTTGGCCTGTATTTCTATGCCCATTTTAAACGGCCCAAAATTGGGACACATGCCCATAATTAGCAGGTTAAACAGGTACATCTGCTCGTGAACCCATCTCAACAATTGTAGCATGAGGCCTGTGAAACTTTTGCTTGAGTATTCTGGATTGTAGGTGTACTTTTTTTTTTGTTTTCCGGTCACACATTGTAGATCTATTTCTAGGAGTACCAAAATACTTTTTCATGAGAATGAGAACGAGAAAGAAAATGGGAATGGGAATGGAAAATAATTCTGATGGAATGCAGAAATTATATTTAGTATGTTAAAAAATGGATTTTTCACATCATATTTATATTTGGATGGAAGGAAATTATATAAGAATAGAAAAGAAATATGATCAAATGACAATACTATCCTTAGTTAAAATTAATACTAGCATTTTATTTTTTAATTTTGAATTCTCTTTAAATTACCAATAATAATGAAGTGCGTAAAAAAAAATATATTTTTAATTCTAGTTAAAAATAAGTTTCAAATTACTAATAAAAATATTTATTTTAATTCTTTGAAAAATCATTTACCATTTATGTATAATGTGAAGTTATTGTCAACGAGGCAGTAATAACTTTTATTATTAAATTAATAAATGGAATATTACACAACTAACTTTTGAGGAGACGAGGAATTTGACCAATTATTTAATTAGGACACACAGACATGTACAAATGACTATATATTTTGGACATTTCACTGGAGGATCTTTATTTTCCCCATCCCCTGATATAGGAAGCCATATAGGATAGTTTATATATACTAACTTCTCAGACGTTGGCCCTTCAATAAGTTGGTTTGAGAAGAAAATCCTTCAAGTTACAATGACGCATATCCACTACAAAGACAAGAATACCCGACATAACTATTGGGTCGGAGGAAAATGTGACGTTTATATATTTTACAAATGAACTATTAAATATATATGAATTGAAACAATTTTATGATAGATCTGAGGGTAGAATTCCAATATTAAAAATTGTCTTCTATATAATTGTCACGGTTTTCAAGTATAGTTGCTTGTTGGCCGAAGAACCAAATAAAGATATCTTACAAAAAAAAAAATCTGGCATCAAAAGTTAATTCTTGCTTTAACTGAAGATTAATTTGTTCTATAAGGGTCATGGACTCTCTCTGATCGAGATCATGGAGTGCAGGTTTCTTAATTCTGGGAGCCTAATTTTCAACTTCACATTACCATGCAATATATATTATTTTTGGTTTTAGCGCTGCCTTCTTCTGTCAAAGCTGCCAGCTGAGATTGTGGGTACAGAAAATGGAACCTGAGAGGTTATATGATACTGAGAGGTTACATGATATATACTGTCAATATAATACTGTCACTTCAACTAAGTGTTTTTTTCTTTTTATTTTTGATCCAATTAAAGTCTATTCTATTTGATGTTACACTAATTTATGGATATTTTGGTCATAATTTCTTTGCAGAGTCAAAGAGATGGCTTCGCACTCGCAGCTTGGGAACCAATTAGAGCAGGAGATTGGTTAGAAGTACCAACTTGCTCCAGATACGGGGCCGCCCAACCCTTGCCACCGTCTTTCCGTGGCAATCATTTTTTCTAAAATTTAAAAATTAAAAATGATAAATTATGTGTCTCCAAAATTATGTAATCATGTATTGGTACAGTTTTATTCTGTTTTGTGCTTTTTACTCATACTGTACATATGTAGAACTGAAAAGATGTTATTTTTATTGTGTAATATTTAAATTAAAAAAATAAAAAAATACGGTTTTGTAGTTGTATTATTCTAAAAAAGTTACTTTCTCATCTCTAAATCTTAAATATAAAAAAAAAATATTTAGTGGACCAAAAAAAATATTTAAAAAAAGAAAAGAAAAAATGGGAGAGGCAGGAGGCTGGTAGGATAGGAGACCGCACACCCATTTTCTTTGCTCTCAAACAATGATTTTGTGATGGAGGGATATGTATTTTTATTGAGAACGAAGTTAATATGTTAAATCAGACATCCATGGCTTTTTTATCACGACCCTACAAAAAAAAAATACTTTTAATATATTACAACTTAAAAAATATTTCCCAAAATGTTATAAAAATTACACTTTGATGCTTAAAACACCTAGGTGTAGTTTTTTAATTTTTTATTTTTAATTCAATGGGAAGAAGTGGGTGCCAAAAACATCAACATTCTTCCACCCATAATAGTAATGCCTGACCCTTCTGCCCCACCTCCAAAACTTTTTTTTTACTGCTTTTTATATTATTTTTTATTCTCCAAATTTTTGTTAATCTTCTCCCCATTTCTCAAACCACACAAAAAAAAATATATACATTATATAAATAAGACTAATATTTTAAATTTAAGAAAATAAGATAATTTAAAAAGAGTTATCTTATTTTTTCAAATTTAAGAAAATAAGAAGATAATTTAAGATAACTCTTTTTAAATTATCTTATTTTCTTAAACTTAAAATATTGGTCTTATTTTCTCCTTTTTATTTTTTTATCTTTCTCTCTTATTCTTCCTATTTACATTATTAACGAAATTAGAAATTTAACTAAAATGTAAGCTTTGGAATTAAAAGAAGATTTATATGATTTTAGCAATAGTGAAGGAAGGATAACATTTTCTATTGTTATAGTTATTTAGTATATTAATATAAATTTTAATTAATAAAAAATATATTTTCTATGTTAAAACTTTGACTAAAATTTATGTTTTAAAAATATAAAAAAATTATATAATTTTAGAAATATTAAAGAATATACTTTGTTGAGTAATTAATTTATATTATTTAGTATATATTATTTATATGATTTATATATATATTTAATTATTTTGGTCTAATTTGAGAAGTAGAAAAAATATTAATAAAAGTTAAAAAAATTAAGAAAAGAAATAAAAAAACGGCAAGCAGAGGAGGAGAGGGAGGGTAAGCCTGACCCCTAAAGAATTAGGGGGGGAATTTCCACTAAATAAAAAAAAATTTAAAAAGGTACATCTCGGTGTTTAAGACACCGAGATACTATTTTTATAGCATCTTGATAATTATTTTTTAACTTGTAGTATATTGAGAAATTGTTATTTTTTTTTGTAGCATCCAGGTCAAAAAGCTCATTATCTATCTAATAATCACTTAAATTACCAAAATTTAAATTTTTTTTTTCAAAATCACTTATGGAGTAAAAATATTCAAACACAAATTACTTTTAATATAATCACTTATTCTCATAATTATTTATGCATAAACCAATCCAAACACATCTTTAATCTCGTACTACTCAACATATAAAAAAATTTACCTCCCTCTGGAAGCTAAAAAAATTTACATTCTCATTTTCATATTTTTCATATGCATGGACAAGATATTATATATATATATATATATATTCATTTTTCATTTCTACATTATTTTTTTTAATTCATCAAGATCATTAAAACAATTTCTTTGGTAAATAAAAGCTCAAGTGAGATAGATTTTGAGGATTAACAACTCATCGAAACAGCCCTCATATTATTGGTATATTTTGAACCCATGGCGCATGAGTTGCATTCATAACAATTAAACCAACAGTAGTTGACAATTTTTTTAAAATATGATTTTATGATGAATATAATATAAAATAAATTAAAATTAAAATAAATGAAAAGATTAAAATGATGAAGAAATTTAGAGTAGTTTTAATTTACATTGTATTCAAATGAATGATTAAATTAAAAATTATTTAGAGTAATAACTAAATACTCGTTTAAAGAATTTTTTTTTATCTTTTTTATTCTACCTGACTTGATACGAATTAGGAAAAAATTCAAGAATAGAATAGTGGGTGATTCAATAAAAAAGTAGAAAATAAATATAAATATAAATAAAATAAAAAAAATAAAAATATATTTTTGATAAAAAAGAGAGTTTTGCCAAATGAGTACATAATATATTACAAATATCTTTTTTGAGTGAAATAAAAATTTAAAATATTAACTAACAAGATCCTGACATAATTGGTAGATGCATATAGAAAACTAATTAAATTTTTAAAATATTTAATTGATCCATTGGTGTTCAATTTTTTTTAAATATTAAATTGAATATGTTTAAAAAATTAATTAATTTTTTACCAACATTAAAATTTGAAATCATATATATAATATAAATTATATAGATATTACAAATAATGTATATTATATGTATTACACATATTATAATTATAATATATATTATTATATGTGGGGGTCGGGGTGGGGGAGGGGGAGGACGCTAGAAACGGGAAGCGGCGGAGGGACATCCAGGCGAAGAGATAAAAGATATATTGAGGTGGCGGGCATAGCCCGCTACTCTGCTTGAAAAATTTTTTGGAACAAAAGAACGATTTATACACAACTCGGTGTTGGGCACACCAACTTGTGTGCCAAAAAAAAAAAGTTAAAAGTGGGGTATGGTGACACCGTGATTTGAAATTTTTAGCATTCTAGTAAATAAGTTTTAGATTGAAGTATTTTGGAAAACTTTCTTTCTTTTTCACAGCATACCGTTCAAATTTTCCATTAATGGCCCGTCATTATGAAATTGGCTTTTTATGGGTCATCGTCATTATGGGTCTATGTATCCTCTGAAACTGGAACCTCCTGCTATATTATATATTCCCTTCATTTTTTAATATAAGAAATAAAAAATAAAATTATATATATTAAAAAAAATAATAAATTTATCTAAAATAAAAAATATTTTATAAAAATACTCTTATTTAATATTAATAACTTTTACATCATATAATTAATACAAATAAAAAAATATTATATTAATTAAGAATATTTTTTAAAAAAGTTATTAAATACATCATATAAATCCCCATTATTCTTTATATTTATATTTTAAAACATAAAAATTCTCTTAATTGTTTTTTATATTAAAAAATGGAGAGAGTATTTCAATTCAATCGTTTAAAGGTTAAAACCCGACTGCTTACTCGTCCTTTATTCTGACATGCCCAAATTAATTCTGGGTAATTAAGAATAATAATAATAATAATAACAATATTGATGAGAAGATCAAAAGATAGAGAAGACTCAAAATTTGATTCACCTGATTTGCCTGGATGCGGTTGGTCATATTTTATATCATTGTATTAAAGAAATGATTTCTATATTATCCTGTGTTTTACTAAAATAGTACTAACCAAACATATGTTGGTATCATTTTGTACTATTTTTTTCCATTTTATAAGTTATAAATAACTATTTTATTAAAATTAAAAAATATATTTAAAATTAGTTAATTGTAATTAATATGTTATAAATTTAAATTTTTTTCTAGAATTGTCCATATTTAGTACTTAACATACTCTTCTTACATGGAAACAATCACTTTCTCATGAATGAATGGTAAAAACAAAATAATAAAAATATGTTTCTTATAAATAAAATATAAAAACTACTCTTCAAATTCTCTAATAAAAAGGAGTACGATATGATGTCTTTTATAATGCTATGTTAAAAATGTACAGTATTATAATATTTTATTCAAAATTTCTTTAAAAAAATTATTCAATGTTATATTGTCAGGGACTATTATCCTATGGGTCTTGTATCATCATATTTTATTCTAGGGTATGCTAAACGTCCCCTTAAATTTTTTAATAGCAATCGTCCCCTTTAATGTTGGTTAATTATTTTTTCACAATTTTGTTGTTATCAAATTTTATATTTTGGAAAGAAAGAATATATAAGAAAAAATATTTATAGAATTAAGATAAGGGTATTTTAGTCAAATTGTTATAACCTAGGCTATTTAATAATTTTTTCAATTTATAACATAACTCAATTGTTTGAATATTGGATAGTTGTATAACAATAAATTTAATATTAGTATTGAATGGTGAATAACAATCCATATAAAATATTAAAGTATATAAAATCTCATTAATGCTTCGTATGAGCTATGAACTGTGTTGTCTTTCATTATTTTTTTTTCTTTCGTTTTTTTTTGTCTTTCATATTTTTTTTGTCTTTCGTTTTTTTTTTGTCTTTCGTTTTTTTTTCTTTCCGGTATATAAAAAAAAAGCTATGAACTGTGTGTAATTTATTTTAACTTACTATGTAAATTTACATGACACACTCGTGCTATATTAAATAGTAAATATTAAAATTTATAACAAAAATATTAAATAAATATTACTCCCTTCATTTTGAGGCACCTTTTGAAGAAATTTATATTTTACATTATAAGATATTTTACAGATTACGTAGTATATGTAATTTCCTTTTATCCAGAATACATCTAAAAAAGGATGGATTTTAATTAGTGTTGAGAAATTTAATTTATGGGTCAACTATATTAAATGGGGTAATTTAAGAAATGATGAAAAAATTTCTCATTATTAATTATCATATTTGATCTTTGTAACTAAAAATATCTTATAACTGTAATAGAGTGAGTATATAAAATCCTTGTCTAAATGTATGAGACAACAGAAAAGGTCTGGTAGTTGAAAAATTAACCGCTGTTATGGTTTCAATGTGGCCTCATTCATGAGCAATGGTACCTGGCTTGGTGGACGTTGTAGAAACATTGGAAGTTGCAATGTCATCCAAGCTTAGCTCTGGGGAGCAGTAGACGTGCTCGAGCTAGTCTGGAATAAAGGTTTCAGATAGGTTCAATTCAAAACGGATAGTCTTCTCCTGCTACAACTCCTAAAAAAGGACAAGAGAAATGCAAATGGTACCTCTAGACTTCTTTTATGAAGTAATAAAAATTCTCTTATGTGACTCAACTGCCCAATTAAGCCATACTTATTGTGCTGACTTTCTGGCTAACCATGCCATCAATTCACCTTTTGGTCATCACCTGTTTCTTCAACCGCCCTATTAGTGTACCTATCTCATTTCCCTTGGTAACAAGAAAAAAATGGATGACTGAGTCAAGTACCTCATGGTTACAATTGGTATCCCTTTTATTACTACCTCTAGTCTCAAAAATTTACTTTTAATTATCTCACGAATATTTAAAAAAATTATTGAATTTTTTAAATTTATCCCAAATTTAATTTATTTTTTAAATTTAGCCATAATTAAATATTGTAGATTTCCAATTAATCCTATGTTTAATTTCTTTCATTGTTTAATTAAAAAGAGGTATTTTTGAAAAAACCTATTTAATAATTTATATATAATTTATATTTTGAAGCATAAGAACTTTTATGCACATGATTAATATATATATATTTATATATGAGAGTATAGGAGATTAATTAATTATTGTATGTAGTTATAGTACATATATATATATATATATACAAACAATCTTTATATACAAACATCAACATCATTATAAAAGAAAAGAAATATGTACTACTTGAGGCAATTCGAGTGATATGCTGTAGAAAAGAAAAAAATTTACAAGGATATTATATTCTACAGATTATTTATTAGAATACTATAAATTGTTGTTTTCAGCTTTCTTTAACACATATAAATCATAGTGCACAACTACGATTTGTGTACACTTCTTTTGATAAATTATTTTTACAAATAGAGTGGCAGCCACACTGGTCACCCTACATACCCTTCCCCTCACTCCAATCTTCCCCCCTTTTCCACGGCCATCTTCCAACTCCCCTTTCCTATTAATATATATTAATATTTAATATGATAATAATATACTGTATATAATTTATGTAATATACATTGTTATCTTTAAAAAAAGATATATTGTATATAATGTTATATATAACATTTTTAAAAAACATACATATAATATTTATATATAATTCCAAACTTTCATTAAGAATGTTTTTCAAATAATTATACTCAATCTAATATTTTTGTTTAACCAATATTTATAATATATATAGAAATTTGGACTCTTAATTTTTTCATCGTTTTAATTATTTATTCTTTTTTAATTTAAAGTTAAATTTTATTTAATCAATTAGTTTATAATGAAAAACAACATGACTTGCATAAAGACAAAAAATTTAATTTTAAAATTAATAAATAAATTATATACTTAATTAATAATATTAGTTATTACTCAATTTTTTCATAAGTAATAAATGCGACATATATATTATCATTATTTTTCATTAAATATCTAAAATTATTTAGAACATTTGTTAGAATTTATGGATGGGTGTAAGTATAATGATATATATTATTGTAATATGCCAAAACATATCATGTATATTATTTATAATATTTATATATAATCAAAATTTCATGATTGTTTTGTCAAATAAATTTATGGGATTGGACAAAACTTCATGATATATATATATCTACTCATGTGGCAAAACCATCTTTTTTTCAAAAATATATTTTCATTTTTTATTTACTTTTTATTTTCTAATTTTATATACACTCAATTTACAATTTTAATTAATCAATTAAATTTTATTTTATATTATATTCATGTGTCAATAAAAATTGGCTTGATTGGTTACAATGCAACTCATATCACGTGGGTTTAAAATTTACTGCTAATATTGTGTATTTGAGTTAGATTATATATAAGTGATTATGAGGATAAGTGATTATTCATAATAGATTATGAGAATAAGTGATTATGTTAAAAGTAAATTGTGTTTGAATATTTTTAACCCATAAGTGATTTTGAGAAAAAAAATATGTTTTGATATTAGGGTTTAAGTGATTATTGAGTGGATAATGAGAAGAAAAAATGAAATAAGTGATTATGAGATATAAGTGATTATCATAAGCTGGAAAAAATAGTTTATGAAAATAATCACTTAAATCGCCATAAGTGATTATTTTGATCTGGATTATGTTTGTTTACTAGTCACATAATCACTTTTCTTTACCCTATAATCACTTATAATTTAAAACAAACAGGCTGGAAAACTTCGTTGTTGAGTTATCCTAACCTTGATGGTTCTTAGGATCCAACTCATATAAGCTTTTATTTATAAAAAAATTATTTTAATGACCTTGATGAATTCAAGAAAAATAATTTGATCTACATAATGATAAAAATTAAATATTAAAATTAATAAATCTGTTATATTTCTACTGAATGATATGAATTATTATTTAACTTTTTCATAATAATGATATAATATATATAATGATTACATAAATTATAAAAAAATTACTAAATATTTAATAAAAAATGATAATATACATTCACATCTCGTACTCACAAAACAATTGATTAGTAAGATATGTTATTGAGTATATGTAATTTATTTATTAATTTTAAAATTAAAGTTTCATATTTATTTGTGTCAAATGCATTATTTTTTAATGGAAATTAATTGATTAAAAGAGATTATAAACAAATCAAATAATTAAAATTATGGCTAAATTGAGAGTCAACAATCATATATTAGTTGCGGTTATTTTTATAAGGGATTTTCTAGAAATTTTTTATAAAGACTTTGTAATGTTTAATGAGATTTTTCATATTTTATTTTTATCATTTATTTTTTCTCGTAAATTGTTATTAAACTTTTGTTATGAAAGAGACACTTTCAATTAATCAAATGATATTTAATGTGAATTATATTAATATATTAAATAAGGACAAAAAAAAGAATACCTATTTTTTTAAAAAAAATTTAAGAAGATAACTACTTTTTTCTAATTTACCTTAAGTAGTTCAAAGTTTTAAAAATATTATTTATAATATTATATATTAGTTTTATATTAATTATCTACTCCATCTGGTTCTTAATATAAGATAATTTTAAGTGAATCACGTGAATTAAAGAGAAAAGTTAAAACTAATTAACTATCTCGATTTTTCTAAAAATTCTAATATTTTTTTAAAATTACTCTTATTTAATCTCTCTTTTTTTTTTAAATATATTAAATAGAGATATTTTTTAAAAATATATAATAAATATTATTTTAAATATTATAAATAATCTTATATTTAAAATTAAGATAAAAAATTTTATATATAAAATTATAGGAAGTATATATTAATGGGATGGGGAAGGGGAACGTGGGACATTGGGGAAGGGAATATAGGGTGGCGGCTATGCCCGCCACTCTATTTGTACAAATATAAAAAGAAAAAATTAGCCTCCCCAATCGGTAAAAGTTGAGGACCAAAATTAATAGCATCCCGATAAATAATTTGTAAAATATAGTGTCTTGTTAAATTAGTAAATTTATTTTTAAATTTTTTTTTGTATATCACTCAAATTGCCTAACGTTGGGAATTTAAATTTAATGGTCCTCATAGTAGATTGTTCTATGCAGCCTGTATATTAAAAATGAGATATATACACGATATGCATAAAATAATTAATGGACTAATTATTTGGTGCTTTGCAATCTACAGCTAAAAGAATTTAAAATAAAAAACAAAAAATGGGAGAGTAGAGGATTGCGGAATGTGAAAAAAGAGAAAATTGCTCTTTTGACATAATATTTTTCTTCTTATCTTGCAGATAGAGGATAAATGACGAAGTGATTTTAGTGTAAAATGTAGGAACTAAATATGTTATATTTAATGAAGTAAGGCTCCTTTGGTTTTTAGTTGGTTAAAAATGACTTTTAATAGAATTGGTTTTGTAACGTAGTTATGATAAAAATTGATTTTGGATTAACATGTTTATGTTTGAATTATTTATTTTAAAATTGGTTTTGACAAAACTCATAATTTTTCTTCAAATTGAGTTTAAATTCTATCCCATGATTAATTTAATTTTCTTGAACTAAAATTTAATTTTTATTTATTTAATCGAGAACATAATATATATGATGTAACATTTTTTCATAGGTTATAGTCCAAAAAAAATAAAATTTTAAAGGGACATTTTAGTCATTAGATAGGAGGAATTTTATGAAAATTTTATTTTCTTAATTTTTTTATTTTTTCTTATTTTTATTGGTTTATTTTTATCTGACTTTAAAATAAATATAGATAAAAATGGAGAAGTAGAACAGAATAGTATGGAGCGGATCACTTCTTCCAAAACTTGGTTTGGGAAGAAAAATGATTTTGAAACAGATAAGCAAAATTTGCCAAATATAGAAACAAATACATTAAACTTGGTTTTTATCCAAAACTTGATTTAAGAAGTGTTTCGAAACAGACCCTAAATATGTTTTTTTTATTTGGGTCCATTGTTAAAGAATAATGGATTTTTACTAGGTACTTTCTATATTTGTAATCTAAAATATTGCATTGAGGACATTTGAAAAAAATATTTTTTATTTATACATATTTAAAAAGGTAAACGAATTTCAACAACTCTTTTATAAGCCAGTATTCATCCCTTGTTTGAGACCGGGGCCGCGGCCGGGGGGGGGGAAGACACTTAAAGACCTCCATGTAAAAATATTGCCAAATGAACAGTACAAGTGCTGAATTCAGTTGATTCGAGTTGGGAATTCAGTTTACAGGAGTACTAAAATTTTAATCTGGGTCCTTGGAAGGGAATATTTTCATATGGGGGTCCTTAAGTGTCTTTCTCCCTATATTATTTTACTTGTTAGTACATAGCATTATATAGGTAGATAGAAGGTACTTCCTATGTAATTCTAATGGGTTGACATATTCATCACAAGTTACTCCACACAACGTCCAACAAAGATAATACAGTAACGTTCTACACCCATTAATGGCGAGTCTCTCAGTCTTCAATTAATTCAAGTCTGCAGTGTTGCCTGCTCTTTTGTGGTTCTTGGTCCCACCTTCATCATCCATGATTAACCCCATTCAATGAGTAAGTAATTTGAAAAGTTTTATTTACAAGACATATTGTAAAAGCTCTTGTTATTTAAGATATCAATTATTTTTAATGATCCCTACATTTCAAATTTTCAAAATATAGGAAACAATCAATTAAATTATGTAATCAAGAAAATAGTTAGACATAAATATATTATAAAGAGTTTTTTTTTACAAAAATCTTTATTCAATATTTTCACTTAATTTTTTTTCAACTCATACTTCGTAATAAAATATTTATTTTAACTAAAAATAAAATTAGAAAAAATATATTAATTTATCAGAAAAAAATAATTTATTTTTTACATTTTAAAATAAAACATATTTAAAAATATCTATTACATTTTGGAATAGAAATAGTAGTGTTTAAGGAGTATTAAATTATTTTTTTCAATTTTACTCAACATTTATGGTAGAAAGTGAGATCAAAAGAGATATAATTATAATAAGATTATAATTTTATGAGAATAATATTAAAAATTTATAATATTGTTTTGAAAGTTTTTTATGACTTAACTTATCTCAACTAATTTTTTTAATATATATAAAGTAGTTAAAAGTGTTAAAATGATTTATAATTGATCTCCCCAATCATACACTTAATATTTTATATGAGAAAATCATATAGAAATTTAAAAAAATAAATAATTGAATTTGGGCCATTAAAATTTGATCTAAATCGTTGAAAACTAAAGAGGAAAGAAACCAAAGAGGGAAAAAAAAATTAGGGATCAAATGAGATCACTCGCAAACCACATAAATACTTCCTCCATTTCAAAATATATGAGATATTTTTAAATATATTTTGTTCTAAAATATAATAGATAAATAACTTTTATCTAATAAATTAATGTATTTTTTTAATTTTATTCTTAATTATAATAAATTTATTATTACAAGTCACGTGTTAAAGAGTTAAGTAATTTGTGAAATTTTTTTTTGACGACATCTAACTATTTTCTTAGTTTTAATGATTTAATTATTTATTTATTTATTTTTTCAAACGGAGGGAATACTCCTCTCATTGTTACCTCATCTCATTGTTATAAATAGTGGTGTAACTATGCGGAAGGCAGGCAAGCAATGAAGAAATAGTGAAAGCTCAAAGCTAAAAATATGTGGAGGCTAAAGATAGGAGAAGGAGGGAATGATCCATACTTATTCAGTACAAATAACTTCGTGGGGAGGCAAACATGGCAGTTTGATGCTGAAGGTGGAAGTGAGGAGGAGAAAGCTCAAGTTGAAGCTGCTCGTCTCAACTTCTCCTCTAATCGCTTCCATTTTAAAGCCTGTGCTGATCTCCTTTGGCGATTTCAGGTTCTTTTCTTGTCTGCTAAATTCTACTTTTGATTAGGCTCCATATTATTTTAATTATAATGAGTCTTTTTCTACGTACTGACTGTGTCTCACTGTTAATATTTAATTTGTTTATGATATTTTTAGATTATTTGAACTCATCGATGAAGAATATTAGTGATGAAACTGACAGTTGAATTTCATCATTTGAACTATAGTGAAGGGATTGACCGAAAAATAAAAAAACTATAGATAGGGGAAAAAATTAAATTTGAATATTCAAAAGTAAAGTAAGGGAGGAACTTGAGTTTCTGGGGATCAACTTGCCCATTTTAATAAACGTGAGTTTCAGTGGCTTTTACGGTCTCTCACATTTTATTTTGGCCAGAAGGTCTTTCAAGTTCCAAAACACATCATTTCGATTTTCATCCCACATCTTTTCTCCACTCCTTCCTCTCAAAACCTAATACCTCCTTTACACGCGCGCGCACACACTAGAAGTTAGGTAAATTAAGAACGAGATTTTAAATAATTATATATAATTTAAATTTAAATATCTGTATTATTTTATTTGTGAAAAATATGATTTTTTTGTCAAACTAAAAGATATCATTAAGGATGTATTATATTTTATTTTTGTAATATATCAGTCAAGCCTCAATTGAGGAAAATTCTCTTAAATCATTCACAAAAGTCGAACTTGAATCCTTATTTAAAAACTGTTCAATTCTTTATCACTCAAGTCCAGTTACTATTAGTTTTAGCAACTCCCTTTGGTATGTAGAAATTGGCACTTTAAGTATTTTCACATGAATCAAGAAAATCATTGAATAATTTTTTTTCAATATACAAGGAATTAAAGAAGATTATAGTAAAATTTAATAATATTTTACTAAAATATTTATAATTAAAATACTTTTTATATAATTATCTTATATTCAATATTATCGAATTAAATTTAAGTATTGTAAGGCCCAATTGCTGATAAAGTTAGTAATACAAAGCTAAACCATCCCAAGACATGCTTTAAATGGGCTAATTTGAAAAGCTTGTTTAAAAAAAAGGCTCATTTTCTGAAGCCCAACCCTTCCTCAACAAGCTTGCGAGCTAGCCCTTAAGCCCACATATTTTTTCTATTTAAAATCTCTTACATGAATATCAAATGCCATTTATTATCATCATATGATGCAATTGTTTTATATACATAAATTCATCATATTAATACAATTTACCTTCACAATATAATTAAATTGAAATTCTAATAATTCTAACCATCATTATTAATTCACAAGCCAAAACCAAAGTCTAAAGATAACTTATAAATTCTACAATTCAAACATTCATTGAAGTTCAAAGAAAATGTTGCATAAAAAAAGTCTATAGAAAATGTTCAGGAGGTACGATCACCAAAAAAGGATATTAGGTTTAGTGGGGGATTTTTTTTTCAATGTTTTAGTTTCTTACCCAAGTGTTAAAAAACAAGCTAGCTCACAGCCCATATGAGTTTGACCCTTTTTTCCTAAGCTTAGCAGGTTTGGACCAATAAGCCCATTTTTTTTTATTCGAGTTCAAAATTTCCAAGTGTAGCCTATTCTTCTTAGTGGGTTAAATGGGCTGACCTGTTGGGTTTAATTCTTATTTTCAACTCTAATTGGGCATAGCTCTTTTAATCTAATTTTTTTCATTTATAAAATTTGAACCATACACCTTACTTAATGGATATCAAATTTTTACACCTTATTTAAAAGGAATTAAGTCCCATTCATTTAATTCAATCACTGATAACTACCAATAAATACTCTCTTAAGCACTTTTTTCATATTAATGGAGCGTAAAACAAAAAAAAAATCAATACTTTATCAAAATTCTAAAGTAATAAATACTTCTTTTGATCACTTTTATAAGGGTTTTATAATTGAAATTACGTGGACTAAAGTAGGTAGTTAAAAATTAGTTAGAAATTTTGATTTTATAAAAAAATACTATACATTCCTAAAGTATTCTTAATAAAAACTATTAATTTTTATTTTACATTAGCTTAGAAAGAGATAGTTAAAACTATCAAGGACATTTGTGAAAATAATCTATTAATACTTCATGAAATTTTACAAAAAAGAACCACAAAATTCTTCTAAAAAGGCCCTTATATTAGGTATTAAAGGGAATTTTGAAAAATCACAAAAATTCCAAAGTAACAATTTATACGATTTAGTTTACATTTTTAGTTTTCATCAATTAAAAATCATCAATATATCAATATAAATTTATAAAGAGTCACATTATTTATTAGTTAGAAATAATAATACTCAACTCAAATTGAGTGTAATACACCAAATGCTCTTCTAATGTAAATAAAATGTGGCTCACGTTGACTTCTGTTTCCTTAAAAATGTAACTTTAATAAATTAGATGACCCAAATTGAAACTCTAATATCAAGTGGATAGTCAACGATACAATAAAGTTGATGAGTAGGCAACTCATCCCATAATTGCGTTTCCAAGTTGGACTCGGAATCTGGCCCATCTAGCTAACTAAATATTTCCCCATATCCCTTACCCTGTTTGTGCGGGGTAAGGCATTAATATGTTGGACCTTTATTATGTGGTTGATCCTTGTTTTAAAGTCCAAAGTGATGCTTGTGATTTTTAAATTGTCGTGTTGATTAATTTATGTCATGCAGTTTTTAAGAGAAAAGAATTTCAAGCAAACAATACCAAGCGTGAAGATAAAAGATGAAGAGGAGATAACATCTGAAAAAGTTATCAATACAGTGAAAAGAGCAGCACATTACATGTCTGCCATACAATCTAAGGATGGTCATTGGCCTTCTCAAATTGCTGGACCTCTCTTCTTTATGCAACCTTTTGTAAGTTTGTGCTTATAGCATTTTCATTTAACTTCATATAGACTCTTCATCAAATCTTATAATTCTATAACATTAATTAAAGGAAATGGTGCAGATATTTTGTATGTATGTTACAGGGCAGCTTGATCCTCTGTTCCCTAAAGAGTATCGTAAAGAAATCCTATGTTACTTATACAATCACCAGGTGAGGTTTCTAATCTATCTCACTCATTAAATTATCATATCAAATTTGAAATGAATTATTTAATGTTACGAGAACATGCATGTATGTTTCGAGTTGAAGAATGAAGATGGAGGGTGGGGACTACATATAGAGGGTCATAGCACCATGTTCTGCACAGCACTTAGCTATATATGTATTCGCATTCTTGGAGAAGGGCCTGATGGCGGTCAACACAATGCTTGTTTTAGAGCTCGAAGATGGATTCATGATCATGGTGGTGTTACTTACATACCCTCTTGGGGAAAAACTTGGCTTTCCGTAAGTCACCTCTATTAACCACTTTTGATTTGTCATTCAATTGACATACTCTCCACTTGATTTGCATCCTCTAAGTGATATGGTTCTATAGATACTTGGTGTATTTGAATGGTCTGGAAGCAACCCAATGCCTCCTGAGTTTTGGCTCCTGCCTTCATTTCTTCCTATGCATCCAGGTAATTCATTTGAATTGAACCAAATATTACGTACTTTTCACTTGATCTAACCTAAGCAATCTGTTTACTCTTTTCTGTGTTAATTAATGAATGCAGCAAAAATGTGGATCTATTGCCGATCAGTCTACTTGCCTATGTCTTACTTATATGGAAAAAGGTTTTTGGGTCCAATCACATCACTTATTCTTCAGTTGAGGCAGGAACTTCATGTTGAACCTTACCATAAAATTAATTGGAACAAAGCTCGCCACCTTTGTGCAAAGGTGATGTGTTTATCCAATTATTTATCAATTTGCACCCTATATGTTTGTAGTTGATTTGTTATTGTTATTATGGACTAATGAACAAAAATCATTTATATATTACAGGAGGATCTTTACTCTCCGCATCCCTTGATACAAGATCTCATGTGGGATAGTTTATATATACTTACTGAGCCAATTCTTACTCATTGGCCCTTGAATAAATTGATTAGAGAGAAAGCCCTTCAAATAACAATAAAGCATATCCACTATGAAGATGAGATTAGTCGATACATGACGGCTGGATGTGTGGAAAAGGTCTCATTTCTATAGTTAAAATCAAATGAATTGAAATTAATTCAAGATAGGAAAGAGTAGAATTCTAATAAAAAAAGTCTTTCTATGTACTTGTCACAGTCTTTATGCATGGTTGCATGTTGGGTTGAAGATCCAAATGGAGATGCTTTCAAGAAGCATCTTGCTAGGGTTTCTGATTATTTATGGGTTTCAGAAGATGGAATGACAATGCAGGTAAAATTAAGGGATAATAATTATGAGAAATTAAATGATAACAAATTCAAATTCACCTAGATATGTTGCTTAATTAGTATGGGGGAAGTTAAACTTTCTTGGAAGTACATCACTGGCAATTGCTTGGTTAAAAAACATAAAGAAATTTTTGGGAAGTTGGGATTTAATTAGGAAAATCTTACTTTTCAAGCAAAACCTTGTCAAGTGGTTTATAATATATATATTTTTAAAACATTGTTAACTTCTTAATCCATTTTTTAATGAAACAGGTATTTATATGTTTGACACTAAAACATAATATATATGTATTTAAAAAGATAATTTGAACTTCCTAGAAAATAAAAAATGAAACAAGGAAAAAGTTAATAACATACTATATTTATTTAATATCTTAATTATACTTGAACTTTCTAGGATTTTTCAAAAAGTTAATTTCACATGAAATATACCAAGTGGCTTCTTAGATCTAAGTTAAACAATGTTTTTATATAAGAACATTTAATTTGTTTTGATAAACATAAATAGTTCCATGTTTGGTATTTATGTGCAGAGTTTCGGAAGTCAATCATGGGATGCTGGCTTTGCTATTCAAGCATTGCTTGCCACTAACCTAATTGAAGAAATTGCTCCCACACTAGCAAGAGGACATTGTTTCATCAAGGAATCTCAAGTTTGTTTTATTCTGATGAAAAAACTTAATTGACTTAGTATTTATCTAGAGAGATTTGTGTGTGTTGTGTGTTGTGTGTTGTGTGTGTGTGTGTGTCATAAATTTTACATATTTGTACACTTTCAGTAGCTATTAAAAAACAATTCTTATATATGATATATAATGGCATAAAGGTTAAGGATAACCCTTTTGGTGACTTCAAGAGAATGTATCGTCACATTTCTAAAGGATCATGGACCTTTTCCGATCAAGACCAAGGATTGCAGGTTTCAGATTGCACAGCTGAAAATTTGAAGGTGATGGACTAGATACTTAATTATGCATATGTAAGTTTATTTTCACATAATATGTTACAATATATTATTATTGTTTCAGTGTTGTCTTCTTTTATCAAAACTGCCACCGGAGATTGTGGGTGAAAAGATGGAACCAGAGAGATTGTTTGATTCTGTCAATATATTACTGTCACTTCAGGTGATTTTTTTCTTTTTAAATTTGAATCAATTGATGAATATTCTATTTGGCATGGCACTTATAAAGATGTTTTTGTTATAATTTATTTGCAGAGTAAAAAAGGTGGTTTAGCAGTTTGGGAACCAATTAGAGGAGAAGATTGGTTAGAAGTAAGAACTTCATCACTTTATTAATATATGATTATTTTGGACTTGAATAAATTGGTACATATCCTATAGATATATATATATATATATATAACTTCTTTAGACATATATGGCTGACCAACATCATGAACCAAAAACTTATTATCTATTGAGGACAAGAAAGAAAAGGCACATATATTTCTTATCTTGCAAAATAAAGTTTTCCTTAATAGAAATGAAAATGCATTAATTTGCATGTTTGGGAGAGCAGGTGTTGAATCCCATAGAATTTTTTGAGAATATAGTAGTTGAGCATGAATGTGTTGAATGCACTGGGGCAGCAATACAAGCTCTAGTTTTGTTCAAGGAGTTATATCCAACACATAGAAACAAAGAGATTGAGAATTTCATTGCCAATGCTGTAAGATTTATTCAAGATACACAAACAAAAGATGGTTCTTGGTATGGAAACTGGGGAATTTGCTTCATTTATGGTACTATGTTTGCACTTGCTGGACTTGTTGCTGCTGGCAAGACCTACGAGAATTGTTCTTCCATTCGCAAAGCTGTGAATTTTCTACATACAACACAACAAAAGGATGGGGGGTGGGGAGAGAGCTATCTTTCATGTCCTAGAAAGGTAAATTATTATCTTTCTGAGTTTGATCAATAATATTATTTTATGGTCGACTAGTTAGTTTCAAGGCATTTCATGAATGATACAGAAGTACCTACCATTAGAAGGAAATCAATCAAGTGTGGTACAAACAGCATGGGCTATGATGGGTCTTATTCATGCTGGTCAAGTAAGTCATGAACCATATCTTTAGAACATATATAGGACGATACACACATCAAAACCACATCAAGAAACCCTAATTTCAAATTTAAATGACACGTAACTAATTTCTTTTCCAAATCCATTCAAATTTCTCACAATTAAGATTGATTTATATATCATCAAACATCTACGAAGCATGAATTCCAAACTTTCAATGGCAATTGTTAGATGATGACAACAAAGGAAAAAGTTCACAAAAAAAAATGATAAAAATCCTTATTCTTAATTCCATTATTGTAAAAAAAAAGTTCAAATTCCTAAAAGCATGAGAGGATGTTTCTCAGTATGCTATTTAATATGGATTTTATTTGGTTTGATAGGTAGAGAGAGATCCAACTCCTCTTTATCGCGGAGCAAAAGTTCTAATCAATTCTCAGTTAGAAGATGGAGATTGGACCCAACAAGTGAGTCTCTCTCTCTCTGTCACATACTTATTTAATTAATTTTAAGTCATTAAATATAAAATTGAAATTGGATGTTTGGGATTTTATTTTTAGGAGCTAACAGGAGTATTTATGAGGAATTGTATGATGCATTATCCAATGTACAGAAACATCTTTCCCATGTGGGCTCTTTCGGAATATTGCAAGCGACTTCCATCATAAGCTAAGCCTCTTTAATATGGTTCTACTTCGTAATGCAATGGAGATTCATACTACCCTATGTGTAAAAGCTAGCCTTTATAACGATATTGAAGTATGTTTATTTATAAATAATGTTTGTACAATCATCTGTAATCTAAGTGGAGGATATACCCGAAAACATGTAAGCCTGAAAAAAATAATTAAGGTTAGCATGAGTGATATGGATTTTTGTCCCTTAATCAAAGTTGAGGGTTTAATTCTTAATTTTTATGTGTGTATATATATATATATATATGAAACAAGTTTAGTTGAGAGGAGCTTGCCTTTTGTATTTAATATCCCAGGGGAAAGTAGCCACTGTAGTTTAGACAATCAACCATCATTTCTTGAGTAATTTATCTTTAAGTGATATAATGTTATCACTAGATTATAAGTAAGTTACTATTCAGTTATAAAAACGTTATCATATGCAAATATCGTATTTTATCCGTATATTTTAATAAAAATTAATAAAGAATAAAATATAAGAAAAAGAAGATAATGATAACATAATAATGGTTTCCTTGTATTTTTTTAATATTGTAATTGTTGTACAAAATTTCTAATATTGAAAACCCAAAAATCACTCCCCAAATCCAATTTCTTTTCTTTTAAGACTTTCGAAAAAAATCCTAACACTTTCTTTTAGTCTCTTTTTTTTTTAAATAGAATAATCAAATCAATTTCCTTTTTTAAAGAAATGTCAAAAAAATCCTATCCCTTTCTTTTAGTTTCTATTAAAAAAAACCAATCAAATTAATTTCCTTTCTTTTAGGATTTTCAAAAATAAAAATCCTATCTCTTTATTTTAGAATATTCAAAAATCCAATCTCTTTCATTTAAGATTTTAAAAAAACACACAGGAAAAGAAGAAAGGAGAATTCTTTTCAACTTAGATTGCGTTCAAAATATCTCTTGTTTGCTGCTTTTTGTAAATAATTTTAAATCGCTTTTAAATAAAGAAAAGAAATCTCTTTTTCAAAGATTAATATTTATTAACCTTTGAAAAAGATTAAAAAAAGATTAGAAAAAGGTTAATACATTAAAAAGACAATGAAAATAAGCCAGCATTGGACCTTGAGAGCCCCAACACAATTTCCTCTTTTGCCATATATAGTAGGGACACTGGAGAGCAAATTGATTGAAGCCAACAAGTGACCACTTCTCCAAGCCTCTCTCCCATCGTTGTCTGGTGTATCATGTTAGGTTGGCTGGTCACCTAAGAGGGGGGAATTTGGTGATGCAAGATTTTCGTCCTTTTTGAATCACACCCCAACTTTACCAGATGTGCAGCAAAACATGGATGAACAAAGAGAATAAAGTGCAGCAATTGAATAGAAAAGATGAAGAGCAAGGTAGAAGTATTTATCTTAGTTCAGCCTAACCACTTGACCTACGTCCAGTTCTCAAGCCACCACTTAAGATTTTCTACTATATCCCACAAGTTTGATCTGGGCACTTGTAAAGTTTCAATACATTCCACAAGTTTCGAAATCTGGCCCATCTAGCTAACTAAATATTTCCCCATATCCCTTACCCTGTTTGTGCGGGGTAAGGCATTAATATGTTGGACCTTTATTATGTGGTTGATCCTTGTTTTAAAGTCCAAAGTGATGCTTGTGGTTTTTAAATTGTCGTGTTGATTAATTTATGTCATGCAGTTTTTGAGAGAAAAGAATTTCAAGCAAACAATACCAAGCGTGAAGATAAAAGATGAAGAGGAGATAACAACTGAAAAAGTTATCAATACAGTGAAAAGAGCAGCACATTACATGTCTGCCATACAATCAAAGGATGGTCATTGGCCTTCTCAAATTGCTGGACCTCTCTTCTTTATGCAACCTTTTGTAAGTTTGTGCTTATAGCATTTTCATTTAACTTCATATAGACTCTTCATCAAATCTTATAATTCTATAACATTAATTAAAGGAAATGGTGCAGATATTTTGTATGTATGTTACAGGGCAGCTTGATCCTATGTTCCCTAAAGAGTATCGCAAAGAAATCCTATGTTACTTATACAATCACCAGGTGAGGTTTCTAATCTATCTCACTCATTAAATTATCATATCAAATTTGAAATGAATTATTTAATGTTACAAGAACATGCATGTATGTTTGGAATTGAAGAATGAAGATGGAGGGTGGGGACTACATATAGAGGGTCATAGCACTATGTTCTGCATAGCACTCAGCTACATATGTATTCGCATTCTTGGTGAAGGGCTTGATAGAGGTCAAGACAATGCTTGTTTTAGAGCTCGAAAATGGATTCTTGATCGTGGTGGTGTCACCTACATTCCCTCTTGGGGAAAGACTTGGCTTTGCATATGTCTCCTATAATTTATCATTTACTTCAGCTTTTATTACTTTCATCCTCTTATTGATATATGCTAGTATATATATAGATACTTGGTTTATTTGAATGGTCTGGAAGCAACCCAATGCCTCCTGAGTTTTGGCTCTTGCCTTCATTTCTTCCTATGCATCCAGGTAATTCATCTAAATTGAACCAAATCTTCACTCAATCTAACCTAAACAATTAGTTCACTCTCTTCTGCATTAATTAATTAATGAATGCAGCAAAAATGTGGATATATTGCCGATCAATCTACATGCCTATGTCTTACTTATATGGAAAAAGGTTTGTGGGTCCAATCACAGCACTCATTCTTCAGTTGAGACAAGAACTTCATGTTGAACCTTACCATAAAATTAATTGGAACAAAGCTCGCCACCTTTGTGCAAAGGTGATGTGTTAATTATCTCCAATTATTTAATTGCACCCTATGCGTATATAGTTGATTTGTCATTGTTATGATGGATTAATGAATAAAGATTGTTTATATATTTTAGGAGGATCTTTACTCTCCACATCCCTTGATACAAGATCTTATGTGGGATAGTTTATACATACTTACTGAGCCACTTCTTACTCATTGGCCCTTGAATAAATTGGTTAGAGAGAAGGCCCTTCAAGTAACGATGAAGCATATCCACTACGAAGGAGAGACTACTCGATACATGACTGGTGGATGTGTGGAAAAGGTCTTATTTCCCTAGTTGACATCAAATGAATTGAAATTTATTTAACATAGGGAGAAGAATTCTAAAATAAAAATATAATTCTATATTTTTCACAGTCTTTATGTATAGTTGCTTGCTGGGCTGAAGATCCAAATGGAGATGCTTTCAAGAAGCAGCTTGCTAGGGTTCCTGATTATTTATGGGTTTCAGAGGACGGAATGACAATGCAGGTGAAATTAAGGGATATTAATTATGAGAAATTATTTGATAATAAATTTAGATTCACTTGCATATGTTAGTGAGTATGGGGGAAGTTAGGGCATGTTAAACTTTATGGAAGTGAATCAATGGCTTGCTTGGTTAAAAAACATATAGAAATTTTATGGAAGTTGAGATTTAATTCGGGAAGTCATACTTTTTGAGCAAATCCTTGCCAAATGGTTTATAATATATATATTTTTAAAATGATTCCTAACCCATATCCTTAATAAAAAAAGGTATTTATGTCTTTAACACCAAAACATAATATATTTATTCAAACAATAATCTGAACTTCCTGAAAAATAAAAAATGAAACATGCAAAATGTTAATAACATTTAAAAACTCAATAACATAATACATTTATTTAAAAAGTTAATTATACATGAACTTTCTAAAACTTTTCAAAAAGTTAACTTCACCAAAAGTGCACCAAGCGGCCTCTAAGTTGTAACATCCTACCTCCTGACACCTCCGCACTTAACCAAAAACTTCAAAATCTGATCATACACACCCTGACATCTCAAAACAACTTTTCATATTCATAAACACAGCGAAAACGACACAAAAGCACCAAAAATTGGGCTGGGGCCGCGGCCGCTACAGTACCGCCGCGGCTTCGGCCTCCCCTATCTCAACATCGCTTCTGTCTCCTCCGGCGCCGCGGCCTGCCTTCCCTCGCCGCGGCGCCCCCTGCTGATATACCATATCAGCAATTTCAACACTCCGGGGCGACCTTCTGACGCGCATAACTTTATGCTCCGACCTCCGATAGACTCGAATCCAACTCCTACAAGTCAATCTAGTCCCCATCTATCCAAGGACACCACTTTTACCTCAATCCGACTCCGTATGGAGATTCTGGACCCCTGACACCGTTTTGACCACTTATTGACCAAAACTCACCACTAGCCACCTCCAAATGCCACCAAAGGCAACTGGTCGCTCAGAGACCATTCATACAGGTCCAAAACCCCCAAACCGACCTGTCCAAAGAGGTTTTACCTAAGAGGAACCACCCCTCTGAGATTTGACCCCTTGAAACCCAACCTGATCAAATGGGTTACAGGCCCTTACGCAAACCAACAAGGCTCAACAACACTCTGGACTTACCAAAACAGTCACACATACTTCTCAACAACGTTCAACCATACATACCACATACATAAACATCCATACATAGCCAATCTCAATCATAACATTATCCATTACAAACCATGCTATCCTACTTGGCAGAAGATACTAATACAACATACACATGCTACATAGACTATTCCCACGTACACAGCTACTCCTGCGTCTTCTCCGGACTAGTGCCAGAACCGTCACCTGAAAGGTTAGTTTATGGGAGAGGGGGTGAGACAATGTCTCAGTAACCAAAAACAACAACCACACACACATATATATACTGATCCACACAGTCGTGCAATGCAATGCTAATGAATGGTATACATGTTCTCCCTCATACACGGCTAGAACCACGAGCTATCGTCATCATAAGACATTCCATAGATGATTCCCTTCCAACAGTCGGTGAAGACCGATTCCAGGACATCACCAAGCTCACCTTACCCTAATGCAACCAGGCCAATGGTTACACTAGAGTTCGGACCGTGGCTCTCCTTCCCCTGGACCATCACGAATTGATGGTGATTTAGAGAAGATGCATCCCCAAATCCACAGTCACCTGGCTCTCCCTAGGAGAGGATTTAGTGACAGGGATATCATATCATATCATATCATGTCCTCTACCGCCTGGCTCTCCCATGGAGAGGATTTAGCGATAGGGATCTTTATCACATCATATCTCATCATCATCACCTCATCATCCATTTCTCACTATGCAATCATGTGGTGATGATATCAATGTCATGCCAACATGCCTCTACATACATATATACATATACTATCATATCATATATCATATGGACATGCTAGCATGCAATAGTATGGGGATGCTACACATCATAACATATACAATCATCAAGCCGTGCATACCACGATATGTAGAAAACCGTACACACATACACAATCAATATCGTGGTATGAAAAGGAACATGCATATACGTACATATACATATCAACATATCATCACATAAAATAAACATCCGGTTACCTTAATTGTCGTTACCACACACACACGATTTCCACAAGCTTCCTTGAACTGTCCAGTACGCGTGAACCCCTCTCGATTAGCCAACAACCTTTATCATGTCACAAATCTCCCATTAGCACAATATACCAACAAATCAAACCTCACAATTCCACCACATTAACCTAACCCAAGGTTCCAACACCCTTTACACGCATCAATAAGCTCTTAGGGATTACTCAAACACTACACAACCTCAAATACCTCGGATTCCTAAGAGCTATTACCGAAGACAACCTAGGGTTAAGCTCTAAACACACATAAACCCTTCAAAACTCACATCAAAGCAACAAGAACACAAAACACACTTCAACAACCCCAAGACAACCATTTCAATCGGTGGATTTCACCTCAACCCGGAAATCCAACCATACAACCGAAAATCCCAAATTTCAACCGAAGAAACTGGAGAGAGAGGAGTAGGGAACGCTTACCAACTTGAATCCAAGCTCCCGATGGACGAGGATCACTCTGGAACACCGAAAATGCCGAACCCTAGCACTGCTCCTCGTCTCTCTGCGTCGCTCCCTTCATTTCCTTTCTTTCTTTCGCGTCCGACTGATCCGGATTTAAATAATTTTTCCGACTCTCGCCGCGGCTCTAACACTCCTCGCCGCGGCTCGACCAAATTTTCCAAAACAACACCACTGGAAAGCTTCTCGCCGTGGCGGCCCTGCTCTTCGCCGCGGCGTGGAGCACTACCAGACTCCACTTGAGCCTTCCTCCGTCCTGATTGTGAACACCGTATTTTGTCCGGGTAATTTTAAAAGAATACATATAAATATAATAAAAAATAAATAATAAAATAATAATAATAATAAATAACTAAATAATGAAAATGGCAAAAAAAAAAGGGAAAAGATAAAATAACAAAAAAATAAAATAAATAAATAAATAAATAAATAATAATAAAAATAAATAATAATTTATAAAAAAAATTATTAATTAATTAATAAAAAAAATTTTTTTTTCAACCTTGGGCTGAAATAATCAGCCCAAGGTGGACTTGAGCCCATTTGGGGCTCAAGTCCAGTCTTCGCTGTGCCCTTCCTGAGGGCTCCCTCCCGTGCAGAAGGAACTGAGGTAGAGACAGTAGAGAGACCGAGAGGCAGAGGAGAGAGGGAGCTCAGACCACCGAGGAGCCGTGAGCTCGAGAGAGAGACCGAGAGGCAGAGGAGAGAGGGAGCTCAGACCACCGAGGAGCCGTGAGCTCGAGAGAAAGACCGAGAGAGCCATCGGGACAGAGGAGCAACCAAAGAGGCGAAACCGAGGGAGCTTTAGGGCTCGGTGGATGGAAAAATCAGAGAGAGCAGAGAGGGGAGAGCCGCGAGAGCAAGGACAACGGCTGCTCCACTACTCTGTACCAGGTACGGCAGGGTAGTGGAGGTCTTCAGACGAGCCACGTTCTGCAGGGAAGCGACAAAAGGACACCTCCACTGCTCGGGATCTCGTACGGTAATGAAGTGGCGAGAAGGGGCGTAGGGGATGAGCATGAAAGGGGACCGAAAAAAAAAAAAGCAGCAGCCACGCGCTCTGTGCAAGGAGGAAGATCACTCACGGAGACACTATAAAAGCCGAGGGAAAGCAATTGTGAGAGGGGGGGATTTTTGGGGGGCATTGGAAATCCGAAGAGAGGGGAGCATCCGAGAGAGGGAGACATAGAGAGGACTCGGGGGCAGAGATACAGAGAGGAAAAGAGAGACCGAGGATGCCGTGAGGAGAAATTCCAAGGAGCAGAGGAAGAGCAAAGCCGAGGAGGAAGGAAGGAGACTTGACAAATGTAGAGGTGTAAGGTATAAGAGTTTCAATTGAGCTTTGTATCAAGCAGGGCCGTGTTGTGTGCTGACTGATTTCTTAACCTGTTGTAAGTGCTCCGGTGAACCTGAAAGCCATTAATTTCCATGCTTCATATGTTATGGACTTTACTGAATGTCTTTCCTATCAGAAAAGGTGCTGTAGTTTATGTTTTTGGAATTCACTTGTCTGGTTTGTTTAAACGCTTTAATCATGGAATGGCTTAAACTGCAATGAACATCGTTTCTGATATGTGGTTATGTTTCAAGTGTGTCTCTTCAGTATGTGACGATGTTGCTTTACTTTGATCCTTTGAACCCATCAGAGATATTCCAATAAACTTGAAATGACTGATTATTCTGTGAAACTATCAAGCTATCTCCCAATCAGAGGAGAGTGTTGTGTTTGCATCTGTAAGTTTAGTTGAGTTTGGTGCCTAGAGATCACTGAAACGCTAGAATTTTGAATTGATTCAACTGTGATTTGGATGGGATGTGGTTAGGAATTAGATCCCGGGTCATTTGTGTATCTGTTTCCATGTGTAGCTATTTTAGGACTTTCGGCCGACAGGGGGTTCAGTTGAATGCCAAACGTTTATGTTTAAATTTTGTCCCCATTCTATAGGTGTATCAAGTTGTGTATAAGTGGTAATGCTTTGTGACTCCCTGTTTTATGTTTTAGATTTAAGACTAGTAGGTGGGGATATATTATAGGCTTCCTTAAAAGCCCCTTTCGGAAAATTAAATGTAGGAAATTGTATGGCATGTGTTTATTCAATTCTAGGCTTCATAAGTGGTCATAAGACTTAGTGTTTTTATGCCTAGAAAAGACACTAGAGTTTACATCTTCTTGTATTAAGGTCATATCTAAATTATTTGAGCGATCTCGAGCCTAAACACTTTAAAATATTTGTGTGAGGAAGGACCATGATACGTGTAAATATAGTGACTTATGAGTGACCAAATCACCATATACGCTGTTTAATTTGGGGAGTTGATTTTGAAAAAATGAAAACATAAGGAGTAGTTTCCTTTTAATCTTTTGCTAAAACAAAAAAAAAGTAAGATAAAATAAAAGACAAAATATATATATATGTATAATACTTTTCCAAAAAAAAAAAAAGAAAAAAAAAAGAAAAAGGAAAGAAATGATAATAAATAAGGAGATTTTTATTAGTTTTGTTTTCTATTTTTCACAATTTTTAAATAGGAAATGTGAATAAATATTATACATATATATATATATGTATGTGACAATTTTCTCCTTATCCCTTTGAGTATTTTATAGAATAATAATAAAATGAGATGTTCTAAATGTATTCTCTTTTAAATAAGTACACAAATAAAAAATATATATATATATAAATAATAAATGATAGTAAATACATAATAAAATTTAGATGATATATATTAAAGTCTAAGTCTTAATTTCTTTTTATCATTTTTCTTTTTTTATAAAATAACCTTAATCATATTTATTTCTATATATAAAAATGATTTCATTTTCCCAATCACATTTTTTTGCCTTTTGCCACGAGTGGTATCACCGTGAGCATACAAGTGAAAATCAGTAACTTGTGAGTGATAAAGTCACCACATATGCTGATTACTATTTAAGAAAAAATAAATATATGTACATAATAATAATAGTAAATGAATAAATATATATAATATTTTAAAATTTCCTTATTGACTTTTTTATATAAATGTGTTAAGAGAATTTCATCCATTTTTTTTTGTAAATAATAATAATAATAATAATAATAATTTAGGCCAATGTTATCTATTTTCCTCTAGTTTCATTTTCCTTATTCATGTCATTTTATTTTTATTTTTATTGCCTTTTCATAAAAAAAAAAAATATTGAAGCAAAAAGTATTGATTCCTTTTGAGTCTTTATTCTCCCATTTATTTACCTCGAGTGGTAACACCGTGAGCATATACGCGCAAATCAGTAACTTGTGAGTGATAAAGTCACCGCATATGCTGGTCATTATTTTTCAACACGTAATGATCACATTTTTTTTAATTTCGTTTTTTTATATAAATTAATAGGTGTTAAAATGATTTTTATAATAAAAGAAAAAATAATTTGTACAAAAAAAATTGAAATTAACAAATTGTCTTCTTTCGATTTTTTTTATGCCTTTTGTCTCGAGTAACACTACCGCGGACACTTAGGTATCAATTGGTATATTGTGAGCGATAAAGTCACCACATGAGCCAATTGGTTTTATTTTGTGAAAATAAAATTATCCTCAAATATTTCTTTTTTCAAATCAAAATAAAATATTCAAAATTGCATATAGTTTTAATCATATTTTCTAAATTGAGTAAAAACATATTTTCTCTTTTAGAAATTGGTAAAGCAAAAAAATATATAATAAAAATGAAAAGAAAAAAAAATAATGGAAATTAATTTGTCTTTTACAAACTAAAACATATCAACCAATTTTAAAAATTATTTCCTTTGTGGAAAGACAAATTATTTTCTATAAACCTCTCTTTTCAAAGAATATATGAAATAAAAAATACCAACCTAGTGACACGCATTTTTAGTCCGAACTATGTCGACTTTGATCCCTATCGCAGGGTACGTAGGCCCCAGACTCTCATTCTGGGTCAAGTCCACCCTTGTAAATAAATAAATATTTTCTGATTTATTTGAGGTTTTGATTTACCAATTTATTTTTCCAAGTCCACTTTTGTATATAAATAACATTTTCCTCTTAATTTATTTTTCCTAACTTTTCATATTTTCATTTTAGTATTTGTTTTCATTTTTATATTTTTCTTATTTTTATATTTATTTTTGCATGTGAATGGTAAAAGGGCAACCAAACTAATTTGTAAAAAGCCATAAAAATTGCATGATCAACCTAAGGTAACCGTTCCCAGGAACGGGTGTTGTGGGGGTGCCTAACACCTTCCCCACTCACAATCGTACTCCCGAACCCAATCTCTGATTCGCAGACCAGTCCCTGTCCCTTTTTGTTTTTGTTCCGGTTTTCCAAAATTTCTCTTAAAATTTTGGTGGCGACTCCCTCTGAGATTGGCCTCCCGCCAGGCGGGCCGGTCTCACTATTTCTTTTTTATTTTCCTTTTCCCGCGCCATCCGCGTCGCATTTCCGGGTGTGACAGTTTGGCGACTCCACTGGGGACGTTTTGAGAGTCAAGCCTGTATGAGTTGACTATGTAATTTTTTATGGCTTTATGTTTATTTTGGTTGCCTTTTTAATTTTGTTTTGCCTCTCATTAGATTAGGTAATATGATTGATAATTTTGTCCGTTTGGTTGCCTTTTTAATGTTGTTTGCCTCACATGATTAAGGTAGATAATATGCTTGGTAATTTTATCTGTTCATATGCTTTTACCTGTATTGATGAGTTGAATAAAATGTGCTAGGGAGATAACATGCGGAATAAACCCTAAGATAGATGACTGTTACCTCTGTGAATATTGTTTTATCTGCTGTTTTATTTGCAGGTGGGGAATTTGGGAAATGTTTGGGTCATGAGGTTTGTATGCCCCCTTCACACACCGGGCACTTTCACGTTCAACCTCACACACATAATGGGCCCTATACCCGGGTCTGAGAGTATCCTAGGATAGTTGAAGTTTGTAACAATGCCTTTGAGGGGCTATTAAGCTCCCGGAGACCATTGTGACGACTTCACCCAGTTGTTACCTATTTGCTAAGTTTAGTCCGGGAAGAGCTATTAAAGCTCTCAAAGGATTAAGTTTACTGGATAGGGTTCCTGTCTTGATGACGGGGGCAACTTGGGGACTTTTGTTGGAAAATAGAACCGTCCTGAATCCTGCACGTAATAGTAGATGGAGCTTAGATGTTAAGCCAGCCAGTTAAAGCCAAGAATCCTATCCTAGGATACACCTAATGTAGGACACGGGGAAGCATATCCAGTCCCATGCATTTTCTTTTCATGTAATTTTACATTAATAGAATGGTTATCATATTAATAGGTCCTCTATTATTTTTACACCTCATTCATGGAGAGACCTTGTCCTTCACGATACGAGGGTTCATTTCTATTTCCTTGAGAATTCAATAAGGATCTTTAAGGAGAGAAATTATTACGACTGTTAAACGGGGGCCTAATAATATTTTAACTAATCAAATTCATGACCGCTTTTATCTCATATTCTCTTCTTTTTGCCTTTTTTGCTCAGGAAACCGGTGAATTATCAGGGAAAGCTAGCATAAGTTAAAGACCCAAAAGTGATCATGGATCCGAGACCAACAGGGTTAACCTATGGTGGGAAGGGGCTCCGGTTGGAAGTAATTGTGGAGTCAATTGATAGTTTGAAGGAATTTTCTCGGCGTATCAAGGGTAACCTCTTGTCAGACTTCAGGAAAAGATATGGGGACATACTAGAGCTACTCAATGTACCCGTTCAGATACAAGTGCTTTCTGTACTGGGACAATATTGGGATGACACCTTGAGATGCTTCACGTTTCCAGATTTCCAGATGGCACCGACCATAGAAGAGTATGGAGAGCTCTTAAGCTTACCGCTAAACAGGGGAGATCGTGTCTATAGATACCCAGGATATGTGGCTTCGAACACAATGATAACAAAGCTTTTGGAAATCAGTATAGACAAGGTGCACTTCATCTCTACCAAGAGCATAGAGGGGGTCTCAAGGGAGTTTATGGAAACACGTCTGAAAGAGCTGGCTGAACAGGAGAAGTGGGTAGTTTATAACAGGGTGCTCGCCATGATAATCTATGGGATAATTTTGTTTCCATTTGCAAAGGGGGTGATTGACAGACACGCGATCAGTGTGTTTCATATGGTAGAGCATCATCAGGTGAATCCGGTACCTGCCATATTGTCAGAGACTTATATGACCTTGAGCTTTTGCCATACTAAGAAGGGAGGGAGAATTAGATGCTGTCTCCAATTATTGTATGTGTGGGTCATGAATCACCTATATGGAAAGAGACTCCAAGAAGGAGAAAAGGATAATTCCTCCCCTCTTGCATCTTTCAGAAACCAAGAAGGAAAAGCCAAATGCGATCGTGAGGGGTGGATCGAAGTTTTTGGCCAGCTCAGAGCAGAAAGTATCCGTTGGAGATTGGCATGGTGGTGGAAGGATGAAATAATCTATTGCTGTGGGGATTTCCCAAATGTGCCGTTGATGGGTCCACGAGGAGTGACAAATTATAACCCAATGTTGTTATTGAGACAATATGCCTTCCCACAAAAGGCTCCCTCAGAAGCCGTGGTTCGCATGATGCACTTCCAACATGGTGATTCTACGATAAAGCTAAGTCAAAATGTGGTGAGTGCTTGGAGTAAAGTGATATATAAAGGACGGCTAGAATTGGGTGCACGCCGAATATATGCCACGGAAGAATACCAAGTCTGGTTGTCAGAAAGGATTAAGGGGGTTAACCCAACCTTTGCACCTCCCGATCCTTTGCTATGCGGTAATAAGGCGGAAGTAAACAAGGAGCTAGTCAGACAACTTCAAAAGAAGGAAGAAGAATTGGAAAAGCTGGCGAGGGCAGATAAGGAACGGAAAGAGGCTTGGAGTCGTATGCAGAATGAATATGCGGCCTTACAAGAGACGGTGGAGGAAATGAGGAAACGAGAAGCTTGTGAGGTAAGCTTGGAAGTGAAGAGATTGAAGGAGGAAAATCTGAAGCTCAAACGAACGATTAAGGATGTGAATGCACATATGGAGGAGAATGATGAGAGGATGAAGAATAATCGGAGGCGATTGATGCAAGCTGTAAAAGAAAGGGACGCGCTTGAGAAAGAAGTACAAGAACTCCGTTCATCACACGAGTTGGAGCTGGTAGTTAAGCAATTGGAGGATAAGGTGAATGAGTTAGCAGCCGTCAGAGGGGATTCATCAGCTACAATCAAGAGGCTGCTTGAACAAGTGCAACAACATGCTGATGCAGTGGAAAATTGGAGAACGCTTTATTCAGAAAGGGCGATGAAGTCAGATATGTGGAGAGATCGCACTGAAAGGCTAATTATGTTGGTGAATTCAAGCATCCCCAAATTCTCCGATGTTTATGAGCAAGCTGAACAAAAATTCCATCCCTTTAGTACTTCTGCAGAAATATCAGATTTCTTTTCATTATGTAAAGAACTTGTCAAAGAATTAAAATTTCTGGCTCATACTTGGTGATGTAGTTATGATCCATGATGATGTATTGAACCATATGAGATTAAAGCTTTTGATTCCACCTATGCCCTCTAGTTATAGACATCATTTATAAAGTAACATGAGTTCTTATGAATTGATTGTCAACCTCATGACTCCCCGAATACAATATGTATCGGAGGGAACTTGAGGGAGTTTCATGGATAATTATGACAAACAATATGGATCCAAAGTCACTTTGTCGAGAAACTTATGCTAGCGCCTATTATAATTCACTGGTACCTAAGTAAGGGTAAGGTAAAAATAATTAATTTGTTTTCTTTTTCTTGAAAGTAGGACAACATTGCGTCGATTAAAAGGAATCTAGTTAACCTTACACATCGCCCGCACAGAATCCATTTAACTCGAGCAAGAACGAAAGCAATGGCGATGGAAAGTCATCTTTCCGATGTAGAACGGAGATTAGAGGAAGAAGTAGGGGATTTGAAGGGTCAGCTAGGTGGGTTGCATACTCAAATGGAACAAATGATGAAAATGCTTCAGGGCATGAACACGAATGGGAGGAGGCATGACGTTAATGCCAATATTGCCCAACCGCATGGTATGAGCGCGGGAGGTATACCCGATGCAACTGACAATGATCAGAATAGGCTTCCACCTGTCCCAACCCCAGGGGCTGGTAGGCAAGGGTTTCAGGAATGGGATCAGGGATATGCATATGCCCACGATGTCCATAATCCGGAAAATGTCACAGCCTTTATGGCTCAGAATCCACCTCCCAATAATATGTATTCTCATGGCGGTGAAATTCCTGATAAGGTCAGCTTAAAAGAGGAGGTGTCAGAAATGAGAGATCAGCTACGGGCACTGCAGGGAGTAATGGAGCATAAATCCCTCGATTTGGATGAACTATGCCTAGCTCCGGACGTGATTATTCCGAAAGAGTTTAAGATCCCGGACTTCAACAAATATAATGGTAATGGGGACCCGCATTATCATCTGAAGACATACTGCACCAGGATGTCGGTATGGTCCAGGGAGGAGAAATTCCTTATCCATTTCTTTCATGAAAGTCTCACTGGGGCGGCTTTACACTGGTACATGAAATTAGACCACTCCCGACTGAAGAAATGGAGGGATCTGACGGATGTCTTTATGAGACAATACCAATTTAATTTGAATTCAGCTCCTACAAGGGAGCAGTTGAAAGGATTAAGGAAGAAACCCACCGAATCCTTCAAGGAGTACGCGCAGCGTTGGCGAGCCTTGGCTTTGGAAGTTCAACCTCCTTTAACGGAGTCTGAGTTGTGTTCATACTTTATTGATACGCTGGGAGAGCCCTACTTCAGAATCATGCTGGGAACCCATGCTAAATATTTCACCGACCTCATTGAGGTAGGTGAAAGGATTGACACTAACATTCGGGATGGGAGGTTGGAGAGTGCACACCCCGAAAATAGGAAAGGACAGGGTGTTAAAAAGAAAGACAGCGATGTGAATCATGTGCCGGACCCTTACCAACAGTCGTTCAGACCTTCATTTAGCCCACAATACCCTCCATATAACTCACAAACCCGATATCCACGACCTTTTGCACCCGGGGCACGCATGCAGCATGCTGCCTATCAACCTAGAGCCCCTTTTGCGCAACCTATCCAACATCCTCAACCAGTCCCACCACCTCATCCCATTCAGCAAGCGAATGTCTTGCACCCAAGTATGGATTACAAAGCCGTTCGCCCCCCGAGAGATAACCGCCCGTTACCCGACTTCAATGTCTCCAGATTAGAGCTTTTCAAAGAGTTAGTGGAAAAGAAGCTTATGGGTCCTCGTCCCGTAAAACCTTGGCAACCACCTTTCCCTGCTTGGTATAACCTGAATGAGACTTGTGAATATCATATGGGAGCGGTGGGACATTCAATCGATCGGTGCGATGCTTTCCGTAAGAACGTGCTGGATCTTTTGGATAATAGTTATATCAGTGTACGGCGGGACAGTAATCCGAATATAATCTCAAATCCCCTTCCGGAGCATGACAAGGGGAAACAGGTCTGTGTTATTGAAGAAGATATCAGGCTGATTAAAGACCCAAATGCGCTCTAATTTACTATGAAAGAGATATTCGATCACCTTGAGGAAGCAGGACTTGTCCTTTATGATAAGGGAAAGCCGGGCATAATCGATAGTTGCGGTCCCTACTCTTGCGAGTATCACCGGGGAAGTGTAGGTCATGACATTGAGGGTTGTGAGATGTTCAAGGAAGTGGTGCGAAAGATGATGGTGCTGGGGATTATCAGAATTGAAAGGGGAACATCAAGAGATAAATCCGTATGCATGACAGAAGAACTAAGAGGGTTGCCAATCATTGACAAGTCGAAGGGGTCATTCCTTGTGATCAACGCGGAAGCTCCGACTGTAGGAAGTAGTGAGCAATTTCCCTTCTTGGAGATAGCAGAATCTCGTCCTTCGTTCATTAACGAACCGACACTTAAGCCGAATTCAACGGGATCTCTCCTGGTCATAAACTCAACCGCTCAGGCAGCAACACGCGAGAAGGAGCCGGTGGCGGTTATTCACGTACCAGCACCGTTTCCATATGCTAATAATCGTGCGGTACCCTGGAAATATGGCCTAAGGACTGAGCTTCTCGCAATCCGGGGAGAAACCAGTGAAGAACCAGTGGTGGAAGTCAATAATCAGGAACTAATAAACGGGATTACCAGGAGTGGTCGCGTTTATTCGAAAGAAAATGGTCAGGAAGGAGAGAGTTCAGGAGCTAAGGTGGTGACGGGCATGAGCATTGATGCCGATGAGATCTTAAAGATCATGAAGCACAGTGAGTATGACATAGTAGAGCAGCTCACAAAGACGCCAGCTCGGATCTCCATTATGTCCCTCATCATGAGCTCAGAGGTCCATCGCAAGGCGCTCCAAAGGGTGTTAGAAAGTGCATATGTACGTCCGGACATAACTCCTGAGAGAGTAGTTCATATGGTTAATGTCGTGAAGAATGCTACTCAAATCACCTTCCATGAGGATGAAATTGTTCAAACTCCGGTGGGACGACCTAAAGCTCTTCACATTACATTAAAGTGTCACGGGTATGTGATCGCAAAGGTTTTGATTGATAATGGGTCTACTCTCAATGTCCTACCACTAGCCACTTTAGAAGAAATTCCAGTGGACAGGTCCGCCATTAAGCATAGTGATCTAATTGCCTGAGCTTTCGATGGAGCGAGAAGGGAGGTATTCGGGGAGGTCTATCTTCCACTTGAGATTGGGCCAAGCACCTTTTCAGTACAATTCCACGTAATGGACATTGATGCAGCGTACACCATGCTCTTAGGAAGGCCATGGATTCATGACGCGGGAGCTATACCGTCTACCTTACACCAGAGGGTTAAATTCGTCAGGGATGGCCTACTTGTTACCATTAAAGGAGAAGAGGAAATCATGATTAGCAAGCCAAGTGCCGTACCTTACGTCGAAAATGTAGAACGGACAGGGGGGAATTTTTATCACAGTTTTGAGGTTGTGGAGGGTGACAAGCCAAGAAGAGATGTGCAACAAGTAGTCAACAAGATAATGAAGCATGGTGGGTATAAGGAAGGACAGGGGCTCGGAGCTAAACTACAAGGGGTAAAGGAGCCAATCAAACTGCTCGGGAATCAGGGACGTCAAGGGATAGGATACGATCCCCATTTAGAGACTCTCTTGGCTGAGCAAGTGAAGTTAGGCCGAGGGAAATTACAAGCAAGATCAAAAGTCCCCCATATTAAAGAGACATTCTCACAAGCCTCTGAGATAGTCAATATGAATGACTCCATTGCTACAACGGAAGAAGGAGGGGAGTGTTATGGACAAGGACATTGGATTCAGTATGATACCCTTGGAAAAGCCCTGGGAAACTGGGAGTCTGAGAAGATCCCTGATGTCATGTCGTTAGAGTAATATTCTAGAGTTTATGTTATGTCTTCTTTTGAAAATCTTGTATTTGTGGCTTTTGGAACTTTTTATATTTGAGGATTAAATGCAAAGCAGCTTTCCATGTTCTTTATTCCATTATTACTCTCTTTATTCTACTCTTTTTTCTCATCTCACTTTATTCTTCTTCTTATCATTTTGTGTTGGCCTCTCCTCAAATTAATTCTCTATACTATTTCCTGCTTCATCGTTTACTTCTGTTGTGTTTGTTGCCTTCTAGGGAATTAGAATCCTCAGAACTCCAGTCTGACATAGAGACTCTTGAACCCCAATGGGATGACACTCGCATTGCTATGGATATGCTTGACGACGGGATTGAGGAAAATGCCGCGCTAGTTGAATTACCCCTCACGTTTGCAAAGCTTATCGAACCCTCCGAAATTGGTTTCATCCCACATGAGGAAATCATAGAAGTGATCAACATGGGAACTGAGGAAGATAAAAAAGAGTTGAAGATAGTTGATAATCCTGAGAAGAAGGAGATGATAGATTTATTTCGAGAATATCTGGATGTATTTGCTTGGTCATACCAAGATATGCCAGGGCTTGATCCCAACATCGTCTCTCACAAACTTCCTCTGTTCCCTGACTTTAAGCCAAAGAAACAGAAGCTAAGGAGAATGAGTCCCGAGACATCTCTTCAGATCAAGGAAGAAGTGAAGAAACAATGGGGTGCTGGTTTCTTAGATGTTGCTAAATACCCACAATGGGTTGCGAACATAGTACCGGTACCAAAAAAGGATGGCCGCATTAGGATGTGCGTAGACTATCGGGATTTGAATAAAGCCAGTCCTAAGGATCATTTTCCTCTACCTCATATTGATGTGCTAGTTGACAATACGGCGAGGAGTTATAGGTACTCATTCATGGATGGGTATTCAGGATACAATCAGATCCCCATGAACCTGGAGGATAAAGAGAAAACCACTTTTACTACCTTATGGGGAACATTTTGCTACAAAGTGATGCCGTTCGGTTTAAAAAATGCAGGTGCAACTTACCAACGAGCTATGGTAGCACTATTCCATGATATGATGCATAAAGAACTGGAGGTTTATGTCGACGATATGGTAGCAAAGTCAGCGCAAGAAGAAAGTCACGTGGCAGTTCTTCAAAAATTGTTTGAAAGACTGCGAAAATACAAGCTTCGATTGAATCCCAACAAGTGCGTGTTTGGGGCTACGTCTGGTAAGCTACTAGGCTTCATCGTTAGCAGTAGAGGAATAGAAGTGGATCCAGATAAAGTAAAGGCAATTCGTGATATGCCTTCACCCCAAACAGAGAAAGATGTACGAAGCTTCTTGGGCCATTTGAATTACATAGCCCGATTTATTGCAAACCTGACTGCCACCTGCGAGCCAATATTCAAATTGTTGAGAAAAGGAAATCCTGGGAAGTGGGATGAAGATTGCCAATGAGCATTCGAGAAGATAAAGGAATATTTGCTGAACCCTCCTGTCTTAGCACCCCCTACACCAGGTCAACCATTAATCCTCTATCTAACCATCTTGACATCTTCCATGGGGGCAATGTTAGGACAGCAAGATAGGTCTGGAAAAAAGGAGCATGCCATTTATTATCTGAGTAAGAAATTCAATGATTGTGAGTCTCGATACCCAATCATCAAAAAGACATGTTGTGGGCTAGTATGGGTCACGCGACGATTAAGACAATACATGTTATATCATGTTACCTGGTTGATCTCACGATTGGACCCGATTAAATATATTTTTGAAAGCCCTTACGTGTCAGGTAGGGTGTCAAAGTGGCAAGTGATACTATCCGAATATGATGTGAAGTACGTGACTCGCAAGTCAATTAAAGGAAGTATCATCGCTGACCATTTAGCTGGAAATCCATTAAATGAGAGTCCGCCACTAGACTTTCAATTCCCAGATGAAGATGTTTTGACTGTTGAGGATAAGTTGGAAGATGCTCAATGGACAATGTACTTTGATGGCGCCGCCAATACGCAAGGATGTGAGGTAGGTGCAGTGGTAGTGTCCCCTGAAGGGAAACAATTTCCTGTCGCCATTAAGCTTAATTTTGAATGCACAAATAATGTAGCAGAGTATGAAGCTTGTGTCAGTGGTTTGCAAGCCGCCCTAGCTCTGGGTGTTAAAGAACTTGAGGTCTTTGGAGATTCAGCACTCATAATATATCAAGTGACGGGGGCATGGCAAACGAAGGACCCAAAGTTGATCCCCTACCAGAGTTATTTAACTGAATTGATCAAGGAGTTTGATGAAATTAAGTTTACCCATATGACTCGTGATAAAAATCAGTTTGCAGATGCCTTAGCAACACTCGCTGTCATGGTTAAGCTAGATTGTGGGATTCACGTTCAGCCAATCCGCGTTGAAGCAAGGAATACTCCTGCCTATTGCTTGAGTATAGAAGAGGAATCTGATGGGCAACCTTGGTTCTACGACATTAAGTCCTACATCAAAGATAGGGAATATCCAGATGGGGCAACAGATAATGACAAGAAGATTCTTCGACGCCTCGCAATGAACTTCTTCCTTAGTGGAGAGGTTTTGTATAAGCGGGCTCATGACGGGACACTACTCAGGTGCATAAATTCGCCTGAAACCAAGAGAGTGATGGCTGAAGTTCATGATGGAATATGTGGAACTCATGCTAACGGTCATACTATGACCAGGCAAATACAACGATGTGGATATTTTTGGTTGACCCTGGAAAAAGATTGCATCGAATATGTGAAGAAATGTCACAAATGTCAAATCTACGCTGATCGAATCACTGCTCCACCACACCCCCTACACAACCTTGTGGCCCCGTGGCCTTTCTCCATGTGGGGAATTGATGTGATTGGTCCTATTAATCCTAAAGCCACAAATGGTCATCGCTTCATACTTGTAGCTATTGACTATTTCTCCAAGTGGGTCGAAGCCGTCTCTCTTGCCAGTGTTACCCAAAAGGCTTTTGTTCGCTTCTTACGATCATGCATCATTTGTCGATATGGTTTACCAGAAAAGATCATTACAGATAATGCTCCTAATCTGAACGGTGCTGAAGTAAAGAAGCTTTGTGAGCAATTCAAAATCCAGCATCATAACTCTGCTCCCTATCGACCGCAAATGAATGGGGTAGTGGAAGCTGCTAACAAGAATGTTAAAAAGATCATTGCTAAGATGACCATCACATACAAGGATTGGCATGAGATGCTCCCATATGCTCTCCATGGGTATCGTACCACAACTCGTACATCAACAGGAGCTACACCATATTCTCTAGTGTACGGGATGGAGGCAGTGACACCAATTGAGGTGGAAATCCCATCACTGCGAGTCATGGTCGAATCAGCTATTGGGGAGGATGATTGGATCAAAACCCGATATGAGCAGTTGAATATGATTGAAGAAAAGAGATTGGTCGCCATGTGTCATGGGCAGCTATATCAACGAAGAATGGCCAGAGCGTTTAACAAAAGACTTCGCCCTAGGGAGTTTAAGCCAGGGGATTTAGTCTTAAAGAAAATTCTTCCAAATCAAGAGGACAATCGAGGAAAGTGGGCCCCATCATATGAGGGTCCTTATGTGATAAAGCAAGCTTTTTCAGGAGGTGCACTTATTTTGATGGATATCGAGGGGCAAGAACTGATGAAGCCTGTCAATGCAGATTCTGTCAAGAGGTATTATGCCTAAAAAAAGAAAAAAAAAAGACGAAGCTCGCTAGGTTGAAAACCTGAAAAGGCAACCTAGGCAAAAATTAGAGCAAAGAAAAAAATATATAAAAAAAAAAAGGAAGCTCGCTAGGTTGAAAACCTGGAAAGGCAACCTAGGCAAAAATTAGGGCATGAAAAGGAAAAGAAGCTCGCTAAGTTGAAAACCAGAGAAAGAAGCCCATGCAAGCGGAAGAGCAAATCATCTTCTGAGCAAATAAAAGGAGATTCTAAGCTACTGATGGATAGGGGTAAATGACAAGCGCGACATAATCTTTAGTCAGACGTACTGTTGGGCGTGTCCAAAAGCAATGCAAGCTATCCGACTTGGTGCTTAAGAGACCAATGTGAAGGCATTTCCTCTTATTTTTACTAGATCAATATCTATGGTTCCTGGTTGTTTCAAAATCTACTATCCAAGTGGTTTGTTCACCTAATAAACTAACTTTCTATTCTTATTCCTGGATTGTCTCCTCCCCTTGACAAGTTACTGTATGTTTCCCTCTTTGATTATTGATTTCCCTCTGGTAAGTTGCTATATTTATTCCTCAAATAAATTTTGGCCAAGAAAAAAAAAAAAGAAAAAAAAAATGTATACATATATATATATAGATATTACTTAATGGCATGCATCATAAGAGTAATCGTGACTACCTGCTAATGGTGCTAAGTACAAGGAGTAAAACGGAAGCTCATCAAATATGATTGAGAAAAAGTTCTTTTAGGATGACACAACAATACCTAAAGATAGAAACAGGCAAGATGGTTTTTCAGCATCACATATGATCATGACAAGTTTAAGAGTTGTGGGGTTGACTGGATTCCTTCACCAGGGGCAATGGAGCTCTACATCAAGACAAGGAAATTGAAAGATAAAGCCCAATTTCATTACATTTCTAACATTACGGTTACAATAAATTTTTGTCAAAATTGGGGCAATAATGGGCATTCTACATGCATCTTCCATTTTGTACAAATAGGGGCAAATAGTCATAATAGTAAGAATTTTGCATTCCACAAATAATTTTTCATGCACATCTCAAGGAAGACTAAAAAGGAAATCTCCATTTTGCATACATGACAAAAGGAGATCATTATACCTCAGTGAAAGAAAAAGAAAAAGAGAGGGAAGACAAAAGAGATGGTATTGTACTGGCATCTGGTAAGTGCCGGATAAACAGAAAAGAGAGTCACAGGTTTAGCTAAGTATTGCTTAGGCACTCCATGTCTTACTTCATGACGGATGTTGCCTCGGCTCCCCTTTAAATTTCTGTCATTTAAATTCTGTCAAAGCCCTGACTTGGCGGCAGACACCCTTTAAATTTCTGTCACTTAAATTCTGTCAAAGCCCTGACTTGGCGGCAGGCACCCTTTAAATTTCTGTCATTTAAATTTCTGTCAAAGCCCTGACTTGGCGGCAGGCACCCTTTACATTTCTATTATTTAAATTTCTGTCAAAGCCCTGACGTGGCGGCAGGCACCCTTTAAATTTCTGTCATTTAAATTCTGTCAAAGCCCTGACTTGGCGGCAGGCACCCTTTAAATTTCTGTCACTTAAATTCTGTCAAAGCCCTGACTTGGCGGCAGGCACCCTTTAAATTTCTGTCATTTAAATTTCTGTCAAAGCCCTGACTTGGCGGCAGGCACCCTTTAAATTTCTGTCATTTAAATTTCTGTCAAAGCCCTGACTTGGCGGCAGGCACCCTTTACATTTCTGTCATTTAAATTTCTGTCAAAGCCCTGACTTGGCGGCAGGCACCCTTTAAATTTCTGTCAAAGCCCTGACTTGGCGGCAGACACCCTTTAAATTTCTGTCATTTAAATTTCTGTCAAAGCCCTGACTTGGCGGCAGGCACCCTTTACATTTATGTCATTTAAATTTCTGTCAAAGCCCTGACTTGGCGGCAGGCACCCTTTAAATTTCTGTCACTTAAATTCTGTCAAAGCCCTGACTTGGCGGCAGGCACCCTTTAAATTTCTGTCATTTAAATTTCTGTCAAAGCCCTGACTTGGCGGCAGGCACCCTTTAAATTTCTGTCATTTAAATTTCTGTCAAAGCCCTGACTTGGCGGCAGGCACCCTTTACATTTCTGTCATTTAAATTTCTGTCAAAGCCCTGACTTGGCGGCGGGCACCCTTTAAATTTCTGTCATTTAAATTCTGTCAAAGCCCTGACTTGGCGGCGGGCACCCTTTAAATTTCTGTCACTTAAATTCTGTCAAAGCCCTGACTTGGCAGCAGGCACCCTTTAAATTTCTGTCATTTAAATTTCTGTCAAAGCCCTGACTTGGCTGCAGGCACCCTTTACATTTCTGTTATTTAAATTTCTGTCAAAGCCCTGACTTGGCGGCAAGCACCCTTTAAATTTCTGTCAAAGCCCTGGCTTGGCGATAGGCACCTTTTAAATTTCTGTCATTTGAATTCTGTCAAAGCTCTGGCTTGGCGACAGACACCCTTTAAATTTCTGTCATTTAATCACTGTCGTTATTGTCTTTATTGTTCATACACCTTGCCCCCCAAACAAAATACATGTTTTCTTCTTCAGTTGTTTCTAAGTACGAATATCATTTCATGATCTCCTTCCTTAGAAAACAAATGAAGAGGGGCAGTTTAGCAACATGGTATTTTGTTTGGATCTTGCTATCACATTTTGTTTTAGTAAGCATTCATGTAAATCAATTCATCCACCTATTGCATCAGTCCCAGTCTAGTTGACATAGTTCTTCATTTGTGTCACATCATTGCATGTTGTATTAGTTGGACTCTAGCTCAATTTAATTTCTCATTTGTGCATCCATTAGAGTCTAGTTCAATTTATTTAGTCATGTCTCAATTTACATTTGCCTTGTGTGTCTTGCATCAAGTATTCATTCTCCATTAAGTCGTTCAAAATAGAGTCTCGTATGTTCTAAGTTCAAGTCGTATTGCATCTCTTTGTGTCAGGGGCAAGTAAGTCTTTGTTGTTTTGCTCGGACAAAATTCGTGTTCTAATCTTTACTCGTTCCTTATGCGAGAACTCCAAAAATTGCATTTTCTTCATTCTCACGTAAGAAACAAGTAAAGAGGGGCAACTGTGAACACCGTATTTTGTCCGGGTAATTTTAAAAGAATACATATAAATATAATAAAAAATAAATAATAAAATAATAATAATAATAAATAACTAAATAATGAAAATGGCAAAAAAAAAAGGGAAAAGATAAAATAACAAAAAAATAAAATAAAATAAATAAATAAATAAATAAATAATAATAAAAATAAATAATAATTTATAAAAAAAAATTTATTAATTAATTAATAAAAAAAAAAAATTTCAACCTTGGGCTGAAATAATCAGCCCAAGGTGGACTTGAGCCCATTTGGGGCTCAAGTCCAGTCTTCGCTGTGCCCTTCCTGAGGGCTCCCTCCCGTGCAGAAGGAACTGAGGTAGAGACAGTAGAGAGACCGAGAGGCAGAGGAGAGAGGGAGCTCAGACCACCGAGGAGCCGTGAGCTCGAGAGAGAGACCGAGAGGCAGAGGAGAGAGGGAGCTCAGACCACCGAGGAGCCGTGAGCTCGAGAGAAAGACCGAGAGAGCCATCGGGACAGAGGAGCAACCAAAGAGGCGAAACCGAGGGAGCTTTAGGGCTCGGTGGATGGAAAAATCAGAGAGAGCAGAGAGGGGAGAGCCGCGAGAGCAAGGACAACGGCTGCTCCACTACTCTGTACCAGGTACGGCAGGGTAGTGGAGGTCTTCAGACGAGCCACGTTCTGCAGGGAAGCGACAAAAGGACACCTCCACTGCTCGGGATCTCGTACGGTAATGAAGTGGCGAGAAGGGGCGTAGGGGATGAGCATGAAAGGGGACCGAAAAAAAAAAAAGCAGCAGCCACGCGCTCTGTGCAAGGAGGAAGATCACTCACGGAGACACTATAAAAGCCGAGGGAAAGCAATTGTGAGAGGGGGGGATTTTTGGGGGGCATTGGAAATCCGAAGAGAGGGGAGCATCCGAGAGAGGGAGACATAGAGAGGACTCGGGGGCAGAGATACAGAGAGGAAAAGAGAGACCGAGGATGCCGTGAGGAGAAATTCCAAGGAGCAGAGGAAGAGCAAAGCCGAGGAGGAAGGAAGGAGACTTGACAAATGTAGAGGTGTAAGGTATAAGAGTTTCAATTGAGCTTTGTATCAAGCAGGGCCGTGTTGTGTGCTGACTGATTTCTTAACCTGTTGTAAGTGCTCCGGTGAACCTGAAAGCCATTAATTTCCATGCTTCATATGTTATGGACTTTACTGAATGTCTTTCCTATCAGAAAAGGTGCTGTAGTTTATGTTTTTGGAATTCACTTGTCTGGTTTGTTTAAACGCTTTAATCATGGAATGGCTTAAACTGCAATGAACATCGTTTCTGATATGTGGTTATGTTTCAAGTGTGTCTCTTCAGTATGTGACGATGTTGCTTTACTTTGATCCTTTGAACCCATCAGAGATATTCCAATAAACTTGAAATGACTGATTATTCTGTGAAACTATCAAGCTATCTCCCAATCAGAGGAGAGTGTTGTGTTTGCATCTGTAAGTTTAGTTGAGTTTGGTGCCTAGAGATCACTGAAACGCTAGAATTTTGAATTGATTCAACTGTGATTTGGATGGGATGTGGTTAGGAATTAGATCCCGGGTCATTTGTGTATCTGTTTCCATGTGTAGCTATTTTAGGACTTTCGGCCGACAGGGGGTTCAGTTGAATGCCAAACGTTTATGTTTAAATTTTGTCCCCATTCTATAGGTGTATCAAGTTGTGTATAAGTGGTAATGCTTTGTGACTCCCTGTTTTATGTTTTAGATTTAAGACTAGTAGGTGGGGATATATTATAGGCTTCCTTAAAAGCCCCTTTCGGAAAATTAAATGTAGGAAATTGTATGGCATGTGTTTATTCAATTCTAGGCTTCATAAGTGGTCATAAGACTTAGTGTTTTTATGCCTAGAAAAGACACTAGAGTTTACATCTTCTTGTATTAAGGTCATATCTAAATTATTTGAGCGATCTCGAGCCTAAACACTTTAAAATATTTGTGTGAGGAAGGACCATGATACGTGTAAATATAGTGACTTATGAGTGACCAAATCACCATATACGCTGTTTAATTTGGGGAGTTGATTTTGAAAAAATGAAAACATAAGGAGTAGTTTCCTTTTAATCTTTTGCTAAAACAAAAAAAAAGTAAGATAAAATAAAAGACAAAATATATATATGTATAATACTTTTCCAAAAAAAAAAAAAAGAAAAAAAAAAAGAAAAAGGAAAGAAATGATAATAAATAAGGAGATTTTTATTAGTTTTGTTTTCTATTTTTCACAATTTTTAAATAGGAAATGTGAATAAATATTATACATATATATATATATGTATGTGACAATTTTCTCCTTATCCCTTTGAGTATTTTATAGAATAATAATAAAATGAGATGTTCTAAATGTATTCTCTTTTAAATAAGTACACAAATAAAAAATATATATATATAAATAATAAATGATAGTAAATACATAATAAAATTTAGATGATATATATTAAAGTCTAAGTCTTAATTTCTTTTTATCATTTTTCTTTTTTTATAAAATAACCTTAATCATATTTATTTCTATATATAAAAATGATTTCATTTTCCCAATCACATTTTTTTGCCTTTTGCCACGAGTGGTATCACCGTGAGCATACAAGTGAAAATCAGTAACTTGTGAGTGATAAAGTCACCACATATGCTGATTACTATTTAAGAAAAAATAAATATATGTACATAATAATAATAGTAAATGAATAAATATATATAATATTTTAAAATTTCCTTATTGACTTTTTTATATAAATGTGTTAAGAGAATTTCATCCATTTTTTTTTTGTAAATAATAATAATAATAATAATAATTTAGGCCAATGTTATCCATTTTCCTCTAGTTTCATTTTCCTTATTCATGTCATTTTATTTTTATTTTTATTGCCTTTTCATAAAAAAAAAAAAAATATTGAAGCAAAAAGTATTGATTCCTTTTGAGTCTTTATTCTCCCATTTATTTACCTCGAGTGGTAACACCGTGGGCATATACGCGCAAATCAGTAACTTGTGAGTGATAAAGTCACCGCATATGCTGGTCATTATTTTTCAACACGTAATGATCACATTTTTTTTTTAATTTCGTTTTTTTTATATAAATTAATAGGTGTTAAAATGATTTTTATAATAAAAGAAAAAATAATTTGTACAAAAAAAATTGAAATTAACAAATTGTCTTCTTTCGATTTTTTTTATGCCTTTTGTCTCGAGTAACACTACCGCGGACACTTAGGTATCAATTGGTATATTGTGAGCGATAAAGTCACCACATGAGCCAATTGGTTTTATTTTGTGAAAATAAAATTATCCTCAAATATTTCTTTTTTCAAATCAAAATAAAATATTCAAAATTGCATATAGTTTTAATCATATTTTCTAAATTGAGTAAAAACATATTTTCTCTTTTAGAAATTGGTAAAGCAAAAAAATATATAATAAAAATGAAAAGAAAAAAATAATGGAAATTAATTTGTCTTTTACAAACTAAAACATATCAACCAATTTTAAAAATTATTTCCTTTGTGGAAAGACAAATTATTTTCTATAAACCTCTCTTTTCAAAGAATATATGAAATAAAAAATACCAACCTAGTGACACGCATTTTTAGTCCGAACTACGTCGACTTTGATCCCTATCGCAGGGTACGTAGGCCCCAGACTCTCATTCTGGGTCAAGTCCACCCTTGTAAATAAATAAATATTTTCTGATTTATTTGAGGTTTTGATTTACCAATTTATTTTTCCAAGTCCACTTTTGTATATAAATAACATTTTCCTCTTAATTTATTTTTCCTAACTTTTCATATTTTCATTTTAGTATTTGTTTTCATTTTTATATTTTTCTTATTTTTATATTTATTTTTGCATGTGAATGGTAAAAGGGCAACCAAACTAATTTGTAAAAAGCCATAAAAATTGCATGATCAACCTAAGGTAACCGTTCCCAGGAACGGGTGTTGTGGGGGTGCCTAACACCTTCCCCACTCACAATCGTACTCCCGAACCCAATCTCTGATTCGCAGACCAGTCCCTGTCCCTTTTTGTTTTTGTTCCGATTTTCCAAAATTTCCTTTAAAATTTTGGTGGCGACTCCCTCTGAGATCGGCCTCCCGCCAGGCGGGCCGGTCTCACTATTTCTTTTTTATTTTCCTTTTCCCGCGCCATCCGCGTCGCATTTCCGGGTGTGACACTGATTCCTCCGGTCCTGAACACAATGCCAAGAAAAATATCATGGGGGCATTACATAAGTTCTAACTTAAACAATTTTTTTATACAATAACATTTAATTTAATATTTATGTGCAGAGTTTTGGAAGTCAATCATGGGATGCTGGCTTTGCCATTCAAGCATTGCTTGCCACTAACCTAATTGAAGAAATTGCTCCCACACTTGCAAGGGGACATTATTTCATCAAGGAATCTCAAGTCTGTTTCATTCTAACGAAAAACTTATTTATTGACTCATAATATTCATCTAGAGAATGATCTCTACCTCTGTGTGTGTGTTTTGTAATCTGTTTGCACACTTTCACAAGCTAGTGTCAAAATATGATTAGGTTAAGGACAACCCTTTCGGTGACTTCAAGAGAATGTATCGTCACATTTCTAAAGGGTCATGGACCTTTTCTGATCAAGACCATGGATTACAGGTTTCAGATTGCACAGCTGAAAATTTGAAGGTGATCAACTAGATACTTAAGCATGTGTAATGTTTACCTCCACAGGATATATGATACAATATAATATTATTGTTTGTTTTAGTGCTGTCTTCTTTTATCAAAGTTGCCACTAGAGATTGTGGGTGAAAAAATGAAACCAGAGAAATTGTTTGATTCTGTCAATATACTGCTGTCACTTCAGGTGATTTTTTTTAAAATTTGAATTAATAAATATTCAATTTGATATTATACTCAGTTATGGAGATTTTTGTTATAATTTGTTTTTGCAGAGTAAAAATGGTGGTATAGCAGTTTGGGAACCGATTAGAGGAAAAGATTGATTAGAAGTAAGAACTTTATCACTTTATTAATATATGAAGTGAACTAAATATTTTGGACTTGAATAACTTGGTACAAATCCCATATATATATATATATAACTTCTTTAGACGTATTTGGTTGACCTAACATCATATGAACAAAAAATTCATATTGTTTACACCATTTAATAATATGTTTATCGATAATTTTTCAATTAATATTGGAGGGGGAGAATGGAAATATTGAATGAAAAAGATCAAGTTGACAGAAATTATCTATGAAGGACAAGAAAGAAAAGGCACATATATTTCCCATTTTGCAAATTAAAGTTTTCCTCAATAGATCGATGAATGCTTTAACCATGATAATGCATTAATTTGCTTGTTTCGGAGAGCAGGTGTTGAATCCCATAGAATTTTTTGAGAATATTGTAATTGAGCATGAATTTGTTGAATGCACTGGGGCAGCAATACAGGCTCTAGTTTTGTTTAGGGAGTTATATCCGACACATAGAAACAAAGAGATTGAGAATTTCATAGCTAATGCTGTAAGATTCATTCAAGAGACACAAACAGATGACGGCTCTTGGTATGGAAGCTGGGGAGTTTGCTTCATTTATGGGACTATGTTTGCACTTGCTGGACTTGTTGCTGCTGGCAAGACATACGAGAATTGTGCTTCCATTCGCAAATCTGTGAATTTTCTACTTACAACACAACAGGAGGATGGTGGGTGGGGAGAGAGCTATCTTTCATGCCCTAAAAAGGTAAATTATTATCTTTCTGAGTTCAATAATATTATTTTATGTGGTTGATTATTAGTTTAAAGAGTTTTATATTATTAATGATATGCAGAAGTACGTACCACTTGAAGGAAATCGATCAAATGTTGTGCAAACAGCATGGGCTATGATGGGTCTTATTCATGCTGGCCAAGTAAGTTGTGAAATCATCTTCTTGTCTTGCAAAGTTATCTCCTTCAGAATATACATAAACCATATCTTTTGAATATATATAGGATGATACACACATTAAAACCATACAATAAACCCCAATTTCAAATTTAAATGATACGTATCTTATTTCTTTTCCAAACAAATTTAAATTTCTCATAATTAAGGTTTTTTAATATACCGTCAAACATCTACGAAGCATGAAATCCAAACTTTCAAGGGCAATTGTTAGTTGATAGCCAAGCAAAAATTTCACCCAAAAATGATAAAAATCTTAAAATGCCTCTTAATTTCATTCTAAAAAAAGTTCAAATTCCTAACAATGTGAGAGGATGTTACTTGATATGCTATTTAATGTGCATTTTATTTGATTTGATAGGCAGAGAGAGTCCCAACTCCTCTACATCGTGGAGCAAAAGTTTTAATCAATTCTCAATTAGAAGATGGAGATTGGCCACAACAAGTGAGTTTCTCTCTCTATCTCATACTCATATAATTAGTTTTATGTAATTAAATATAAAATTGAAATTAAATATTTGGGACTTTACTTTTAGGAACAAACGGGAGCATGGATGAGCAATTGCATGCTGCATTATCCAATGTACAGAAACATCTTTCCCTTGTGGGCTCTTTCGGAATATTGCAAGCGACTTCCATCACAATCTGCGTCTCATCAATATGGTCCTACTTCCTAATGCAATGGAGATTCACACTACCTTGTGTGTAAAAGCTTTTATAATGATCGATATTGAAGTATGTTTATTTATAAATAACGTTTGTACAATTATCTGTAATCTAAGTGGAGGATATACATAGAGTGAATTGCCTGAAAACATGTAAGCCAAAAAAAAAATAATTTAAGGTTGATGAAAGCCATATGGGTTTTTGTCTTTTAATTAAAATTGAGGGTTCAATTCTCATTTTACACACACACACACACACACACACGTAAACACCGTATTTTATCTGAATATTAAATAAAATAATTTTTAATATAAAAGAAATTACTAAATTAATTAAAATAATAGAAAATCAAAAGAAACCAAAATCCTCTTAATTAGCTAATTTAATAAATATCTTCATTTTCTAAATGAATTCAAGTCCTAAAAATAATAATAATAATAAAATCAATCAAAAAGCAAATCAAAATCACTCACTAAGTCACAAAATCAATCTAAATAAGTCAATTTCTTCCCTTTAGAATGGTCAAGGCTATATAAAAACAAAATTAAAAGAAAAATAAATAATAAAGAAAAATAATAAAATAAAACAAAAAATAATAAAAAGAAAAGGAGGGATGAAATGCTCTTTACTCTAGCGTTTAATCCTCAACCCTAATTCTAAGTGCCAGTGTGGGAGAGCATTGCTGTAAGGGATGGGAGGTAGCGGTGTAAAGGTATAGAAAATGGTCCTCTCCTTTGTATGATTCCGTGGCAGCAACAATGGGCAACAAAGCATGACATAAATGAGGGCGAGGATGAAAGGGGTGGCAGATAAGAGGTGAGCAAAGGCATATAACATCGTGAAGATTGACTCACGGAAGGGGAAAGTTGATGCCATGATTGAATCGTCTATATAAAGAGGATCCAACTTGAAATTAAGGGGAGAAAAATTTTTTGGAGAAAAAATCTAAGAAGCAGAGAGTAATGACCCTGAAAAAACCTAGAGATGCAGAAAAGAGGGAGATTGTACTAAAAAGAGAGAAAGGGGAGTGACAGTCGCAAAGAACCCTAATTAAGAAAGAAGCAGAGAGTTGTGTTTGTAAGTTGTGAAAACAAGTTCAAATGAGGAGGGGTTTGAATGTGAAGAGAAAATGTCTGAGGGATATCATAAGGGAAGACAGAGCTACATTGAGTAAGTCACGGGAACAAGTTTAGACAAGAGATGGGATGAAGACGATGTTGAATTGAATTATTAATTTCTCCTCCCATTGCTGTGATCGTTAGAACACAAGAAAAATCCGCACAAGCAATAAAATCGTTAGTCTGGTAAATTCTTCATTTAAGTTTTGGAATCATGTTCCATTCTATCCAATGATTCTAGTTCTGTTACATATTTACTGATTTAATACCCTGCTTTTGATTAGTTGTGTCCCTGTTCTTCTTAAAACAAATATATGGCTGAGTTATGGGGCACACTCGTTTAAATTATGGGGATTCTATAAGGTTAGTATAAGTTTTGATGATAACAAATATAGAGTAATAAAGAACAAATGCATCATATGTATTTGACATATATAATATTCATTAAAGAAGTAAAATGTGTATTAACATGTATTTAATTATGGTTATAATGTATATATCATGATATGTACAAATATATCCACTGTACTTTTACAATGAATAATATAAATTGGATATATAAATTGAACTAATTACTTAGTTTGTAAGTGTAATATATTAAATAAAGGTTAATCAAGTAAGGAGAGCGAACATTGAAATACAAAAATGGAAATCAATATCATGACTCACTCAAGAAAGAAGAGAAATGATGCTCCAAAAATGAAAGATTAGAAGGAAACATGCCAAGAAGGAAATGACCAAGTGGAAGTGGAACTCAATATTTGAAGATCTAGTCATTAGATATATTTTGTTTTCACTATAATACCTTACACTTAAGTCCATTTTCCATGTATTAGACTCCAATTATATCCATTATTGCATGATTAGAGACTTGATTATATAAAAATATCGAAACAGATTTTTCTAAAATTTCGGGTACTGTTCATTGTGTCATTTCCATTTTACCTGATAAATTTCAAAAATTCATAACTAATTTTAAAAAAATCATTTCATAGTGATTTAAGTCTATAAAAATAGATAAAAAGATTCTCTTCATGTGAAAAATATGAAATAGAGTATTTTCTAGATCAATTCATATAGTTTATCTCTCAAACATGTACTATAGATTTGGTCAATTTCTCTTTCCCGGGATTTTGGCCTAAATTTTAAAAATTCATATCTTACTCTACCTTGAGCCAATTCATGCATTCCTTATGTCATTGGAAATCCTATGAGTTTATTTTCTATAAATATTTTTATTGTACATTTATTTAACTTGTACAGGACATGACATTAACTTAACTATTATGGGTCAAAACACTACCTCTATTGGAATAGTTTTAGGAAAAATTACATAATTCCTTCTTTATAGCTCCAAATGCTTTCAAACCAGTGACATTCATTTCCTAAGACTTGGAGATTTCCATAAATGCAAACCCCTAAATTTTTGGAGTTTTGGAAAATTTTATAATACATTTTGAAATTTCCAGTATTCATGGCAAAAGTTTCAATTTTTCTCTACACTATCCTGTTATGAACCATAACTTTGAAAATTCATCATAAATTGTACATTTATCCAATTTTAGGTGTTCTTTCACTCTATGGAAAGCTTGTTCCATCTAATTTTTGAGCATAACTAACACTCATGTAGTACACCCTGTTCACATGAACAGTACATTCGTAATTCTTAGAGTGTTCTAATTGAGCATTTCCAATCATAACTTAACAAAGTAAGCTTCATAGACATAATACATCATCATTCATTATACTAAATCCATGCATAACATTTCATAATGTCTTAATGATCACAATAGTATGGAGATACAGATTTATAAGCATATTCATAACTTTACATATCATTTCAAACTGCAAGATCATAACTTGAGAGCAATATCATGCTTCATTATCATTTTTCTTTCTCCTTAGCACTCTTGACCACTTTTTGCCATAGTTTGGGCCTAGTCATGATGATTATTTCGAAGGGTGAGATTCAAAGAATCTCAATAGTTATATCCAATTATGTATTCTGTAACACCTTACTTTTAGACTCATTTTCCATGAATTAGACTCCTTTTAAGTTTGATTATACTTGATCTTTAAGCTTGAATCACATAAGAATGAAAATTAGAATTTCCAAAATTTTCAGTTACTGTTCATTTGGTAGTTTTTAATTTACTGACTGAACTTTGAAAATTCATAACTAATTCTAAAAAAATTGTTTCATAGTGATTCAAGTCTCTAAATATAGATAAAAACCTTATATATATGGAAAAAATATGAAACAGATCATTATATTGCCCAATTCATATAGCTTATTTCTCAAACATTTACTATATATTTGGTCATTTTCTCTTTCCCAGGATTTTGGCCTTATATTAAAAAATTCATATCTCACTCTACCCTGACCCAAATCATACATTCTTTATGTCATAGGAAAGCCCTGTGAGTCTACTTTTTATGTATATTTCTCTTGTATATTTATTCAACTTGTACAGATCATAACATTAATTTAACTATTATACGTCAGAATACTACCTCTACTGGAACAGTTTTAGGAGAAATTTCATAACTCCTTCTTTATAGCTCCAAATGGTTTAAACCAGTGGCATTCATTTCCTAAGACTTGTATCTTTACATAAATCCAAATAAATAAATTTTTAGAGCTATACACAATTTTATAGTTCCTTTTGAAAAATCTAGTGTTCATGGTGTAAGTTCCAGTTTTTCCAGTAATGTCCAGTTTTGAATCCTAATTTCAAAATTTCACCATAAATTGTAGACTTATCCAATTTAGGTATTCTTTAGTTTTATAAAAATCTCATTATATCTGCTTTTTAGAAATATATAACACTCATACATTATACCCTATTTCATATGAATAGTACTTTGTTATTCTCAGAGTGTTCCTAATTGAGCATTTCCATTCTTATCTTGGCAAAATGAGCTTCATAACATGATTACATCATCATTCCTTGTACCAAATCCATACATATCACTCAATAATAATTTTAGTCCAAAATCATTATCTTGACCCAAAATATATTTTAGTAAGGTTCAATCACTATCCTTGAATCAATACTGCCTTTTTCTGCAGTCTGAAATAACATTTATCGAGTAAAATATTAATATTAAAACCTAATTGTCCACTAAATATTATTTTGATCTTAATAAATTTCTTACTACATTCCATTGGACTAGGCTCATCAAGAACTTCATTTTGACTATAATTTTTCATATTTCCAAAAACACTCTTAACCCAAGCCAAATTTATAAATTTTAAAAATTTTGGGGTCATTAAATGTAATTTTTCCTAAATTTCTTTCTCTTTTCCACGTTGAACTCACTTTTAAGGGACTAAACTGTAAGGATTCTTGAGGCCAAAAGGTCATTTTCTCATTTTTCTATTTCACCTGAAAAAAATGACCTATTTGCTCTTCTTTATGTTTAACGGTGTCTCTTTATTTTTTCCAATTACTAATGCATTTTCTGATATCAATATTTTTTCTTGGAGTTTGAATGTAATATTCACATTTTATTTCTAATCTGGGAAATGACCATTTTGCCCCTGAGTCAGGTAAAAAATGTAATTACTAATTTTTTCAGGTACTTTCTTGTAATTTTTCCCAAAGACCAATTTTTTTGGTTATTTCTTTTTACACTATTCACATTAACCTTCAAATTAGTCTATCTCTCAACATAGACCTCCCGGCTACATAATACATATACCGTTGTGCTCAGCTTGGAGTGGACTTTCATTCAAGTGGTATATTGTATATTTTCTGGGGTAAGTTCTGGAATTAATTTTTGCTAAGGACCTTATGATAAATTAATTCCAATTAAGGATCAAATATAACTTCTTCAGAAAATTAGATGAGAAATTAATTCCTTTTAAAGCCCGACTATAAATAGCCTTTTTATCTCACTTCATTTCTCATCTTTTATTCATTTTATAACATTCCATAAAAATAGGGATATTACATTCACTTAGCTCTTGAAGTGAGATTAATCTTTGAAAATTACTTAATTTTGTTACCATATATTTTAAATGAGTTAGATCAAGTAAATCTAATGTTAGCATACATTAAAGTTGAAAAACACTGATTGACAGATGAATTTTGAAGTTAATACTTGAGTATTTTGTTGAAAATTTGAATTTTGGTAACTAAAATTTGAAGTTATAGAGATGTTACATTTGACAGACAAATTTCATGTTGTTGAAATTCAAATTTCAAGTCAAATATAATTTGTGAAAAATGAAAAATTCGTCTGAAGTCATATCAAAGTTCGTTTGATATTAAAGTGCAAAAAGAGTTCAAAATTAATTCTTCTGACAGACGAATTTTAATTTCAAAATCGAATTTTATAGTGAAACTCAATGATTTACAATTCATTTAACTAGCTCAAGAAGTTTTGGCTATCAAAATAATACATCATTACTTTTAAACATAGTGAAATCTGATTTTTAAGAATCTAGAGTTTGATATTTGATTGGAGTTTTTAAGATTATCTCTCAAAATACATATGTTCTTGATGTAAAACTTATTTCATATGAAACTAGACTTAATAAGCTTTTCAAAGAAGGTTGTTTCACTCAAAATAAAGGTCATATGAAAAAGCTATGGTCTTTTAAAGTTGAGTAGTAAGATATGGATTTTTAGTTTTGACCTCTTATCATTATTTCGATCATATCTCACAGAATACGTTTTTTTTTTAGTGAAACTTATTTCATTTGAAAGTAGACATTGATAGCTTTCCAATCATAGGTCATTTGCTTAGTTCGGAGTTCAAATGAGAGAGTTATACTTTCTGTAAAATTGTCTACAGTGCAAAATTTGAAGTTACGGAGGTTCCGCTGCGATAAACGAATTTTGGGCCTCCGAAATTTGAATTTTAAAGAGAACTTTTGTGTCACGTTGAACTTACCACTGATAGATGAATTTTGGCTTATGAAATTCAAATTTCAAGACTAACAAGTGAATTTTGAATCTCTAGAATATGAAAATGTTTCTGAAATAGCCAATAGACGAATTTGGGCATCTGAAATTTGAATTTCGAAAGGAAGAACTCGTGCCATATTAAGCTGGGCTATGATAAATGAATTTTAGACCTCTAAAATTTGAATTTCAAAAGGAAGAACTTGTGTTATATTGAGTTAAGCTCTGATAGACAAATTTTAGGTCTCTAAAATTTGAATTTCGAATACACTAAAGCAATATGAAATAACTGTTTACACTTTTTAGAAGAACTTTAAACTTGAAAATTCATATGTTCCAACATGAAAATATTCGTTAAAGATGAAAATTCAAATTTTGCCTTAGAACAGACGAACTTTGAAGTTCAACGTTAAAGTCTTTAACTTATGGTCTTTGCAAAATTCATTTGTTGGCACCCCAAAATTCAAATTTCAAAGTGTCAAATGCATTAAATGCGGTTGTTGAACGGATAGTTTTGCAGAGTAACCGTTGGGTAACATCTCTAACGGATAGATCTTGTATTTAACATCTAGTTACACCATAAATCTATAAATAGAACATAATTTGAACTTATGAGTAACAATCTTAAGAGAGTTCATGTGAAAATACTGTCCATATGTACAAAACTTGAGGAAGCTTTGTTTCAACTGAGTTGTGCTTTGGGTTGACAATTAAGTATACTAAGAGTTGAGAAATTGTATTGGTATTAGGAATTTTTGTGTTGTGTAGGTTGTTTACTTGCTAAATTGGGATCTCTTGACTTCAGGAAGTATTTGGAAAGCATTGAATTTGTTGGTAAGTGGTTATGTTGATGTTTGATTTATGGACTCCTTGGTTAGATTGGATGTGTTATTATGATTTGGATTTTATGTATTGGTTTAAGGTAATGTGGTAATATGATCTTGCATCCTTTTGTTATGTTGTAGTGGTTGTTGTCCTTTTTGGCTTGCCATGGTGTGAAGTGGGTTTAGATGGTTGAGGTAATCGGGTATCTTTTCTATGCTTTCTGAATTATTATATATCTATGTTTAATCCTTTTCATATCATGATATGCACATATTATATATATATATATGTTTTACTCTTTCATATCATGATATGCTTCTTAACATGGATATGATCATTCTTTTTCATATCATGATATGTGCGGTTGCATGGCTACTGAATTCTTTATTCCTATATCGATTCATGATGAAAATAGCATTATGATGGTAATAAACATGATATATATACAAGTATAAAGAATATTGATATGAAATGATTGACATGCACCCTATGGTTTATTATATATGATCATATAGCATGCTAGCTCCGTAGAGAATAAGATGTCATGATATGTTAGCATGTATTGGGTATTGTCATTGGATAAACATTGTGTAGAGATATATGGTTTGGGTGGCGATACTCTTTATACCACGTGGTATGCTAATCCGCTAAATAGCACATGAGGCATGTGTTTAGGTAATATGGCTTATACTATTTTAGTTATTGAATAGTTGTCCTATGGTCAGGAGACTTAGGTGGCTATGAATTGGGGTGCACCTTCTCTAAATAGCTATAAATTTTGGTGGTTTAGGGGAAGGAAGGCCATGATCTAACCTTTAGTGCAATGGCCTTTGACCGAGTCATGACTATTAAGATAAGAGCCGGGTGGTGACTCCAGAATTGACTATCACGGGTTGTCAGAAAGGGGCTACTGGTTAAGGTTACCTTCTCATGATAACTGGCTCATGGTTCTACCCGTGTATTAATGTGATTTGCATCTACATATCATATGCATTGCATTTATATATGCATTGTATCTAGATTATGATTTGAAAGCATGATTATACCTATATGTATGTGTAAACCTTTGGTTATTGGGACGTATGTTTCACCTCGTGGAAAACAATCCCAAGTAAAGGATCTAGCATTAGCAAGGAAATGACCAAGTAGGGCTTGGGAAAGGAGGACTGAGAGTACACTTATGGGTGTCAGGGTTATGCCTGTAACAACCTTGATTTGGTACTTCTAGACATGTTGATGGACTTATGGAAGAATACTTTTGGATTGGTGCAAGTTCAGAAGGGCCAGGATCAGGAAAGATGAGAAAAAGGAAGAAGGAAGAAAACTTCCCACACCATAGCGATCTCTCTTCACATCATGGTGAGAGAGTTAAATTACGTCAGTGGAACTTGGAGACAGAAAGCACTGGCACCACAGCACCATGTTGTGAATTTATTTTTAAATAACACGATTAGATCGACCAGAGGAAAAGAAAATGAAGGAGATCATGATGGCTCTGCTAGGGTTCAAAGAGTCCGGTATAGAGGGCTTAAATCTTAGGTTTGGAAGGTCTTAATCTCATAGGTATGATGATGCTCACCTTCCTCCTTCCTTTTTCTGAAAAATCTTTGGTGGATTTTGGTGTTGGTTGTTAGGGTTTCATTTGGGATGGAATTTCACCGATTAAATTGTGGTAAATGCTTCAATGATGTGTTATTGGGTATATTTAAGCTTTGGGTCATGGATTTTAGTTGTTCTTATGGTTGTTTTCCCAAACCTTAACCTTTGGTTTTGGGGTTCTTAGTGGAGCACGAATTTGAGAGGTTCAAATTGATTGTATTTGTTTATTGGGATGTTGTGGTATGGATCGGCATTGGAATCTTGGTATTATTGGATTTATGCTTGGGATACTAAGTTGAACTATACCAAAGGTTATGATCATGACTTAATATGTGTGTTTGGTAATTGTATAGGATGTATGCATGCTTGGTGAAGGTATCGATACACTAAGAAGTTGTTTGGATATGTCAAAATCAATGGTAAGTGGTTAAAATAGTGGTATAGTGGGATTGAGCCTTTTGTGCACTAAGTAGTTTTTGGGTAGATTCTGACAGTTTTATTGGAGTATGTTGAATATTTGGGCTTTATTTTAACATAGAATATTACCCAATTGGCTTGCATTATATGTTTTTTGTGTGTGATAGTTGATGGCCTTTGGACCACCAAGGTGTTGAGAGAGTGTGCGGCAACTCGAGGTAACTGAGTAGTAATATCTATTTTCTTTATGTTTGAAAAGTTTTTCATATCATGATATGCACCTTATTTCATGGTAGGGAAAACTGAAAGCTCCAAAAGAATCTTCTTCTGACAAGAAAAAGAAGAGTCTAACTCTGAAAGTAGAATCGGAAGATGATGATGATTTAGAAGAATATATTGAGTTGAATGAAGAAACAATGGCCATGTTTGTGAGAAGATTTGGAAAGATATACGGAAAGAAGAAATTCAAAAAATTCATGAAGAAAGATGGAGCCACTAGCAGTAAGAAGGAAAACAAAGACTCCATTATATCCTATGAATGTAAGAATCTTGAACACATCAAATGAGATTGTCCTCAACCTGCCAAGATGCAAGGAAAAGACAATAAGGTAGACAAAAACAAAAAGAAGAAATTCTTTGTGTCATCTATATAGGAAGATAGCTCAGACGAAGAGGATGCAGTAGAATATGATAAAATTGCAAATTTGTTCTTAATGGCTCAAGAGACTGCAGAAGAGAAAGGGAATTATAACCAAGACAGTGATGATGATTCTAAGGTAAATGATTCTATATCTTCCTATCATGAATTGTATGATGTATTTAATAACTTACTTGTTAAGTTTGTTAAAGTTTCTAAGTAGCTGTCCCAAGCTAAAAAGAAAATAAACAAGTTTGAAAATGAATCACATGCATCTTATGTAACGTCCGACTACTATTCGGGATTGACGATTGTCCCCACAAACCAACACAAGACCTTTCGGTGTGCTTTGTCCGCACTTACACACCTCCTTCCCAGGAGGTCACCCATCCCATAATTACTCCAGGTTAAGCAAGCTAAACTGAGGAGTTCTTAAGGGATGGGCTACCGAAAAAATAGATGCACCTTGTTGGTATAAGTAGTCCCTATTAATTCCTTTAAGCTATCCTTAACCGTATAGTCACATACCTATACAGTCTTTGGATCCCTCTTGTTCCGGTATATATTCGATTCATTCATATGCCCTCCCGCTTAGAAGCCTGCCAGGAGCCGCTCCTTGTCTGTGCCTTATCACTTTATCTGATCCCTACTTTTCTTGCACCGGCGATCACTCCCCGCCCTCGTCAGTGCCTTGATGTCACATGAAAAGTGTAACACTTTATATTAGGGCTCATTTTCTATGTATTAGATTATTTTAGATGTCTTTCATCATGGTTTAGAGACTAAAATCATAATATAATAAAAACAGAATTTTTCAAAATTCGGGGTACTGTTCACTTGGCAATTTCTATTTTACTCGATGAACTTTGAAAATTCATAACTAAATTTAAAAAAATCATATTGATTTGATTCAAGTCTCTAAAATTTTATTAAATTCAGATCTACATGGGAAAAATATAAAATAGTAACTTTATTGAGCCAATTAGTACAGTAATTTTGTGGACTTTTACTGTTTATTTGGTCATTCTTTCTATCTTCCAGTTTTCTGGCCTCAATTTTGAAAAATCATATTTCATTATATTCTATCCCAAATTATGTGTAGTCTATGTCGTTGGAAAGCTCTGCATGTCTAATTATATACATATTTTTATTATACATTTATTTCACTTACACAGGGCATAACTTTCACTTAAATCATGAAGGGTCAGAATCCAACTCCTTTGAATTTTCCAGTACTTACTTTCCAGATTTCAGTTTTCCCCGTGTTACCCTGTTCTAAACCCTGACTTCAAAAATTCATTATAATTCATACATTTATCCAATTTAGGTACTCTTTAGCTCTATGAAAAGCTTGTTCTGTCTACTTTAAAAGCATGTACAACACTTTTATAGGATACTCTGTTTCAAATAGAGTTCCCCTACTCAAATCAATATTGGTTATCTCCAACAAACTTATGTCATAACTTACATGATAAGTTTCATAACATATTTACATTAACATTTATTACTCCAATTTCATGCATAATATCATAGAGGACTTAAAATAATATATTCAAGGCATCAAATAGGATTTATCCCCTTTCATACGAATTTATACAAATTCCCAAAACATAACATCAAGACTTGCATAATAATATCATTCATCATTCTCTTCCTCTTTTCCTTTAGCTCTTTGCCTCCTTTGGATTTCTTTCATAACTTGGACCTATCATGTTATTATTTGGGTGATGAGATTTTGGAAATCCCAGTAGCTAGTCACATCTTAAACATTTACATTATCATGCATGCTATAAAACCTCCCAAAACATCATAACAATCATTTCAAGGCATAAATCACCATATTGTTTATAAAAGTTTTGGCATTATAACGGCATACAAAATGGACATCCCAAGCACTATCCTTTTAATAAAATCAGCCAAAACCAGTCTCAAACATTACAAAAACAATATTGCAAGTCATCATTCACAATAAAATATAGCAAGACAATATAATGCGAGAAAAGGTAACTATACTACCTCATGAAACTTTATGTCTTTCCTCTTTGATTCAACCATTCCAAGGACTTCCTTAAGCTTTCTCACACCCTATTGCATCACCAAATATCAAATAAATCAACTTGAACTAAGGGTTAGTTCATAAGAATTTCAAACTAATGGTTCTATGACTTTCTTCAATTCATGAAACCCTAATTCTTCAAAAATTCACCAAAAATTCATTTCTAACTCAAAAATGATTAATCATACCTCTATTCCATGTAATTTTTCATGAGGAATCCAAATATGGCCTTAGAATTACCAAATTCCATTTCTGACTTGATTACTGTTCATTTCGAATTAACTTCAAAACCTAAAAATTTCACTTTCTTAATCTTAAGCTTTTTCATGAAACCATCACTTATTCCTAAGGTTTTCCACCATGAGGAATTCATTTTTTGTATCAAAAACATGAAATTCTAACTGTAAGTGTGAACAGTAACTCATCCAAAATCAGGGGAATTGAAGAAAAATTGCTACACTTTGTTATACAACAAACTACTTGCATATTCAAGCTTTAAATGTGTAGTCTAGCATTTCCCCTATGATTTATGGTTGGAAAAACTCCATTTCTTGCTAAATCATGTCTTGGCCGAAACCTAAGGGAGTGAGGAAGCCAAATTAAACCATGAATCATGCTTTGAAAACCATAATAGCAAGCATAAGGTGGTAGGAAATAATCTTACCAACTTGATTATTGAATTCCTCTTCCCTTTCTCCCTCCTTTTCCCTTCCTCTTTCTTGCGTTTTCTTTTCTGGTTTGTGGCTGCAGAAGTCACGCGTGAATGGTGAGGAAAGAGAAGGTTTTAAGTGATTAATCATATGCTTAAGTAAGTAATTAATCTTGGTTACTTTTGCTAATCCTTGATTCCTTTAATACATACTTCTTTGAGAAGTTTTCCAACAAAATAATATAATATTATTTTGTGTCACATGGCTGCAGCAAAATTCACACATGGGGGAGAGAGAAGTGTCCAAAAATTGCCCAATTTTCCTGATCCAGATGTACCTCAATCCGGGTACTTTTTAACTGTACCAATAAAATCATCTCTACAGTAATTTAGCATTTTTGGGATACAGGACTATTCTAATTTTATTCTTATATTTTCATAATTATCCTATCTCAAATGGTATCAGTGTGTGACCCATATCCAGACCTGGTTTACTATTACTTTTAGACACTCGGCACTGATTATTTCTTTATTTTTGAACATTAACCCTCAGTGCCATATACCATTGGACTTCTCTCATTGAGGGCTTCGTTTTGATAGTAACTTTACATATTTACAAAATTACCCTTGACCTAGGGTTAAATTATAATTTTTGGAACTTTCGGGTCATTAAATATAATTTTTCTCAAGGGCAATTCTATTTCTTCTCCACATAGTTTTCATGACTTTAGGGATATAAATGTCATTTTAAACTTCTTTAGGGACAAAAATATAATTTTTTTATTTTTCTATTCAACCGGAAAAAATGACCTCTTTGCCCTTTTCCACGTAAAATGGTGTCTGGCCATTTTTGTAAAATTTCTATATATTTCTAGATATTTTAGCTCTCTTGGAATGTTACATCTCACACTGCATCACAACCTTATTCTTCTACTCCTTTTATTTGAACCTCATGCATTGAGTTAAGAGATAAAAATATTTATCTCTATAAGACTTTAACAAGATTCACCAGAGGTCAAAATATACTAAAAATGTTACTAGGTAAGTAAATAGTGAGTCAAAGCAAGATGGATATAGGATATGACCCTGTGCTATAAAAGAAAAGCTGAAAAGCAAAAGGCAAAAAGCAAAATCTTTATCTAAGAAATTTTGTGCGTGTTGAAGAAAATTCAAGTTACAATGAGTCAACCCAAAATATAGAGTCATTCCTAGCTCCCAGAAATCAAAAGGAAAAATATTATTTACATTAGTTCATACCTGCATCTCTTTTTTCTAGCCCCTACTATACTTGCCACTTCTATAACAAGAAGGGTTATATATCCTCCTCTTCTGTATACAAGAAGAAAGGAAAAGGTAATTGAATGAAGTGGATTCCTAAAGGTACTTTAGTGCCCAAGGAAAGAACTAACAAGAAATGATTCAAGCAAATATAGGTACTTAAGAAAAAGAACTTAAATTTATTTTGTAAGTGTGTCTTAAGGCCAAGAAAAGCAAGAAGTGCTTGTTCGAGACACATGATAGAAAACCAAGAAAAAGTCATCATGTTGAGAAATAAGAAAAGAGGAAAGGTGACTTTGGGTTGTGACCAGTTTGGCAAGGTGGTTGGCATAGAAATCGTAGGCAAGAATCCAGAAACATCTATAAAAGAAGTACTGTTTATGATTGGTTTCAACCATAATTTGTTGAATGGGAGCCAAACTTGTGACAAAGGCAACTAGGTTCTATTCGGTTCCAAATTCTGCCTAGTCATAAAAAAAAAAATGACCACAAGGTCATTCTCAAAGCACAAAGAGATGGTAATTATTGTACTACTGATTTAGATGAATTGCCTAGTCTGGATTCAATATGCTTAACCAGTAAAATTGATGAGAGTTGGTTATGACATAGGAGATTAGCTCATGTTATTAAACAAACTTATTAAAAATGAACTTGTCTTTGATTTATCTAATATCTCTTTTGAAAAGGATAGAGAATGTAATGCTTGTCTTACAGGGAAATAAACTAGGTCTACTTTTAAATCTAAAAATGTTGTCTTTATAGCTAGTCCACTTCAATTACTTCACATGAACTTGATAGGTCCTAGTCATATTAAGAGCATTGGTGGTAATCTATATGTGCTTGTTGTGGGTGATGACATTCTAGATTTACTTGGATTTTATTTCTTTCTTCTAAAGATAAGACATTTGAGGTATTTCTGATCTTAGCTAAGAAAATCCAGAATGAGAAAGGTTGCTCTATTGTATGTCTTAGAACATATCATGGTGGTGAGTTCAAAAATGCTTAATTTGCTGCCTACTATGAAAAAAATGGAATAGAGCATAACTTATCTGCTCCAAGAACACCTCAATAGAATAGAGTTGTTGGGAGGAAGAATAGAGTGCTAGAAGAAATGGCTCATACGATGTTGAATGAGAAAGGACTGCTAAAGTACTTCTGGTTGATGCAGTGACTACAACATGCTACCTAATGAACAGAGCTTACATTAGACCAATTCTTGGCAAAACTCCATTTGAGTTATACAAGAGAAAGAAGTCTAACCTCTCTCATTTTCATATTTTTGGATGTACTTGCTACATCTACAATAATAACAAAGATAATTTGGGTAAGTTCAACACCAAATTAGAAGAAGGTATATTTCTTGGCTATTCAAATAGAAGTAAAGCATATAGAGTATTTAATAAGAAATATAAAACTATAGAAGAATCTATGAATGTAGTGTTTATTGAAAATAAGATTCTTTCTAAACCTGACTTAGATAAGGATAAATTGATTTCTAGTTTTAAAAAAGATAAATCTCTCTAAGGAAGATAAAACTGAATCTCTAAAAATATCAAAATTTACTATTGTAGAAGAAGATATTCAAGAGAAAAATCATGAATTTGAAGGTAATGAAGAAATTTCTCAAAAACTACCCAGAGCTTAGGCATATCAAAGTAGTCATCATGTTGATCCTGTAATAGGAGATATTCAAAAGAAGGTTAAAACTAGAAGGCAACTTAGGGAACAGATAAATCATTGTGCATTCATCTCAAATTGAACCTAGTTGTATTAAATAAGCATTAAGTGATGAATATTGGATTAATGCAATGCAAGATGTAATACCCTACCAAAATCAAACCTCAATTCTTGACCAATTACTTCAAATATATCCAAATACAATCAAACCACTCCAACCTTAACTCAAAGAACACCAAAACCTCAAGTAACAACAAAAAAACACCATAATTGGATTGGGGTCGTGGCTTGCTACAGTGGTGCCACGGCCTCAGTGAGGCAGTGGTGCTTAGCGCCATAGCCAAACTTCTGGCACTGCGACGCTAGCATCAGTTTCTATATCAGCAAATTACTGATTTTCTGGGCGAATTTCCACCGCACATAACTTCTTGCTCCGACCTTCGATCAACTTGATTCCAACTCGTACAGGTCACTCTCATCATAATCTAGCTATAGACACTAATTTCACTCTAATCCAACTGCATTTGGAGATTCTAGATGCCCAACACCATTTTGGCTATTTTGACTAAAACTTACAACTCATTACTTCTAATAGCCATCAAAGGCAAATGGACACTTACGGACCCTTCATATAGGTCCTATTCAGATTAATCAACTTGTCCAAGGAGGTTTTACCCTGGAGAAACCTCTTCTCCAAGAATTAGCCCTGAACCCCAAAATCACATAATGGGCCATGTGCATAAAACTCACATACCAGGCCCAAACCACTTTGGGCTCCATTCCAATACCCAGACACCTGCTTCAAGCCTATACCACCAATATTATTGATATCATCATTATACAATCATCACATATCATCCATCAATATCGCTATCATCTCATAAACATTCATACCATCCTTACATTATCGTTACCACATCATATCATCACATAATAAGTAGCCAATACTCGCTGGACACGTATACAAATCTCACGATAGCACATACCAACAATACTCCCTAGGAATACTTGGAACAGACAATACACCCAATAACAACCCATTTGGCACAATATTACATAAACTAAATTACAACTACAACTATACTTGGGATTCCCTTAGGCGGAGAGGCATGCAACTCTGTGGTCCTCTTTGAACTAGCACTAGAGTTTTCACCTAAGAGGTTAGTCATGCGGGGACGTAAGACAATATCTTAGTAACTGGGATAACCACACACATACTATAATATTATCAATACTACACACATATGCAAATGATGCAGTGCATTGCCAATGTCATGAGATGTATGTCTCTCTCCACACGGTTAGAATCATGAGCTGTCATCATAATATGACATTGTCTATAGGTGATTCCCTTCTAGCAGTCAGTGAACACTAATTCCGGGACATCACCAAACTCACCTCCTACTAGTGCACTCGGCCAAAGATAACATTAATGTTCCAATCGTGGTTCTCCTTTCCCTGGACCACCTCGAATTGATGGTGATTTGGGGAAGGTACAATCCACCGCCACTTGGCTCTCCTGGCCATAGAAGAGGATTTAGTGACAAGGATCCTATCCTTATCCTTCCTTATCATATATCATATCATCATCACCACCCGGGCACCATATATCTCACAATGCCATGTGATGATGCTCATGTCATATCATCATATAATCATCATCATCATGTATCTCAATGTCATGATACGTAATCTTATAATGTAATATCATCCTTATCATATATGTAATCATCATCATGATCCTATTCATCATCATAGTCATGCCATGAAATCACATGTAATACTATACTCATCATCATCATACAGTCATATCAACATACATATATTCACATCATATACTGTCTTGTCTAGCTGTGTACATACAAAGATATATAGAAAAATCATACACGTACACATAATGATATCACGGTATGAATGGAGATATGCATATATACATATATATCAACATATAATCACATAATACAAACACCCCGTTACCTCTAGTTGTCAACACCACACATACATGGGCTTAGGCAAGCCTCTGGAGCACTTTTCACGAGCTATACGCCTCCAATTGGCCAATCATCCACAATAACAACATAATACCTCTAATTAGCATAACTCCCATGACACTAAAATCCACAATCTAGCCTTCCAAGCTTAACTCGGAGTTCTAACAACATACACACCTACTAATGAACCTTAAACAACCATTCAAATACACACCAATACATGTAACTTCAGATTTCCACTTCTTTTTCTAAATTCCAACTTAAGGTTTTACTTAAACCTATCACAATCCAGCCAAAATTCAAACATAAAGCTTCTTAGCACTACATAATACTTTTACAACACCAAATCAAGCATTTTAATTGATGGATTCTTCCCCAAACTCAAAACCTAACCTAATCCCACTTATTTCCAACCCAAAATCTAAAAGAGAAGAGAGATGAGGAAGTAAGATCAACTTACCAACCATTTAGCAAGCTTCCAGAGGCCAAAAATCATCTTTCTCGGTCAGATCTTCTAACCCTAGCATAGCTCCCTCGATCTCTCCTCCATTTCTCCTTCGTCGATTCGACTGAAATGTTTATGGTTTATACAAAATTTTACTTGCTCGCCGTGGCTCCAAATAAGCCCACCATAACCCCAATGTTCTCGGTCCCAATACTCTCCAAGTTGTTACACGTGTCTCGCCGAGGCGGCCTTGCATCTCGTTGTGGAATGACCCCTTCTTTGCCTCAAATATTGAGTTTGTCTCATTTTGCTTCTTTCTCCAGTTCTATTTCTTCCAGTCTTACACACATCACAAGGTTACTTCATGTTAGCTCAGGACTATGTTCAGGAAATTATAATAATAGTTGTTACACAAGAGGAACTTAATCAGTTCCAGAGGAATCAAGTTTGAGACTTGGTACCTAGGTTTAATGATCATTCGGTCATTAGAAGCAAATGGGTATTTAGAAACAAGCTTGATGAATCTGGTGTAATCACAAGAAACAAAACCAAATTGGTAGCTAAATGTTATGATCAGGAAGAAGACATATACTATGAAGAGACATTTGCTCCAGTTGCAAGATTAGAAGCAATAATGATACTTCTAGCTTATGCTTACATAAAAGGTGTCAAACTTTACCAAATAAATGTTAAAAGTGTTTTTCTTAATGGCTATATAATGGAAGAAATTTATGTTGAACAACCTCTAAGTCTTGAGGACTCAATAAAGTCCAACCATGTATATAGACTAAAGAAAGCTTTTTATGGTCTAAAGCAAGCACCTAAAACTTGGTATGAAGGACTAAGCAACTTCTTAACTGATAAGGGGTTCACATGAGGAAAAGTGGACACTATTCTTTTCACTAAGAAGGTTAACTCAAATTTTCTCATTGTTCAAATTTATGTTGATGATATTATATTTGGTGCTATTAATGAAAATTTGTGCAATGATTTTGCTAAGTTAATGTAGGGAGAATTTGAGATATCAATGATGGGAGAGCTGAAATTCTTCCTAGGACTACAAATCAAGCAATGCAGTGATGGAATCTTTCTCTGTCAAATAAAGTATATGAAAGAGCTTTACAAGAAGTTTGGGATGGAAAATGCATAGACAATTGGCACCTCAATGAGTATTTCAATGAAGTTTGATATGGATAAAGAGGGAAAGCCATTTGACATCACCAAATACAGAGGAATGATAGGATCTCTATTACATATGATGGCTAGCAGACCAAATATAATGTTTAGTCTGTGCATGTGTGCAAGATTTCAAGCTTGTCCTAAGGAATCACATGCAACAGCCATAAAAAAGATCTTCAGATATCTCAAAGGAACCTCTCAAATGGGTTTATGGTATCCATAACAATGTGGAGAAGAACTACTTGGTTATACTGATACTAATTTTGTTACTGATTGAAAAAGTACAAGTGTAACTTGCCAACTATCTGGTGGATCTTTTTTTTATCATGGTTCAATAAAAAGCAAAATAGTATAGCTCTATCCACTGCTGGGCTGAATATATTGCTACTGAAAGTTGTTGTGCACAAACTCTTCAGATAAAGCAACAACTGAAAGACATTAGAGTTAATTTACATCAAGTTCCTGTTAAGTGTGATAACTCTAGTACTATTAATATCACAAAAAATCCTGTAATGCACTTCAGAACCAAGCATATAGAGATTAGACATTACTTCATTAGAGATCATGTTCAAAGAGGAGATATAGTCCTGGAGTATGTTCCAACAGAAAATCAACTAGTTGACATCTTCACCAAGCTTCTTGCTAAAGATAGATTCAACTGTGTAAGAAGAGAATTAAGAATGGTAAATCTAAATGAGCTGTAAGTAAGTATCTATCTTAATCTTTGTATTTTCTAAAGTTAATTTGTTAAATCATATGCTAACTTAAGCATCGAAGTATGTTTAAAATATTTTACAGGTACTTCTCATGAGCTTATATGAAAAGAAATCATAATAATAGAGTATTTCACACCTAAACAAGTAACATGTGCTGAAGAAAAATGGAAATTCAAATTTTCAGTATCTGTTTGTAAGTTTTATTTTTTGACAGTCGCATTTTAATTGTAGATAAATGAACTTTCATGCCACATCTACCTTATAGAGTGAACTTGCTTGTTCAAAATTTGAATCTTAGCCATTTAACGGTCAAATTTAGGTGCCTTATATGCTATGCGTGTGTTTCAGTGCTCAAAATTTGTCTGTCGACTTCTTGAAATTCAAATTTTAACTGTTTGTATATGTATGTGCCATGCTTATGTGTGTAGGACATTCAAAGTTTGGTATTCAATATTCACATTTCAAAAACTTCTTCATAAAATCTTGAAATTCGAAGTTTGAATTCCAACATTCGTCTGTTAGACATCATGTGTTTATATACTTACTGATTGAAACTTTGAAATTTGAACTTTGAGGACATAAAGTTCATCTGTTGAAGCTTTTGTTTGTGTTTGATGTCTCTGACAATCATATTTCAAGACTGAAATACGAATATTGTCTAAAAAGTAAGTCTCTGATAGTCCAACTTCAAAGATGAAAAATTCATCTATCAAGACAACTTCTCTGTACTTTGTGGAGAACGTAACCATCCAAAATTCAAATTTTGGCCCCTCAAAATTTGTCTATTGAATGATTACAAAAGAATACTCAAAGGATCAGATGCTAAATAAATGCAACCCTATTCGCATTTCTACCGTTGCACTTCTCATTCTATCTCAACCATTCTCAGATTCCTTCGGTCAAACTCTATTTTTCACTGATTAAAACCTGAACTGAACCCTACAAATACCTTTAGTGCATTCCTTAAAGCATGTTTCTTGTGAAAATGGCCAAAGTAAAAAATGCAAACGTCGGGAAAGAACAAGGTAAGCCCAAAAGAACAACCAAATCTCAGTACGCTTCAAAAGAAAGTGAAACATAGAAAAGAAAAGCCGAATCAAGGAAGGGAACACCCTTGAAGAAGCAGAAAACACCATCAAAGCCAGAATCATATAAGCATATGCCTACTGCTCCTGCGTCAAGTATAAAGTCTGAGAAGTTACAGATGACCACAGAGCCTTTTTGCAGTTATGAGCACATTTTAAAGGAATTCACTATGAAATTTGCTACAAAGAAGGTAATCACTCCTCACTGCACAAACCTGGAGCAATTTCTCGTTTCAAATAACTTTGATGCTGGATTCTAGATGAGGAGTTACAAAAACCTTCTAGAGGTTACAGAGAGATATGATGATAAGGTGATCTAACGTGGTATGCATCCTTAAAATTCAATGACAAGAAGAAGAAATACCAAGTGACTTTCAGGTCTAAGAATCTTTGGTTGACTGATGAGAACCTCAATGATATTTTGGAGATTCGTGGACAAGATAGATTCTAAATAGATATCTCTGCTACCAAGTACATGGATGAAGACGATAAAGTAGATGAAGAAGGTGGAGAATATTTGAACTACATGGATAGCACTATTCTAAATGCACTTTTTAGGAGAAGGGAGAACATGCCTCAGCTAAAAAACATGAAGCCTTCTGATCTTAGTGCCCAAATAAGGGTTTTGCACTACATAGTATCCAAGATCATCTTCAATAAGGGAGGAAGCGTCAATTTAATTACTAGAGTTGAAGCACATGTAATGACAGCCTTGATCTGAAGAAAGGAGCTTAACCTAGGAAACATCAATTTCTAGAGGATGATCAAGGCCAAAGATTAGAGAAAAGACTCAATGCTGCCCTATGCCTCAATTATCGCCAAGCTCCTCATGTATGCCAAGATCCAACACTTGGAGAAAGACAAAGGGAAGCCCAATGAGGAATTCGAAGAAGAAGAATTAATGAAAATGGGCATAGAAAATATAAGGACAGATGGATTAGAAAGGGGGCTGGTAAGTCTGAAGATCTATTTTATGGTGGGGGAGAGCCATGACAACAACATGAAGCTACTTCTAAGACTACTCCAACCACCCAACTTGAACCACAACCTATAGCTTAGCCAAAACAGCCACATCAACCATCCATCTCATCCAACTTGGCTAGACCTAATACTATACTTGAACTGTATGATTGTCTATATGAGATTTTGTAAAGTATTAGAGATAAAAAAAATACCAAATTTGAAAATTTGCAAACTCAAATAACTGACTTGGCCTATAATGACCTTCGAAACTCTCTTCCCACCACATTAGCACTACTTCATCATGGTTTCTCTGATCCTTTCAAATCTGTCTCCCCTCATGTCCTGAGCCCTTTTGAAGAAGTCCTTCTAATGCTGATGCTGCTACTGTTGTCATTCCTTAAGGCTCTAGCAATGGCATTAGCCTTGGTCTATCTCTGGACTATGGTATGAAGGAAACTGAAGCCACTTAAGTAGAAAGCTCTCATAAGCCAATGATAGAGGAAGCTGCTCAAGACTCAATTCTGTCAACTCAGGAAACTGAGGAAATGGAGAAGCTTGTTGCAAATCCTACAGTTGTACCATTGTTCAGGTCGCTCTTAATAAAGAAAGGAGGATCATGCCTTATATTGACTTTGTCGCTATTGCACATGATGCTGTAGTGCAAGCTCAGAAGCAAAGGCTAAATAAGATATTCCCTCCACCAGCTCCTTAACCTCCATCTTTTGGACATGGACTCTCCGTGGAACAATGGGCTAGGCTGGCTAGCATCCTAAGGGAGGCTCAGGAACTATCTTCAAAATCTGATGATGATCTTCCTCAGATACTTCCCTCAGTGCCATTTGTACCAGTTCATCTTCAGGCCATTCCCACGGCTCAGGTGCCTCCTCCCTCTGTACCTGATCATGCTCCTGATAATGCCAAAAAAGGGGAGAACGAAACTGGACAAATTGAAACCGGATAATCTAGAGTCGCTTGATAATCAGGAAAAACATATGGCAAAAGGATCAAGCTCAAAGCTAAAAAGAAATTACTAGTGACAAATCTTTAGAGCTTAGGCCTTTTAGGACTTTGTAGGATTGTGTGATTTTGTAATGTATTTCTTTGATCAATATACTTGTTTGTATCCTTGTACTAAACATGTTTACATCAATTAAATATGTTTTTGTGCTTCAACATGTCCTTTCTATTCTCCTAAAACTTTTACTCTAATACATGTGTTGTACTTATATTCAAATTTTAATGCATATGTTGAAGGGGAGCTCTTAGAAACAAACTCAAGTACTAATCTAGTTTGCAAGTTGTTTTGTCATAATAAAAAAAGGGGAGAATGTTGAATCAAAAGTTTTGATGATTCCAAACAACTAGAACTTGGAAGAAGAATATCAAAGGAGTATGAATGGATAAAATGAAGAAATCCAATGAAGAATAAGAGAAGATTTAGTTTCTAGGATTTAGCATTATGAACATGCGATAAAAAAGCTTTGAATATCACTTATTTATGTTACTATAATGTTTAAACGAGTTATTTCAAAGTTATCTAATGTTAGCTTATATTAGAAATGAGAAATATTAGCTAACAGAAGAATTTTGTATCTGATTCATATTTTGTGCAAAATTTGAACTTTACTTAGTAAAAGTCAAAGTTATTGAGGTTTTATCCTTGATAGATGAATTTCAGTTGTAAATTTGAATTTCGGGCTAAGCATTCTAAGTGAAAGTGTTCATAATTCGCATGAAATTTAGTCAAAATTTAAATGTTGATGAAGTTCAAAGTGAGTTCATTATCATTGTCTTTGACGGATGAACGTTGGGTTTCAAAGTGTGAATTTCAAAATGGGAACTTGTGAGTCTCGTTAGAGTATGCTTCTGACAGACAAACTTTACAGTTCAACATTCAAATTTTGTTGTGAAGAACTTTTATATCATATTGAACATACCCCTGATAGACAAATTTCAGGTTCTGAAATTTGAATTTCAAAGTGTACTGTGAAAACTTGACACAATTGTTCAAACTATTTATATGCACTTTCAATATGAAAATTCGTATGAACAAACATGGGTTATCTTTGACAAACTCTAAATTCAAATGTCATATTGTAAAAGATGAATTTTGAAGTTCAACATTAAAGTCCTTAACTTTCTATCTTTGTGAAATTTGTTTGTTGAGACCCAAAATTCAAATTTTGGTGTATCAAATGCATCAAGTGCGGTTGGTGAATAGCTAGTTTTACAGAGTAACTATTGGTTAAAGTCTCTAATGGCTAAATAATATGTCTAACAATTAGTTTAGTTATAAATCTATAAATAGAACTTCATTTGAGGTTGTAAGTAACAAATTTAAATCTATTTGTGCAAAAACTTTGCTAAATTTATTTATCAAATTCTTTTCACCCACACACTATATTTATTGTGCCGTAAATTTCATATCTCCTCTATTTCAGAGAGTTTTCATTTCTATATAAAATTTTTTCTTCATCTGAAAGAGAGATTCTTTGTAAGAAGAATCACAAAGGGATTTGGGAAACACTTGTAAGAGTGTTGAGAGAAATTTTCAGTGTTCTTAGAACAGAGCACATGTATTGTACAGTGACATTGTAAGGAGTATACTAAATTCTTGCAGATAGTGGAAAATCTCAAGTGGTGGCTTGAGGACTGGATGTGGGTCAAGTGGATTGAATCGAACCAAGATAAATCTCTGAGTCTTCTCTTATCTTATCTTACATTTATATTCATTTTCATTACACTCTGATCTTATGTTAGCTTTTGTTTTCACTTTTAACTTTTAAACTTCCAAATTCATCCCGTATCTCAGGAAGCTAGCATTCCTAACACCATTGGACTCAGCTTGTTGCGAGCTTTATTTTTACAGTAATTTTTAATATTTGCAAAATTGCCCTTAGCCCGCATTTAAATTATCATTTTTGAAACTTTCGACTCCTTTATTGTAATTTTACCGAGGGACTAAATAAATAAATTCTTTTATTCCAATGACCATTTTGTAAAAAATTCTTTATTTGGCTAAAAATATAATTTTGTTGTTTTTTCTTCTAACTTGAATAAATGACCTTTTTACCCTTCTCCATCTTAGTTTATGTCTCTCCATTTTTTGTAATTCCTTCTATATTTTACATTAGCTTTTATTGTTTCTTCTTTCATTACTTGATATTTAATAAAATTAGGGATATTACAGTCCACTTTAAGCTTTGAGCCCTTTCACACCTTAAGAGTCGACTTCTTCCTCCTAGTTATGGCCGGTGGTGCACGTTAAGGAGGTAAGCTTAATGTGTGTAAGCTTAATGTGTGCAAGCTTAACGTGTGCCAAGAGAAAAATGGAGAATTCTGCGCAACATCCCCAATTGAATAGGTGAATTTGTCCTGCTTCATGATGCAAACTTAACGGAGATTCAGATTCACACTACATAATTTTCAATATATATATTTGGACTGAATTTACAATTTATATTTCAAATAATGATTTCTACAAGCAATAAATATGAACTCAGAAATAGAGCATAATTCAAGCAGTGAATTGTACTGGAAGATCCTCTTGCCACGACAAATGATTGGCATGGTTGCCAAAAGTAAAATTAGGGACTCATTTACTAGAAGATGGAAGATCAGTTATTTGCATTAACTTGTTCTTCCAGAGTTCCTGGTACCGATCTTTAATTAATGGGGTGTATATACTGTCATTCGCTCTATTCTCTTTTTTTTTTTTTTTTGTGTGTGACTGAATTCACTGGATATACCCCATTCAATTTTCAGTTTACAAATCGAAAAGCATATATAAATAAAATTGGCCTCACCAAAGGATTGCAACTTATAGTAAAGGAGAAAGAAGGTTAGCTAGAAAGTCTAATCGAGAAGTCGGCATGCATTAAAAAGTGCATGTAAAAGTGCGAAAACTTTCTACACAAGGTAACCTGTAATCAGATATTCTGCCAACATTTTTATGAGCTTCAGGCACACATATATTTTGAAACTCTTCTAGGGATGTTGGGTGCCATATGGTTCCACCATTATAACCATCCATCAGCAACTTCCCGATTTTTTATCACCACTGTAAGTTGTCCCTCTCATTTTTTCTACCATGAACAACTCTATCACAGTATTTCAGCATCGTTCCCAGTCTACTATTTGAGGTCCAACTATATTCCATTAGCACTTGTGCCTCACATTCAATCAAATCTTCTCCAACCTATATCAGAGACGGCAGGAATTGAGCACAGTAAAATTGGTTAGGAAAAGGGCAGAAAGTAGCAATAAGATTTATTTATACATGGAATATAAGAAGGCACATACAAAGCAATAGGTGACAGGCGAATAACTATCACACATCATCTAATATTACATGCAAAGTCCCCCTTTACTCACAAGCCAACAATAATATACTTCTTGTTTGATAGAACATCATCTAGCCAACTTAGGATGCTTGAATATTCATGGTTGGCAATATAATATAAATCCATTTAGCGAGTCATTTGACAGTACATCAGAGATGCATCAAGTTTTTACCTTTTATGCTTTGTTCTCAATAAGGGAAATCCTACAATAGCAAGTTGCTTTCTGTTTTTAACCAAAAAAAAAAAAATCCTACCATAGCAAGTTAGTTTCATCACAGTCACTAATCGCTTGATCTGCCATTCAATGCATAAGGATTCCATTGGAGCATTCAAAGGAACGCTTATGACATGCTTGTAATCCATTTGTTTTTGTTGCTATCACCACCTTACTCCCTCCTTGTGACTTTCCACTTGAGCTTTTGATGAATTCCAAACCATAGCTAGGAAGCTCTTGAAGTGATGTACAATCTTACTAATGGGAGTTATATGATAAGAATATAATTTGATAATGTCTAGAAGCTGTGTCTCTTCCTTTTGCTCCTCTCTCATGTCATGGGTGAGCATATCTCTAGCTTTTCATGCATGCTAACATTACCAGCGACCATAACCTTATAGCTATTATTATAAAATTGTCACTTTCATTTTTTACGAACAAGTGTATTACTTGGCTAGGTAGGAGTTATACTAATTTAACCAACGATCTTGAAATCAAGTCTTGAGTACACAATTATATTAAATACTAGTTGGGTGAATTTTATTATTCTTGTGGTCATACCAAACTCAATCCAAATTACTCGGAGTCAAATGTGATTTTATAGATATTTCAACAATTATTTAATCTTTTCTTACTACTTTTGGATTAAAAATACCATAGTGCATACAATAAATTAGAGATTGTAATTCTAAAGAGGATAAGTGATAACTTTAACATATATTAATAATAACTTATTTCTATAACCTTTAAGATTTTCATTCTCATTAATTTAAAGATCCTTAATTATAACAGTTCTCCATTTCGTTATTATATTTATTATTATTTAGTCAGAATGATTTTTTTTTGTCAGAATGGAATTAGTAGTGTATTGATTAACCACTACACGTTGGCAAGACACCAATCTTCTATCACTTTTTCTTAAACTTTTTTTTAATGTTTCAGTTTTTGCCAAGGATGTCTTCCATTCTGGCCCTATACCCTACTGGGTTGGACATCAAGTTTGGGCAGTCCCATTTCATGTTTTTCTTGAACATCCTTCATTTTTGCATAGCAGATTTATTTTAAATTAATTTACCCATAATTAGTTTATGTGAATGAAAAAAATATAATGTTGAGAAAATTACCACATTTGAGTTCGATAATATTTGAATCTAACTCAATTAGATAAATATATAAAAGAAGTATGCAAATAAAAAAATTTTTATGACATAGATTAGTTATATTTTAATATTAAACATTGTAGGTTAAATTATTTTATTGGTAGTCATATTTTTAATTTGATTATATCGTTTACAAGTTTTCTATTTAGTCCCTATAATTTTAACCATTTTTAGTTGAGTTCTTGGATTTAAACATTTATGATATTTTTAATTTATCATCATGATTAATTATATATTATTTCAAAACCATAAGTATAGATAATTACGACTAATATATTTATAAAAAAATGATAATTACGACTAATTTCACTCTTTGAAGTCATCAAAACATTCTCAGGTCAACTGTAAATAGCTGTTTGTGTGTGTGTGTTTTTTGTTTTTTTGTGCATTCACATGGTTAGAATCTATGAAATTGTTTAAAAAATATCCAATCCCTTGCACACGCTGCAAAAAAGGTCGGTTACGTTAATAAATCTTATTTTATCATTTACTGGTAGTCATTTTATTGGCTTGAGTGGAGTCAAACACAGTGCTGGGGAAAAAAAGTCAAGCATAGTGAAGGGGCTTATTGTTGGTTATGCCAATAATATCCACTGCATTTATAAATATTTAAAATTAAAACTATATAAAATGAGCCTCGAAAAATTTTTAATTAAAAAATATAAATAATTGGATGCCTAGTTTTTAAAAATTTCATATATAAGCAACTACTTTGTTTCAAGTAAAATTAATAATATGGTGCAAGTTATCAAATTACCTTGTTTATTCACTTTGCAGATGCACACTATTCTAACAATGAGACAAGGCTTTAAAGCTACTGTTGTGGGCCGGATGGCCCACGTATAGATAATAAACTGATAAGAATAGATACTTGTGTTGATCTTATTAGCCCAAGGCCGAGAAAGGTATGCTTTGAACTGTGCCTCTTTTGTAGCCGCTATATGCTTCTGTGTGCCTTTCACTCCACAAATGTGGGACTTTTAGACTACATTGTTTTCTTATTTCCTTCTTTGGGTGTGTATCTTAAACCTGATTTTGATGCACCCAATTTAAATATTTTGAGTAATTAAGAGTGTAAATCCAATTTTAGGTAAATTTTACTCTAGTCTTTATTCACTATCTTTTGCTGTCCTAAAAAAGCACTGACTCTTTGTTAACTATTAAAAATGTCCATGAATCAATGATATATCATATATTCAACAGTAGCACTGTTTGGCCCAACAAAAAAAAAAAGCCATCAAAATTAACATCACAAAAATAAAAATTAGTATACCAAATAGGCAACCCTTCATTTAAATATTCTCTAAGCAAAAGTAGTGTCAACTAACTGTTAATTGTCCCAGATTCTAATCCTTGCTGGATACCTAGCGTACAACCTTGCCAAATTTTTAAACGCATATAATAATAAGGTCTGGCCTGTATTTCTAAGCCCATTTTAAACGGCCCAAAATTGGGACCCATGCCCATAATTAGCAGGTTAAACAGCTACATCTGCTTGTGAGCCCATCTCAACAATTGTAGCAGGAGGCCTGTGAAACTCTAGCTTGAGTATACTGGATTGTAGGTGTACTTCTTTTTTTCCGTTTTTCCGGGTACAGATTGTAGATCTATTTCTAGGAGCACGAAAATACTTTTTCATGGGAATGAGAACGAGAAAGAAAATGGAAACGGGAGTAGAAAATAATTCTGACGGAATGCAGAAATTACATTTAGTATGTTAAAAAAAATGGATTTTTCACTTCATACTTATGTTTGGCTGGAAGGAAATTATATAGGAATAGAAAAGAAATATGATCAAATGACAATACTATCCTCAGTTAAAATTAATACTAGTATTTTATTTATTAATTTTGAAATTCTTTAAATTACCGATAATAGTGAAGTGCATAAAAATATATATTTTAATTCTAGTTAAAATTATGTTTCAAATTACTAATAAAAATATTTATTTTAATTCTTTGAAGAATCATTTACCAATATTAAATAATATTTTTCTTGTTTCACAAATTGTAAAGGCTTCTGTGACTCTAAAAGCCCGTTTGAATTATCTTTTTGTAAAAGATTTTTTAGAATAAGTATAATTTACAAAAATGAAATTTAGATAAAAGTAGAGAAGTTTATTATAAACCTGTTTGGATAAAAAAAGAAAAAATAATAGTTAGAAACTATAGTTTGATTTGCAAAAATGAAACCAAACCCTAAGAGTTTTTTGTTAACATAATTTTTTAAAAATGAAATGTGAAGTTATTGTCAGAAATGAGGCAGGAATAAATTTTACTATTAATTTAATAAATGAAAAGCTTATTTGAAGTTAAGTAATGGCAATATCCATATCGAGGTAGGGTAAGATAAAGTGGATATGTTGTAGTGTTCCCATTTGATTTTGCTGAAGAATATAAACAAAATTGCTTTCTTGGACTATATAATTAGCACGCACTTTCTATTAATATTAAGAAAATAGAATTGATTACTAGATCAGTTGTGACACCGGTTTATGATTTAATGGTCTAATTGGAATTAAACCGGGATCAAACTGATTATAAATAAATTAATATATATTAAATTAAATATTTTTAAAAAATAAAAAGTGTTAACCAATAAAAAAACAAAAAGAAGAAGAAGAAAAAGATTTAATTATAAAGAAATAAATATTTCTTAAAACATGGCAGGATGGAGAGATAATATCTGAAAAGATACATTACAAAGTAATTAAGTTTTTATTTAAATTCATATAATTTTGAAACGTTACAGATAATTTACCTAATTGGCTAGTTGCAAGTAGCATGATTACATCTAATATTTGAAACTGCGTCCTGGTGGTAAAAGCTTACAGGAAATTGATCAAAAGAAAGAAAAAAGCCTACAGGAAATTGCCCGGGTGTTCATAGGCTTGGTTTTGTTCGGTTTTAAGTGAAAACCAAACTGAACCAAATCATTCGGTTACACATATGTGAGGATCTATTCAGTTTGCAATCTAATCGGTTTGATTCGCTTATTATTTCAGTTTGGGTTGTATTTATTCAAACTTTTGAATGTATTTTTTGAATTATGTGATTTTATGAAAATAAGTTTAATTTATAAAATTAATATGGAGAAAATCAAAATTTTTTTAATAAATTTGCTTGTTAGATAAAATTTCTAATAATTATAATTGATTACATTCAAATAATTAATCATAAAATCACAATAAAACTTTGCATTATGTAAAAATGATATTAATAAATTAAAATTTATAAATTTTTAGTAGAAATTCTTTTAGGTTCGGTTATAACCGATAAATATTATAACAAACTTTAACAAAATCAAACCAATCGGTTTGATATATTAAAAAACTGAAGTAGATCTATATTATAATAGGTTTTGGTTAGTTTGATTCAATTTGATTCGATTAAATCGATTTTGATTGATTATGAACATTCTTAATTTTCCTTCATGTCATTTTCCAATGTCTGTACAAGGCATGACTTCACTTTCCCCAATGTCCATATATGTTTTTTTTGAAAAATCCCATATAAAAACCTCCCTACCAAAATATTCCTACATTGAGAACCCTAACAATTAAAATCCTTAAAAGGATCTAGATCTTTAAAAAGAAAAATGAAAGTTAGTTGGACTAAAATAGCTTTCACCCTCCCTTTCCTCCTTCTCTGCCCTCCTTCTTCTTTCATTGGAGTCAATGATGTAGCCAGAGCTCCAATCATTGGCAACATTGTCAAAGCTCTGGTGGCCGGGAATGTCACTAATATCAATACAATCACTGTTTTAGTGAGTTAAAAATTATGAGTTTCTCACTTATAAATTTTGTTAATTCAATTTGAAAATTTTTTTAAGATTGTCTTTTAAAATAAAATTAAGAGTGTTGAAATCAGTTATAATGAGTTGGAAATTATGAGTCTCTCACTCGAAAATTATGTTGATCCCACTTGAAAGTTTTTTTCAAGGGTGCCTTTTGAAATAAAATTGAAAACATTGAAATCAATTATAGTGAGTTGAAAATTATAAGTTTTTCAATTGAAAATTTTGTTAACCCAAGTTAGAAATTTGGTTCAAGATTACTTTTTGAAATAAAATTGAAAGTGTTGAAATTAATTATAATAAGTTAAAAATTATGAGTTTCTTATTTTAAAAGTTTTTATTGATTCAACTTGGAATTTTTTTTTAAAATTACCTTTTGAAAAATTTCTAAATTGGATCAATGAAATTTTCAAGTAAAAAATTTATAATTTCCAACTCATTATAACTGATTTCAACACTAATAATTTTATTTCAGAAAGCAATTTTGAAAAAAATTTCCAAGTGGGATCAATAAAATTTTCTAGTGAGAGACTCATAATTTGCAACTTACTGTAACTAATTTCAACACTGTCAATTTTATCAAACTTCACACTAGTGACTAAACTGGCACCGACAACATTTTTGGTCACCGAAGCTTTGGCGACGTTGCTAGTAACCGAAGCTTCGGCGACATCAGCTCCAATGAGGAAAGGAGGAAAGGAGGGAAAGAGGAGGGGTATTTTAGTCTGATTAACTTTTTTTTCCCTTTAAGAATCTAGGCCCTTATAAGGGATTTCAATTATTGTGGTTCCGATTTAAAATTATTTTGCTTGGGAGGTCCTTGTATGGGATTTTTTTTTTTTACAATGAACTAACTCGAAAGAATAGAAAGCAAAAGGAGAGAGACATTTTTCGATGTGAAGGCTCAGCGACTCACACACACTAACGGCATTAATGTGGGGAAAGAAACTTGACAGTCATAACCAGATCTTAGATTATCTTCTTTAGATCTATTCAATAGTCTCCTTTACAAATCTTATATCTTCCTCCTCCTCCTCCTCTTCCTCTTCTTCTCAGTTTTTTTAACCTGTTTCTTTTATACATTTTACTTTTTATCTTTATCATTTTGTGTTTCAGATCTTAAGTAATGAAGCTTTTGTATGCATCTTTACATATTTTTTTCCTTCTTCTTTTTCTTCTTAATTTTTGGTTCAATTTTTATGCTCAGAAGTCTTCATGTTCTGTATTCATGGAAGGGATACAAAAAAAAACTATTGAACTGCCCAACCCATCTACCAGTCTGATTTTACCGGTTTTAACCAGTTTATGGCCAGTCTGGATGGTTCAATACCGGTTCTTATAACCTCCAGTTTTTCCCTAGTTTTGGACTGAACCAGTTACGGTTCCCAACCAATGTGGTCCTGTTCTCAGAATATTGCTCTCTATAAAGTGGATATTTTTATTGAGGACGTAGTTAATATTGAATTCGACATCCATCTTTGCTGATTTGGACATTCGTGGTTGAGGTAACACCATTAAATAACAACAACTCTCATGGAATTCACAGCCCATAGAAATAGAGACCGAGAATTTCATTATCAAAGTCGTAAGATTCATTCAAGAGACAAACGTAAGACGGTTCTTGCTTCATACTGCAACAAAGTATTTCAAACTACCTATGTACGTGCCTCATGTGCAAAAGCTTTTATAACAATGTTGTTGTTTGTATAGAAATAATCCATCTAGTTCTAAATAAGGACTTTTATCTTAGTCCTCTCTCTTCCAAGATACGAGATAATATTTATTATATATTATGAAAAAATGTCTCTTTTTAATTGATAAAATAACAAAAAAGAAAGAAATTTAATAAGGGTAATTTTAAAAAAAATTGTGATTTTGTAAAAGATTAAGATAGCTAACTAACTTTAATCTTCACCCTTAGTTCAAGTGAATCGGTTAAAATGACCTTATATTAAAGGATTGAAGAGAATATTGTTTGTATATATGTACTATAACTACATACAATAATTAATTAATTCTTTGATGGTCTCAAATATATAAAAATTAGGTAGATAAAAATTTTTATAATTCAAAATATAAGTCATATCTAAATTATTAAATGAGTTTTTTCATAAATACCTCTCATTAATTAGACAATAAAAGAAATTAGACATAAGGTTTATTGGAAATCTATAATAACTAATTAGGGATAAATTTAAAAATTAAATTAAATTTGAGATAAATTTAAAAAATTTAAAAAATTTTCTTAATATTAATGAGATAATTAAAAGTGAACTTTTGAGACCAGAGGTAGTAATAAAAGGGGTACCATATACCAATTGTAACTATGAGGTACTTGACTCAGTCATGATTTTTATTTTTTGTTACAAAGGGAAATGAGACGGGCACCTCACTAATAGGGTAGTTGAAGAAACAGGTGATGACCAAAAGGCAAATTAATAGCATGGTTAGCCAGAAAGACAGCACAATAAGTATAAATGGCTTAATTGGACAGTTCAATCACATGAGAGAATTTTCCTTACTTCATAAAGAAGTCTAGGGGTGACTTTTGCATTTCTCTTGTCCTTTCTTAGGGGTTGTAGCAGAAGAAGGCTATCCCTCCGGAGTTGAACCTGTCTAAAACCTTTAGGGAGTGTTTGGTAGGAGGGATGAGAATGGGAGGGAGGGGAGGGATTTTAATAGAGGGAAGGGGAGGGAAGGAGAGATGAGATATGGAGGGAAGGGAAGGGAAGGGAAAGGAAGGGGAGGGGAGGAATTTTATGTCAGGGAGTTTGGTTCAGGAGGGGAGGGAAGTTAATAATAATTTGATCATTTTACTCTTGAAATTAAAGAAAATTTTTATTATTTTTTTTAGCATAAAAAATTTCAATGTTAAGTATAAAATTATACTTTAATATTTTATACTGATACTCATAATTTTATACTGAATATTAAAATTTTAAAATTTTTTATATTAAATTTTTGAGATATGAAACTTAAATGTAATATTTTTTGACATTAGTAACTTTCAAGTAAATATTTTTATGCTTTTAAATTTTTTTAATAATTTTTTTTATTTTTAAATAATTTTTTTATTTATTAAAAAAATAAAAAATGAATAAAAAAAATAAAACAATCCCCCCGATTTCGGGGGGATCAATTTGAGGGGGAGGGGAGGAGAGTTGCTCTCCTCCCCTCCCCTTAAAATGCTTAACCAAACAGGGGGGAGGGGAGGGGCCCCTCCCCCTGTTTGGTATAGGCATGAACAGTAGAGGGGAGGGGAGCAAATTCCCTCCCCTCCCCCTCCCTCCCCCTGTACCAAACAGGGGCTTACTCAATGCTAGCTCGAGCATATCTATTACTCCCCAGAGTTCAGCTTGGATAACATTACAACTTCCAATGTTCCTACAACATCCACCAAGCCAAGCGCCATTGCTCTCATGAATGAGGCCTCCTGCACCAGCAATATCACATGGATAACGTGGATATTGGATAATGCAAGTTGGGTGAAATATTATTAATTATCAAGTTGGGTGGGGGTTGGACTTGAAAAGTTGAAAGCTGAAACCACTACAGCTGTGCCAACCCTTTTTGATTTTTCAACTACCAGGCCTTTTTAGTTGTCTCAACATTGACATCTGACAAGGATTTTATACAGTATCTCCAACCCAATTTATGAGATACTATTTATACTGATTTAAGTTGAAAAATTAATTTTCTTTATATATATATAATTAATATAAAATATGTTATAATGTGAATTAGAGGGAATACTATATACAGATTAAAAATGATAACTAATAATTAAAAATTTTTCTATCATTTCATAAATTACCTTTATTTAATATAATTGATCTATGAATTAAACTATCTAAGATTAATTAAATTCTACAATTTTTTAAAAGTATTTTGAGTAAAAGAAAATTAAATACACAATATAATCCATAAAATACTTTATATTCCGAAATATAAATTTTTCCAAAATGTGTCTTATATAGCAAATCGGAGGGAGTAATATTTATTTAATATTTTTCTTATAAATTTTAATATTTAATATTTAATTTAGCAAGAGTGTGTCACGTAAATTTGCATAGCAATTTAAAATAAATTAGACACAAACCAGATTATAATAATTTGACTAAAATAGCTTTGCCTTAATTCTGTAAATATTATTTCTTATATATTCTTTCTTTCCAAGAAAAAATTTTGATAAGAACAAAATTGTGAGAAAGTAATTAACCAACATTAAAGGGGACGATTGCTATTAAAAAATTTAAGGGGACGTTTAGCATACCCTAGAATAAAATATGACGATACAAGCAATAGGATAATACTCCCTTACAATATAACATTGAATAATTTTTTTTAAGAAATTTTGAATAAAATTTTATAATACTATACAATATTATTAACCTCTAAAAATTCATGTCATTCTTGCATATTTTCTTTGGGTTAAATCTGTATTTTTGGATGTTGAGACTCTATTCTAGCACTTTTTGCTTAATATTGCATTTTTAGCCTTATTCTTGTATTTGGTAATTTTTATTATTTTGGTTTCTTGTAGTGATCTTTTGGAGGAGAAATCAAGCCATCCAAGCTTTATGAAAGAGCCAAGAAAGCACTAGAAAATGGGAAGTAAGCATCAAAGGCAAAACCAAAGCAAAATAAAGTAAAAAAGAAGAAAATGTTATGAAGAAACAAGGTTAGCCGAGGCTAGATTCATTCTAACCATGGCCAAGAAATGAACAAAAAGCTAAAATCTATACAAAGGAGCATCTAACCGCAGCTCCCAATTATCTAGCCATGGCTCCCACCTGCACTCCAAAGCGCAGAGTTTCATTTTTGCACTAAAATGTGAGGGTTTATAATATTTATTCAATCCTTGCTTCGTCCTTGGCCACCATTCTAGTTCAATTTTGAAGTCTTAGAGGCTATGGGGAGTGGGAAAGAGAGTTTTGAAGTGCTTGGATTGAAGATTTGATACCCATTGCTAAGTTTTCTTGCTTTCTCTCATCTTTTCTGGTTGGATTGAAGATTTGATACCCATTGCTAAGTTTTCTTGCTTTCTCTCATCTTTTCTGGTTAAGGGCTGATATATTCTAATTTTTTGTGGAATGTAATGTTGATTTTGCTTGAGAATCAAATTATGTGTGGCTAAGCTCCCATTTCCTTGGATTATTTGTAACTTAAACATGGATTAGTGGTTATTTTCTCTTCCTATTTGTGATTAATGCTATGCATGTGTGTTCATTTGTGAATTGCTTGAGCTCTTGATTGTTTGGTCAACAATTTAGGGCATTTGGGTTTCTCTAATTAAGCCAACTAGAGATAGAAAAATTAGAGTAGACCATGCAATAAGTATTGTGGGATTGTGAAATTCACCATGATAGACAGAACAATTTACTTATAGGATAGAGATATATACCTATAGACCTTACAAAGTCCATTAGGTTTGTGCTTAATAAAACTAACTAACTAATTTTGTAAAAGATTATGGATTAAGTTAATTAGAAAGATTCCTTGACATTGAGAGATACTTAGAAGTGTAATTGAATCCTAGACTCTCATATTGTTGTATTAATAATAAAGAATGAAAAGGGTAATAGACCACTTTGAAGTGATTAAGTGAAGAAAAATCCTATGAGCCTCATTAACCCCATAATCACTTCTAACTTCTAACCTTAGTTTAGTTTATTTTTCTTATGTGATGTTGCTCTTGTTCATTGGGTGGCTTAGCTTAAGCAAAAGTGTGACAACTGATACTTAATCAGGTTTTAGAATCATATCCTTGTGGGGACAATACTCTACTCACTTTGTGTTACTTGTCTCCACCCATGCGTTTGTGGTATATGCCGAGTGGAGAACAAATATTTAACATAATATTATCAAAGATATTATATAGTACTTCATCCGGTACTTTTTATAAGAGAATTTAAAGAGTAGTTTTTTATCCTATTTATAAGAAATATAGTCCCATTGTTTTGTGCATTTATTAGGTTATTTCGTTTCTATCATTCATTCATGAAGAAAGAGGCCATAATTGTTTCTAATGTAAAAACAGTCTATTAAGTTCTAAATATGGGAAATTCTAAAAAAAAGAAAATTGAATTTGTAATGATTTCAAATGTTTTGCTTAATCTTAGTAAACTTATAAAGTGGGAGTGGAGATAGTACAAAATAATACTAGCATATGTTTGGTTAGTACTATTTTAGCATAACAGTAAATAATATAAAAATCATATCTTTAATACAAGGATGCAAAATATGATCAATTGGGTCTCAGCAAATAAGGTGAATCAAATTTTTGAGTCTACTCCATCTTTTGATCTTTTCATCAATATTACTTGCTCTATTTTGTGAGATTAGATACATTTTGGACAAATTTATAATTCACAATGCAAAATATTTTATAGATTGCGTAATGTAGTTAATTTTCTTTTGTCCAAAATACCCCTAAAAAGGAAGGAATTAAATTAATATTTGAGAGGTTAATTGATGTGTCAACTATATTAAATAAAAAAAATTTAGGAAAAAAATAAAAAAAATTCAATTATTAATTATTACTTTTAATCTGTATGTGATAGTTAAAAGTTTCTTATATAAAGTGAAAGTGATTGAATATTATTATTCCCAATTACTAGAACTAATTTGGATATGTCAGAATAAAGGATGAGTAAGTGAGTAAGTAGTCGGGTTTTAATATTTAAATTACTAAATTGAAGTATACTCACTCCGATCTATATTATGAGGTATTTTATATTAATTACATGTATATTAAGAAAATTATTTTTCATTTAAAATTAATATAAAAAGTATTAATATTTCTCATTTTATCCTTATTAAATACCTAATTTTATTATTATTGTAAGATTATAAAAAAATTAAAAATAAGAGTAAAATAAGAAAAAATATTTAGTAACCTATATTTTAAATATAGATAAAAATTTTTTCATCCAAAATACCATGTAAAGTAAAAAACTAGTAGTAGTATTGAAGATGGTTTCAGTCTACACAGGCTTATAATGACATTGACGATGACCCATAAAAACCAATTTCGGGCCATTAATGAGATAGAAATAGAACCTGTGATTTTTTTGAGTGGAATCACATTTTGGGATCAATACAATTAATTACAAATGAAGACTTTTAACTAAAGAATAATATTAAAAATTAGAAGACTAAGTTATAAAATTAGAAAAAAAAATAGTAAACAATTCTACTCTGTAATTAATTTAAAATATTGATCCCAAAATGTGATTTCCCTTTTTTTATGTTTTTTCTTTTAGTCTTGCACCACCACACCACCGCCAATATTTTGAGGTGAACTTCCAGTAAGTTTGGTTAGGAATTTAGATTTAATGGTCCCCATAGTAGATTGTTCTATAATGCATTTATATTAAAAATAAGACATACTTCCTCTGATCTTATATATTAGAACATTTTACTTTAATTCTGAATATAAGACCATTTATAATATATGAAGTAGTATTTATTATATATTTCTAAAAAATATCCCTACTTAATGTATTTAAATAAAAAAAGAAAAAAATTAAATAAGAGTAGTTCTGAAAAAATATTGAGATTTTGAAAAAATCAGGATAGTTAATTAGTTTTAACTCCTATTCTTAATTTACATAATTCGATTAAAAGACCTTATATTAAGAATAAGTGGGAGTGTATATACACACATAAGATAATTAATAGACTAATTACTTGGTGCTTCTGCAAGTCCACAGCTAAAAGAATAACCAAAAAAAAAAAAAGCAAAATGGGAGAGTAGAGAATTGTGAAAGAAGAGTAAACTGCTTTCTTGACATATTATATATTTTACGTGTTACATAGTGTTACATTTATAGGTAGATAATAGTGGGAACTTATGTAATTCTAATGGGTTAACATATTCATCACAAGTCACATCATTCCCAACAAACATAGTACACGCTTTAGTTATTGTTGCTGTACAACACAAAAGGGGTCACAATCACAACATTTCGGGCTCAGAATTTCATAATTAAACAAACATTAAATTTGAGTCTTAGAGTAAATCAACATGATTTATATTAAATCCATATTGGAAAATCCAACACAATAATGACACCCAAAAACATAACTCAAATGCCTTCGATGCAGTTACAATGTGTTCTCTCTTCCGTTTTCTGTGTTTTTTTTATGGCACTCTTGAGTCTTGATCTTGGCCTCTCTCACTTTTTCACTGATAAAAAAGAATTTAACAATTCTCAATCGTCGAAGACTTGACTAGATACACGTTCGATTATCTTGGACTTCTATATTTTCATTGAAATTTTCTCAGAATTTGAAGTGATGGCATGGGCATGCAGTACGTTGTACACCCATCAATGCCGCCCCTTTCAATTTAGCTCTGCGCTGTTGCCTTCTCTTTTGTGGCTCTCGGTCCCACCTTCATCCGCCATTATTAACCCCATCTAATGAGCCTGTAATTTGGAAAGTAATCCCTCTTATTTATATTATAAGGTAATTCCTCCATTCACATAATAAGAAATTTTGTATTAATCACATGTATATTAAGAAAATTACTTTTTCAACCCAAATCAATATAAAAAATTCCCATATTTCCTGTTTTATCCTTATTAAATACCCAATTCTATTATCACTAGGGAGTTATAAATGAAGAAAGATAAAATATTAAAGATATGAGTAAAATAGGAAAAAGAATATTTAATGCCCTATATTTTGGATAAAAAACTTGTCATACAATATGTCTTATAATATGGATCGGAAAGAGTATTTTATATCAATTATATATATTAAGAAAATTATTTTTTAACTAAAATTAATAAAAAAATACTCACATTTTCTATTTTACCCTTATTAAATACCCCATTATATTATCATTGTAGAGTTATAAATAAGAAGAGAGGAAGTATTACAGACATGGGTAAAATAGGAAAAAAATATCTAATACCCTATATTTTGGACAAAAAACTTGTCATACAAAATGTCTTATAATATGAACCGAAAGGAGTAATTCCTAACTACAAGACATATATTCTAAAAGTTTTTTGAGTTATTCAATCTAATTTTATTTAAATATTTATGGTGGAAAGAGAGATTAAAAGAGATATAATTATAATGAAATTATAATTTAATGAGAGTAATATTGAAAAGTTATGATAATTTTTTGAAAATTTTCTATAACCCTAACTAATCTCAACTAATTTTTTTACTATGAGTAAAATAGTTAAAAGTGTTAAAATGACTTATAACTTATCTCCTCAAACAACAATAATAATAGTCTTATCCCACTATGTGAGGTCAGCTACATAGATCAAACGACACCAATGAGTTCTATCAAATGTCATCTCCTCAGATAGATCATTTCTCAAAAGATCATTCCTTATAACTTCCCTTAATGTCCTTTTTTGTCTTCCTCTACGCCTTTTGATCGGCCTCCAGGTCATTTGATTAAGTTTATCTCCTCAAACATACACTTAATATTTTATATAAGAAAATCATCAAAAAATAAACAAATGAATTTGGACCATTAAAATTTGATCTAAACCATTGAAAACTAAAGGGAAAAGAAGGTGATGTGGAAAAAAAACCAAAAGAAAAAAGTAGGGATGAAATGGGATTGTTCACAAACCATGTAAATATCTCCGGTCATTGTTATAAATAGTGGTGTGAAAGTGTATGGAAGAAAGGCAATCAAGCAATGAAGAAATAGTGAAAGGTCAAAGCTAAAAAAATATGTGGAGGCTAAAGATAGGAGAAGGAGGGAATGATCCATACTTATTCAGTACAAATAACTTCGTGGGAAGGCAAACATGGCAATTTGATGCTGAAGGTGGAAGTGAGGAGGAGAAAGCTCAAGTTGAAGCTGCTCGTCTCAACTTCTCTTCTAATCGCTTCCGTTTTAAAGCCTGTGCTGATCTCCTTTGGCGATTTCAGGTTCTTTTTTGGTCTGCTAAATTCTACTTTTGATTAGGCTCCATATTAGTTTAATTATAATGAGTCTTTTTCTACGTACTGACTGTGTCTCGCTGTTAATGTTTAATTTGTTTATGATATTTTTAGATTATTTGAACTCATCGATGAAGAATATTAGTGATAAAACTGACAGTTGAATTACATGATTTTAACTGTAGAGAAGGGGGAAAATTAAATTTGAATATTTAAAAATAAAGCGAGGAAACTCGAGTTTTTGGGTCAATTTGCGCATTTTAATAAACGTGAGTTTTAGTGGCTTTTAAGGTCTTTCATGTTTTATTTTGGCCAGAAGGTATTTCAAGTTCCAAAACACATCATTTCAATTTTCATCCCACATCTTTTGTCTGCTCCTTCCTCTCAAAACCTAATACCTCCTTTACACACACACACACTAACTGTAGAAGTTAGATAAATTGATCACGAGATTTTAAATAATTATATTATAATTATAATTTAAGTTTAAATATCTGTATTATATCATTTACAAAAAAAATATCACTGTTTTGCCAAACTAAAAAATATCATTAAGGATATATTATATTTTATTTTTGTGACATATTAGTCAGGCCTTAATTAAGGGAAGCTCTTTTCAACCATTCACAAAATTTGAATTTGAATCCTTGTTTAAAAAATGTTAAAATTTTTTATCATTTAATCCAATCACCATTAATTTTAGCAACTTTCTTTGGTTCAATAAATTGTTACTTTGAGACTTTTCACATAGATCAAAAAAATATTAAATAACTTTTTTTATATATAAGGAATTAAACAACTTAGATTGTAGTAAAATTTAATTATATTTTACTAAAATATCCATAATTTAGATATTTTTATATACTTATCTAATATGCAATATTATCAAATTAAATTCAAATACAAAAATGGTGGTAAAGTTGGGAATACTTAAGTTAGATTATCACAAGACATGCTTTAAGTGGGTTGACGTGAAAAGCTTATTTAAAAAAGGCTCATTTTCTAAGGACTAGTCCTTCCTCAACGAGCTTACAAGCTAGCATATAAGCCCGCATAAATATTAAATGCCATTTATTATCATCATATATTGCAATTATTTTATACACATAAATTCATTAAATTAATACAATTTTCCTTTATAATATAATTAAATTAAAATTCATATAATTCTAATTATCATCATTAATTTACAAGTCATGATTAAAGTCCAACGATAATGTATACATTCTATAATTCAAACACTGATTAAAGTCCAAAGAAAGTGTTGCATAAAAAAAGGTCCAAGAAAAATGTTTGGGAGGTATGAACACAAAAAATAGATATTTGGTTTTTTTTTTTGTTGGGGGTTCTTTTCTTTTCTTTTTTTTTAATTTTTTAGTTTCTTATTTAAAAAACAAGCTAGCTCGCAACCCATATGAGCTTGACCCTTTTTTCTTGGGCTTAGCAAGTGAGGACCTATGAACTTATTTTTATTTGAGTTCACAATTTTCAAGCACAACTAGTTGTTCTTAGCGGGCTAAATGGGCTAACCCCTGGGTTCGACCTTTATTCTCAATTATAATTGGAAGTATCTCTTTTAAGGTAACTTTTTTTCATTCATAATATTTGAACTCTACACTTTACTTAAAGGAAATCAAATCTATACACCTTACTTAAAAGGAATCGAATCTCTTTTACTGAACCTAACCACTGATAGATACCAATAACATAGAAACTCTCTTAAACACTTTCTATTATATTAATTGAGTATAAAATAATAAAAAAAATAATTAATATTTTATGGAAATTCTAAAGCAACATATATTTTCTCCGGTCATTTTTATAAAGGTTTTATAACTAAAATTTTGTGGATTAAGGTCGGTAGTTAAAATTAGTTAGAAATTTTGATTTTATAAAAAATTATCATACATTCCTAAAATATTTTTACTAAAAGCCATTAACCTCTATCCAACATTAGTACTTGGAGAGAGATAGTTAAAAATATTAGAATATTTGTGAAAATCATATATTAACGCTTCATCAAATTTTACAAAGAAGGACCACAAAGTCCTTCTAAAAAAGCCCTTATATTAAGCATTGAAGGGATTTTTGAAAAATCACAAAAACTCCAAAGTAACAATTTATATGAATCAGTTTACATTTTTAGCTTTCATCAATTAAAATTCATTAATATATCAATATAAAATTTATAAAAAGCCATATTATTTATTATTCAACTCAGATTTAGTGTGATACACAAAATGTACTTCTACTTTAAATAAAATGTAGCTCACGTTGACTTTTAGTTTCCTTAAAAATGTAACTCTAATAAATCAGATGAGCCAAATTATAACCCCACCTAGACTAATTTAAATGGTAAAAGTGAGATGTGATATAAATAGATATTAAAGGTTGAAACCCTCAAGATGTAAAAAGAAAAGAATAGTCACATTACCTAAAAAAGATGAAACTTTAATATATGTGGATATTCAACGAGACAATAAAGTTGATGAGTAAGCAACTCATCCCATAACTGCGTTTCCAAGTTGGACTCGGAATGTGGCCCATCTGGCTAACTAAATATTTCCCCATATCCCTTACCTTGTTTATGCGGGGTAAGGCATTAATATGTTGGACCTTTATTATGTGGTTGATTCTTGTTTTAAAGTCCAAAGTGATGCTTGTGATTTTTAAATTGTTGTGTTGATTAATTTATGTCATGCAGTTTTTGAGAGAAAAGAATTTCAAGCAAACAATACCAAGCGTGAAGATAAAAGATGAAGAGGAGATAACATCTGAAAAAGTTATCAATACAGTGAAAAGAGCAGCACATTACATGTCTGCCATACAATCTAAGGATGGTCATTGGCCTTCTCAAATTGCTGGACCTCTCTTCTTTATGCAACCTTTTGTAAGTTTGTGCTTATATCATTTTCATTTAACTTCATATAGACTCTTCATCAAATCTTATAATTCTATAACATTAATTAAAGGAAATGGTGCAGATATTTTGTATGTATGTTACAGGGCAGCTTGATGCTTTGTTCCCTAAAGAGTATCGTAAAGAAATCCTATGTTACTTATACAATCACCAGGTGAGGTTTCTAATCTATCTCACTCATTAAATTATCATATCAAATTTGAAATGAATTATTTAATGTTACGAGAACATGCATGTATGTTTCGAGTTGAAGAATGAAGATGGAGGGTGGGGACTACATATAGAGGGTCATAGCACCATGTTCTGCACAGCACTTAGCTATATATGTGTTCGCATTCTTGGAGAAGGGCCTGATGGCGGTCAACACAATGCTTGTTTTAGAGCTCGAAGATGGATTCATGATCATGGTGGTGTTACTTACATACCCTCTTGGGGAAAAACTTGGCTTTCCGTAAGTCACCTCTATTAACCACTTTTGATTTGTCATTCAATTGACATACTCTCCACTTGATTTGCATCCTCTAAGTGATATGGTTCTATAGATACTTGGTGTATTTGAATGGTCTGGAAGCAACCCAATGCCTCCTGAGTTTTGGCTCCTGCCTTCATTTCTTCCTATGCATCCAGGTAATTCATTTGAATTGAACCAAATATTATGTACTTTTCACTTGATCTAACCTAAGCAATCTGTTTACTCTCTTCTGTGTTAATTAATGAATGCAGCAAAAATGTGGATCTATTGCCGATCAGTCTACTTGCCTATGTCTTACTTATATGGAAAAAGGTTTGTGGGTCCAATCACACCACTCATTCTTCAGTTGAGACAAGAACTTCATGTTGAACCTTACCATAAAATTAATTGGAACAAAGCTCGCCACCTTTGTGCAAAGGTGATGTGTTTATCCAATTATTTATCAATTTGCACCCTATATGTTTGTAGTTGATTTGTTATTGTTATTATGGACTAATGAACAAAAATAATTTATATATTATAGGAGGATCTTTACTCTCCGCATCCCTTGATACAAGATCTCATGTGGGATAGTTTATATATACTTACTGAGCCAATTCTTACTCATTGGCCCTTGAATAAATTGATTAGAGAGAAGGCCCTTCAAATAACAATAAAGCATATCCACTATGAAGATGAGATTAGTCGATACATGACGGCTGGATGTGTGGAAAAGGTCTCATTTCTATAGTTAAAATCAAATGAATTGAAATTAATTCAAGATAGGAAAGAGTAGAATTCTGATAAAAAAAGTCTTTCTATGTACTTGTCACAGTCTTTATGCATGGTTGCATGTTGGGCTGAAGATCCAAATGGAGATGCTTTCAAGAAGCATCTTGCTAGGGTTTCTGATTATTTATGGGTTTCAGAAGATGGAATGACAATGCAGGTAAAATTAAGGGATAATAATTATGAGAAATTAAATGATAACAAATTCAAATTCACCTAGATATGTTGCTTAATTAGTATGGGGGAAGTTAAACTTTCTTGGAAGTACATCACTGGCAATTGCTTGGTTAAAAAACATAAAGAAATTTTTGGGAAGTTGGGATTTAATTAGGAAAATCTTACTTTTCAAGCAAAACCTTGTCAAGTGGTTTATAATATATATATTTTTAAAACATTGTTAACTTCTTAATCCATTTTTTAATGAAACAGGTATTTATATGTTTGACACTAAAACATAATATATATGTATTTAAAAAGATAATTTGAACTTCCTAGAAAATAAAAAATGAAACAAGGAAAAAGTTAATAACATTTAAAAACTTAATAACATACTATATTTATTTAATATCTTAATTATACTTGAACTTTCTAGGATTTTTCAAAAAGTTAATTTCACATGAAATATACCAAGTGGCTTCTTAGATCTAAGTTAAACAATGTTTTTATATAAGAACATTTAATTTGTTTTGATAAACATAAATAGTTCCATGTTTGGTATTTATGTGCAGAGTTTCGGAAGTCAATCATGGGATGCTGGTTTTGCTATTCAAGCATTGCTTGCCACTAACCTAATTGAAGAAATTGCTCCCACACTAGCAAGAGGACATTGTTTCATCAAGGAATCTCAAGTTTGTTTTATTCCGACAAAAAAACTTAATTGACTCAGTATTTATCTAGAGAGATTTGTGTGTGTTGTGTGTGTGTCATAAATTTTACATATTTGTACACTTTCAGCAGCTATTAAAAAACAATTCTTATATATGATATATAATGGCATAAAGGTTAAGGACAACCCTTTTGGTGACTTCAAGAGAATGTATCGTCACATTTCTAAAGGATCATGGACCTTTTCCGATCAAGACCAAGGATTGCAGGTTTCAGATTGCACAGCTGAAAATTTGAAGGTGATGAACTAGATGCTTAATTATGCATATGTAAGTTTATTTTCACATAATATGTTACAATATATTATTATTGTTTCAGTGTTGTCTTCTTTTATCAAAACTGCCACCGGAGATTGTGGGTGAAAAGATGGAACCAGAGAGATTGTTTGATTCTGTCAATATATTACTGTCACTTCAGGTGATTTTTTCCTTTTTAAATTTGAATCAATTGATGAATATTCTATTTGGCATGGCACTTATAAAGATGTTTTTGTTATAATTTATTTGCAGAGTAAAAAAGGTGGTTTAGCAGTTTGGGAACCAATTAGAGGAGAAGATTGGTTAGAAGTAAGAACTTCATCACTTTATTAATATATGATTATTTTGGACTTGAATAAATTGGTACATATCCTATACATATATATATATATATAACTTCTTTAGACATATATGGTTGACCAACATCATGAACCAAAAACTTATTATCTATTGAGGACAAGAAAGAAAAGGCACATATATTTCTCATCTTGCAAAATAAAGTTTTCCTTAATAGAAATGAAAATGCATTAATTTGCATGTTTGGGAGAGCAGGTGTTGAATCCCATAGAATTTTTCGAGAATATAGTAGTTGAGCATGAATGTGTTGAATGCACTGGGGCAGCAATACAAGCTCTAGTTTTGTTCAAGGAGTTATATCCAACACATAGAAACAAAGAGATTGAGAATTTCATTGCCAATGCTGTAAGATTTATTCAAGATACACAAACAAAAGATGGTTCTTGGTATGGAAACTGGGGAATTTGCTTCATTTATGGTACTATGTTTGCACTTGTTGGACTTGTTGCTGCTGGCAAGACCTACGAGAATTGTTCTTCCATTCGCAAAGCTGTGAATTTTCTACATACAACACAACAAAAGGATGGGGGGTGGGGAGAGAGCTATCTTTCATGTCCTAGAAAGGTAAATTATTATCTTTCTGAGTTTGATCAATAATATTATTTTATGGTCGACTAGTTAGTTTCAAGGCATTTCATGAATGATACAGAAGTACCTACCATTAGAAGGAAATCAATCAAGTGTGGTACAAACAGCATGGGCTATGATGGGTCTTATTCATGCTGGTCAAGTAAGTCATGAACCATATCTTTAGAACATATATAGGACGATACACACATCAAAACCACATCAAGAAACCCTAATTTCAAATTTAAATGACACGTAACTAATTTCTTTTCCAAATCCATTCAAATTTCTCACAATTAAGATTGATTTATATATCATCAAACATCTACGAAGCATGAATTCCAAACTTTCAATGGCAATTGTTAGATGATGACAACAAAGCAAAAAGTTCACCCAAAAAAAAATGATAAAAATCCTTATTCTTAATTCCATTATTGTAAAAAAAAAGTTCAAATTCCTAAAAGCATGAGAGGATGTTTCTCAATATGCTATTTAATATGGATTTTATTTGGTTTGATAGGTAGAAAGAGATCCAACTCCTCTTCATCGCGGAGCAAAAGTTCTAATCAATTCTCAGTTAGAAGATGGAGATTGGCCCCAACAAGTAAGTCTCTCTCTCTCTGTCACATACTCATTTAATTAATTTTAAGTCATTAAATATAAAATTGAAATTGGGTGTTTGGGATTTTATTTTTAGGAGCTAACAGGAGTATTTATGAGGAATTGTATGATGCATTATCCAATGTACAGAAACATCTTTCCCATGTGGGCTCTTTCGGAATATTGCAAGCGACTTCCATCATAAGCTAAGCCTCTTTAATATGGTTCTACTTCGTAATGCAATGGAGATTCATACTACCCTATGTGTAAAAGCTAGCCTTTATAACGATATTGAAGTATGTTTATTTATAAATAATGTTTGTACAATCATCTGTAATCTAAGTGGAGGATATGCCCGAAAACATGTACGCCTGAAAAAAATAATTAAGGTTAGCATGAGTGATATGGATTTTTGTCCCTTAATCAAAGTTGAGGGTTTAATTCTTAATTTTTATGTGTGTATATATATATATGAAACAAGTTTAGTTGTGAGGAGCTTGCCTTTTGTATTTAATATCCCAGGGGAAAGTAGCCACTGTAGTTTAGACAATCAACCATCATTTCTTGAGTAATTTATCTTTAAGTGATATAATGTTATCACTAGATTATAAGTAAGTTACTATTCAGTTATAAAAACGTTATCATATGTATATATCGTATTTTATCCGTATATTTTTATAAAAATTAATAAAGAATAAAATATAAGAAAAAGAAGATAATGATAACATAATAATGGTTTCCTTGTATTTTTTTAATATTGTAATTGTTGTACAAAATTTCTAATATTGAAAACCCAAAAATCACTCCCCAAATCCAATTTCCTTTCTTTTAAGACTTTCAAAAAAAATCCTAACACTTTCTTTTAGTCTCTTTTTTTTTAAATAGAATAATCAAATCAATTTCCTTTTTTAAAGAAATGTCAAAAAAATCCTATCCCTTTCTTTTAGTTTCTATTAAAAAAAACCAATCAAATTAATTTTCTTTCTTTTAGGATTTTCAAAAATAAAAATCCTATCTCTTTATTTTAGAATATTCAAAAATCCAATCTCTTTCATTTAAAATTTAAAAAAAAAACACACGAAAAGAAGAAAGGAGAATTCTTTTCAACTTAGATGCGTTCAAAATATCTCTTGTTTGCTGCATTTTGTAAATAATTTTAAATTGCTTTTAAATAAAGAAAAGAAATCTCTTTTTCAAAGATTAATATTTATTAACCTTTGAAAAAGATTAAAAAAAGATTAGAAAAAGGTTAATACATTAAAAAGACAATGAAAATCCCAACACAATTTCCTCTTTTGCCATATATAGTAGGGACACTGGAGAGCAAATTGATTGAAGCCAACAAGTGACCACTTCTCCAAGCCTCTCTCCCATCATTGTCTAGTGTATCATGTTAGGTTGGCTGGTCACCTAAGAGGGGGGTGAATTTGGTGATGCAAGATTTTCTTCCTTTTTGAATCACACCCTAACTTTACCATATATGCAGCAAAACATGGATGAACAAAGAGAATAAAGTGCAGCAATTGAATAGAAAAAATGAAGAGCAAGGTAGAAGTATTTATCTTGGTTCAGTCTAACCACTTGACCTATGTCCAGTCCCCAAGCCACCACTTAAGATTTTCCACTATATCCCACAAGTTTGATCTGGGCACTTGTGAAGTCTCAATACATTCAATAAGTTTCGATAGACACTTGTGAAGTCACTCTCCCCACACCTTTATAATGATGTTTAATACCCTTAGTGTTTCCCCACACTAAGATTCTACCCAGAAGTTTGTAGAAAAGAATAAATACAGAATGAAAACTCTTTTTTAGAGTAAATGATGCATTGAAAGCTCACTCTATTGAGGTGTGTTTTTCATATAATGCTGATACAGAAAGATTTTATGTATATGAACAATATTTTTGAATAAACTCACTTAAGATTGTTGCCTATAAGTTCAAATGATGTTCTATTTATAGATTTGTTATGTAACTAGACATTAGACACAAGATCTATCCGTTATAGACAAGTTCAAGCCATTACTTTGCAAAAAGAGTCATTCAACTATCGCATTAAATGCATTTGACAGAGGTTATGCAAATAACCTCCTCAGGTTATGCGAATAATGGGTGACCGTTGGCTCTTAGTTTCAATGTTAGACTTTCATTATTCTAATAACATAGCTAGGTTATAAGGATAACATTTATTCCAAAATGACGAAGTTTTAGCTCAAAAACATTTTCATGAAAACCTACTTAGTTGTTCGAATAATTGTCTCATAAACTTGGATACCTTTGAGGATTATTAGAATAACCTCATAGGATGTTTTTCCTTGTTTGGACAATATTTAATCAGCACAAACTAAGTTTCTTGAAAACAAACAGCACAAACTAAGTTTATGTAAAACATAAGTTATTAGGATAACCTCCCAGGGTTATGCTGACAATGCATTTAGCACAAACTAAGTTTCTGAAAAGTATAGGTTATTTGGATAACTTCCTAATGTTATGATGATAATGAATTTAGCTGAAGAAAGTCCAAGTGTACTGCAACATAGGTTATCAAGATAACCTCTCCAAGTTATGCGAATAACTTACACGTTATGGGGATAACCTCCGTAGGTTATATGGATAACATGTTACACAGTGCAGTGGCCTTTACTGTTCACTCCCTTATGTGAATAAGGAAGCTACCTTATCAGGATAACCACCTGGACAGAGCTGAAGATATGGTTAACACCTATGTTATGAGATAACATCAGCCCTTTTCATAAAGACAAAGAGGGGACATTTAGAAAAGCTTTGAGATTGAGACTTTATCCTCATAACCTTCATAAGTTATATGCATAACATAAAACTTTTTATCAAAACCATTTTGAAAATATAAGCCAAACACCAAATTCATTTGTTAGCCATTATTTCTTAATTCTAACATATGCTAACATCATATTTACTTAATCTAATTCATTTAAAACATATGGTAACAAGATTAAGTAAATTTTTAAAGATTAATCCCACCTCAAGACCTAAGTGAAAACAAATTATACCTAGTGACAAGGTCTTCAAATGATAAGTTCCACTTCCACTTGGTTATTTCCTTCTTGGCATGCTCCCTTCTAATCTTTCATTCTTAGAGCATCCTTTCTTTTCTTTTTTCTTGAGTGAGTCATGATGTTGATTTTTATTTCTTTATTCCAATGCTCACTCTTCCCACCTAGATCATCCTACATTTAATATATTTCACTTATAAACCAAGTAATTAGTCCAATTTATATATCCATCTTGTATTATGCAATATAAGAGCACAGTGAATATATTAGTACATAGCATGATATGTACATTATAATCATAATTAAATACATGCTAATGCATATTTTACTTCTATAAGGAACATTATATATGTTAGACACATGTGATACTTTTGTTCCTTATTTCTCTATATTTGTAATAATCAAAACTTATATTACATTAAACTTGATAGATTAGAACGAGGATGGTGTCTATCTTGATGGCCAACGTATCTCTTCAACCATTTTCCTTGCATTGGTGATAGAAGACGCATTGTGTAATACCCCTCATGATATCTTTCGTGGCATTATGTTCAGGATCGGAGAAAACAGGACGGAGAAAAGTTCAAGTGGAGTCTGAAAGAGCTCTACGCCGCAGCTTGAAGCAAAGCCGCTGAGGCGAGAGCGTGTCTAGTGGCATGGTCTCAGTTGAACTTGGTGGTACTGCGGCGAGATGCCCTTGAGCAGCGGTGAGATTCAGGATTTTTATTTAAATTCAGATCATTTTAGATGACCGGAAAGAAAGAAATGAAGGGAGCGATAAAGGAGAAATGAGGAGCTCTGCTAAGGTTCATGTTTTTTGGCATCTAGGAGTAATTTTTAGACCTTAGAAGCTTGGATTCAAGTTGGTAAGTGATTTCTACTCCTCCCTATTCATTTTCTTCGGTTGAAATTTGAGGTTTTTCTATTGTAAGTTCAGATCTTCGGTTTCAGCTGAAATCCACTGATTGAAATGGATGAAATGAGATTAAGGAAGTATGTTTTGATATTATTATTGCTTGGATGTGAGTTTTGAAAGGTTTATGCATGATTTAAGCTTAACCCTAGGTTGTTTTCAGTTAGAGCTCTTGGGAATCCAAAGTATATATGGTTGAGTGGTGTTTGAATGGTTCCTAGAAGCTTAATGATTCATGAAAGGGGTGTTGGAACTTTGGGTTAGGCCTAAAATGGTTGAATTATGATGTTTAGTTATTGCTATATTGTGTTAATTGAGGAATTGTGATCTTGTTAAGGTTGTTTGACTACTCGGAGAAGGCTAGTCGTTGGATTGGTGTTCAGGAAAGCTTGTGGAACTCGTGTGAGCATGGTATTGACAACCCGAGGTAACCGGGTATTTGTTTATATTGTATTGTTTACATTGTATGATAGTATGTATATTGTGTATATATGTATGTTTCTTTCATACCATAATATTGATGTATTTGTGTGTACTATTTTCTATATATCGTGGCATGCATACAGCTAGATAATGATGATTATTATGATTATTATTATATGATTATACATGAGCATCACCATATGACATTGTGAGATTGTGATCTCTGGCGTATTGGGTAGTGATGATGTGATGACAATATGATATATGATGATGTATATATGTTAGGGAGGATAAGGATGAAAATATATATATTAGGGAGAATAATGATGGATTATATATGTTAAGGAGGATAAGGATATGATTCATGCGAGGGAGACATGTATTCGATTTATTTCACATTGCATTCATGAGTTGTATGAGATATATGTGCATATATATGTGTGTGTGGTTGTCCCAGGTTAGTGAGACATTGTCTCACACCTCTCTTCCATGAACTAACCTTTCAGGTGATGATTCTGGAACTAGTCCAGAGAAGACGCTGGAGTAGCTACGTACGTGGAAATAGTCTTAGTAGTAGTTGTAATTTTGGATAATGTATCTGTTGCCAAGTAGGATAGAAGGTTTTGTAATGAATATATGACATTGTAAGGATTGTTATGGATAGATGTATGTATGATTATGTATGATATGTGTATGTGTTATATATGATGAAAATTGGAATTGGACCTGACTAGTGTGTTTTGGGGCCTGTAGCCCGTTTTACCAAGTAAAGGTTCCAAGGGATCAAATCTTAGAAAAGTGGTTCCTTTGGGGTGAAACCTATTTGGACAAGTTAGTTTAGGGGTTTTGGACCTGTATGAATAGTCTTTGGGTGATTATTTGCCTTTAGTGGCAATTGGAGGTGGTTAGTGATGAGTTTTGGTCAATAAGTGACCAAAATGGTTTCAGGTGTCCAGAATCTCTATAAAGAGTTGGATTGAGGTGAAAGTTGGTGTCTATGGATAGATTGAAACTAAATTGACTTGTAGGAGTTGGAATCAAGTCAATTGGAGGTCGGAGCATAAAGTTATATGCATCAGAAGTCCGTCCCAAGTGTTGAGTTTTGCTGATATGGAAATCAGCATGGAGCGCCGCATGTAACATCCTGCCTCTTAACACCTCCTCACTTAACCAAAAACTTCAAAATTCAACCAAACACAACCCCGACATATCAAAACAACACTTCAAAATTTTGGAACAGCGAAAACGAACTAAACAACACCAAAAACTGAGCTGGGGCCGCGGCTGCTACAGTACCACCGCGGCTCCAACCTCCCCTGCTTTCATAAGCTTCCGCCCCCTGTGGCGACGTGACCTGAACTCTGGCGCCGCGGCGCCACCCTGTGATTTCCATATAAGCAAAACTCAACCTCTCAGGTGAACTTTCAACGCACATAACTTTATGCTTCGAACTCCGATTGACTTAATTCCAACTCCTACAAGTCAATATAGTCTCAATCTAACCATAGACACCACTTTCACCTCAATCCAGCTTCGTATAGAGATTCTGGAGCCTTGACACCGTTTTGATCACTTATTGACCAGAACTCATAAATATCTACCTCCAATTGCCACCGAAGGCAAATGGTCACTCAAAGACCATTCACACAGGTCCAAAACCCCCTAAACTAACTTATCCAAAGAGGTTTCACCCCAAAGGAGCTACTCTTCTAAGATTTGACCCCTTGGAACTCATACTTGACAAATAGGCTACAGGCCCTAAAACACACCAAACAGGCCTAATTCCAACTTACATCATATATAACACATACAGATAACATACATAACCATACATTCATCCATAACAATCCTTACAATATTATACATCCATTACAAAACCTTCTATCCTACTTGACACAAGATACATTATCCAAATTATATCTACTACATAAACTACATAGACCTAGTATTCTCACGTCTGCTGCTACTCCTTCGGCTTCTCGGGACTAGTGCCAAAACTTTCATGGGAGAGGGGTATGAGACAGTGTCTCAGTAACCGAGAATAACTACACACACACACACATATATATACATATACCTTAAACAATTCATGAATGCAATGTAAAATGCATGTCTCCCTCACAGGGATCTCCATCCTTATCCTCCCTAACATATATCATCATCCTTATCCTCCATAACATGTATAATCCATCATTATCCTCCCTAACATATATATTTTCATCCTTATCCTCCCTAACACATATACATATTCCTTCCTTATCCTCCCTAACATATATATATCATCATACATCATATCATCATCACCACCCCATCCGCCATATATCACAGTCTCACAATGTCATGTGGTGATACTCATGTATCATCATATCATCATCGTCATAATCATCATAATATCATATATGCATTATGTCATACCATATCAATGTCATCATCATAATCATAATCATAATCATCATCTGACTATATGTATACCACGATATATATAAAAACAGTACACACAAACACATCAATATCGTTGCATGAAAGAAACATGCATATATATGCACAACTATAAGTACTGCCATACAATATCGACAATATAATATAAACAAACACTTGGTTACCTTAGGTTGTCAATATCACACCATGAATTCTATGAACTTTTCAAATTATCTAACACGCTTGAACCCCTCTCGGTTAACTAAACAACCTTCATAATAACACAATTCTTCTATTAACACAATATACCATTAAACCAAACATCATAATTCAACTACTTTAGGCCTAACCCAAGGTTCCAACACCCCTTTCCTGCATCAATAAGCTCCTAGGAACCATTCAAACACTGCTCAACCACATACACTTCAGATTCCCAAGAGTTATAACTGAGAACAATTTAGGGTTAAACCCGAATCATGCATATACCCTTCAAAACTCACACCTAAGCAACAAGAACACTAAAACACACTTCCTTAACCCTATTTTATCCATTTCAATTGGTAGATTTCATTATGAATCGAAGATCCAACCTCAAAACCCCAAATTTCAACCGAAGAAAATGGAGAGGGAGGAGTAGAGAACACTTATCAACTTGAATCCAAGCTTCTAGAGGCTGAAAACAACTCCCAATGGCCGAATCTAACAAGCCCTAGCAAAGCTCCTCATCGCTCCCTCCATTTTCTTTCTTTCCAATCGTCCAAAATGATCTGGATTTAAATAAAATTCCCGATCCTCGCCACAACTCCAGACATCTCACCGCGGCTCCACCAGTTTTCAGCCAAAAAGAGCCACTAGGCATGCTCTCCCCATGATGGCTCTGCTTCAAGCCACGGCGTGGAACTCTTTTAGACTCCACTTGAACCTTCCTCCATCTTGTTTCCTCCGGTCCTGAACACAAAGCCAAGAAAAATATCATGAGGGGTGTTACACCGCAGTTCCAGAGTCCAGGCCGTGGCACTAGAGAAGGCAGAAGCGTATGCAAAACAGGAGAGGCTGGAGCCGCGGCGGTACTGTAGCTACCACTGCCTCAGCCCAATTTTTGGTTTTTTTGGGGTTCATTTCTACTGTTCTAAAGTTTTGTAGAGTTGTTTTGAGTTGTTCGGGTTGTATTTAGTTGGAGTTTGAAGTTTTTGGTCAAGTCTGGAGGTACCAGGAGGTAGGATGTTACACATTATAGGGCAGGATGAAAGAGGTGCAATGATACAGAGAAGTTAATACACGGGAAGGTAATACGATTGAAAATTTACAAGCCCGAATCTGCAATTTGTTGCACAAAATTGGAAGATCCTTTTTGACTTACTAGCTAGCTATCCCAACCAAGGTATGAAATCTTCGATTATAAATAAGGGTCGATAGGGGCATCTGAAAAAATGGGAGACGACAGAGAAGATGGAGAGGAAATTTTCTAAGAGAATGCGCAGGGAGGTTGGAGGGAAAGAGCAATCAGAGAGTAGGAGAAGAAAGAGGACATTTTCTAGAGAGAAGAGTTTGGGTTATGAAATTAAAGAGGAATAATGGAGGAAAGATAAAGGTGAAAGAAGAGAGAGACAGTGGAGCTACAGAGAACGCAGAAGGAAAAGAGCTCTGGAGAGAAGAAATTTGCTCACTGATCCTTCTTTGCTGCTACCTGTGCTAAGAAATCTCTTCTACAGTAGGTTTGAAATGACTAGTTCTGTTTTCAAATTTTTCAGAGACCAGTTTCTAGTCTTGTATGATTGCAATCTATGGTTTTGATGAATTTAGATAGACCTCTTGCTGATTATTGGTTCAAACTGTGATTTTGATAGACTTTGCACTGATAATATAAACCTCTTGATTGTGCTCTGTTCATAAATTTTATGATCTGCTGGAAATAATTATTATTGCCTTCCCTCATCCCTATTATTTTTTAATCTGTTTGTTGTGTGTGAGAGTGCCCTTCTATATACGTGAATGATGTTCTTGTTAAACTATTTTTCATTCGTTTGAAACATAGCTTGGTTGATGTATGGCTTGGTGTTAGTTTGAATTGAAAAATATTACCATTTTGTTTGAAAATTTTGATTTTGTTGTGGTATTGGGGAATATATGTGTGCTGTTCGTAGAGGGCTAGCCTAGGGTAGAAAACACAGTAATGTTAAACATTGAATCCTGGAAGGAAGTCCAGTAGATGTACAAGCATCTAGTTAGTTTCATTTTCCTTTGAGTTGAAGAATTTCCCCTTGATTAAATAGAAGAAACCAGCCCATATGTATTATTTCTATCATCACCCATTGAGCTATTTTTATATACGTCAAAGTTTTTAGCTTTCAAGAATTGAGGTGTTATGCTGCAAATCATTTGGCAAATCACTTTGGTTCTAAACCACTTGGTTTCCCTGTTAAAAAGTCCCTTGCTAATCTATCAATCATGAATTATTGATCTGAAGAATATATTTAAGGTATGGACAATTGGTTAATTGGTTTGCATGTGAATGCTCAGGGATTCTTGCTTTGTATTTTATTCTAGTCATTCATGGGTCCCACACATGTTAAGGTTCATATATGCTACTTTGAGATCAAATATTAGTTCTGGCTTGATAAAATTTCAACTCCGTTTTGCAAAATTTGAACGTGGGTACCTTTTCATTTGTCCATTAAAATAATCACCAAAATGAGCCTTTGTTCCCACACTTACCCTTTTGGATGTTTGGGTTGATAATTAAAATTGTTTAAGTTAATGGTCTTCTTTTTGGGGCCTTGTTAAGTATTAATTAGTGGTTAATTTTAGTTTATATTTTAAATTATTTTCTTTACTCTAGATTTTGTCACGAAGGTTTTTTTAACTTTCATAGATGCCTTGGGTAATTGCATTCCATGAGAGTCCACAAGGTTCCACGAGTGTGTTAATTGATCTGTACTTAAAATGGTGGGCTCTGTTAAGTTTAATGTAATATAAGTTTTTACAATGACAAATATAGAGAAATAAGGATAAAAAATATCATATGTGTCTAACATATATAATGTTCCTTATAAAAGTAAAATGTACATTAGCATGTATTTAATCATGGTTATAATGCATATATCATACTATATACTAATATATTCACTGTGCTCTTATATTATATAATATAAGATGGATATATAAATTAGACTAATTACTTGGCTTGTAAGTGTAATACATTTACTGTATGATTGTCCAAGAAAGAAGAATGAGCATTAGAATAAAGAAAAGAAAATCAATATCATGACTCACTCAAAGAAAAAGAAGGAAAATGATACTCTAAGATGTGAAGAATTCAAGTATCAATGAATTAAAGATCAGAATGGAGCATGCCAAGAAGAAAATAACTAAGTGGAAGTAGAACTCATCATTTAAAGACCTAGTCATTAGGTATATTTTATTTTTACTTAGGTCTTAAAGTGGGATTAATCTTTGAAAATTTACTTAACCTTATTACCATATGTTTTAAATGAGTTAGATTAAGTAAATATGATGTTAACATAAGTTAGAATTGAAAAATAGTGGCTAACAAATTAGTTTTGTGTTTGGCTCATGTTTTCAAAATGGTTTTCATGAAAAGTTTTACCTTATACGCATAACATTCAGAAGTTATGGAGATAAAATCTCAATCTCAATGTTATTTCTAAGTGTTCTCTATTTGTTTTTATGAAAAGAGATAAGGTTATCCGCATAACTAAGGTCTGCATCATGTCTCTGCTTCTATCTAGCTCGATGTCCTGATAAGGTGCTTACCTTATTCGCGTAAGGGGCCTAACAGTAAAAGTCACTTGTTCTGTGCTGTCCGTTATTAGGATAACCTAGAGAGGTTATCCCCATAATGTGTGGGTTATCCGCATAACCTAGAGGGGTTATCCTGATAACCTATGTTACAGTACTCTTGGACCTTCCAATGTTAAATTTGATTTCAGCATAACCTAGGGAGGTTATTCCCATAACGTGTAGGTTATCTGCATAACCTAGGGAAATTATTCTGATAACCTATATTTTTCAGAAACTTGGTTTATACTTATTGTTTTTCAAAAACTTAATTTGTACTGATTAAACATTATCTAAACAAAGAATATCATCCTAAGAGGTTATTCTAATAATCCTCAAAGGTATCCAAGTTTGGAGACATTATTCGAACAACTAAGAAGGTTTTTATGAAAATATTCTTTAGCTAAAACTTAGTCATTTTGGAATGAACGTTATCCGCATAACCAAGCTAAGTTATCCGCATAATGAAAGTCTAACATTGAAACTAAGAGCCAATGGTCACCCGTTATTCGCATAACCTGAGGAGGTTATCTGCATAACCTTTGTCAAACACATTTAATACGGTAGTTGAATGACTTTTTTTGCAAATTAACGGTTAGAACTTACTTTCAATGGATAGTTTTGCCACAAATCTATAAATAGAATATCATTTGAACTTATGGGTAACAATCAAAAGTGAGTTTATGCGAAAATGCTGTTCATATATATAAAATCTTTCTGTATTAGCATCATATGAAAAACTCACCTCAATAGAGTGAGCTTTCAATGTATTATCTACTCCTCAAGAGAGTTTTCATTCTGTAAACATTTCTTTCTACAAATTCTGGGTAGATACTTAGTGTTGGGTATCACTAAGGGAGATTACACATCTTATAAGGGTGTGAGGAGAGTGGCTTCACAAGTACCTACTGAAACTTGTGGGATATAATGAGGCTTTATAGGTGCACAGATCAAACCTGTGGGATATAGTGGAAAATCCTAAGTGGTGGCTTGGGGACTGAATGTAGATCAAGTGGTTGGGCTGAACCAGTATAAATTGCTGTGTATTGCTCTTTATCTTCTCTATTCATTTACTGCACTTAACTCTTTCTGTTTGTCCATGTTTTGCTGCACATCTGATGAATTTAGGTTGTGATCCAAAAAGGACAAAAATCTTACATCACCCAATTCACCCCCCTCTTGGGTGACTAGCCAACCTAACAGGCTCCAATGGCCCATCTAAAATCTCATTTAGTTTTCTTGTAATGTTTAGGCCAATTAGCAAATAACCATATCTTGAAGGTTCTTGAACTTTCATAGGTAATTTGGTTAATCATGTTGCCGCATGGGATAGCAAGTCTATGTGGGCGTGCGGGCCAAGTTGTACGATTTAAGTTTATAACAATCATTTATAAAATGGTTTAAAATAAAATAATATTATTTCAAAATGTTTTAAACAAATATAATAATAGTTTCTAATTCTTTGTTTTAATAATAATAATAATAGGCTAAATAACCACACCCTAGATATTCTTGAACTTTTGCAAGTATATTGGTTAACTCCTTTACCACGTGAGATAATGAGTCCACATAGTTGTATTAGTCTGGCTGAGTGACTTAAGTTTATTAACATAAATAACAATTGTTTATGAAAAGGCATTTTCTAAAAGAAGTATTTTAAATAAATATAATGATATATTCTAAATCTATTTCTTTTTTAAAATATATATATATATAATAAAACCTTTATTCTATGGAAGTTTATAACTTTCGTAGGTGTTTGAGGAACAAATTTATTAATTAGGCATGGCAATGAGTGCAATAGGTAGATTGACATTTTTTTAACAAAATACACATGTAAACTCTCGAAATCCAAAATTAAAAGAATATAAGTTTATTCAAAGTGATTTACAAAACAATTTCGTCCATAACATAGTAAATACTTTTTTTTAATCCAATTTTTTGAACTTCACATTACTTTAATATAAGCATATTCAATAAAAAAAAGTAATAAAAAATTAGTAAAAGAAAATGATAAGATTAAGGAAGTGAAATCAAATTGATTTTTGCAAATTAAAATATACCAATCAAATTCATAAACTTGTGAATTATTTTTGCTAGCTTGATCTTTTCAACAAAAAAAAAAGTTTCTTAAAAGACATTGACTGACTAACAGACATTTATATCATGAATTATATAGATTTTAATCTCTACTATATAGATAATAGATTTTGATCTTGGGTCAAGTCTGCCTTTGTAAATAAATAAAAATTTTTTTGCTATTTTGTTTTCTTAATTTTCTAAGTTGTCTTAATTTCTTTTCTTTATTTTGCTTTCTAAATTTCCTTTTCTTATTTGCTTTTCTTTTTTTATCCTTAATTTCATAGGTGAATAATTAAAGGATAATCAACATATTTTGAAAATCATATTATTTGCATAATCAATTCAAGATAACTGTTTTTAGGAACAAAACGTCGTGGGGTGCCTATCATCTTTTTCATTCATAATCGATTCTTGAATCCAAATTTTCCTTAAAATTTTGGTGGCGACTCTTCACAAACTAATTTTTTTTTGGAAACCTGATTTGCCTTTTTCTTTTTTCGCACACCATTCGCATCACTTTTTTAGGTGCGATATCATCATCATATATATATATATATAGTAAATTACTTAAATGTTATAGAAAGTAAATTACCCCAAAGTTAAAACAACTAATCATCACGTTTGGACAAGTTATCCCAAACTATGCAAATGGTAGCACTAGATTATAAACAAGGTAGTGCCAATAAATTTTTGTCAATAGTTAGATTAAATCAAGCAATTGAGCAGAAGCAGTCCAAATTTAGAGAGCTATCTAAACCAGTCAATGACAAAATTAGCTTCGAGATCTTGGTTGAGGTGGACTCTTCAAACATATATTGTCCAATAATATCTCAACGAGAATTTCTAGAATGCACACGGTTTTGTTAGAGGTAGCTTTGAGCTGGATCTGAAAAGGAGTGGGAGGTGGTTGCCCAATATGGTCCTAGGTCTACTAATAAGTGATGTAAAGCTATTACTCCCTTCGATTTTGTTTATAAGGGAAAAAAATTATTTCATAAATATTAAAGAAGGGAATTGAAGCTAATTAGTTAAAGATAATTAATTTATCTCATATTTTTAATTTTTTTTAAAATTATCATTATTTAATTAATCTTTTTCTCTCAATTCCTTCCAAAAATGCATCTTGTAACTTTCAATAGTATTAATGAAGAAGGATAATTTTAATAAAAAGAAATTAATACAATATTAATTCTTTTTTTTCTTCTAAATAGGACCATTAAACGAGAAAAATTATCCCTTATAAATAGGATCGAAGAGAACACTTTATTTGACATGGTCCCTATATGTCAGAGGGTTGCTTTGTGAGAAAAAGTTATCAGTTTCATACCTTTTCATACCCAATTCCTGCCTAATTGGTTTGATTTAAATGGTGAAAGATCACTAATTGTGATCAATTAAACCAAATATATTAGTTCTTTAATTATCATCATAAATAAACATTGTGATATTATTTTTAAGAATATTTTACTCATAATAATAAATATACAAATCATTAAATTAAATATATTACCCATTTATCGACTTTTTTTAGCCATTCCATCATAATCAACAGAAAAGATTGAGTATAGAGAGAGATATAAAAAAAAAAGTATTGGAAAGATCTATTTCTCTACTTGTGATTGATGTCTAATGTGCCTGAAAGATCCATTCCATCATAACCAACTTGTCTTGACTAGTTGTTACTAGGGCATTGCCTCACTTGTATAAAAAAATAAGTTTCAATGCAACTCCTACTGAACATAAGATAATTCATAAATATATGCCACTTTTAATTTATATATATAGTTATATACTATATAAACATATGCACAGAATGAACCAACGTACGTATATTATAGCTATAAGTGTAATTACTAAAGGATTTATACTGCATGACGTCGAGAGTCATTGATTTAGACCTCACACCATATCTGCTTTCTTCTTTAAAGGAAAGGATTAGAAGATAATTGACTTCTGATGATTAATTGCAATAGCAAGAATTTAAGGATTAATTCTATCAAACATTATTAACAACAAAATATAATAAAATGGAACTAATTTGTCAGTGAATACAATTTAAGATCTAAACAAGCTCAAAATGAAAAATGAATAACCTTCGACCCTGCTCTTAATTTTTAATTTATCACATTTTGAAATTTTCACAACGTAGATATATATCGCAAATATGCTTCAAAATGAATGATTATATATCTAAAATGATTAAATTATTTAAAAATTACAAAATTTAAAATTTCTTTTATATTATAAAAAAAATTAAGCTATTAACCTAACCGTATAGCTCACTCGCTTAGATGTGAATAAATGTTGCAGTAATGAATTAACTCACACGTATTGTGGTCCCAGGTATTGAAGAGCTGTGAAGGGACAGTGAATATTCTTAACCTGCAGCAGAATATAATTGAATGGATATTAATTAAGGGAATAGGATCTACTTGTATGTGGTCCATTTTCTCTAAGTCATTTTCTTTTCCACTGTAAAAGAATTCTAAAGTCAAATATATATAATGATACTAATATGTACTATCAACTTGTGATAATTCTATTCTTAAGAAACATACTCATTATAACGTGGGATAAATCTATATGTATAGGGATACGTATTACATAATGCAAATACCTTGACATTAATGCAGTTTCCAAATGGGTGTGGCATTTCAATCCCACGACACATCTCATGTCGATGTAATAAAAAATAAATAGGGGTGGCTACGTGTGGAAGAAAGGCACACATTTCAGAAATTGTGAATGCATGGAACTGCTATATATAATACTACTATTGCCATTGTTGTAGCTGTAGGTGAATGAGTGAGAGAAAATGTGGAGGCTAAAGATCGGAGAGGGAGGGAATGATCCTTACTTATTCAGCACTAACAACTTCGTGGGGAGGCAGACATGGGAGTTTCGTGCTGAAGATGGAACACAGGAAGAGAGAGCTCAGGTTGAAGCTGCTCGTCATGACTTCTATACTAATCGCTTCCATGTTAAGGCCTGTGGTGATCGTCTCTGGCGATTTCAGGTTCTTTTCTTCTCAATGTGTAGTCTTAGCCATATTCTTTTGTTATTGTTAAATCGTTTTGTTGATTTATCCGATGTAGTTTTTGAGAGAAAAGAATTTCAAACAAATAATACCAAGTGTGAAGATAAAAGATGAAGAGGAAATAACATCTGAAAAAGTTATCAACACAGTGAAAAGAGCAGCACATTATTTGTCTGCTCTGCAGTCTAAGGATGGCCACTGGCCTTCTCAAATTGCTGGACCTCTCTTCTTTATGCAACCTTTTGTAAGTTTGTGCTTATAGCATTTCCATTTAACTTCATATAGACACTATCAAATCTTACATTTCTGTAATATTAATTCAAGAAAATGATGCAGGTATTTTGTATGTATGTAACAGGGCAGCTTGATACTGTGTTCTCAAAAGAGTATTGTAAAGAGATCCTACGTTTCCTATACAATCATCAGGTGAAATTTCATTCATTATCATGTCAAATATGAATAGGGCAAATATGAATTAGGACCAAAATGAAGAATTAATTATAAATTAAGGCATGTTGTACATTTAATTATGCTAAGACACTATTGGTTCTTAGATCAAATAAATTGAAACCTACGATAACCATAATGTCCTTAACTTTCCTCCCCTCCACCACCATCATTGGAGCTGGCCACCATTGAAATATGCTAGTGGCCAATAAACTACCATCAGTTGCTAGTAAATGGTGGTCAATGGCCAGTCAACCATCACTTGTGACAAATTATTTGCAATTTTTTTCCTAACATTTGTAACTTATTTTGTCTGAACGTGTAACTCAGTTTCTAATTTTTTTACTATAAATTGTCTCAATAGTTAGCAACTTTTTTTCTATCATTTATAATTTGACTACTTTGAATTTGCAACTTTGTTTTTAAATTTTTACTATGAAAAAGTCAAGGATTTATCAGTTATAAATTTAAAGTAAGTAAATTATAAAATTTGAAAAAGAAGTTGCAAGCTACATCGGAATAATTCATAATAAAAATTTGAAAATGAATTGCAAATTTAGAATAAGTAAGTTATATATTTTGGAAAAAATTTGTGAACTACTGTATGTTCTTTCATATTACAAATTTGGAAACCGAGTTACAAGATAAGAGTAATGAAGTTACAAATTTTGAAAGAAAAAAGTTGCAAACCATTGGAATAAATTTTAGTAAAAATTTGGAAATCGAATAGCAAATTTTGAGTAACCAAGTAACAAATTCCAGAAAAGAAATTGCAAACCATAGTAGAACAATTCATATTAAAAAATTTGAAAACTAAATTATAAATTTAAAATAAATTACAAATTTTGAAAAAGAAGCTGTAAACGATTTGCGGTTGATGATTGTTGACCAGCCATTGACCCCAGTTGATTGGTAGCCGAAGGCCAGTGACTGTCACTTGAAGACTATGGATGTTGATCGTTGACCAGTTGTCGGTGGCTGTTGACCGGCCATCGATGACTGTTGACTAACTGATGGTGGTTGTTGACCGGTAACTGTTGCCAATGCCGACAATGGTGGGAGAGGAGGAGGCAAGTTTTGAATGTATTTGGTTAATCTCACCATTTTTTTTGTTTTATCCCAAAATATTTGATCTCTTAACATAATTAAATGTATGGTAGATCTTAATTTATAATTAATTCCCTATTTAGGTCTCTTTTCAAAATTCCCCCAATATGAGTTGAAACAATTAATTAATATTATGAGTGTTGGTATATGAATGGAACATGCATGGAATTGAAGAATGAAGATGGAGGGTGGGGGTTGCATATTGAGGATCATAGCACCATGTTCTGCACAGCACTCAGCTACATATGTATTCGCATACTTGGAGAAGGGCCTGATGGAGGTGAAGACAAGGCTTGTTTTAGAGCTCGAAAATGGATTCATGATCATGGTGGTGTCACCTATATACCCTCTTGGGGAAAAGCTTGGCTTTCTGTAAGTCTCCTCCATTAACCACTTTTGATTTGTCATTCAGTTAACATATTCTCCACTTGATTTGCATCTTGTTATTGATATGGTTCTATAGATACTTGGTGTGTTTGAATGGTCTGGAAGCAACCCAATGCCTCCTGAGTTTTGGCTCCTGCCTTCATTTCTTCCTATGCATCCAGGTAATTCATTTGAATTGAACCAAATATCATGCACTCATCACTCAATCTAACGTAAACAATTTGTTTACTCTCTTCTGCATTAATTAATGAATGCAGGAAAAATATGGTTCTATTGCCGATCAGTCTACTTGCCTATGTCTTACTTATATGGAAAAAGGTTTGTGGGTCCAATCACACCACTCATTCTTCAGTTGAGACAAGAACTTCATGTTGAACCTTACCATAAAATTAATTGGAACAAAGCTCGCCACCTTTGTGTGAAGGTGATATGTTATCTAAAATAATTTAATTAGCACACCATAGACCATAGATATATATAGTTGATTTGTCATTGTCATTTTGGACTAATGAACAAACATTGTTTACATATTACAGGAGGATCTATACTCTCCACATCCCTTGATACAAGATCTTATGTGGGATAGTTTATACAAACTTATTGAGCCACTTCTTACTTGTTGGCCCTTGAATAAATTGGTTAGAGAGAAGGCTCTTCAAGTAACAATGAAGCATATCCACTATGAAGATGAGATTAGTCGATACATGACTGCTGGATGTGTGGAAAAGGTCTTATTTCCATAGTTAAAATCAAATAAATTAAAATTAATTTAAGTTAGATTAGAATTCTAACAAGAAAAGCCCTTTTATACTTGTCACAGTCTTTATGCATAGTTGCTTGTTGGGCTGAAGATCCAAATGGAGATGCTTTCAAGAGGCACCTTGCTAGGGTTCCTGACTATTTATGGGTTTCAGAAGATGGAATGACCATGCAGGTGAAATTAAGGGATAATAATTATAAAAAATTAAGAATTTATTATTAATGATAAATAATAAATTCATATCCACATAGATATTTTAATGTAAATTTTATATATTTTGACATGCATATACATGTGGCATCCAAAGTTAATTTTAGCTGTAACTTAAGACATTGTTTTTATGTAATAACATTTCATTTAGTTGTTTCAATAAACCATTTCCACATTTGATATTTATATGCAGAGTTTTGGAAGTCAATCATGGGATGCTGGCTTTGCTATTCAAGCATTAATTGCCACTAACCTTATTGATGAAATTGCTCCCACACTTGCAAGAGGACATTATTTCATCAAGGAATCTCAAGTTTGTTCCACTCTAACGAAAAACTTACTCATTGACCCAGTATTCATCTAGAGGGTGATGTGTGTGTTTTGTAATGTGTATGCACACCTTCACAAGCTAGTGTTAAAAAGAAAAATCTTATATATGATGAATAATGGTTTGATCAGGTTAAGGACAACCCTTTTGGTGACTTCAAGAGAATGTATCGACACATTTCTAAAGGATCATGGGCCTTTTCTGATCAAGACCATGGATTGCAGGTTTCAGATTGCACAGCTGAAAATTTGAAGGTGATCAACTAGATATGTACTAAATTATGCACGTGTATATGTTTACCTTCACATATATAATATGGTACAATATACTATTATTGTTTGTTTTAGTGCTGTCTTCTTTTATCAAAGTTACCATCAAAGATTGTGGGTGAAAAGATGCAACCAGAGAGATTGTTTGATTCTGTCAATATACTACTGTCACTTCAGGTGAATTTTTTTAATTTGAATTAATAAATAATCAATTTGATATTATACTGATCGCTTATGGAGATTTTTGTTATAACTTGTTTGCAGAGTAAAAAAGGTGGTTTAGCAGTTTGGGAACCAATTAGAGGAGAAGATTGGTTAGAAGTAAGAACTTCATCACTTTATTGATATATGATTAAAACTAAATATTTTGGACTTGAATAAGTTGGCACAAATCCTATACGCATATAACTTCTTTAGACATATATGTTTGACCTAACACCGTGAACAAAAAACTTATATTGCTAACATCATTTAATAATATGTTAAGCATTAATTTTTAGATTAAGATTGGAGGGGAAGAATGGTGATAATGAATGAAAAAGATCAAGTTGACAAAAATTATCTATGAAGGACAAGAAAGAAAAGTCACATATTTCTCTTTTTGCAATATAGAATCTTCCTCAGTCCAATAATGAAAATGCATTGATTTGCTCATTTGGACAGGTGTTGAATCCCGTTGAATTTTTGGAGAATATTGTAATTGAGCATGAATATGTTGAATGCACTGGAGCAGCAATACAGGCTCTAGTTTTGTTTAGGGAGTTTTATCCAACATATAGATATAAAGAGATTGAGAATTTCATAGCCAATGCTGTAAGATTCATTCAAGAGACGCAAACAGAAGATGGTTCTTGGTATGGAAGTTGGGGAATTTGCTTCATTTATGGTACTATGTTTGCCCTTGCTGGACTTGTTGCTACTGGCAAGACGTACGAGAATTGTGCTTCCATTCACAAAGCTGTGAATTTTCTACTTGCAACACAACAAGAGGATGGTGGGTGGGGAGAGAGCTTTCTTTCATGTCCTAAAAAGGTTAGTTAATATCTTTTTTTAGTTCATTAATGTCATTTTATGCAGTCGATTAGTTGGTTTAAAGATTTTTTATTACGAATGATGCAGAAGTACATACCACTTGAAGGAAATCGATCAAATGTAGTGCAAACAGCATGGGCTATGATGGGTCTTATTCATGCTGGCCAAGTAAGTGATGTAATCTTCCTTCTTGTCTTGTGAAATTATCTCCTTTAGAATCTACATAGATAAACCATATCTTTAGAACATATACACACACACACAACCCCTAATTTCAAACTTCAATGACTCGTAACTTATTTCTTCTCCAAGTACATTCAAATTTCTTATAATTAACATTTATTTAAATATCATCAAACATCTACGAAGCATGAAATCCAAACTTTCAAGGGCAATATTTAGTTGACAACCAAGCAAAAAATTCACCCATGAGAACAAGATAAAAATCCCTATTCTTAGTTCCATTCCCAAAAAACAAAGTTCAAATTACTAAAAACATGAGAGGATGTTTCTCAATGTGCTATTTAATGTGCATTTTATTTGATTTAATAGGTAGAAAGAGACCTAACTCCTCTTCATCGTGGTGCAAAAGTTATAATTAATTCTCAATTAGAAGATGGAGATTGGTTACAACAAGTGAGTCACTCTCTCTCTTTCTTTCTATCCCTCATATCCATTTAATTAATTTTAAGTCATTAAATATAAAATTGAAATTGGATATTTGGGAATTTAATTTTAGGAACAAACGGGAGCATGGATGAGGAATTGCATGATGCATTATGTAATGTACAGAAACATCTTTCCAATGTGGGCTCTTTCGGAATATTGCAAGCGACTTCCATCATAATCTACGTCTTAATATGGTCCTACTTCATAATGCAATGGAGATTCACTACCTTGTGTGCAAAAGCTTTTATAATGATATTGAACCATGTTTATTTATAAATAATGTTTGTACAATTATCTATAATCTAAGTAGATGATATGCCTAGTGGACAATATTATACAATAATATGACCTATATATTTAATTGCCTAGAACCATGTTGGCAAAAAAAAAAACAATATATTCTTTATCAATTCAGGTTAGCATGAATTATAGGAGTTTTTGTCCCTTAAGCAAAACAGGTGATTCAATTTTCTACTTTTATTTATGAAGCAAACCTAATTGAAAGAAGTTTAACTTTTGGCACTAAGTATTCCGAAAGAGATTAGTCTATTGTCAGCAAGAAATACTTCTTGTCAGCAACCAAAATTTTTTTTTTTGCCTAGACCAAAAAAAATGGTTGGAAAACACCGAAATTTGTGAATTGCTAAATTCAAGTACGACCAGTATTTCACTATTTCTATGAATCGTTGAATACGTACTTGTATGCAAATTAACACTGTATATGTATACAGTTCAACCCAATTAATGTAATTGTAGCTCATAACAAAGAAAGGTAGAGGAAGCCAGTAGAAATTAACAATAGCAAACCAAGGGAGAAAAAGGCCACATATCAGATGTATCCTCCAGTAATTAATGGCATGTGATCAGAACATCAGGCAGAAAATTTATACCTTCAAATTTTACAACTAATAGCTCTACACTTTCCATGAAATGGGGTCTTAATAATTTTGATGACCAGGTGATCGATGTCACTGGATAGTTTTAAAATTTAAAGTCATGCAGAGTGTATAAAAGGCGTCTGATAATGTATTTATGAGTAATATATGCAACAGTTAAAGCATATAAAATAACAAAAAATCTAACGCCTTAATGCAAAGAAATTAAGCACAAAGCTTAATAATGGTATGTATCGACCGAAGGACGTTATTAACAACTCATGCTTAGCGATAGATATGATAGTCGAGCTGGCTGGATGTCCTCTTATTGTAACGCCTTGTGAGGTTTTTTCAACTTTACGTGAATTAATAAAAAAAAGAAGGAAGAAACGGAGGGAGTACTCACAAATTATGAATATGGTAATGATTTTGATGATATTGGTATATATTAATATATATACTCTCAATTTTCAGTTTTCTAAAATATTTATTTAACATATTTTAAATTTTATAGTTGTTGATAAAAAATTATAATAACCATATACAGTAATTAATAAGACGTAGGTTAATATGAAAAAATACGCATTATTTACTTGGGAGAAATATTTTATTATCAAGTCCGGTGGCCGTTGGACTTGAAATCATGACACCGGTGCCATTCCTTCTCAATTTTTCAACTGCCAGTCCTTTTGTGTTGTCTTGACACTCTGACAGGGATTAATATAATATAGTATTTATTTAATGCTTTTTTTAATAAATTTTATTTTCTCTATTTTTAATTATAAGACATCTTTTAAAAGTATGTTTTATTTTTTAATATAAGGCTCCTTACAAAAATATGTAAAATATTTATTATTTTTTAAGTATGCCGTTCAAAATTATCATATTAAAAGTAAGGGTTTTTATTTTCTTTTTTATGTGTAAAAAAAAAGCCACTTTGATGACTTTAATTATGAATAATTTTAAAATTTTTTAAAATTAATATCTCAACTAATTTTAAGCACTTTTCTTAATCTATTTCCTTTGGTTAAAAACATCTTACAAAATAGGAACATATGGAGTAATATTTAATATTTAATATAGCTAGAGCGTGTGACTGTGTGTCATGTAAATTTGCAAAGTCCGAATGAGCCAAACACTATTTTTAACTTTTAAACAGTGAGACTTTCCATATACTTTCATATGATTGATGATTTAATATTCAATACTAATATCAAAAATAAAATTTATAAGAATTTGTAAATAATATAATTTATTTTTCAAATTCCATACAATATATAGAGTTCACTAAAGTGAAATATAAAATTCATAGCAAAAATTCTATGTTTTGAGTGTGTGCATTACTGAAATGCACACATTAAGCATTTCAAATGTAGGTTCATCAATGTAAAATTTATAAGGAGTAACACTATTTATAAGTTACTAGTATGAACAATGCAATTTTCTTAGGTCTTGTGTAATTTTTTTTTTATTCTTTCAATCTTCCTCCACACATTCATTTTAGCTCTGTATGATTTTATCTTTCAATATTTTTCTACATATTTCAATTAGATTCAAATATAAAAAAGATGAGTATAATTTAAAAAAAATTATTATTTCTTCCGTGCATTAGAGGAAGAAAAAAATTCTAGTAATATGTGTGTATGACTTGCATCAATGTATTAATATCCATATATATAATAAAATTTATAAAAAGCCACAATATTTATTAACAATGAACAGTACCACAGCTCAATTGAAACTTTGTGTGATGCATGAGTTCTAATCCTAAATCAAGTGAGATGCTTGCTCACCGTAATAGTATGGGAAAATTTTGATTTAGGATCTTTTATGAAAATTTATTATAATTCATGACCTCAAAATTGCTCGTTGATAGAAAAGGACCAAAATCTTTATTTGAATTAAATTTGAAGGTCATTTACCAAATGCCCCTAGTCAATTTCGTTGCGGGATTTTCAACCATTTCTCAAAGATTTCTGACATTCTCAACAATTTCCAGCCAAAGGATTTAGATGGAGAGCAAACAAGTGACCAAATGGTCTTTAAGGGATGTCTAGCTCATTATCAAGATTTCCATCCCTTCCTCCATAATTTCCAACTTGAAGGTTTTGATGACGCAAAGGGTCCAAGTGACCTTGAGGGATTTCCAGTCATTCCTTAAGGATTTCCAATCCATTAAATAGATTTTCAATCCATCTTCCATAATTTTCTACCATAGGATTTAGATGAAAAGCCAACGGTTCAAGTGATATTGAGAGATTTCTAATCATTCTTCAAGGATTCCCAATCTATCATCTCAGATTTTAACTCTATCTTTCACACAATTTCCAACGATGTGGGCAAGATGGATAGCAAACAACTTTGGACTTCTTCTTGTTAATAAACAAATTTGAGATCATGAATCATAATAAATTTTCATAAAAGCTCCGAAATCAAATTCTTTTCCAAAAATTTTATGTATGGACATGTACAATATGTGGCATTGTTAGAATTCTCGTTGAGATTCTTCATATAGGCATCAATGTGGTGGTGCCACCGCTAGAGATCCCATTAAGTCATGGGATAATAATACTCAGGACCAAAATTTTGAATTAATACCAATTAAAGATCCAAATATTCTAAAATGACAGAAAATTATCATAGTCCTAAACTTAATAAAATTTTAATTATCAAATTACCTAAATGCCCTTCCTAGAATGACAGCATCAAATGGTTGAAGAAGAGTATCAAAATCTGGGCTCAAGAGTGTCAAATTTTTTAAATTAAGTGTCAAATAACATTGGATGATAGTTGTAATCAATGAGTGAAATTCATTTCTTTGGGTAAAATGGGAGAATATTAGTGTCAAATTATGAAACGATAATGTCTGAAGAGGAGTGTCAAAAACTGTGAGTAAGACTTCTAATTTTAGAAGTTCGGAGTATCAAATATCAAATATTTATCACTCATCTCTAATTATTTGACATTTATATTTCAGGATTTTGTAACAACTCTTATTACACTATCTGAACATAGTCTCAAGTTAACATGAGGTAACCTTGATAATGTGTATAGAACCGAAGGAACAAGAATCGGAGAAAGGACCAAAATAGAACAAATATGAAATTGAAAACAAAGAAAGGCCACACTACGGCAAGGTGCAGGGCTGCCGTGGTGAGACAAATATGAACAAAAATCATTTATATATTATAGGAAGACCTTTACTCTCCACATCACTTGATACAAGATATCATGTGGGATAGTTTATACATACTTATTGAGCCACGTCTTACTTGTTGGTCCTTGAATAAATTGGTTAGAGAGAAGGCCCTTCAAGTAACCATGAAACATATGCACTATGAAGATGAGATTAGCCTATACTTGACTGTTGGATGTGTGGAAAAGTTCTCATTTTCATAATTAAAATCAAATGAATTGAAGTTAATTTAAGATTTGTCAGAGTAAAATTCTAATATCCTTCTATATTTGTTACAGTCTTTATGCATGATAGCTTGTTGGGCTGAAGATCCAAATGGAGATACTTTGAAGAAGTACCTTGCTAGGGTTAATGATTATTTATGGGTTTCAAGAAGATCCAAATGATCATGCAGGTGAAATTAGGGGATAATAATTGCAAGCAATTAAATAATAATAAATTCATATTCACCTAGATATTTTAATGCAATCTTTTTTGTTACATCATAAGAGTTTGAACTCTTAACCTCTACTTATACCCCATTTCTATTCTTACCACCTAAACTAACCTTAGGTAGCAAATTTTCTATGTCATGACATGCATACATATACAAATGTTATCCAACAGTTAATTTTCTCTAGGTTAAACAATGTTTTAATATAAAAACATTTATTTTTATATAAAAATATTTAATTTGTTTTGGTAAACAATATCAGTTCCATGTTTGATATTTATGTGCAAACTTTTGGATGTCAATCATGGGATCCTGGATTTGTTATTCAGGCATGGCTTGCCACTAACCTAATTGAAGAAATTGCTCCCACACTTGCAAGAGGACATTATTTCATAAAGAAATCTCTAGTTTGTTTCATTCTAACGGAAAACTTACTCATTTACTCAATATTCATCTAGAGAGTGATTTGTGTGTGTGTGTGTGTGTGTGTGTGTGTGTGTGTGTTTTGTAATCTGGATGCACACTTTCACAAAGCTAGTGTAAAAGAAAAAAAAATCTTGAATATGATAAATAATGGTATGATTAGGTTAGGGACAACTCCTTTGGTGACTTTAAGAGAATGTATCGACACATTTCTAAAGGGTCATGGACCTTTTCTAATCAAGAACAAGGATTGCAGGTTTCAGATTGCACAACTGAAAATTTGAAGGTGATGAACTAGATACTTAATAATGCATGTGTAATGTTTAACTTCACATTATATGTTAACATTTTTTTTTGGTAGCATGTGTTAACATATTTTTAATGTTGGTTTTTTTAGTATTGTCTTCTTTTATCAAAATTGCCACCAGAGATTGTGAGTGAAAAGATGGAGCCTGAGAGATTGTTTGATTCTATCAATATACTATTGTCACTTCAGGTCTTTTTTTAGTTTGAATCAACTAGTTAATATTTAATTTGGTATGGCAATAATTTATATAGATAATTTTGTTATGATTTTTTTGCAGAGTAAAAAAGGTGGTGTAGCAACTTGGGAACCAATTAGAGGAAAAGATTGGTTAGAAGTAAGAACTAACAGAATTAATATCTGAAATATTTTGGACTTGAATAAAATAGTACAACTTAAAATCTTTGAATTTAATCTATTAATTGTTAACGTGCAAAGGTTAATACCATATCCTATATATATATATATATATATAACAATAGCTTTGGACATATATGGTTCACCATGAACAAATGACTCTATTGTTTGCTTCATTTAATAGTATTTTAAGCATTAATTTATAGATTCAGGTCGGAGGGGAACAACGATAATATTGAATGATAAGATCAAGTTCACAAATTGATGGATAATGAATAATCCTAAGATAATTAGGATTATTTATTTTTATCATTAGAATTTTAAATAAAATTATTTTATTATGATATTTAAATTTAATTTAGTTTATTTTAAATTTATTAAGTTTTAGATTTTATCTTTTATTTATTCCTAAGATTTAGTTTATCTTTTGTTTAAATTTTTATTTAGGTAATTCTCTTATTTGAGAACTCTAATATGACTAAGATTTGAGTTCTATAAATAAAAGTTTCTTTACCCAGTTGTATTTAAAACTTTAATTATTGATTTGAGTTATAGTTCTTTTAAATTCTCTCTCGCCCTTGTCTCTTTTATTTCTCTCTCAAATTTTTTCTACCTTCATTCTACTTTGCTATCACTCTACTTTACCAGAACCTATTCGCATCACAAATTTTTTATGAAGGACAAAATAGAGTTTGCCTCAATTAGGGGTGTTCATGGTAAGTCGAATCGGTCTTGACTTCTGCCTATCGCGAGGCCCAATGAACACTCGGGCCATATCGGGTCAAGTACTGAGCCAGTCCGATACTAAGTAGGTTTTTCAAAAAATAAAAAAATAAAAATAACTTTATTTAATAACAAAAAATACACTTATTTATATCTAAAAATATATTTCTTCGGAAAATAATGTTAGAAAAAAAATATTTTTAAAAGTTATAAATATTTAACCATTATACATTATTTTTACATAATATTAAGTCAAAAAGTTAATTCAAAATTTAAAAAAAATTAAAACATTAAAATCTTAAAAAGTTTTCATAACATTTATATAGTAAATAAATTATATTAGATACATAAACAATAAAAATCCTAAAAAATCAATCAATATATATAAAATAATTGAAAAGAAATATATATATATATATAGGTCGGGTTGAGCTGGGCCAACAACATTTTACTCGAACGCTAATCCAAAAATTAGCTTAGCCCAATTAGCCTAATGTGGCCAAGTTAAATTGGGTCAACCGGGTCTCTAGCATTATTGTGTAGCCCTAACCTCAATATTAATAAATGAAAAGGATATTTTGTAGTACTTGATGGTCAAGTTGGAAAGAGATAGAAATATGTGTGTGAGTTCCACTCTTGTGGGATTCACACATGTACAGAGATGGGACTTACCACTTTCTTCTTATCTCTTTCTAACTTTATCTCTCTAAAGTCTTTAAAGATTCAAGCAATTGATGAATGCTATAATCAATGATAATGCATTAATTTGCTTGTTTGCGAAAGCATGTGTTAAATCACATAGAATTTTGGAGAATATTGCCGTTGGGCATGAATGTGTTGAATACATTGGCGCAACAATACAAGCTCTAGTTTTGTTTAGGGAGTTATATCTAACACGTAGAAACAAAGATATTGAGAATTTCATTGCCAATACTGAAAGATTCATTCAAGATACGCAAACAAAAGATGGTTCATGGAAAGTGGGAATTTGCCTCATTTATGGTACTATGTTTGCACTTGCTAGACTTAACACTGCTAGTAAGACTTATGATCGTTGTGCTACTATGAATACCGTATTTTATCTAGATTTTATACATAAAAAGTAAAAATGGATAAAATTAAAAAAAATAATAATGAAAATAAAATAAATAAGGGATAAAAAATAAAAGAAATAAATAAAAATAATAATAAATGATAAAAAATGAAAAGACAAAAAAAAAGTAGGATAGGAATGGAATTTAGGCTGAATATAGGTGGACAATCTTATAACTCCAAAATCCAAACACTAACAAAAATAAATAAATAAATAAATAAAATAACAAAATTAAAATATATAATAATAATAATAATAATAATAATAATAATAATAATAATAATAATATAGTAATAATAATAATAAATAAATAAATAATAAAACATAAAATAAACAAAAAAAAAATTTAACCTTGGGCTGATATCAGCCCAAGTGATCCTGAGTCCCAAATGGGGCTCCGGCCGAAACTGCCCTGAGCCCTCATAGGTATGAGAAAGGAGGGGGGATTCTCCGGGAGGAGCGAGAGGGAGCCTCGAAGGAGCAGGGGGGCGAGAAAAAAGGGCAGAGGGCGCTCAGGTGCAGAATCAGAGGGAGCCCTAGCCCAGGGCTCAGGCGAGAGACGGGGAGCTGAGACTAGTAACAGAGGGAGACTCGGGTGAAGACATAGAGGCACCAGAAATAGAGGGAGGCACCAGGATGGAAGCAGTAGGAGAGCGAGTAAGATCCAGAGAGAGGGAGCAGAGGGAGGCGCGGGACAGAAAAAGCAAAGGACGAGCGTGAGAAGAGAGGAGGGATCGAGCAGAGACAGAGGGGGCGTGCCCAAGGATCCGAGTCCGAACACGAGAGGAGAAATGGGAGCTAGGGTTCTGGGCATGAGAGAAGGGGATGGCCGGTAGAAAAGAGGCTGAGAACGATCTAAGGAGGAACGAAGCTGACGAAGAGGAAAGGAGATTCAAGGAAAGGGTCCAGCCGCAAAATACCGCCAGTAAATTTCGTCTTAAAATCCAAGCACCGAGTCGAAACTGTTGCCCCTTTACTGTTTCGTTATATTCCTCTTTTCTTCACTTTGATGTCTGTCAATCATTTTCTTCAATTTCATTCTCGCCTAATTTGGTTCACAACTGAGTTTCTTTTGTTGTTTGGGAGTTCTGTTTGGTAAGCAATTAATGAAAAACGGTGTCAGCAAGCTGATTAGTTAAGCTCTGTCGAAAATGTTCCCTCTAGATTTTGTTATGTTCAGGCTTGATCCTTAGAGGATTTGTTTTTAGTGTCACTGATGAAATGTCTCCAGTTTAGAAACAATTCTTGCTTAGTCTATCTATTGTTGGAATTTGTATTGGCTGTACTAGCTCTAAACTAGATTGTGTATGCACTTCGGTTTGTTCAAAATTAACAGTAGCATGTCATTTGCAAGGGTGAATTCTTTGTTTAATTGTTCCCCTAGGTCCTTAGAGATAGCTTGATGGTTTGCTCAATCATTTCTGGTTTGCAAGAGCATTGGACTTGGATGGTGTGTACTGAATAGTTTTTGTATGCTTTTGATTGATAGATTTCTACTATTAAAGTTAGAAAATGTAATGCTTTGTTACCCGTCTTGCAGGTGTTTGTCAAAAAGCCCATTAGGAGTTCACTATTTTCTAAACATAAATGTTTAACCACGGCTCTTACATTTTGTTTATCGGAAGCTTTGCTATTAGAGGGCCGTGTAGTTAACTTGCCATTTCCCATTTTTGTAACTCATTTAGTTTTGGAGGCTAGTGAGTTATCTCTCTTAACGTGAACCCTTAATTTCATTTTGTGCTTAGAGGTCCATGGATATGATTTCATATTGCTTTGGATACCAGGATGATGTTGAGCATAAATGCTTTGGGGGTTAGAATAGTTGATGAATATAATACTTTGATGTGAAAGCTTTGCATGTCATTGCATTGGAATTAGAATGCTGTCATGAATATATGGGTTCTGATTTACACTCTTCAAATTGATCACATAACCATGTTTTATCCAAAAGCCTCAATTTCGTTGCTGTACATGGTCATATAGTTTTAAGTACCTTGAATGATCATATGAGCATATATCATAAAAAAGAAAAAAAAAACGATTCAGTTTCGTTGATATATGGGTTTTCTGAAAAGCTTGAGATAATTGTTTATATAGAAAGTTTCAAGAGCAATGAATGGTCCTCCTTTTGAAAGATACTGCTCATTGAACTCACTTTCAAAACATTGAATTCTTCCATTCAATGTTTCATTCTCAACTTAGTGACATGAAGCATTTACTTGAATTCGATTGTGGGGCTTGAACCAAGTCGCTGAACAAGTTAGATTGGCTTATTTGAGTCTAAATAATAAGGGTGATCTAGCTAGATTGCATGACTCTAATGTATCATGGCTATAATTAGCTCTCCAACTTATTTGAGCTAAGATTTAGGATCCATTGTTATGATAGTTTATTGGTTGGAAGTTTTAAACTGGAAACTAATTCACGTTTTCTTATTTTCCTTTCAGCACCTTGCGAGCATAAATCAAGTTTGGGGAGAAATCAAAATCATAGTAATTGAAGAGGGAATGAGGGAAATGGCATTGGAGGAGGCAAGCTACAAATCCTAGTTACCTAAGGAAGACCAGAGAAGAGTTCATTTCTTTCAATTTGTTATATAATGTAATCCATGATATGATTATATTAAGTTTGAGTAGGCTCATGCACTTATATGCTTACATTAAAACACACACATTGATAAATTGAATTTGAATTTGTTTTTTATTAATAATTTTGATTTTTATTGGTCATTGGTTTCATTTCTTTTTGTTTTTAGAATTTGTTGTGAGGAATTAAATCTCTGTGGACAAATAGTTCGGGTGTTAATCAATTATACCATGAGTGAGGAGTTGCTAAGGTATTAGACTTGGTGTTCAAATAATTTTGGGTTCTAATGGCACTTTTTATTTTCCTTTTAAAATTAAAAATAAATAATAAAAATAGTTAAAATAAGTATTCTCTATTTTCCTCTAAATTTTTTTGTAGCTTTTTTGTTTTGACTGGAAACACCGCAAGTATCTAAGTATCAATCAGTAAATTTGTAAAAAAGTATAATAATAATAAAAGAGGGATTTTCTGATTACATTTTTCATTTCATAATTTGAAATAAGAAAATAAAAACAATTTAAATAAAAATTATTCGTTTAAAAAAAAGAGGATTCTCTAACTGGATTTTTCATTTCATAATTTGAAATAAGGAAATAAAAATAATTTAAACAAAAATTATTCATTTTTCTCCAAGTTTTTATCATTTTACTTATCTGCCTCGAGTGGTAATACCGTGGATATTTATGTATCGATTAGCAACTTGTGAGTGATAAGTTCACCACATATGCTAGTTATTTTTCCTTAAAAATTTATGTAGGAATCATATTTTAAATTCTTCTAAATACTTTTCTTCTTAATAAATAAATGTGTTGAAGAATCCTATTTGTGTCATAATAAAAAGGAAAGTAAAAATAATTTATACAAAATTATTTTTTTGTTTCAACTTTTTCTCTTTACACATATATGCTATGAGTGGCATTATTGTGGGTATTTAAGTATCAATGAGTGGATTATGAGCGATAAAGTCACCACATGAGTTAGTTGATTTTAATTTGTAAAAATAAAGTTGTTTTCAAATTTTTCCTTTTCAAATTAAAAATAAAATACTCAAAATCACATAATTTTAATCATATCTTTAAAATTGAAGAAAAACATATTATCTTTTTAAGAATTGATAAAAAAATGAAAAAAGAATGATAAGAAAAAATAATTAAAATTAATCTATCTTTTACAAATTAAATCACATCAACCAATTTTGAAAATTATTTTCTTTGTGGAAAGATAAATTATTTTTTATAAATCTCTCTTAAAAATATATATATACATGAAAAAAAATATCAACCCAATGACATGTATTTTTAATCCGAACTACATCGACTTTGATCTCTATCACAAAGTACATAGACCCTAAATTTTAATTCTAAATCAAGTCCACTTTTATAAATAAATAATATTTTTCTCTTATTTTATTTTTCCCAACTTCTTATATTTTCATTTTATTCTTTATTTTCATTTTTACATTTTTTCTTATTTTTATATTTATTTTTTTTATATGAATGGTTAAAGGACAATCAAAATAATTTTTAAAAGCTATAAAAATTACATAATCAACTTAAGATAATCATTCTTGGGAACGAGTATTGTGAAAGTGTCTAACACATTTCCTATTCACAATCGTACTTTTAAACCCAACTCTGATTATAGACAATCTTTTTCTTTTTCTTTTGATTTTTTAAAATTGAAAAATTTTAGTAGCTACTCCTCCCAAATCGGCTTATATTGTGAAGGCCGATTCTTCTCTTTCTTTCATCTCCGCATTGTTTACATCGCATTTCCGATGTGACGGCTACCATTCACAAAGCTATTAATTTTCTACTTACAACGCAACAAGAGGATGGCGGGTGGGGGAGAGCTATCTTTCATGCCCTAAAAAGGTTAATTAATATCTCTTTGATTTCAATAATGTTATTTTATGTGGTCGATAGTTTAAAGATTTTTATGAATGATGCAGAAGTACATTCCACATGAAGAAAACAGATCAAATGTGGTACAAATAGCATGGGCTATGATAGGTCTTGCTGGGCAAGTAAGTCATTATCTTCAAGACCCAAATCCACAGTTTCAATGTGTACCTATCCATGTACGGTTTAATCTCTGCAGCTTCAGAATCTAGATAAACTTCTTTACAAAAGTTGTCACTGTATAGGACAGAATAGGCCGCATGATTTTTTTTAAAAATCAATATACCCTAATTTCAAATCTTAATCCAATGTTTATTTTATTTTATTTTTTTATTGGAGCAAAGAGATGTCCAACCCCTCTTCATCGTGGAGCCAAAGTTCTAGTCAATTCTCAACTTTAAGATGGAGATTGGCCGCAATGAGTTCTCTCTCTTTTATTTATTTAATATAATTAAGTAATTAAATATAAAATTGAACTTGGATATTTGTGACTTGTTTATAGGAACCGACGGGAGTATTTATGTGGAATTGCAGGTTGCATTATCCGATTTTTCCAAACATCTTTCCAATGTGGGCTCTTTCTGAATATTACAAGCCACTTCCTTTGCCAGTGCAAGCATAAGTGAATTGTATTGCTTCATAATGCATCTTAACGGAGATTCAGATTGGCACTTCTTAAGTTTTAATATATATACATATATATATTTGAAATGAATTTACAATTTCTATTTAAAATAATGATTTGTACAAACAATATATGCCAACTCACAGAAATAGTGTACTGGAAGATTCTCTTGCCACAGCAAATGATGGCATGGTTGCCAAAAGCAAAATTAGGGACTCATTTACTAGAAGATGGAAGATCAGTTATTTGCATTAACTTCGACTTCCAGAGTTCCTTTAATTAACGTGGAACGTTCCCTAAACCCTACCAGGTTGGTGTACATACTGCCATTCACTCCCTCTCTCTCTTTTTGCCACTGAATTCACTCTATACACTCCATTCAATTTTGGCCTCACTGAAGGATTGCAACTTACAGTAAAGGAGAGAGGTGGGTAGCTTGAAATTCTAATCGAGCGGTCAGCATGCATTAAAGAGTGCATATAAAAATGCAAAAACTTTCTAGGTAACCCATAATCAGATATTCTGCCAACATTTTTATGAGCTTTGAGCACACCTGTATTCTGAAGCTCTTCTAGGAATGTTGGGTGCTACTATCGTTCCACCATTATAACCATCCATCAGCAACTTCCCGATTTTTGTTCGCCACTCTGAGCTGTCCTCATTTTTTCTATCATGCACAACTCTGTCACAGTAGTTTAGCATCGTTCCCAGTCCACTATTTGGGGTCCAACCATATTCCACTAACACTTGTGCCTCACCTTCGGTCAAATCTTCTCCAACCTACATCAGAGACAGCAGGAATTGAGCACAGTAAAATTGGTTAGGAAAAGGGTGGAAAGTAGCAGTAGGATCTATTTATGCATCGAATATAAGAAGGCACATATAAAGCAGTTGGTGACAGGTGAATAACTGTCACACATCATCTGATATTACATCCAAAGTCTCCCTTTACTCACAAGCCAACAATAATAAACTTCTTGTTTGACAGAACATCATCTAGCCAACTAAGGATGCTTGAATATTCATGGTTGGCAATATAGAATAAATCCATCTAGTAAGTCATCTGACAGCATCTCAAAGATGTATTAAGTTTTTACCCTTAATGCTTTGTTCTCAATAAGGGAAATCCTACTACAGCAAGTCAATTTCATAGCAGTCACCAATCGCTTGATCTGCCATGCAATGGGTAAAGATTCTACTAGCTCAAAGAAGTAGGTTGCAAAACCATATTCAGGACGTTCCAGTACTATCCTGCAGTGAATTCTCAATGTTAGCATCAGGGTATAGTAAGAAAATACAGACCTTAAAATTAATCTTTGATGCAAATGAAGCACCTGTTATGTCTCTCAAATACAAAAATAAATGATTGGAGGTCACGACACCAACCCCACTCAACAGGCCATTTACGAAATTGCAGGTAACGTGTCTGTAATAATAATAAATACAAATATAAGATGCCAAAAACCGCTATAGATACTCTAAAAGGATGGTTAATTTGACAATACAAAATGATGTAATAGTACTATTACCTGCTCCACAAGTGAGATAAGGCAAGGTAAACAGTAACTTGTTCTTGAAGCCTTGGTAGCCCGAATAGGAGGGAATTTTAGGAAAGAATGGCGCTGTGAGAAAAGCTGCTCCAGAATTTTTTTTTTTTGGTAGAGGGGAAGGGGGAGAACAAAAAGTAATACAATTTCAAATCAATTAAGCTTTGTCACCAATAAGAATAAGATGTCAAAACAATACCACATATATAAAAGTGCTGCTAAAGCTAATTATTTTCAATAAAGTAGTTTCTATGCAAGATGTTAACCTAGTACATTATGCTTACCGCATAACTATAAAAGACTTGAGCAGAAGACCAGATTCTTTCATGATAAAATAAAGATAGATAGGAAACATGGCACAGTGAACACAATCGAGACTTTAAATTATTTATAACAGAAAATTCTTTTCTTCTTATTCCTAGAGCACAAGCAAACAAAGGGCTAACAGGTTCCCTCATTTTCGATTAAATAATGAACTCTCAAATAGACAGCAAACTTGGATATCCTTTCCTTTCCTTTCTTTCCAACTAAACAAAGATATCTTAAAAAAAAAATCTTAAGGAAATTAACACCTTTTTTTGAAGAAAATTATGTCTTTTCTCAGCAAAAACAAACAATAAACAAAGATATCTTAATCTTTAAGAGAATGATTTCTAATGAAATCTCAATATATACTATAAATCAATATCAATATCAACATATACTAAAAAGTTGTGGGAAGCCAAAATACCTTGCCTTGGCTAGTGAATAGTTACCATTTGGGGCTCCATGCCATTACTTCAATTTTCACTTTTTCTGTAATTCTCATTTTCTTTTACAATTCAAATACATTTACTGAGAAAAAATTTTCCCCATGCAAAAAAATCTAGTTTATTTATAATTGAGACAAAGATATGAACATGAGAAGTCCATAAGTTAACAAATCATAGGTCACTAACATTTTCAGTTTTCTGGGTAGTTAAATGGCAAAGCATTGACCGTTAAGACTAAGTTCAGTTGTTCACCTTTGATATCACAACCTCAAGCTCTGCAAAGCTATCTTCACAAAATGATTCATCGAGAGCTTCATCACCCTCCATCCCTCCGTAAAGCTTAATTTCATCTAGTAATACACCCTTGTCAATTAGTACCTACAAAATAACATTTCCTTCAAGCTTGATATAAAATATTAAAATCCACTTCATAGTGACCGCATATGAACAAGAATACAGTACCTGCAAGAGCCCAGGAGCATCCTCCTCCAATGCTGTTTGAACAGAGTCCCTGAAAAAATATAACAGCAGGGATAAAGTGATAAACATTGATGGAAGTAAAGCTGACATTATACAATCCATATAAGGTAAGTATATAGTACGTTGCTGTTCTCTTTCTTTTCCGTGGAAGCTTGATACTTAAAGGTTCTGGAGATTCAAAGGAGAGAGAGCTCCTTTCAAGTGCAGAAGACCTAGTATCCTTCAAAGAAGTATAGCTTGTTGAAGAATTTACACTAAAACCCTCTCCAGACATAACAAACTTAAGTCGATTGCGTAAGCAAATATGTTCTGCTAGATCATTGTCATCTTTGTTTTGGACTTCGCATTCACTTTTTACATTCATGAAGTTGAACGAAAAGTTGCTCAGCCCATTGGCTTTGAGATTGCAGAACTCACTGCTATCACAAGGTTCTTCCTTGACTTCAACTGACGTTAGAAAAGTTGAACTATTCTGACCATCATTCTTTGCAGGTAAAACAACTTGTTCCTCACATAGATTGGATTGCATCACCATTCCTTCAGATTTAAATACATGGTCACATCCTTGATGTTTCACTGAGATTATTGATTCTGCTGTTGTCCTAGAGGGAAACTCAACTGATGAAATTTTTCCTTCCTGAATGTCATTACATCGATTGCTAGATGCAATCATTTTGTCATCAACAGAATGAATCTGTTCCTTTACCCTCTCATTGGAGTGTTCCAAAAAATCTTCCAATAACCCTCCACTAACATCCTGTTGCATATCAATCAGCAACTTTCACATAGTTATCAAGCCATGAAAACATATTTGGCTTCATCTTTCAGTATAACAACATATGACAAATATACAAGCTCAGCAATTAACCTGACTTAGCCTTCACAAGGAAAGCTAAGCACTCACATATCAGTTCAAATTTCAAAGGAGAAAAAAGACATGAAAAGTAAAAGAAAAAAGAATATATTAAAACAATAAATTGCTTAAATTGCTGGTTGTTCCTTTTACAGCCTCAATAAACTTCAAATTGCTCCAATTTCAAGCCTCATCCTTTGTATGACCATAAGCTTAGATTGCAAAAATCCCAAAAGCTGTTGATGTTAAGTAAAAGAATATGAATATATTAAAACAATAAATTGCTTCAATTGCTGGTTGGTCCTTTTACAGCCTAAATAAACTTCAAATTCCTCCAATTTCAAGCCACATCCTTTATATGACCATAAGCTTAGCTTGCAAAAATCCCAAAACCCTTTGATGTTCAATATCAGCTTGACTATTAGAGAACAACAGCCAATCTCTCCTACATTACTAAATGAATTTGACCAAGACAGTAAAAATCTAAATTGGCAACAGAGCTTCAAGAAAAGAGACAAAAAAGCAAGGGGAAAACAAAACCTTTAGAAAAAAAAAAATTATCTAACTGATAAACGTCAAGAGGCTTTGACACTTTAACCTGGGTTCCAAATTACTTACAACAACCAAACAACTCAATTCTAATTATCAAGAAGTGATGCTAAATCACAAGAAGCAGTTAACTTTTTCCAATAAAGGATTCATCCAACTAATCAAAAGTAAAGGATAATAAATTACCTCAAGAACTCGATTTGACAATGCTGCCATCTTCCTGCAACATAGAAAAAAGAATTTTCATTTTCAACAGACAAACAAGAAAATTCCATCCAGTCTGTTTATAATGATTAAGTATTTGGTTTGCTTTTGATTTCTCAAAGTGATTATCTTGTAATAAAATGTGGCTATTTCATTGTAATAAACTTTGTCACTTTCAAAATATCAGGAAGCAAAATGGAAGAACTTATTGTCAAAGGAACGTAAACATGCAAAAAACATAAAGATGAAAGACATATCTTTAATCAACATTCGGTACCTTGTTAGCAGTATCCTTTGACGTTCCTTCAACAAAATATGATCTAGATCATCGTCGTTGTCATCAGGGATCTCCTTTTTTACCTTTAGAGTAAATGAATCTGATTGGGGAGATTCTTTTCTGCCATTTTCAGCAGAACTTAAAAACATTTCAGAATCTTCAATCTTCATAGAAGCAGGAACATCACAGAGTGTTGAAAACAGGGGCAAACTGTTAATGGTTACACTGGCTATCTCAGGTTCACCAGCACCGGTTAGAAGAGCGGGGCATTTTACCTGTTGCAAGTGGTTTTATACCACATTTAGTTTCCAAAGAAACTTCCTTGAGATCCTGACTCTTGAGATTTTGTTCTTCAGCCAACTCTTGACCCACTACTTCTTTTGCAGAGCAACTGGAAGGCAGTCAAGAGAAACCCTGCAGTTCGACCGTCAGAGCTTAGTTTATTACTCTTGAGAGAAAAAGGAAGCAGCTATGTATGTTTCAGCACAAATGAACACAACAGGAAAGAGAGAAAATAACCATTGGCTAGGCACCACAAAGAAGTTAGAAACATGTCCACCAGTTCTGTAAAAGAATGAAAGAAAAAAAAATGAAATCACAAGGAGAGGCATCATGTGATTGAAGCAGGCACATCATTGCAATGAGTTGCGATCAACAAGGTAGGAAATGGTAATCTCTTATTCTTTTTTAACGCATAAAAGAATTTAGATAATTGGTCATATTAGCAAAATAAACATGAGAAAAAAGAGTATTCCAATAAAATAACTCACCTGTGAATTGCAATACTCATACTCCTCTTTAACAATAACATCAACACAGAGGCCAGCATGTAGCCGAAAATAATGGCAGCAGTGAAAAGTGAGAACCCTATCAATTTGGGAAAAGAAAAGAAAAGAAAACAGCCCGCCAAGAATGACGTAAATATCGAACTTCACACTAATGCTTTGGAAGGTTCATTCTCAACGAAGCCCGAAATCGGATCACTAAAATACATGTGGCCTTTACTTGCATACAAAAAAATTTCGAAGTTGTGTCGACAGACAACACAATTTCATCCATTCCCCAGCAGAAATAGATACATATTTGGACCGAAACACAAGAACAAGCCAAACTGAAACTTTCGCTTCCGTCGATACAATGTCATCACCGAAAAAAAAAAAAAACAGGATAGGAAGTAGGAAGAATTTCAAATTAGGGCTGTTATTTTAACGTTCACTTTCATTGCAAAATTAATTCCAAGTTACAGGAATAGTCACGGTATTAAGAACCAAACTAGAAACAGCCCCTTCATCAAATCAAACCTTGTGGACTGGTGCGAGGCTGGAATTTCGATTGAAGTCCCCAAGAGAAACCAAAACTCCCGAAGCCTGTTGCAAGTGCGAAGCCGGTTCAGAGACAAGCGGGGGTGATTCGGCGAAGCTCTGGAAACTCAAAGGATGAAGGTTGACCGAGTTTCGAACTCTCAAATGACAAAGTTTGGAATGGCATTGCTCGAACTCTCGGCTGCAATGGCAACTCTGCGAGGACGGTGGATTGAGATTCGAAGGACGAAGGCGAACTCGCGAGTTCGGACGGGCGATGGGGACTGTGGCTGAGACCGATTGGCGAAGGATGAAATTGGTGAAGCTGAAAGTCGGGATTGAGAGAAGTCTGGAACTGGAAGCGCGGAATGAAGGGTAACATGAACGAGGGTTGAGTAAAAATTACTGTCTTTGCCCTGAAATTTTTATTACCCATGTTATAAAAGTTTTTAATATTTTTAAAATATTAATTATTTTATTTTTAAAATATTTTTATTTAATTATAAGAAAAAAATAAATTATTTGAATTTATAATATTTATTAGGAAGTAAAAATAAAAAATATATTAATTTTAAGACAATTTTAATAAAGTAATAAATTTTTTTTAATTTTAATGAGTAGCTAGGAGTCAATTATAATAAGAATAAAAGAAATATAATATTAACAAGTTTGTTAATTAGATATTTGCACCATGCCACAAATAAAAAAACATATTTTATCCTCCGCTTCTTTATCTTTTAGTGTAAGTCACTTCTAATTATCTTATTAAAATAAAAAAAATTATTATATCATCAAAATTATTTTAAAATTAATATATTTTTTATTTTTATCCTCTAATAAATATTACAAATTTAAATAATTTATTTTTTCTCTTATAATTAGATAAAAATATTTTAAAAATAAAATAATTAATTTTTTAAAAACTCAAAAAAAGTCTTATATTTAGAATTATAAAAAAAATGTTGACTAATAAAAAAGTTAAAAAGGGAGTATCCGTAACAAAATGCTACTGAGCAATCAACTAATTTCAAATTAAATAAAAAGGAATTCAAATAAAAAAATATATGTTGCAATAAAAGTCAAATAAATCGCATAATTAAACTATTACCCCTTTTTTTTGGGTCATCACAAAAAGACTGGACTTTCTTTTCTCCGCCACCAAAAGACAAGACTTCATCATCGAAGCTGCCGCCGATCCTACCTTCGCTAACATCGTTGAAACGGTTTATAAACATCTTGATGATTGTCCCTTCTCGGTGCTTCCTTGTTTGGCAATTGGGAAAGAGAGAAAAACGAAAGACAATTTGGATAAATTGAAGTTATAATTTAACTCGTTACTTTTGTTGACTCGTGAGCTTGGAAGATGAGCTGGTGAAATGAAGGTGCTGTTCCTTTGTTTGTACATTATGGCAGGTTGTGTTGATCTCTATTGGACAAATATGACTGAGACAAATAGAATCTTCATGTTGGAAAAATTCAGCATATTACATTTATTTAGAGGATATATTTTGTCATTTAACTAAGATTTTCTACATGTGCTTATGATCTATCCAGTGTTCTTATAAATGTTTTTGTTTTAAAAAGTGCACTATATATTAACATTAATTCATATAAAAAATAAACTTTTTCAGGCCCTGTGTAGCCCTTGTTCTTCAAACTCAAAACAGAGTTGAAAAAAAGCTCTAATAAAATGTTGCATTGCATGGTTAATATATGATTATATGTAATGAATAATGGGAATGAATAGATAAGGGATGACCTTTCAAAAAAACAAAGCGAAGGGGCCAAGAGTTAGGACCTATTTGCTTTTCAATTCAAAACCAAGTTTCAGCCCAAAATAAAGTTTACCCTTTTTTGTTGGATCTATTTGGCTAATAAAATGGAACACATAATTGGCAACTGAGTCATCCCTCTAAACTCTGTTGCATGAGAAACAACTCCCAGATTGCTTATCCGTTAGTTGAACATGTTTGCATTTGATGATATGGCCCTTGGAGAATTTAATTTAGTGAAGTGGGGAGAGCTGAAAAATGGAACAGAGAAAGATAAACTAGCCCACTGCCTATTATCAAGAGAGCACATTCAAAAGTCGAAACTGAAGCTTTTTTATTCTTTAATTCCGGTGGTTCTTTACTTCTTCACCTTTACCTATAAGCCAGGTTAATATGATAGCTTGTATTTGTGCTAAAATCTTTGGTATTGGATCGAAGTAACAAAATCTTTTTTCTTTTTTTGAATTTCAAGTCTACATCCTCTGTCTCTTCTATACAATTTTGAAGATGAGATTATACAATATATGCGGTATAATTAGTCATGTAATATTATTAATCTTATTTATAATATTTTAATTTTAGAACTTTTTTTTAGACAAACATACATACACACATACACATTTTTTAAATAGGAATTGAATTAAGGAAATTTATCTATTGAAAGTTGGGAAAAAATTATACATCTATAACTGTTTTTAATTAAAATCATCCAAATATAATTATTTTTGCCAAAACTAATTTTTAAGTAAATTATCTAAATACAAACACGTTTATCCAAAACTAATTTTTATTATAATCATATTATAAAACTAATTGTACCATAACTTCATTTTGACAAACTAAAAACTAAACAGGCACTAATTCAATATTAATTGGAAGTTATAGCCATGCCATTCTTGCCCATTCAAAAGAGAATGATGACAGAGAAAAAAAAAAAAAAAAGTGACCTAAATGTACAAATAAATTGGTGGATATATATATATAATTGGATACTCTACAAATGTTTAAAAGCCATTTAGGGAAAATTAAATAATGAATGGTTGCGTTTCTCCAAATGCTGCGTAGTAATATTGGAAATTTTTTACCAGATGGTGGCTCATTGGATACAAAAAAGGAATCCATGTTATCATTACCCTTTGTGAATCTAAGGAGGAAAAAGGTCTCCTAACGGAATATGCAGCACAAAAGGCTCCAAATCAAATATGCCACATGCTAATATAGTTTGACAGCATCCTATTGACTTGAGTTTTCTTTCTCATGAAACATATAATTGATTCAACTTGATGACATGTTGGCTCATCAGATACGAAAAGGGAATCGATGTTATCTCTAGCTATCACACACTTACTATGCCAAAAAAAGGCTTCTTTGGCAGTTAAAAGTGGTAATCATTTGTGGTTTTAATGTGGACACCAACAAAAATTCCTTTGCGATTGTTTGCCACAACCGCAAAGGAAATTAATTAATTATGAGCAAACAACTACAGAGAAAATTAATTAATTATGATTAATTAAATTGATTGAAAAATATTTTCATTAGTGATTGAGATATAAAACCTCAAAGGGAAGTTCAATTTCCTTTATAGCTGTGACCATAAATCATAAAGAAAAGCTATCAATTAACTTTTTTTAAATTATTTAATCAATATTTTCCTTTGCGCTTGTTTAAACAAACTTAAAGGAAAGTTTTTTTTTTAATTCATCAAAATATCACTTTCTTTTGCATTTGTTGGATTCAATCACGAAGGAAACCAAGTGTTTTTTTTGTACTATACATTTGATCAATTTCTTCCCTATTTTACATTCTACAAAAATGGCCAATACAACAGCAAAGTTCAATTTCCATCACAGTTGTGACCAGAAATCACAAAGGAAAATTGTCAATTAATTTTTTTAAAAATTATTTAATCAATACTTTCCTTTGCAATTGTTTAAACAAACTCAAAGGAAAGTTTTTTTTTAATTAATCAAAATATCACTTTCCTTTGCATTTGTTGGATGCAACCTCGTAGGAAACCAAGTGTTTGTTTTTGTACTATGCATTTGATCAATTTCTTCCCTATTTTACATACTAAAAAAATGACCAATATTTACAAACAGAAATGGCCAATAATCTAGGTACAGAAATAGCATATCCAACAATACAACAATACTAAACAAATTAATTGACCACCTAAAAATATAGTAACCCAAAATAGCCTTGATCCACCTACATGCTCATCGACAATACATGTACAGATATTCCCAATTCAATCTTACAATTCAATCTTAATAGTAATACAGCAACCCAAAACAATCAAAAAGTCATGTAAACTAAACTAGCTAGCTACAAAACAACCTAGCAGCTAGCAGCAAAAACTTAGAAAGTTTTGTACATATGTCTACAAGGAAATCTAGCTACCTAAGCAAGTAAAAACTTACAAACCACATGACCAGTAAATTGCAACTACTATTATATGCTCATCACTTCACCCGCTATCTCTTGAAACTGAATTTATATTACCAATTTTTAGAACTTAATTAATTTAAAGTTTAATTATCTAAGAAATAGTTATACCTACCACTGCTTGACTTCAACCACATATCTGGATCACTCCTACTTCATTAACACAAATAACGGATGTATAAGTATTTATATATCAAAAGATATTCATACAACTGAAGACATATACAAACACTTACAATATTCCAATTCGACTATAGAGTATCATAAACAGTTGGCTCTATAAGGATACTTCTGACTCTTTGCACTCTAACTATTTTTTCACTTTTTTCTTTGAAGCTCTGCTCTTACTGTACACTGATAAAAAGATCTTAGTGCTCTTACTTCATGTAGATGTCAAAAAGTGCAGGCGGATGTGGAATGATATTGCTCTGATCATTCTTCATGAATAACTTGGCCAATATATATCAAAATTTTCATACTAAAATTGTGGCTTCTAAAGTACATACTCCTTGTGTCGCCCATTAACATCAAAAACTAACTACAACACAAAATGACAAAGTATATAATGAAAATGACAAATTATAATGAAATGGCAACTTATAGTGAAATAGAAAATTAAATTACTTATCATTACGTTATTGAAAACTAAATCCTTTACGGCCTTATGGACCTTTCTCCAATCACTTAACTCCATATGGGAGATCGAGATCTTCATCTTGGCAACTACCTCGATATAGCTATTCAACTTTGTGCTAATTCAACTTTGTGCTAACCTCTCGCCTACTGCATGACCCTTTTAATTCCACTTATGTTGTTCTTCTTTTCTAGGCACGAACGTCGTGATGTGTTGAATGGGAATGGAAAGATGGAAATCTGCCGTTTAAGCTAGCGTCAGCAGGGGAGGAGACAGATATCGAGGGGGTTTAAAAAATAACGGAATTGATGAGCTGGCAAACGTCAATCATCGATGACGCTTTAATTTTCTTTTCTTGGAAGGTGAGGCGTCTTGGGCTCGCTTCTGGTGCAGCCTGGACATATCAGTTTTCATTAAATAATAAATTTTGAAATTCAGGCCATAAAAAATTTATAACTAGAATTTTTTTTATTTTTTCAACATTTTCTTTTATAAAAGTTATCATATTTTTATCATCATTATTGTGTTATAATTTGCATGAAAATTCTTACAACACTAAAAAAAATCAAATTTAAGTAAAAATAAAATTATATAAATTTTTTTTAATGATAGTTGGGTTGAGTGAAAGGAACTTAATTTTTTTTGTGATCAACATGGATTTAAAGCTTATAAATAAATTAAAAAAACATGTTACTGGCTAAAATATTAAAAAAAAAAATGTTAGAAGAACTACCTTATTTTTTATTTAATAAAATTTGAATTTGATTTGATAATATTGAATCAAATAGCTATATTAAAAAAATTACTATAATAGAAGTATTTGTAGTTAAACTAATTGTTCGTCAAACAAAACCACTAAATTAGACTATGAGCCCATATTCAGTCCAAACAAGTCATATTTTTCATAATTTATGAATAGTGTAATTTTATGTAGATTTTATATAATATATTGATGATTATTAAAAAAAAAGTATGATAATAAACATTTCAAAAATATCTTGAAATTTTTTCTTTTACAAAATAATTTATTATTATTATAGTAATCATGGATCATATTTAAGTGGCCAAAAATATGGATATTTTATAATTTTTTGTTTCTTTTTTCTAAAAATGATTACAGTCTCCCACGTCCTCCTAGGCGTTTCATGGATTGCAATGCAATGTTGGAATTTGGAGATAGATATATATATTTACACACACACATGTATGTATAGATATTATAAGTCGATTCCAAATTTTCTTCAAGGCCAGCCTGTGAGAGGAATTGGGATTTGCATGCGAATAATATGTGGAATGAAAGAGGTTTGTTTTGTAAAGAAATATTAATCATACACATTACATAAAACGGTCAATATAGACTGGCATTATTGGATTTATCACTTACTCGCTTAAATCATAAGATTTTTTTTTTGTTCAATTTGATAAAATTTTCAGTGACTTTTTATTATAAAATACCAAATCAATTGCAGCCATTTTAGTATCTTTTTTTGTCCATGCAACATCTTGAAATTGTAAACAAATATTTTTTTAATTAATTCAACTAATTTCTTAAGTTTAGTTGAAATTATATTAAATATATTTTTAAATTATATTTTGATCTCTTAACACTTAAAAAAATATAATAGAATGTGTTTTATGAATTGGATAAAAAAAAATAGGTAAAATGAAAAAATTAAAGAAAAATATAACCAATTAGGTTCAACTCTTGACCAATTTTGTGTCAAGGACATATGATTTTCTAAAGGTTGGAATGTTAGTCCTGATCACATTTATCAGGAAGTCAATAAAGTGTGTGAATTGGATTGCTATGTCAGTTCATAATCCCAATATTCTTTTTTCGACTTTTACTAATTCTCTTTTAAGTTGTAAGGGAGTCATTGATTTTGATATGCAGAACTCTCTCTAGGTTCTATTTCTTCTCTTTACATATGATTCATCCATAGCATTTTTATTATATATAAAAAAAAAAAGATTGGTTGCTTCTTTTAAGTACATTCATAGATTTTTTTTTTAAGTCTAGCTAGTTAGCAACTCTTATCCATTTTATGAGTTATTCTCATTTAGATTTGACAATTTTTAAATCTAATATAATCATATAAATGAATAAATATATATATATATATATAAAGAAAAGCTTTGATTGTGATAAACATTTGACTTGTAATTGTTGTTATCATTATTGCTATGATTTGAAATGATTATGTTGTTGTTATTGCTATTTCAGTGATAACTAGAAGTGGCTATGTATACTTCCTTGGCTATATATACTTCCTCCGTCTTGGAATATGGGAGATGTTTTATAATTTTTTTAAATATAAAAAATAAATAAGTTTTGTCTGATTAATTAATATATTTTTTCTAATTTTATCCTTAATTAAAGTAGAGTTATTTTTACGATAAGAATTAAATGAGAAGGAGATTTATTAACAATTTTGATTTACAAGAATAATTAAATGAGGGTATTGTAGAAAAAAATTTTCTTTTGTGACATATTTATGGTGCATGATTATTTTCTTGATTTTAGTAATATTGTTATTTATTTTTTATATTCTGAATCAGAATGAGTATATTACATGAAGTCTGATTAGTTAAGAAGCTCATCAAATGAATTCATGGCTAGACCAAAATATAGGCCAATTACTGGAAGGAAATAATTAACTATAATAACTAATTCCTTAATATTTGAGACCTTTTTTCTTATTTATTTTTGGCCATTAAGATTAGTGACAAGTTGAGTCCCTACAGCTGGCAATTTGGCTGATCAAGTTGAATGCGTGCTTCGATATTATATCAGCAGCCCCATTGGTTTCTCTGTAAACACGGGAGATTTCAATAGTCCAGTTTGTGTGTAAAAGATCCTTGATGTGTCATAATAAACGAAATTTCTCATTCCTTTTTGCAACCTCATCAGTTAAGAGCCTAACCACATTCTTGCCGTCAATTTCCAGCTTAACCTTCCTATAATATCCATGGTTCCAAGCAAGGTTTAGCCCATTAAAAGCAGTTCCAGCAAGTAATCCACTGAATCCAGTCACCATCATTGCCACGTAATACCGAACCTGCTGCACATTTTTTTAAGATGATATTGCACAGCCCCATCAGTATCAATAAGTTGATTTTATCATTATTATAAATATTCTTCAGATGTCAATCTTTTAATTATTTAAAATTTTAGACTCATTTTTTATTTTTAATATTATGTAAAAAAATGTAGGGTATGAGTATTAATAATTTCAGAAAATGTTTCTTTTGATTTAATATTATTTTTTAACAAAATATATTTTGGATGAATATATAATTGTATTTTCCAAACAAAATTAATTTTTTAATTTTTATTTTTTTAATGATTAGGTCAAATTTGATCTCATATGGTGAGTGAGCTGACTTTAGCCCTCACAAAAACTAAGAATTAGATTGATTACTAACATTCTCTTACATTTGTGCACCCTATTTGAACATATGACCATTATACATGAACTAGCATAATTTCTAAACTACACTAAACTACATGATAAACTGATACTTAATTGATATTGATAAATGATAATGTTGTTAAAGCACAAAATTAAGTTTGGAGATAATGCCTAGTTGTGTAATTCTTTCTCTGTCTCTCTCTCTCTCTGTTTTTTTCTTGGTAAATTTTCTGTGTCTCTTTTTTTTATTTCATACTCTCCTAGTTTTTCAGTAATTCGCCTAACTGTATTTGGACTAACTGTAAGCTCAATCAATAAATTGTATTCTCTATTAAAAAAAAAAAAAAGACACACACACACACACACACACACAATTTTGAATCCTTAATGTTAAAATTAAATTTTATGATGCGTGATTATTAGTTGATAACTAAGCTGGAGATTGACCCCAAAAATAATAAAATAACCTATTCTTAATTTTTCTGAAAGGGTCAGATTTTTTTTAAGGAAAAAAAAGAACTACATATTAAATCCATATTTATTTGCTTGTTAGTTATTTATTTTATTTTGTTGGATAGGCAGAGAGAGATCTAGCTCCTCTTCATCGTGCAGCAAAAGTTCTTATTAATTATCAGTTAGAAGAAGGGGACTGGCCACAGCAAGTGAGTTTTTCTCTACAGCACTCTTTTAATTAGTATAATAAATTGAATTTTAAGTCTGATTTGAAATTAATTAGTGTTTGTTTGTGATCTTATGTTTAGGAATTGGCGGGAGTGATTATGAGAAATTGCATGTTACATTATCAAATGTATAGAAACGTTTTTCCAATGTGGGCTTTGTTTGAGTATCACAAACGGTTTCCATCACAATTTACCTCTCTTTAATGTGTGTGGGGCAGTTTCACCGCCGATCCCAAAATTTGGGTTTTGGCATAAGTACTAAAAAATTGCTTTTACTTTTCTAGGCCAAAACCTAAGTTTCAAGTGATTCTAATGAGTTATTTTGAGGGAAATAAAAAGAGAGAAGGAAAATGAGAGAATAGTTCCATATATTTATAGGAAATTTCAATGATATGTATTAAACAAATTTTATATGAATTTCTCTCTCATTTTCCTTTTTGATGAGACCTCTTTCATGTATACAAAATCTACCAATGTGTTACTACTTCTCGCTCAAACAAATTAATGAGCTTTAATAATGGTGATATTGTAGTATATTCTTATTCATAAGCTAAACTTGTAATATCATGTATTGCATCAAGTTTAAAATATAATTGATGCTTATCACTATCTATGATTTGGGAATATAATACATGATACTCTATATTATCAATATATCAATATAAAATATAAAATTTATAGCAAGTTATCTTATTTGCAATTTATGAATAATAAGGCTCATTTCTTAACCTCCATCAAAGATTCGGCATTTTCAATTTTGTCATGAACTTGTTTAATTAATTTCTCTCAACATTGGTTGGTTTTACCCAAAACCCGTTGGTTTAATATGGTTTTTTTTTTTCTGAAATAAGTTAGTTTTGTAAGATATTTCATGCTAGGCTAGAGTCCAATTCTCCGATTTGCCCATCAGATTGGCTTGTCCAATATGGTTTTCAAAATATTGTTATAAAGATCTTCATTCCAAAAGATCCTCAGCGGTTCGATTTATGAGCTACCTTAATGATAGCCGCTTAGGCACAATTGTACAAAAATATAATCCAAATTTTCAAAGAGCTGGTCCAGTGTTTAGCACGGTCAGGTTATCTAATTTTATGAATTTTCTGGAATCAGACAACAAAAGAAAAAGAAATTAATTAAAAAATATTTTTTAACATTAAATTGAAAAAATATCATAGTTAATCTAGCACCAACTAGTTTTTAATAACAATAAAAATAGAGAAAAATTGAAAAAAGGTGGGGGGATTTTGAAGTTGCAATGATGGCATGTTTGAACAAGGGAACGGCTTTTCCTGGGCTTGCCATAAAAATTGACTGACTCGCTTCCTGCTTCTTAATTGGAAGCAGCCACGGAAAAACAGTCTCTTTGTCCATATTATGGCCAAGTTTTTGAATGTGATTATACAGTAAAATTTACACTTCATACATTATGCAAATATCATTCATTATATGAACGTAATATATGATGCGTTAGATTTGGTTGTATTGTATGATATTACTTAAATTTGAATTAGTTAATAGTATTAATTATTAGATAATTTTTAAAAATTGTAAGAAATATGACTGGTAATTGTTAGATTAAGTATTTATTATTAACTTAAAAAGCATAACAACTAATTATAACATAATTATTTTATTCAAATATTATATTTTGACTATCATTCAATTCCACTTCTCTATACTAGCCACTAGACTCTTAGCTTATCATACTTTACATCCTATAATAACTCTAATATAGGTTGTATTATTTATAAGTTATGAAATAATATGAATCATTATTGTAATGCATGGGTTAATACATAAATTACATTTTGTGTTCAATACACATCATATATAATAATTTCAAAGTTTTTGAAGAATTGTATATATTTTTTACATTTAAAAATTGTTGAAATATGTTGAGGAATAAAATTTACATCAGACCTAATAAAATATGTAGAAAAATCATAGTATGAAAGAAACCACACTATTTATAATTTGTATAAATAATGTGACTCCCTGAAAATTCTACATTTGATATTGATATTATTCATTTCATGAAAAATCGTGACCTACTCTTTTGGGATCACCAATATATGAAAGTATAAAACATTCCATTTAAATATTAAAATCATTTTAACAATTTATACTACTCTTAGGTTATAAATTATGGACTATCCGAATTGCTTGTCGGTTTCGTGCATCTGGTTGATTAGGTAGCAAAAGCAACTTTAGATGTGTTCAGAATTGTTTTCATTATGAAATCACTAACTTTTGTCTGCCCGTTTTAAAAAGGAAGCTGCAAGTTTTTCAAGATGATCCTATTTTACTGAGAGCCAGTTCAGGGGGACGAAAAAGAAGAAGAAGAAGTTTAGATATTTTAGAAATGATTTTTTTAATCGTTATTATTTAAAAACTTTAAAAAATAAAGATAGTCGCTCCTTAAAAGGGATGATGCAGTTGAAAATTACGTCGTACTGGCATTTTGGCCTTTGGGTCTCTATAAAAGAAGCAAATTCTTGAGCAAGAGGCGTTCTTCATTTTCTTGAGAAAGAAAGAAAAAGGAAGAAAAAAAGAGTGACTCGCATCAGAGAACGGGGAGCTATTCAGTGGACCACACTCGTTCACCAGCGCAGTCACCATGTCTCTTGGATATGCCGAGAAGCTTTCCTGCATAGAAGATGTGGGCAACGTGGGAATGACGGAATATTTCGAACCAGCTCAAGTTTTGCAAGAAAAAGTGGGTCACTTCTTTCCACCCCCAATCTTCCCAATTCCAAGTCCTGTTATTCTTCTTTTTAGTGTTATTTGTACTTGTTACATGTAACTCGGATGATCTCATTCAACTTCGACGCTTATGAATGCTATGTGGGTCTAATACTGAGAAACTTTCTTGCCTTGGGGAATCTTGTACCTGGGTTTTAGTCGTATGATTGATCGGTTATGGCTTAGTTTGTTTTTTGCTGATTAAGCTGAAATTTGGGAATCTCATTGCTAGGCTATCTGTGTATCTGTGTTGTAGTACTGTTGATCATCAACTTGCATGATTATGCATACAGTTAGGATAAAGGATTAGGCCACTTAGGAATAAGATGAATGAACATGTTCTATTGCAAGGGTTTTTGATGTGTAGTGAATAATGCTTTCAAACATTGAATGTTGACCAGGTGCATATCTAGGTCTTATTTGAGATTGAATCCTACTTCAATGCAAAAAAGGTATTGCTTAGGTATTAATAGAATCGCAAATAATGCATAATAGGATATGTTTTTGACTCTTTGTACATATATATGAGTTGTGCATTACTTGAAATTGTTGATGTCTTCCTTTTCTCATTCTAATTCTCTCCAAGAAAAATGTAAGTTTCGTTTTGGTCGCAGCCAACTTTCCCCTAATATGGTGTGATTTGGGCTGGCTAGCCCGAAATGTTTGTTTGAGTGCCAAACTATGGTGTTCAGCTTTATAGAATATCTTAAATTCCATTTTTTATGATATTGTTGGGGTTTTTTAAAATTTTCATTTCTGTTTGTATCGTATCCTATTGTTCATAACAGCTGCAGGGCTTTCAGATGCCTGAGTTATTTTGTTAAAAGTGGCTTAAACATCTTAACACAAAATGAGCCATTACTTTTTCAGTTAGCATAAATTCGATCAAATAAGTAAGAGTGCGGTGATTAAGCATTTAGGAATCTGAAGAATATTTATAGTTTCTAACCTACTATTTGTTGCATGGATTTTTCTTTTTTTAATTCATGAAACTTCCCGTCAGTTCTTGCATTTGGTTGATTTTTCTGAGAGATCAGAATAATTATTTAGATAAGAAATAATGTATGTTTGCTAACTGCAAATTTCTTTTGTAAACTTCCTCTTCGGGCAGATTGAGCAACTTGCTGTCATGATAAAAAAGGTAATTTGCAGATAGTCATTAGTTTTGGCAGTATGGAGTTTCCTTATTTTGTTTTGATTTTGTATATAATGAGCCTCTTCATACCCCTGTCATTTTACTCGCAGAGTAAGCATCTAGTAGTGTTTACAGGTGCTGGAATATCAACTTCTTGTGGTATACCTGATTTCAGAGGCCCCAAGGGAATTTGGACACTTCAGGTGATCACTATATTCTTTTAGATTCAAGCTTGGGAATGTTTGTTCTTTAATATAAGATACACTTTTGTTCTATTTTATGTGAATGTGTGCTAGATATTTCAGCATACCATATTTGATTCATAAAGCAAATGCTAAAGAAAGCATTATATCGATTTTTTATGCTTAAGATAAATTGAACTGTAAAGTTTGTTGTCTTATGAATTCCTGCATTTTGGGATTATATATTCACATAGTGGGGAAGTTGCTTAATCAGTCTGATTTAATTATACATTTTTAAGTTGAACGTAAAAGAAGGTTGTGGCACATATTTTATAATCATCACACTTTTATCATACATGGCCATCATACATTCTAATAATTTAAAGTATATTTGATTGAATCAGTTTTTTGTGGACAATCGGTGAATTGTGATAGTTTCCTTTCCTAATTAAGGAGTTAATTGAAGTATATACAGTTCTAGCTGCTGCAGTTTATTTATGTTCTCTACTTGAAATTGTTTTGAGCCCTAAAAACAAGGTCAACATACCTCCCCTAGCATATTGTAAAGAATTTGTTAACAATGGATAGAAAGAGCACATGTTTAGATATAGATTTTTTTACCACAATGAATATAATGGCTCATAACTAATGGGCCATGGCTGCTCACATGGGGTATGTGAAGCATGAGAGTGAAAGGGAGGCATACATTGTTTGGTGTCGTGTCTGAAGGGCAAATAATTGGTGAGAAAGTGCGTGGAAAGACTAGCCTCTCAGAATGCTAGCCTAGTATGTGATTTCTGTTATACTCTGGCAGTGGATGGTTTTGTTTCAACTCCATTTTCAGATATGGGTTCCATCATTTGGTGACATGCAGCAAGCATATCTGCATAATATAATGAAATAGATATGCCAAGATCTGACTTCTGATTTTCTTGTCTAGCTTTATATGATTTTATCACTTATGGTAGTGAATGTTGGGCTTTGAAGAGACAAAAAATGTATAAGATGGGAGTAGCAGAGATAAGAATGTTAAGATGAATGTGTGGTTATACAAAAATGGATAAGATATGACATTATTATATACGAGGACTAATTGGAGTAGCATCTATCAAAGAAAAAATGGTAGAAATCATTTAAGGTGATTTGGACATTTATAGAGAAGAGCACCAGTAGAGCTAGTGAGGAAAGTTGACTAGATGACTTTTAGCCCCATAAAAAGGTATAGAGGAAGATTAAGAAGGACACTAAGAGAAGTTATAAGGTGGGTTTCTTGATAAAATAACTTATCTCAAGAGATAGTTTTTTATAGAACCCAATGGTGTCGTATTATCCATGTAATCGGCCTCATTTAGTGGGATAATACTAATGTTATTGTTGTTGTTGTATACTCATGCTATTATGTATTTGAATATGGGGCTTTTCAACTTCTCATTGTATTTTATGTATCATTACAGTATGAAGGCAAACCTTTGCCTCAAGCATCTCTACCATTTCATCGTGCAGTGCCAAGCTTGACTCACATGGCTCTGGTTGAATTAGAGAAGGCTGGTATATTAAAGTTTGTTATCAGTCAGGTAACACAGTTGCATTTTTATTAACACACACACACACACACACACACACACACTTTGTATACATTATCTTAATTGTCTGTTCTTGAGTAACTGAGTAATTGGCTCTATCTCTTTCTTATGATAAGTGAACAGTTAGCTTTGGAGTAATATGATGCTGCTATGTTTTGTTGGCTTTTATGTTTAACTAGGGGAATGTGTGATATAATTATACATGCATTCACACACTCACACACACACAAATACGTGCAAACATACATATATATTGAACGAGACACAAATATGTTATTGGAAGACTGAATAGTACTTGCATAATAATACCAACCCTTGGACTACCATTTATATGAATACTATGATTACATAACATGACTAGAAACTCCTTGCTTATTTATAGTAATTTCCTAAAAGAGCATTATGCATCATATCAATCAGGGTGGTATCTATTTTATGTAGTACAACTTTGTGCATCCTTTTATCTTTGTTTTCTGGCATTGTGTTCTGTCAAAAAGGTCATTGAATTCTACTTTTGTATGTAGAATGTTGATGGTCTTCATCTTCGGTCTGGAATACCAAGGGAGAAACTAGCTGAATTGCATGGGAACTCCTTTATGGAAACATGCCCTTCCTGTGGAGCTGAGTAAGATTTTTATTGCTATTTATATCCCAATTTAGCACCTATCTTTATCAATGGTAAGTCATCTTAGCATATTCAATCAAATATCTTCAATGCTGTTACGTTTGACAGAACTAATGCTACTAGGTTTGAGCTAAACTAGAGCAATTACACTTTTTCATACCAATGAAATTTCTATTCCATAATTTTTATATTTTAATAATTTCTAGTTTGTAACATTATCCTTGTAGATTCTGCTATAGACTTAGCCCTAACAGTTTTGCTGTATCATACTCAAGATATTGGATTAAGTCCATCATACATTGTATGGGTCCACTGTTTTTTCTATTTTTTTTTTCCAATATGTTCTTTTAGTATTTAAGAACCTTTATCTCATCAAGGATATCCTCCTAGCTCCTCTGTACAATCTATGACTAACTTTTTTTCTCTAGCCCCTGCATTGTTAGCATCAATGTATTTTCAAATTCAAGTCCTTATTTTCTAGACGTTACATCTTAATTATGGTGTAAGCCTTTTTTTTTTGTGAGACCTAATTTTATGACCTTAACTTCTTAAGGTACTTTCGGGATTTTGAGGTTGAAACTATTGGCTTGAAGGAGACATCTAGGCATTGTTCAGATGTAAAATGTCGAAAAAGACTTAAGGATACAGTTCTTGACTGGGAGGTACTTCTTTATTCATTTGTTCTGTCACAACTTAAATGACATTCATTAATGAATCATTAAGAGTTTGAGGTGTGTCCCAGGGGTTTTGTTGTTTCCTTTGCTATTGACGCTTTCACATAAGATCTTAGACAAATCTATTGGTTATCATTTGCGCTATAGTAAAGTTTGAATGATAGCTTGTCCTTGGTTAGGCGTTTATCCCAAAACCATAATTATGCTCTTTGTTAGACATGCACTTTGGTGTCTGTACAAGTTTGTGTGTAGGCCACCCCATGGAAAAATAATAAATGAAGTTTGTCAGCTAAACCCTGAAGAGAGCTGTATATATCTCCTAAATATCAATCTTGGAGAAATGAATTTTTCCTCACGTTTTATTTCTTCTCACCATTTTATCTCCCCTCCTGACTACATCATGATTGCCATTTTTTGGCCCAAGGCTGGGGACAATTATCTCTCCTATCACACTACGGGTCTATAACTTGATCGTTCCTGAGCTAAACAATGCATAGAAATATGCATCAGTTACATGTCTGTGTGTTGATTAGGCATATGAAGAGGACCATAAATTCTCTCATTGTAGTTATAGTTTTATAATCTCTGTCTAAACTGCGAACGGTTTCTGTTTAAATTAATTATTAAGAAAAGTTCCATCTTTTGTAATCATACTTCACAAAGGTCAGTTGAAGGGTTCCACCTGCATTGTAAACTCCTCAATTTTGGATTTTTGACATGGTGTTTTACTAACAGGGTTTGATTTTGATCATTAGTAGTTGGTGGACATTGTAAAATTTCATGTTAGTGGCTTACACACTGGAATTGCATGGTGGGCCATGGTCAGAGTTGGTGGATTTGTTGAGTGCTTATTCCTTGTAAAAATTGGCCAATTCTTGCTATAGGTCAAATCTGTATGGTTGATTGCCTTAATGGTGGGTGGATCTTGTAAAGAGCAAGTTGTACATATGTAGTACAAATGTAAAGAACAACTTAGCAAGTTGTTAGACTTGTTTAAAGTTCTATATCTGTCTGTAGTGGGCATACTGGATGTAATGGTCTGACTTGGAAGCTCTGCCCTTGCGGTAATGGCTTCTGATTGTTCAATAATATGTTATAAGAAGGATATGAACTCTAGAAAAATGGATACATAACACACACAGTTTCACATATGAACCCTGAGACGTACAAAATAAAAAAAAAAAAAAAAGATTGTGCACTGTTTTAATCCAAAAAAGATTATTGAGAGCTGGTTGAAGCTGTTAATTTAGCCAAATTCTCCTTGAATTAATCTAAGCATTGAAGTGGTGCTCACTACTTGTTGCTTTCAATTGGTGATATTTGTTAGAAGTGGGGAAAAATTACTGTTATGGCCCATGGGTTATAATTTAACGGACATGATGATAATGGCTTATTTGTGTCTCGGTTTCCCCTGAGCATGTCTCTTTGTGTATGGACAGGATGCGCTGCCCCTTAAAGAGATGGGTCCTGCAGAAAAGCACTGCCGACAGGCAGATATTGTTTTATGCTTAGGGACAAGGTAACAAAATGCTTTATTTCTTGTCAGTGTAAGTATTTTTTTTCCCTTTTTTTTCCTTCTCTTTTTGCTTTTTATTCTTGATTTTATTGAAGTATTTTGCTAACCTGATGTTGATCTCTTTCCCTACCACATCTTGCCTACATTTGTAGTAGTTAGGTGACTAAAACTTGAGTAATTCCTGTCTGGACTAGCAAACCAATTGGCACTAGAATGACAAATATCTTGGAAAAATATACTGTTGTATTCCTATTCTGAATCTTTTACTTTGCTGTGTGTTTTTCTTTTGTCATGCAGCCTGCAAATAACTCCAGCTTGCAACCTGCCGCTGAAAGCACATTATGGTGGGGGTAAAGTTGTCATTGTAAATCTCCAGGTATCTGGTTCTTATTTCTTATCAGCTTCTTTATATTCCTCCGGGTTATTTCCCCATTTCCCAACTTTTAAATGGAAGTTTCTCTATTTGTCTTGTTAAAGAGATATGAGTGGTTGAGGATTAAATTGATACTTCAGTATGTTGGAGACTAAAACCTCTATGGGTTGTCGAAACTAGATAAGTTTTCTTGGAAGTAGTTTACTTTCACTGTGCATTCAATATCATTGTGTAGAAAGTTTCTTGTGAGTCAAATGTAACTAGGTTACTGTTATATCAATAACCTTACCATTTCGGTTTTAGTGCTATGTGATAAAGTATTGGCTGCCTGGATCAACTTATGAATGTTAAGGACTTGGTAAACATGGGAGTGGTCTGAATGGCTATTAGTTAAACAAATCCAAATTCATGTGAAGCCAACATATACCATGGTTAAGGTAGAATATCTTAACACAATGGGGAATCACATGGTTCCTTCAATAATGAACCTATCACAGCCTCACAAGTATGAAATCAGATTGTCAACCTTTCTTATTCTTCTCCCCTTTTTACTTCATGAGTCATTAGAATGCAAGTTATTTGAAATGTGCTTTTTTGGACTCTGCAGAAAACTTCAAAGGACAAAAAGGCCAGTTTGATCATCCATGGGCTGGTAGATAAGGTATTTTGATCTGGGTCCTTGAATGCAGAAATCTTTTTCTTTCATCATTTTTTGAGAAAAAATGATTCAGATCATGCAGCCTGTGGCAGACATTGCGGTGGGTGGTGGTTTTCCCATTGAGACTAATGATGATTTAATCTTAATTCTGTCATAAAATATAAATAGAGGAGTTCATGTTTGTAAGTTGAAAAAGCTTCCTGCCTCTAGAAATATTATGAAAGCAAAATAAGATTTTACGTCTAAACCTTGGATTTTGAGTGGGGTGCTTTGAACATGCAATTATATCTATGCATATAGCCGACTATAAAGACATAGCAGTTGTAGGTACTCATCCAAATTACAATATCACTTTACACGTGAGGTAATATGAAAGGATTTCTAAAAAAGTAGAAAGTATGGGGAATGGGAAAAATAAGCATGGGTAAAACTTTGATTCAGGGGTGTATTTTTGTCTTGTTTAGTTGTTATGCTTTTCTGCTTGTGTGTGGTATTGGTGGGGCCCCTAACAGCCTCTGGCTTTTATCTAGCTAGGATTATACACTCTGCTGGTGGTCTGTACTGGTAGAGAAGATTATTTATTGAATTTTATGGTATTTTCTTGGTACTGAGTACCTTATGAATACTCTGTACTCTGTAGTACTTGATAAGGTCATTAAAATGTAAGGTTGCTCAGTATTATGCCACAAATGCACTAATTAATACCGGCACTTTTAAAAGAGTTGGTTATGAACAGTTTTTTCTGTCTTAGGTTTTCTTTCATTGATTACCCTTGCAAGTGTAGGAATCTGAACTGCTCCTGTATTTTCGTCTTTCCTGATTAATTTTTTTCTTGACATGTCTTTCTGCAATTTACTATATGTTAATTCAAACTGGAGCAGGTAATTGCAGGAGTTATGAACTTTCTTGGTCTGCAGATTCCTCCGTTTGTCAGGATTGATCTTTTCCAGATCATTCTAAGTCAAGCTTTGAGCATTGGTAACCACCATTCAGTTCTACTGTATTTACCTTGGTTCACTTTATATGTTGACATGAATCTATATAATGGCACAAAAACTCCACTGCATTATCATAAATTTACAAGACTTTGAATGAAGGGGCTCATAGACTGCATTTTATGTCAAAGTTCAAGATCACTGACTGGACAAGTTTCTTGTTCATATGATAAAATTGATATGTCTACATATTTCCTCGTTGCATCTTTATATTTCTACTTCTATGACTGATTAGCACTTACGTAAGCCTTGTTATGTTTCACATAGTCTCTTCACTTGCATCACAGATGAAAGATATGTGAACTGGACTCTCTGTGTTGCAAGTGTACATGGACAAAAAGCTGCATTGCCATTTATCAAGTCTGTTGAGGTGAATTTATATTTGGATCCTCTTATGGTCATTCATTGTATGGTTAAATCACATCATGTTGCATTTTTGGATATTGTGGTGCTGGGTCCCTTGGTCCTTTTCCTATTTATCATGTCGGCATTATAATGGGTGAAGGTGTGTTTGGTCAAAAAACAGTGAAGCTGTGATTGTAACTCTGCTAGTTTACAATCAGAGAAGATTAAGAATGTGGCTTTTTAGTTCCTAAACTCCTGGCTCACGCTCAACTCAAGGGAAGGGGACTGTTTAAGTTATTTCTTGGTACTTCAAAGCTTTATAACGACCGAAGTTCCCATGATAAATTATGCTAGTTGCCATTTAGGCAAGAGTAAGAACAAATCATTATGCAATCACTATTGCAACTAAATCACCTTTTTTTAATAAAAAACCAAACCAATCTTGTGTTTTCTCGTGAAAAACAATGTTTATGGTATTTGAAAAAATTTTGTATAGCATATCTATCTCTGCGCTGCAGGTCTCCTTCTTAGACAAAGAAGATTACAAAGCTGCCATACTGACTTCGCAACCATTTCGGCTTAAAAGGTGCTGCAACATGCCTCTGCCATGCGCTTTTTGGAATTAATAATGTTGTCAGAATCAGTGGTAACATTCACTCTGCTGTCCTCTAATTTTGGAATATGTATTCATTGCTGTGGATTAAAATTGAGCCAGTTGATTGGTCCTAACTCCTCACATGTCAAATGAGCTTAAAATGAATTGGGATGATTTGTAAAAGTATGCATGAGAAGTCAGGAAATCTAGAACAAAAATAATATCCTTGTGTTGCTCCATTTGAGATACTCACAATGAATGTCATGGGTCACTTTTGGATGATTGGTGTATCAGGAGAACAGTACTCAACAAAGCATTTGAATGGATCTGAAAATAAACTTCAGTGAAGGCTGTGGTTGCTCTTCCATTGAAATTGATGTCCCTGTTGATTTTAAGGTGAGATAGGTCTTATTGTTTGTCTTCTATCTATGCCCTATTTGTCTTATATGATCATAAAAAGGCTGTCCTAATTGTCTATCAAGTCTACCGATCACTTTTCCCATGTGCATGGACGAGTGTTTTGCATCGATTATTGTAGCGAACGACTTACTGAAAAATATCTGAACTGCAGGTTTCAACTGACTGCTTTAGCTTTGATAGGGATGTGGTATTCCAAAAGCTGAGAAACAAGGCAATTGTTGAATCAAAATGTGGGCAGAATGCTGTTATAGAGAGAAAGCTTGTCTTGGCACCTGGAAGCAGTGTCACTGTGTATGCCACTGTCACCAATCTTGTTCAGTACAGCAAAGCATATAAAGCATGTCCTGAATCGCTTGGTAATGGCCATCTTAAGAAAAGAAAAAGAAGTTTAAATGGTATTAAATCAAATAGGAAGGACTCTTAAATTAAATCTAGATCATTAACTCTAGGATTTGTATGTATAACATCTTTTGATTAATATTTTAAGGACGCTCATAGCTCTTAAGATTGTACTCTAGTTTTTTGTCTGTTTGAGCTTTAGGGTCTCATCAATATTAATATAATTAATCTAAAATACAAAATTTATAGAGAGCAAGTTCTGAATAATAGATTCCTCTCAAGTTCGATGCAACCTTTTTCCCCCTTAAGCTTTTCCATCTTTTTTCACATATTTCATTAGACTTTGTATAACTTTGATTTTATTTTGTATCTAAAAAAAAAACCTTAGTTTTTATTTCTTCAATATTTTTCTACATATTTCAGTATAGTTCAAGTATCAGAAAGATGAGTATGATTTTCAAGAAATTTTTAAGTAATTGTTTCTCAATTCTCATATGTGCTGTATGGGAAAGATATCTAGTTTGCTTTACACACGTGTGATATGTATGTATGGATGGATGGATGAAAAGTGAATGAAGTGGGATTAAGACACAAGGACAAAAGTTGTGACGAAAATTAAAAGCAATTTCATTCTGTTTTCTTTTTCCACGTTTTAAGGGTCCATTTCACGTTAAAAATCACGCTCTCTTTAGATTTTAATTACTTATCATTTTCATACATGTAAAATACACGAGGGAGTAGGAAAAACTAAAAAAGAGTAATCTTATATTTATATATATATATATATTTTATTTTTCATCCTTTTTTATAATAAATAAAATACTGACATGATACACTGGAATTCTACCATATAAGATGCCTCTCAAATAAAAAGTTAAAAAATGGTAAATGGAAAATAATCTAATATAAATTTTTTTAGAAATACTTTATTATTTATTGATACCATCGAAATTCTAACAGGAAAGGAACTCTAGGAATTTGTCTGATTTGGAACAGTTGGATTTAGTCTGAAAAAGGATAGGGTGTATTTTCATGTGCGATAGGTGGGCCCTATAACTGTGAAAAAAATTTCAAAAAAGGATCAATATTTAGTTGGCTTGCTAAGAGTTTTCATGTGTCCCTTAGATGAGGACATCAAAAGATGCTAAAGCTTTTCCATGATTTGCAATGGTTGTTTTCTAAACAAAATTACAAGTCCCATGCATTGTGCATCATATCTGAGTTATACTATTCATGAATTGTGAATAAATCTCCCTTTGAAAACACTGTACTGCAATTTCTATATAAATCTGCCCAGATTCCTTTCTTCCTCGTCCTATTTGTGCAGTCACAATGAATGCATATCAGCAATTCATTCCTGTGTCTACCATGCATTCTCTGCCACAAATTGCTATTGCTGCTCCTACTACTTCATCTTTCTTATCACATTTACCATGGGCTTTTACATATCTTCAATCAATTGGTTGAAAGGTAAAGTCCCTTTTTTTTTTTTTTTGCGTAAGCACCCGGTATGCTGGGTTTGCCTCACTCGAACTGTAAGGACTTCAACGGGGCTCAGACTAATCCGGATCGAGACATGACAGATACCATAAGGATAGACGCCTCTAACCATTTACACTACTTACGCCATTAAAATCTTGTTTTGATTAAGGCATGTCATATTAGTGGTGAAGTCTTTGGATTCCTTGAGTTTCATAATTTTCAATTGTTCATCAAAAGGTTGATTGTCATAGTGTCTTCTTCTACGTCTCACTTATCATTCTTAACCTCTTCACTTATTATTCTTATAGAGAGATTAGTAATTATCTATTGATATGGGAAAAGCATAGGATGATTTTTCATGTCTGCAAGGTGGTGTTAAAATTCTCTAAAGTTATATCAACAGACATTGGTTATAATGAAAGGGGATAGAGTCATTTAAGTATGATGTTTCAGGTTCAAAACTATATAAATGCAGAAAACGTCACAAGAGGAAATTCTGGGTTACATGGATATATGTGTTACATCAAAATGAAGAAACATAGGATGGTTTTTCATGTGAACTAAGTAGTGTTAAGATTCTCTAACTGTTCGTTTGGATAAAAGAAAAAGAAAGGGGAGAGGAAATTTTGGAAAGAAAATGAGAAAGAACCTAGACATTCTCTTATCTAGATTTCTCTTTATTTTTTCTCCTAGTATTTCTCTTCCCATATTTTTTCCTCATTCCGAATAAAGACTAAACTTTCTTTAGAGGAAATTTGGAGATACAAAGATGCGTATGTTACATATATCGAAAGAAAGAAGCATGGGATGACTTTTCATGTAAATTAAGATGTGTTAGGATTTTCTAAACTTAATTTATTAATTTATAGAAAATTTGGAGATATAAGAATGCGCATGTTACATAAAAAAGAAGGAGAAGAAGAAGAAGCATGGGGCGCTTTTTTATATGAACTATGTGGTGATAATTTTTTTTTTCAATTAAAAAAAACAGCAGCAGCAGCAGCAACTCACTTCGTTGATTCCCTAACCCCACTTCCTGAACTTTAGAAGCAACCAACCAACCCGACTCAAGAGAATTTGTTTCGATATTTATATATATCAAAATTATCTCCCCATTTATAGATATTGTAAAAAGCTATTGAACCGTTTTTTTTTTACTTAATTTGTCTAATCTCTCTTATTTTGCAGCATGATGAAAATTATATCAAGTTAACTGCACAGACTCAGAAAACATATTATTTATAGCTTTGGAACTATAATCATACAAAGATTATGTTATTATTATTAGATAAATAGAACCAACCGCGGTTGGATTGGATGGTAAGAGATTTAACACTCCTTAATCCTTAAAAATTTTGGGCGGAAAAATTAGGACCCCCCTATATGCTTTGACTCTGCCCCTTTTAATTTCTAATATTTGTGATGGTTATTAAAAAATGTTTCAATATTTCAAATTATTTTATGAAATTTTAAATTTTAAAAGGATAAAAGAACAGTTTTGGTCCATAACTTAACACTAAGTTTTGTTTTGATTCCTTAACTTCATATAATTTTTTTAATCCTTGAATTTTCAAAATACAATAACAAAAATTTCTTGTTATTAACATCATCGATTATATTAATAGAAAATGTTGACAAAGCATTTCTAAATGCTAGCAGACAATTTTTAAATACTAGCAAATCACTTTCTAATATTAATACATTTATCCAACATATTTTTTATCACAAGAAGAAAAATATTAAGATTAAGATTTTATTTAGAAGTTAATTATTTGTGATTATTTATTTTTCAATTTAAAAGTATTCTAAACCCATGATTAATGAATACATATGATTTAGAAGATTGACACATGAGCATTAAAAAAAATGCTTCATTAACATTTTCTATTAACATAATTAATGGCATTAATAATAGAGAAACTTTTAATTATATTTATAAAATTAAATAATTAAAAGAAAACTAAATGAAATAAAAGACCAACATTAAACCTAGTGTAAAGTTAAAAAACCAAAAGTGTCAATTGGTTTTTAAAAATATTTTACACTTATCAGGAAAAATGTTAGAAAAAAAGAATGAGCTGTCTAAATTGAATCTTTAGGTACAAGAAATGGTTAAGAATGGGTGCATTATAACAAAAGCAAAAAGCATAGAATGGTTTTTCATGTGAGATAGAATGCGTTAAGATTCTCTATCATGTGGATCCCACATAAGTAGACCCTACGTTGTCGTCCTGTGTTATGGGTCCCACACACATGTCTTTCTTTTTCTCTATTTGTGAGTGGGTCCTCAAAAATTTTCATATGCAATAAGAATTTAGTCTTACAAAATGTCGAAAGGTTATACCCTTACATGAAAGGAGCATACAAGAAACGTTATATTTGAAAGGGAAAGCATAGGATCAATGATTTTTCGTATGAGATGGCTGTATAAGAAAGAGAGGGAGATGTAAGATTCATCTTTGTTTTGTGGATCCTACACAAATAGCACTTGTCTCTCCCTTGTTGTGTTGTGTGGGAAGAGAGCATAGGATGGTTTTTCATGTGATAGAATTCTTTGAAATTGATTTAGTAGAAATTCATAAAGAAAAAAGTGACAAAAACGTAAAATTCTAATATGTTTGAATTGACTTATGTATTAGTGATTATAGAAATAAGTGATTATTCATAACAGATTATAAGAATAAATAATTATCTCAAAAATAATTTGTGTTTAGATATTTTTACCCCATAAGTGATTTTAAGAAAAGAAATGTATTTAGATATTGAGGTTTAAGTGATTATTAGGTGGATAATGAAAAGAAAAAGTGAAATAAGTTATTATTATAAGTAAAAAAAATCAGCTTCTTCCATAAACATTTATTTAAAGTATAAATGTTTATTAAAAAATAGTTTCTATTTGATAACTCTAACATATAATTATTTATATGATCATAAAGGATTATAATCTATTTTCCAAACAGGTCCTTCATCTATCTTGTGAATCCCTGATAAGTAATATCCACGTCTCTTTGTATCATGAATCTCACACAAGTAGAATTCATCTATATCTTGTGGATCCCATACAAGTAGGACCTGCGCCTCCTCTGTGCCATGGGTCCCACGCTAATGAATTCTACCATTCTTTCTTAATCTTTTTAAATTTGTTTAAACAACAATTTCCCCAAAAAAATCCATTTTACATGTGGGTGGATCCTCTTATCCTTGTTAACTTTATTTATAAAACTTTCTTTTATTAAATTTTGTTTCAAAATAACGACACAATAAAAAAAAGAGTAAAACAATCATATTGCTCACAATATGTGAATATTACAGACTCCCTCTAATTTTTATTTTTGTTCTATATTGATAGGAAGGAGCATGAACGAAACTAAAGAGATTGAATTACAATTCAAAAGAGGCGTTTTTAGCGTAGTGGTGATCTCTAGATTATAGACTGTGTATGACTGCATTGCCTTTTTTTTTTAGGACCAGTTTCTAGAATTAATAGCAAATATGATCTTATTACTACTTAGTTTTTAGATTTTACTACTCAATTTTTAATTTTTACCACTTTTTATGAACCAAAAATCTCTATTTGTTATTAATTCCAGAAACTCATCCTAAACTGTAATCCCCCTTTTTATGGTATCCCAGCGCTGTTCCTAATTTAATAGTGAATACTTGTTTTGGTCTCTCTCTCTTTTTTTTCAAGCACATTAATTCTCTGAATGAATTCGACATTATTGTCTTTTTTAAAATTTTATTTTCGTTTTCGGAGCCTTTAAATTGATAGTTGAAATAAGTAATGTGACATAATATGTTACATATTTATGTTGATTATTTATTAATGGAGATACTCTTCATTATTCATTTTCTTTTGATAAATGATGTAAATTATATGATGGCCATCCCAAGACTAGCTTTAGGAACTTAGGTTTGGAAAAGATACAATAAGCAAAGGGATTCTTTGAGATAATTTCAGAATCAATTTAAGAGGAAAAAATTGAGAGGTAAGATTTATGTGTCTCCTGAGTCTCACACAAATTAAATTTTACATTCTCTTTATTTCTTTCTCTTAATTAAAATTTTTAAAAATTATTTCAAAGTATTTTCTTTTTGAAATAATACTAATAAAAAGATGTACAACCTATGACAAAATTAAGATGTTCGGATCCTCTCATGAACCTCCTGTAAAGTAATACCTGTCGTGGTTTCAGTTGTGCAACACAGAGAGATAGACACACGAAAGTAGTGAAAAAGGAAGAAATTAAGATAGAAAAATAATACAACAGAGTGCAACACAAAGCAAAAGACGTATCCTCCATGCATGGCTTAAAACCAAAGTAACAAAAAAAAAAGGGGTTGGTTAAGGCTAATTCAACATGCAAATGGAAGAGGTGAAAATGTTCCCAGCCCCAACAACATAGGCACAAAATATACAAGAAAAGGCATATTTTGGTAGCATTTTGCTAATAAGATAAACAAGTTAAAGGAGCTAAAAAGCTTGGATTCTTTCATTTTTTCCGTAACAAATTCATCATTCTACTAATTGAAACTACAAAACTCGATGAATTAAATGCATACTTGAATCCTTTAAAATATATACTCTTTATTTATACTTTTGTCCTCCATAGGAATTGGTTACTAATAAGTGCTTGAGTGTGGGACATTAATTGCTTATATATGTACATTCCTCCTAGAAATAAACTTATTAGTTTTGAAATCTTTTATGAAGCATTGTGATAAATTTAAAATCATTCTCTTGAACTGGTTAAGATCCATATTTTTCAAATGAGATGTGAAAATGATTTTGAAAACAAGTTAACAAATTAGGTAACCATAATTAATATTAATTTTTTTCCAGATTATAATAAATTATCTTCACTTGAATCCAAATGCACAATTTAATTACTCCTTTTAGCTCATATAAAGTGTCGTTTTAGGGTTTTTCACACAAATTAAGGAAGTTATTAAATAATTTAGATTGTTATAAAATTTAATAATGTTTTACTAAAATGTCTTTGATTTAAATTTGTTTCGCACATAACAATGGAAAATTAAGAGTATTAATGAGGGGTAAAATAGTAAAAACTATAATTAATACTTTATCAATATTTTAAAGTAATAAATATTATGAAAAATATCAAGAATCCAAGAATTTTTTTTTTACAAACAGTACTTATTTCCTTAATCATTATTGAAATAATAATTATATTTATATCATTCATGCGGCAGTGCAAGCATATTTTTCATTTTATTAATTTTTCACCCTGCTTGTGTAAACTATTTGATTGCTTTTAATAATCACTGTCTTAGATAAAAAAAAATCAATTATTGATGTTTTAGTTTCTTATTTATTGAAAAAAATAAAAAAAGAAAAAAGAAATGGAAGGAAAAAAAAACGGAATAGTTCGCATTTAGTTTTATGATAGGAAAATTTTATTACCAACTAATTAAAATATATTCCCTTAATCCTTAATATAAGATCCTTTTAATCGAATTACGTGGATTAAGAATTATAATTAAAACTAACTAACTATCCCGATTTCTTTGAAAATTTTAACATTTTTTTAAAACTACTCTTATTTAATTTCTCTCTTTCTCTTTGAATATATTAAATATGATTATTTTTCTAGAAATATATAATAAATACTATCTCGTATATTGTAAAGAGTTTTATATTTAAGATCAGGATAAAAAACCTTATATATATATATATATATATGATATATATGAAAGGGAGTAACATACTAAACATCAATAGAAGTTAGATTAAATAGAAAGAACTCTATGCTCTCTAAGTAAAGTCAAGCATTTGAACCTTGTGTATAGTACCAATAACAAATAATTTTTTGCTTCGAACGGTATGCCTCGTCCTATCCCTTCTTCCCTATAAATACAAGGCGGTAGTACTGTGGAATATAACCACACTGCTATATTCTCTTTTCTTATTAATCCCTCATATCCCTCAGACTTACTGGGACAAAAAGCCATGGAAGGTGCAGGAGGTCCCTTCTTTCCCTCTGGCCACCATCACCAACCTGCTGCAAGCTCTGGTATTAATTCCTACATGCCTCTTCGATTTCTTTTCCTTGTTTTAATGGACGAAATGCCCTAGTTATTCACACTCACGCTCATGCAAACACACACAAACACAGATTTAATTTCGTGTATCTGTTATTTCTTGTGGGTTTGTTTGCTTGCTTGCTTTTTCATGCTGTGTGAGATGGAGATATTTTCCTTCTGGGCATTCTTGTTTCTCTTCGATCCTGTGTGTGAAACGACGAATTAATCTGAGATTTTTGTGGGGGTATATGCACCATGCATATCTTGAATCTGTGATCCTGGACATGACAGTAAGGTTGTTACAAAGTTCGACAGAAAGATCATGAACTACGTGATCTTCTGCTCTATCCAGAAACGTGTTTTTTCCATCGAAGAATCTTTCTTTGTCTTTATGCATCTTATTATCTGAGCCTGACTGATCTGAACACGGTTTATCTTTCTGAGTTCTTTCCTTTCCTCTTCTTCCTACATAGATAATGGATAACGTTTTTCTCTTAAATCTTTCGTTTTGCCGGATAAATCCATTTTCTTCTTGAAACGTTTGTTTAGAAAAGTGTTGCTCTCGTTTCTGCTCTGAACCTCAGAAGTGTCTAGTGTGATTCTGGGGATGAATAGACAGATACGTGTTTATGGAAAGAAACAGATAAGGAGGTGGTCTGATCTACTATTTGAAAAGGAAGGGAGAGAGAAGGGAAATCATAAATGAGAAGGAATTGGAAATTGAAATAGAATTGATGAATTGAATTGAAGGGAATGGAAAAGGTTTTGACTTAGGGCTCATGTTGAGATTACCTAAAAACGATTACAGTCCTACTCACACAGTCTATGTCCTACATAAAGACATTAAAAAAATAAATAAATAAAGAGGATATGAATGCCTGTTACATTGAAACCTATTGGAGGAGAAGCAGCATAGTGGTTTTTCATGTGGGATGTGGGCCCACTCAAATTTAATAGTCTAACCTTACTTTTGGTTTTATTTGATCATCTCATATCCATTTTAAACTTGTTCATTTTTGTTTTCATTTATTAGTTATTTGCATTTTTTATTTTTCTCTACTGGCCTTTTATTCCCTTTAAAATAAAAAATAATAAAATACTGTGATTCAAATCTGGGATGAATTCGATAAACGCCCAATCTAACATTCCAAGTTACTTATCTTTAAATTAAGGAAATCATGACCTCAAGGATTATGAATTGAAAAATTTATAACCATATATAATTAATTTTTTAAAAAATGGTATAACATATTTTTAATTAAAAAAAAAGTATTATAAGCACCAGCGGTGGTAGCATAGTCTAACGCATTATGCCAAAACTTTCTGGGGACACAGATCGGTTTGGCTACAATCTAACTGACAACTTTTTTACGCTTCAGTTTCGAATCTCTTGGAGGCAGAGAACACTGCCGGACACGGCGGAGCTCCGGCCAACTGGAACCAGAATGAGGAGCGGCCTGGGCAGCGCATGATGCTGAGAGAACAAGACCAGTACATGCCAATCTCGAACGTCATCAGAATCATGCGCCGGATTCTTCCGGCACATGCTAAGATTTCCGACGAGGCCAAAGAGACGGTCCAAGAGTGCGTCTCCGAGTACATAAGCTTCATTACCAGTGAGGCGAACCAACGGTGCAGGCAGGAGCAGCGCAAGACCGTGACGGCGGAGGATGTGCTTTGGGCCATGGAGAAGCTGGGGTTTGAAGACTACTTGCCGCCTCTCAACCTCTTTCTCAGCCGCTACCGTAATGGTGACAGTGGTGGCCACTATGTCCCACGTGGGCAGCAAGTGCCACGTCCGGAGATTGCAGCTGCTATGCCGCTGCCGCCGCCACCATCATACTATTATGGGTCGGGTTATCCAGTGGGCCCGAGTCAGATGGGGTCGGGTGTCGGTAGCTCAAGCAGTGGTCCGGCGTATTATGATCCGTATGCTCACCTGAGACATGATCGTTACTGAGTTGAGAGAGATGTAGAGATGGTGGATGCACTGATGCACACATGCATGGAGCTCTTAAACAAGAGTGATGGCTTTCAAATATTTAAGGAAAAAAATATCATGAGAATGAGATTTGGTAGTCTTGGACGAGCATGTCTTGTGATTTAGTAATTTATATCTTCGGAAGTTCTTTTTTTAAAAAAAATGTGAAAGCTTGTAGAGACTATCAGTGGTCATATATGTGAAGTTATTTTTATTTGGCAAAACTATATTTTTAGTCTCTCACTTTTTATTTTAGTCTTTCTTTTATTTTTTCTTAATTTTTTAATTTTTAAAATATAATCAAAATGTCCCCAATACAGTTAATTGTATTAATAAAAAATACTGATCAGTCATTTTTAAATGCTAATAAAATATTTTTTTAATGTTCACATTTTTATTCAACTCATTTTTCATGATAAAAAAAAAATCTAAGATTAAGGTTTTGTTTAGAAGTTTTTATTTGTACTTATTTATTTTTAATCTTTTAATTTAATTAAAAAATATTTTAAATCTAAGATTAATTAGAAATATTAATGATTTGATAATAAAAATTGACATATCAATGTTAAATAATGTTTTATTAGCATTTCTGTTAATATAATTAATTATGTTAATTATAGGAAAATGTTTGATTATATTTTAAAAATTTAAAAATTAAAAAAAAATAAAATAAAGTTAAGAGATCAAAATGAAACTTAATGTAAAATCATGAAACCAAAAGTGTGCTTTTGCATTTTTATTTGCTTCCGTTTTTTCTAAAACTTTCTTTTATTATGTTTTAAATACTCACCGTTATTATAAATGTTCCAAAACACACACACACGCGTATTTATTATGGAAAATGACAGTTAGGAATAAAAAGTTTGAATTAAATACAGTAAGAAATTTTATAATTTTTTCAGTAGTAAATATAAAATAAAATAGTAGTAAATAAAATAGTAATAAATTCGTGATGTTCAGTAGTAAAAAAAACTGTAAGATCTCTTATTGTATTTAATTTAAACTTTTGATCCCCAAGTGTCATTTCCCCTATATATTATTCTCATTATTTTATTTTTCTTCAAGAAAGAGAGAGATTTCTTAAGCTCTCATATATTCATAACCCCGTTAATTTATAATTTCTCACCGGTATCTCATTCTTCCAACAAGATTTTTGTTCTTTTGGTGAACGAAGATATTTTAGTAATTATATATTATTATCTTCCATTAATTAAACCTTCCTTATTCTATATACCACAATTTTAAACGATAGTCACAATTTAAATCAAAGAATAATAATTGAACAAATACAATTATAAATTAACTATATATATATGTTTATATAAAATTTTTCCATATTCTGCAACAAAGTTCCAACACCTTTTGGATCCGGCGTTTTCTACAATAAACTCAGGGAATGAGGCAATATTTTAAACATTGGATAAAATATTATGCCGAAAATATTACTATGGCACGATTTTTATGGATCAACATATTAGACTAACGATTAAACTAATGACATAATAATAAAAGAAAAATAATATTATATATAATAATATATGTGTAAAAATAAAATATCAAATCATTAGAAAAATAAATTTAAATTGTTCAAATTCATAATAATAAGTTAAGAAACTCATATAATAATAATATACATTAAATCATTACAAGTAATATTAAAATATTTCAACATAATAGCACTAAATGATCATAACATTATAAAATGACTATATAATACAATAAAATTTTTTATTTTTATAATTAGTAATTTTAAAATAAAAAAAAATATTTTTACTCTATAATAAGTTTTATAATTAATAATTTTAGCCCAACAAATTAAATTTAAATTACATTTTACATAAAATAAAAAAATTTCCAGTTCTCTAAATTTCGGTCCGATTCCCGGCTCACAAGCCCATTCAAGGTGGTTCAATCCCTAAAATGATCTAAAGTTAAAAAACAAACTACAACGGTTCAACTAATTCAATTATTCGATTTAGTCCAATTCTCAAAACATTATATTGAAGGGGAAAAAATCTCAGATTTTTTTTTCAGACATTAAAGATGATATCAAATATCAAACCAAAACGTTTGGGAACAAAATCAACACTTGAATAAGACTCCAAGGACAAAAAGTGTACTCCACCTAATTTCATAAGTGACGATCATTTAGAGAGTAAAATTCCCTATTTGTGTAGTTCAAGTGACACTTCCTTTCAACTTAAGTGCCAAAGAGATAACGTATTACTTCAGCTCTCATTCCGTCTATATTTTCACCCCCAAAGCTTCTAGTCGCTGTGCCTCCTATAAATTGTTTTTCTAGATAAAAACAAAATCTGATATTAATAGTATGCACTATATGATGTATTACACACATTACTTTCTGTCAGGGTTCAAATATAGTTTGTGTTCTCTGATATAATCGATCACTTCATCCACGGTCAGATATTTTATTGACAATCTTCTTGCAATGCACTCCCTGAAATTTTTTTCAAGAAAAAAGATTTCAAAAGGAATAAATGAAAAGCCTCCCAATGGTTAAATCATTTTGCACAACTCAATATATGAAATCACGGTACTACCTTAGTTTGGTTGAGCTGATTTGATTTGGTACACTTTCATCCACAACTTTGATGTTAGCCTGCTAAAATTGTAGTAATCAATATATATATATATATATATACACAACAACAACATTAATCTTATTCCACTAAATAGAATCAATTACATGAATCACATGACACCAATAAGTTCTATCAAACGCACACACACATATATAGACACACTCAAAATCTGGCGAGAAAAATCATTGGATATAAGCCTAGATCATTTTTTTTTTGGGTGTTTGTTATCATATTCTCTAACAAAATATAATATTAGGATTTTTAATTTTAAGACTCAATGTTATGTTAACAAATACAAGAAATCAATATCAATAAAATCTATAGTAAGTCACACTCTTTGCAAATCGTGAAGAATGGGGCTCATTCTTCATGTTCAATGCAACATACAAAAGCCCACCTAATTCTATTTAAAACCATCAAACCATGCACCATGAACATATAGCCAAAGTTCATAAAACAGCCACAGTTCATTACATATACACCAGGAAATAAACAGGAGGAGATCAGGATGCATGATTACCCTATTTTCATTCAAAATGTCATTATCAGAGATAATCTTCTCAACATCTTGTCCTTCTCTGCGGATGCAAACTACTCCATAATCTTTGCATATACCCTTGACCTAAACAATAATCAGAAAACATTACGTTAAATCACTAATGTATGGATATTCTGCCCACTATTACTTCATATCTGTGTAGCAAGAGGTCAAACTTCTAAATTTAAAGCTTATCAATCTTAACAATGTAAATATCACAGGATCAATCTGATTCCTCTTATTCTGATGGTTTACCAATAACATTATTCGTATGTTGGCCAAAAAAAATAGTTGTATTACAGTCACAATAGAGAATGACGACTATTGTTTAAGCCAGTTGGTTATCAGCGCCATTAGATTTTTCTCTTGCACTGAATGTATAAAATACCTGCTCGGAAATCCATACTCCAGGAATGCCAAAGGAGTGAAGAAGATCAGAACCACAGACAAGTATGACCTTGAGGGATTCTACACCAATTAGTTCAGAAGCAAGTTTTAGTAACACAAATTAGAAAGCAACCAAGGTTTAGACATAAAAATACGTCAATTGGACGCAACTATCAAAAGCATCCAGTCCATATCTAGACTAGTGAACAATAAACATATTTTGCTGTAGTATAATACAGAACCTAATATGTTAAACTACTAAATAGTCACCAAGTGCGAATAAAGTTTGCAAATACTTGAGTTAATGGGCCCCTTAAAACAAATAGAAAGAATATCAGTCATTTGACATAGCATTCCCAAATGAACACCTAGTCCTATGTACTTTATTTTATAAATGACCATCAACAGTGGGCACTAGTACTGAAGTTTTAACTTTCAACCAGAGAGAAATAGAAGGTTTTTCTTCTTTTACCCTTTTAACTAAAAAAAAAAAAGCGAAAAAAAACTGAGACTGTAGTAAGACTAATTTGCTTTTGTTGAAGAATTGTTTGTGGAACATACCTATTGGTATCAGCCCTGCCTCACAAATATAATTCCGGACTCTACATAAAACAGTTAAAGTGCGTTGATATGTACTTTGGGTTGCCTGCGAGGTGTAAAAGTCTAGCTGCATAAAAATGCAAAACTTGACCAAACAAGGCCAAGTAGAACTTTGTTTTTCTCACCTTGTTCATGGTCTATTTAAAAAAAACAATCCATAGCATTGCCAGTTAACTTAAAATATTTTCAGAATGAAGTTATTTGCATGGACACAGACACACATCTAGAGCAGGAGGGAGAGAGTAACTTACTTCCCATGGATCAACCATTATAAATTCTGAACTTTTGCATGCCAGATGGCATAAGCGTATCCGATGTTCAGCAGAAACGAGGCCCTTTATCAATATTTCAAGCGATAGGCCATGAGATCAATTTACAATCATGTAACACAAAGTGGAAATATAGCTAAAAGATTATTAAGATAGAAGATCTTAGGATACCGCTTCTATTGTGAAAGCCAAAGGGAAAACTACAAATATGCAGTGAAGTCAGTCCCAAATCTTTAACAGACTACTCATCGATTCTCACAGTAACTTAAAAATTCCCACATGCCAAGCGTCTATAATTTATTTTCCTTCATCAATCCTTTGGTTTGCTAAATTAAATTTGCAAAGATGTGCATATGAATATGAATATACTTGAGTATCTCAACGTTAATGTAATAAGTTAAAGCAGAGCCACCCCGTAGATGGTAGCAGAGAATGGGGATAAAGCCATGAAATAGTAATTAAAGCTATTGAGAGTCCCTAGAGAACTATTACCATTATAGTTTTGCAGGATTCTCAAAAATGTTTACTAACATTACCCTTTTATTGTATGCATCATTAACAGGTGACATATAACCTCCAATAACACAGTAGCCTTCTGAATTCAATGCATCTCTTGCAAGCTCTGAGAAAATAATTTCAAAAAATTATTTTAAATAAACAGAAAACAAATGAAATTAAAAACACCAATTCAAGGAATCATGTCAATCACATTCCTACTGAGTAGTATTCTAAGTGAAACCAAGAGGCAATGATTAAAAGATGTTGTGAAGATTTTACTTTGCCAAGGTTTCGTACCTCAACAGCAAGAAAATTGTCTTACAAAAAACTTGTTACTAACATTATACCTCCATTTGCCAAGAAAACTTAGAAATGGAGAATCCCTCTCCCCTACTTTGTTTTCAGATAGTACAAACTATGATATTATAAATTAGGGAAGTAAATATTATCTGAAAATAATAATTTAAGGAAGTATGAATACGGGAAGACACCATACTTTTAAATTGGTTCCAACTCATTTGAAAGATTAGAATTTCAGTAGCAATTATTTCATTTGTATTACTTATAGAACATAGATTCTGGTATGCATTGATAAATATACATACAGCATACCACACAGCTGCTAATGAAACCTATATTCAATTACTGTTTAATGAATGTTTCAACAAGGAAAGCCAAAGGAATTGTTGTCCTTCTATATTCTGAGGTGATATTCTCCATTTTTCCCTATAAGCAGGGGGATCCATCTCCACAGTCTTCTTCCATCGAAACCACTCTATATAATGATCATATGGTGCATCACTTGGTGCTATACTATCCGTCAATTACTCCATTTTTTTCTTTTTCAATTATGTATTTGAAATTTTATGTTGATGCCTATGCTTCTATATCAAAAAAATTGTATCTTAGAGCATTGGTCATGATATGGAGCTTCAAATCAGAAAAGGAAAAGGGCAGGAAAGGGAAGCTTGTAGCTTGACTAACATTGTGTGGGGAATGGTATAGTATTTATATAGGATCTTTAAGAGCACCAAGATAACAATAAATTGGCAACAACGCTGTTGAACTTCAGTAAATGGAAATAAAGGAAATTACCAGAGCTCTTCAAGTTACTCACCAAACATGCGTAAATGCATGAAAGTGGGAGGATTGAAACTTCCAGTTGCTACCAGAACTACATATGTCTTGCCACTGATTTGTTCACACGGGATAGAGCAAGAGATAAAGTAAAAGTTTAAGATACGGTTAAGAAAAAGAAAAGCTGAAAAAAAAACTATTTGAAAGAGGGACAAAAAAAACTTTACTTGCTCTTGGTTCCATGGGGGGACTTTTCATTAACTAGTTCTAAGGCCAGTTTATCAAGTGGCAAAGAGACATTCATGATCCCCTGGAGACATACGAAACCAGCAGGTTAACATATAAACATGAAACAGGATAAATTTTGTGATTAAATTTGGAATGCCAATCTCAAATTATAATTATCAGTGTCAAAGCCAAAAGGTTTCGTTTCTTAATCATTTAAGCATTGATAACATTCTTTTCTTGTTATTATGGTTACTGGTATCTTCGGACTTCTCTTGAACTAAATCCCTTCCCTAGGTGTCCTCCTCCATATTGGCCTAGGATTTTACTCCTACAGAGCTGCTCAGAGGAATCAAAATCACGGTGAGAAGGACAGATACTGTATCTTACAAACTGAGCGAAACAAAATGTATTTAAATGAATCAAACATGGAATTTCAAGCTCAAATTACAACTACCAATACCAAAACGGTTCCCTTTCCTAATCATTTTCGACCAACTTAGAAATTGAATCCTAAATTACAACTTTCAATGTCAAGCAGGACCAGTTTTCCCCTCCTAATCGTTAGGAATCTCAACAATAACACAGAAGAGATAAAAAAGTTAAAGAAAAAACACATTGGGAAATTCAAGGAGCACAAACCGGAGTAAAGTGGTGATTGTGCAAAGTGAAACTGAGAAAAAACGCATAGACTGCTTCTGCGATGTCGAACCCCTTCCCCTTGTAGCTGGGTCTTGCAGCGTTGATTCCACGCCAGCCTACTACTGTATACCGTCTCACCGTGTAATGAGGGGTGGAAGATATCTCAGGTCTTAAAAACCGAACTTTTTCCGCTGATTCTTCAGGGTGTATGATGAATAACGTGATAAAATTACATGTTTATCCCTCAATTCTTTATTTTGAAAAAAAAATCTCAGCGTGCTTTGTAAGGGTCTTCCGGCAATTTTGTGGTGCAACAGGGGAGAACTAAGATGTTCATGGGTTCATTCTAGCTAAGAACGAGGATATATAAAGATGTTTGTGGTTTTGGTTGACGGACGTTGCTTCGATGGCGAGGGCAACAATGGCAAGGTTTGAACAGGCTTCAATGGTGACGAGTGTGTATTTGGATTGCCAAACCTTTAGGCTCCGTTTGGTTCGAGTGTTTTTAAGGGGCGGGGAGGGGATTGGAGGGAATTGAATCCTTTCTCCTTGTTTGGCTAAAAAATTGAAGGGAATTTGGGGGAATTTAATCCCCTTTCCCCTCCCCATTTTAAAACACTCCAAATTGAGGTTTTTTTGGAGGGAATTGAGTAATTATAACTCAATCCCCTCCAATTCTCTCCTGAACCAAATAAGATTTCATTAAAAATCCCCCCAATCCCCTCCCCTTCAATTCCACCAAACAAGGAAATTTTAAAATCCCTTCAATCTCCTCCCCTCCAATCCCCTTATTTAAAATCTTTCCAATCTCCTCCCCTCCAATTCTCCCGGTTGAACCAAACATAGCCTTAGGGTCTGTTTGATTCGGAATTGGAGTGGGTATTAGAAAGAATTTTAAAAAACTCGATTGGAGAGAAAGGATTTAAAAAGATTTAAAAATTTTCTTCCTTTAATAGAATTAAAGAGAAACATATTAAAAAAATTTTAATGATTCCTCCAATTTTTAGTCAACCAAATGAGGAGATTTAATTTTCCAATTACCTGTCTCCCCCTTTAAAAACAATTTCCAACCAACATAGCCTTTGTTTGAAACCGGGGTTAGAAAATTTTTAGATGTTTGGCAGCCCGTTCATGTCCGTTCTCCAAACTAACGTTTGCCTCCAAACTGATGTTTCCTCAACTGACCCTCGAAGTTGTTTTTCAGTTCAGTTTGAGAGGTTTAGTTTGGTCTAAAATTTCAACTACCGAAAATACCCTTAACATCCTCTCCAATTCTCTACTATACCTCTCAACTTCAGAAGCAAAATTGAAGCTTTCGTGGATCAAATCTGAAGACTCACCAGCTTGAACAGTCGAGTCATCTTTCTTCCTTCTTCGATGTCGATCTCAGATTCAAAGAAAAATCTCCCCTATCGAAAAAACACCGCCAGCTAAATCAAGATATCTTGGCTTGAGATGATTACATGAGATGGGGAAAGGAGATGGAATCAACATTTTCTGAGGATGAAAAAAGAGAGAGCCAAACAATGGTTTGCCAATGAGAGGGGAGAGAGAGGGAGAGGGAGCCTGTAGCTTTGCGTATTATTGGAGAAAGGAGAAAGATGGAAAATTCTAGATCATACTTTATTGATAATTGATAACTTAATTTAATATAATATTTTAAAATTAAAGTTTTTCATTGATTATCATTTATGATAATTAAAATCATTTATATTTTAAAACGGTTATAACTTAATTTTATATAATATTATATTATAAAATTTATGTTTATTTTTAAGTAATTACGCATCTTAAAAATATTTTTAATTTTTTATCATTTAAATAAGTTTTAAATTGTTAAACTCATCTTTACAAAAAAAAATATATTCAAATATAAATCATGTTGTAACTTACTTATTTTTATCTAAATTTTATTATAATAAATCTCATTTTATTCTAAATTCAGTTTGCAAACTAAAAATTAAATGGGCTATATATCGAGCCTAAATTGGGGGGGAAATTGTCAATATATTTCATAACTAAGGATGTAATGGTCAAGAATATTGGGCTTCATTAGGGTTGAATAACAATGTCTAAAACTTAGTTGATTCAATCCAGTCGAAACAACTAGGTAAGCCAATTTGCGAGTTAGATTGGAATTCAGTGTAAGTGTTGCTTTGTTCTACCTGACTCGATTTATAATTTTTTTTGAATTATTTTATATGTATTGATTATTTTAAAAAAAAAATTCTTTATATACATGATATAATACATTTATTATATAAATATCATTAAAACATTTTAAGAGCTTAATGTTTCAATTTTTGTAAATTTTGAATTGATTTTTTAACTTACTATTATGTAAAAATAATATATAATGATTAAGTATTTATAACTTTTAAAAATATTACTCCCTCTGATCCTTAATATAAGACTATTTTAACCGAATCATGCGAATTAATAAGGAAAGTTAAAACTAATTAATTATCTTGATTTCTCCAAAAATTTCAACATTTTTCCAAAAGTACCCTTATATAATATCTCTCTATTTCTCTTTGAACATATTAAATAGGGACATTTTTTGAAAATATATAATGAATATCACCTCGTATATTGTAAAAGGGTCTTATATTCAGGATCAAAACAAAATATCATATATATATATATATGTGACCGGAAGAAGTATTTTTTCTAATATTATTTTTCAAAAAAATCTATTTTTAGATATAAAAAAAATATGTTTTGTTATTAAATAAAATTATTTTTTATTTTTTAAAAAAATATCTAGTATCGGGCTGGCCCAATACTTGACTTTAATATTTATTAGGTGTGGCAACAATGAGGGATGAAATCTAACCCAATCCTACCTTTGAACACCTAGCTCCATAATAAGTAAACCCCTTTTCATAGACCTAGCAAAAAACACCTAACTCATTCATTTTATTTTATTTTTGGTTGAACTGATTCATTTATTTAAAGGAAGCATCGTCTTATAAAAAGTTTAGATAATAGTACTACATATTCTCTCTTATCTATATTATAAAATATTTTATATAATAAATTTTTTTTGTTCAAAATACCTCTATTTTTAATTTTTATATATTTTTTATTTATAAATTCCATAATAATAATAGAATGAAGTATTTAATAAAAATATGAGTATTTTTTATATTAATTTTAAATAAAAAATAATTTTTAATATATATAATTAATATAAAATATTTTATAATACCTATTAGAGCGAGTATTGTTTATATTTATGTTAAATATAGATTTCTCTATTAGTATATTTTATCTGTCAGGAAGCTACTTTCATACGTGACAAGCGAAAGGCCGCCAAAGTGCGCACTGGAATTGAAAATAAGAGCATATTGGATCAATTATTGTATTAGTGCGTGTTTCCCCAAGTACGGGAGTTGAGAAGAGATAGCAATGAGTTCCTAATGAAACATCATTTATAACGGCTATACTTTCCCGACATGGTCCTCGTCACTCTCCAATCACATGCCGCTTATCATTGCATCATTACACAAATTTGAATCTGACTTGCACAGTGAGGAATCCCCGCTTTTCTAATTTATTTTTTAATTTAAAAAATTTTAAATACCTTAATTTATTACTTATTTTATACCATTAATAAAATATTAATTATCTATTTTATTATTTTATTATTAATTAAAAATAATAATAAATAAAATACAATTAATTATTTAATATTTAATTCAAAAATATTTTAATAAAATATTATTAAATTTTATTATAACCTAAATTATTTAATAATTTTATTAGTATATGAAAAATTTTAAAATAATAAATAAAATGAGACAAAGGGAATAATATGTCTCTAATACAAAAATTTTAAAAATAAAAAATAAAAATTCCTTTACTATTTATCATTTATATACCTTCTCTATATTTCTTTATCATCTTTTTATATTTCTTTATTTTTTTATTTTTCATATTTTGGGTCAATGTTGCAACATTACATTAATCATCAGCTTTATCTTTTAAATACGAGTTAATTTAACCTTAAGGGGAGGTGTGTTGCAGTTGTGATCATCTCTTTTCTGATATGTTCCATGTAGTGAGAAAAATAAGTTTTAAAATTATTTAATTACATCATTAATAGTTTTTGATTAATTTTTATTAAGTTATAATTTTTTTAACACCAATCCTCAATTGAAAACTAAACATTAATCTCCTTTAAGGTATATAAATCATAAAAATGAATTTTATTTCTCTCAATAAAATCTTTTCCACAACAATTATTTTTTAACCTTCAAATTTTCTATGATAATTAAAAAATATTGTCTTCTTAAAATATTACAATTATATATAACCTTCTAATATGTTGTTAAAATATAAAATTCTCCAATAAAGATACGACATAATCAAAATATTTAAAAAAATAATATCATTTTATTTTACATCAAACATAGATTACTTAAAAAATATTTTCAAATTTTCATTTTAATAATATTTAGTTGACGACAAAAGCGTATTTTAAAAGAATAGAATATAATTTCATAGGGTAAAAATAAAAATAATATCATTCAAATATCCCTAATATTTATACAAAGACATCTCCTTCGATTAGTTCTAAAGTCTTCACAGCCGTTGTAAATCCTCCACCTCTCTCTTGTGTTTTATTTTCTTTTTTGTATTTAAAAAAAACCACCGACGCGCCCTATTTCTAACGGTTTAAACCCTCATTAACGACGGCCACTTTCTCTTTTCCTCTCCCTCTCAATTCGCTTCTACACTTTGCTTCACATCTCCACCATTCATGGCCACGCCTTCAAGAACCATTCTCATCTTCTTTCTCGTAGCCTTCTTCGGCTACTTGCACCAGGACCCCAACCCGACTGTTCACGCCGCACCTACGTACTTCGACTTCCCATCTTTCAATCTTCGCAACCTTACTCTTCTCGGTGATTCGTATCTCAGGGAAGGCATCGTCGGCCTCACCAGAGCCATCGACGTCCCCACTTCCAGCGCCGGAGCCATTATTTACAACCAACCCATCTCTCTCTACGACCCTGAATCAAACACTACGTCTTCTTTCTCCACAAGATTCGATTTCTTCATCAGCTGCGTCAATCCAAGCTCCTATGGTGACGGATTAGCCTTCTTTCTTTCTCCCAGTAACCACACTCTCGGGCTTCCCGGTGGGTATCTGGGTCTCTTCAATCCGTCTCAATTGACCCCAAGCAAGGTCGTCGCCATCGAGTTCGATACCCGTCAGGATTCGATTATGAGTGACCCGAATGAGAATCACGTCGGGTTGGATCTAGATAGTACGGTCTCCTTCAAGACTGCGGATCCGATCTTGCAAGGGATTGATTTGAAGAGTGGAAATTTGATCACGGCTTGGATTGATTACAAGAGCCATATAAGGAGTCTCCGAGTTTTCTTGAGTTATTCCAGCATCAAGCCCGAGATACCGATTCTGAGAGTCGATGATATTGACCTTTCTGATCATTTGAAGGGGGAATTATATGTGGGGTTTTCAGCTTCAACTGAGGGAAGCACCGAAATTCATCAAATTAAGAATTGGAGCTTTAAGACATTAGGCTTTCTTCCAGCAAGACCAAGGTCACATCCTCACAATGTTTCAGATAGCTCAGTGACTGTCACGGTGGGCATTCCCGAAATATATTCCAGAAAGAAGCATCAAAAGAGGGTTGAATTAGGCGTTGCCATTGCTGGTGCTGCATGTTTCTGCGCAGTGCTTTCAGTTCTGGGGTATATTTCTGTACGGAAAAGGAGGGATATTAGAACACAGAGGAGCTTCAAAACAGAGTTTGTGGCTTGTCCGAGGGAAATCAGTTACAGAGAGTTGAAATCAGCCACAAAAGGGTTTCACTCCAGTAGAATCATAGGGTATGGATCATTTGGGACTGTTTATAAAGCTTTCTTTATATCTTCCGCAACTATTGCTGCCGTGAAAAGGTCAAGGCCCACGCATGAGGGTAAAACAGAATTCCTAGCAGAATTGTCCATTATAGCTGGTTTGAGGCACAAGAACTTGGTTCAGCTTCAAGGTTGGAGCGTTGAGAAAGGTGAATTGTTGCTTGTGTATGACTTCATGCCCAATGGGAGCTTGGACAAGATTCTGTACCAAGAATCTGAGCAACGTAACTTATTGAACTGGTCCCATAGACTCAACATCGCTATTGGGGTGGCTTCTGTTCTTACCTATCTTCATCAAGAGTGTGAGCAGAGAGTCATCCATAGAGACATTAAAACTGGAAACATATTGCTAGATGGAAACTTCAACGCTAGGCTGGGTGATTTTGGATTGGCAAAGCTCATGGATCATGATAAGAGCCCAGTTTCAACATTAACTGCTGGAACAATGGGATACCTGGCGCCTGAGTATCTTCAGTATGGGAAGGCAACTGAGAAAACTGATGTTTTCAGCTATGGAGTTGTGGTGCTGGAAGTGGCATGTGGGAGGAGGCCAATTGAAAAGGAGAATCATAAAATGGTGAATTTGGTGGATTGGGTTTGGAGGCTTCACTCAGAAGGGAAGATAATAGAAGCAGCAGATAAAAGGTTGAAGGGAGAATTTGAGGAAGAAGGGATGAGGAAGTTACTACTGTTAGGGTTGAGCTGTGCAAACCCAGATAGTGCAGAGAGGCCTTCCATGAGAAGAGTGCTTCAGATTCTGAACAACGAAGCAGCACCTCCTGTGGTGCCCAAGATGAAGCCATGCCTTACCTTCTATTGTGGGTTGCCTTTGACAATTGATGAGATTGTTTCAGATGCTGAAGACTACTATTATACTACCCAAGCTATGCCTGAGGTTAAGATTGATCTGCTAAATACAAAAGGAGCTACTACTGATTCGACAAGCACCACTGAAAGAGAAGAATCAATGGGACAAGAAACTAATATGATAGAGAAGACATAGCTAGCGCCTAGCTGCATGCCACGATTCAAATAGCTATTTAGCTTTTAGCTGTATATTCATCTCCTCTGCGATATCAAATATTGACTGGATCTTGTTGGCTCTGCTCAGTATTACATTTCCCATTCATTTTTTTTGGGGGGTTTGATTTCTTCGTCATGTCTCTCATTGTATAGCTCACAGATTGACGTTTTCTTTATGTGGTTAGTGAGATTAAATTTTAAAAGGAAATTTATATTAATCTCTTAGAGATTCATTTAATTATATTTGATATTTTTTTAATTTGAAGATTACACTTGATTTCTGTCTATTTTATTTTTTTATCAATCAAATTAATTTTTATAAGACTCATGTTTAAAAAAATAAAATTATTTAATTATATTTATTTCACATTATATTAAAAATGAAATTTTAATGTAATATGAAATATTAATATATTGATTTGATTACTTTTGCTGCCATGTTAATAATTATTAATAATAAAATTAATTTCTAAACATCAAAATTAAGGTTTTAAATATTGATAACAACCAAATTCAAGGATAAACTTTATTGATATTGACAAAGAAATTAAGAAATAACCTTCCTCAATGTGGTAATTTTTTTAAAAGCACATATTACTAAAATAACTATTTGATTATAGTCACTTGAAAATTTGACTACATTATATTTTATAGTTTTTGGGATAAAAAGTTACATTCAACTCACCTTTAGCATTTTTTTTCACAAATTAAATTTTTATCCAATACGTATTCTTTTTGAAGTAATGTTAGTATCAATATCAATATATATAGTTAAAAATAAAAGTACAGGTTCACATTCAGGACAATAATTAATAAATAGTTTTTTTTTGTTATCATATTAATAATAGAATCAATATTATATTTATATATGATATTTTTATTGTGATAATTCCACTCTATGTATGAGGAAATATGACTTTATTACACATTATTATATGACAAAGTGGAAAGATAAATTAACATTAATTTACTCTTTTAAATTCACATTAGGAGAGCTATCACATTTGGTTAGATAATATTCAAATTTGACTCAATTAGATAATTATATAAAAAAAGAAGTAATGGAAAAAGCCACTTGTCATCAAAGCTTATTACACAAAATTACATAAAATTCATAAGAAGGTCAAATAAAAAGCAATTTAAAAAATAACATTAATATTCATTAGTAAGGAATTATGAAATGAATTAGTAATGATAATAAAATCATAATAGACATCATGTAAATTACATTTTGCGTGAAAGTTGGACCAAATTACATTCTGCGTGAGATATAAATAAAAATTCAGGAGAGATACCAAATGAGCAATTAGTCACAAAAATGATAGGCTAAAATTTTATTTTGCTTCTCAAACTAGATTTAATTAAAAGTTTAATTACATATATACGTCCTTAACGTAATTCTTTTTTAAGTAAATCTAAAAATTTTAAAAACATATCGAACTCTGTAACCCTGATCTTCACGTTAACAGTAACATTGCGGCTGAGATACATTAACCCTTCCAAATTCAATTTAGGTTTTCACAAATCTCAAATATCAAACTCCTAATTAATCTCACCTGCGTCGTTACATATACTGTGATTTTACACATTACCATGAAACTTCAAGCTAGATATAGAACAAAATATATTAACCAAAACTAAAACGCATATATGATTAATTAGTTCAATAAGAAAAAAAAAGGCGACAATAAAAAATTAGGTTGAGATTTGAGTTACCTGGACGGATATGTTAATGGAGAAGAAAACAAAAGAAGGACGAGAGAGATTGGTGACAGAAGAAGAAAGAGCACACTCCCAGCAATACCAAAGTCTCCCTTTAGCCATTCCCGGGTTGTGCTCTCTCTCTTCTGTCAACATATATATTCTCATCTAATTTCCATGCTTTCTCTACTTCATCGTCTTCTTCACTGTCATCACCATCTTCATCCAAAATAATGAAAAATTATCAGAAGCGCGTAATCTAAACGCATGCACTTCTATAATCTGTAACTTAAATTTCAAGCTTTGAATACATATATAACTGTCTTAACATGTATGCAGATCGAAGAGTTCTTTCTTAACTTCCAATAGTATTGATGAAAAATTGAACGAAAAAAGATTAATCACAGACAAAATTCAAAACGCTAGGAAAGGACTAATTAATTCAGAAAGGATAAACTCACCGGCATATTATATATATATATATTTCCGATCTGCTCACAAATCTGCTGCACCGATGCATAAATTCTGGGGAAAACTAGAGGAATATTGATGTTCTGAGATCTAAGAGAAGGAAAATGATCGAGAAGGTTAAAAAAGGGAAGAGATTACATTTCAGAGAAGAGAGAAGAAGACGAAGGACAGATCAGAAAATGAGGAAAACGTATAAACCAAAAACTTTTTCTCAAACGAAGAATTAAGAGAGAGAGAGCAGAATAAACGACGAGGTACCATCAAGTTCGTTCCCTGGACGTAACTGATTATTTGACCGGTTCACTGGTTCATCCGGTTAAAACTGTGAATAATTCTCCTGATTTAATTTATCAGGCAGCCTTGGTGGCCAACAAAAAAAAAGTTAAATAGTTTATATATATATATATATATATAAGGCAGCCAGCTTTCTCTCAATTGTACAAATATAATTTAAATAGTTTATATTTATTTATTTTATATCAATATAAATATTAACATTAATATATCTATAAAAGCTATAAATAGAAAGTCACCGCCCTAATTTTAATAATAATTTTTAAAAATATCAAATCTGAACTCTTCAATATGAGGAGAAGGTAGAAACACTAAAGTGGAGAGAATCATGTTTAACTAGTAAGGTGGTGGCTTCAACAAATTTGTTTAAGTTTTTTGGAAGTTTCTTATATAATATATTTTTCCTAGTTCCAATGGCAACTCTCTTCTCTCACTCACAGTTACTGATCCTTCAACGCAAATAGAAACTGATGCATTGCGTATTAAAAAGAAAAAGAAAAAGAAAAGAAACTGATGCATTGTGTCCTCCAATTAAACCTTTTCTTCTCACAGTCCCAAAATTTGTCCTTCAACAGTTGTCTACGGCTCTACGCAGAATCTTTGTGTTTTCTCATAAACTTTAATTGGCATCCAGCCATCCACACTTTTCTTCCTACTATTAGATTTGAATAATATGACCATTCAGCTTATTGAACACCAATATTAATTTTTTTGGCAACATTAATTTAATAGCATCAATATCAATATCAATATCAAATACTATAACATCAAATGTAAAATATGATTTACAACTTGTAAATATTTATATCTTCAAATTTCATTTGACAGACTTACCTGCAGGGGTCATCTAGTTTTTATTTTTATTTTTTTCAAGCAACTTTGACTCCTAAACTCTCATTTGCATCAAAGTAGGAAAAAACGAGAGAGATCAGCGTGAGAATATGTGTGAGCGATACGGATCTGGCATGTAAATATGATCTATCAATATACCATTACAACTATCGTGAAGTTGGTAATGTGCATTAACCGTGGCTCCATCTATCAATATTTTTATTTTTTATTTGAGTAGATCTCCTTTTTTTTCTTATTTATTCTTTTCTTTTTGCAAGTTGGGTTTATATTTTCCTATTTTTTTTTATTTAGGTCTCATGTCCTTTTCTTTGTTTTTTTTGGCCAAATTCAATTTTTTTAATTCTAAATTCTTTTTTCCATTTTTTAATTAATTAGTTTTAATTTTATTTTCCAAATCTATATTAATTATAATTAATTTTTTTGGGATATGAAGAGCTAGTAATTAGATTCTTTTTTAATTTAATATATTTTAGAACTAAATAAAATGTCCTTCATATCTCCCCACCCAACACGGGGGAGAAAATCTAATTTAGAGATGATAATGTAATATGTACTTGCATTTTTTATTACTTTATTTTTCAAGCATGTATATATAAAACCTAGATGTCTTACTCATGTAATGTACTGAAATTTATATCTATAGGATTTATATATCTTATTCAAAATTCAAAATCAAGGCAATTACAAATACATTCCACGATCTCTTTCCACTTAAGAAGTATTGACATGTAAAAAATGTAATCCATTAGACTAATGGCATGAAAAGAATGTAAGTGAAGTGAGTTGGAATGATGTGGGAGCAAACTTGGAAATGAAAGAGGAATGCATGACACGTAGGGGACATGCATAAGGCGACAATAACTATTCCCTTCGTCACTGCCAAATGCATTTGCTGTTGCTATTGCTATTGCTATTGCTATTGCGAGTGGCAACTGCTGCGTCGCCTCACCTTTCCTCCAATTCTAAAATGCCTCCCTCTGTCCTCCTCTTCCCCTCTCTTGCATGCCTCATTCCCTGCTTTTCTAACCAGCCATCCTTTTGGTATTTTCTATGCGCTGGTACGTCAGGTGTTTTTAAATAATATTTGATAAAAGCTTTAATTTATAAAAAATAAAATTAATATACTCCCTTCTTTCTTAATATAAGGGATAATATGAGGATTTTTCATGTTTCAAAATATAAAAGAACATATGAGATTTGTCTGGTGTATTTAATAATTTTTAAAAAAAATAGTAACCTTAGTTAAGATTACATTTTTTTTTAAATCTAGTAGTATAATTTATTTGTATTAACTACATGATGAAAAAGTTATTAACATTAAATAAAGATATTTTTTAAATTATTTTATATTCCAGATATATTTATTTACTTTCGTAATCTATGTGATTTTGTTTTTTATCCCTTACATTAAGAAATGGAGAGAGCACTTTCTTGGTTTCAAACTATAAGATGATTTAGTGGAGAATAATGTTTTGAAATATAAGTTATTTTATGAAAATTAGCATTTATTTAATTTTTTTTTCATTTTTACCCTCATTTATGATAGACCTCAATTAAAGTATATACTTCACTTTTTTTATGGTAGAGAGAAATTAAAACAGATAATAGTAAATTTTATGAAAACTAGCATTCATTTAATTTTTTTTTCCATTTTGCCCTAATTTATGATAGATCTCAATTAAAGTATATAGTTTACTTTTTCTTATGGTGGAAAAAATTAAAAAAGACAATAATAATTAAGATGGAGTAATTTAATGAGTTAATTTTGAAAAGTTACGATAATTTTTTTAAAAATTAAGACATGCAACTAATTTTAACTACCTTCCTTAGTGAAAGTAAGGTAGTTAAATCCTCCCTATATTTTGAAACAGACTATATTTTTAAGAGTTAATGATAAATAAAATGATTTTAGATCCCTTTAATATTTTAGTAATAAAAATCATACCCAAAGTGATACTTTTTCTTGTTTAGAATATAATACCCTTTTAACTATTTCACAAGTATTAAAAAAAGTTACATAATTGAATTTATCCAAAAATTTCAATAATTTCCAATATCACCTTTATTAAATACTCTCTTTATTTCGTAAAAACTATCATTTTAAGGTTTTTACATCAATAAAAGAAATTATTAAATAATCTAGAATATTATAAAATTTAGTGATTTTTGCCAAAATATTGTTAATTTAAATGCTTTCTTAATGATCCATTTGATATTAAAACTAAAATGATGTTTCATTGAAATTTTAGCACAACAAATATTATAAAAAATCAATCACATTGGGAAATCTACCTCTAGTGGGACTTGACAGTATTTGAATTTGACTCAATCAAATAAATATATCCAAAAGTATTATGAAAAATCTAAAAAGCTCTAAAGTGACAATTTTTATGATTTGGAGAAAATACATTTAATTCCAACATCAAATTAATTATTACCTTTAACATTCCTCCTACTCCCTGTAGATCAGTTAACTAGACATTTTGCACACAAACAAACCAAAGGCCTTATTAGAAAAAAAAAAATTAATGATCCACATATTTTGCAAAATACCCTATATTTATATTTAGGGAAAAAAAAACTTTGGCATATATTGAGGATAACAGGAATTATCATTTTATGATTTCCTCCCAATTCTTATGATTAGGTTAAGCACAAGGATGACCACACCCACAATTACATACATGGAGGACTATTAGGCTAGGTTTAGTATAAATGAAAGGAGTTTCTTAAAAGGGAGAATGAGAGAGAAATCCTTATAAAATTTGTTTAGTACACATCATTCAAACTTTCTATAAATGAAATAAAACATTTTCATGAAATCCTTCTTTCCATTTTTTTTTCCCTTTCAATTTCCTTTAAAATGGCTCCTTTCTATACCAAACATGCCCTTAGGAACAGCCATCATTCCTTGCCATCACACATCTTATAAGATGCTTGTTCCTTAATTACCAGTAAATGCATACAAATAAAAAACAGATGGAAAGAAAAGAATTGATGAAATGTAGTTAGGACATGCGCGCGTAACTCATACACAACCAGAAACTAAACCTCTACAGCTTTCAGCCACAAAGAAGATATTTTTGCACCTAAAATACATGTAAGTGCATAAATAAGAGATCTATTTCACATGGGGCCGAGATGATACTGAACTCAATGCCTCAGTTTAAAGATGCAATTAGGAGGCGGGAAAATCCTCAAGGATAAGGAACACTGAAACCAAAGTGTGAAGACCAATGAAGCTGGAATTATTTAAAGCAGGAATTGTGTCTATCTAACACGTGTTGAACCAACTGGACACGATTTGAATTTTCAAATCATAATAAGAGCTCAAATTTATCTTGTTGCCGCGTTCATGCTCCTAGGTTAAAATGATGATACGTGAATTTGAATAATAACGACTAGATGCATATAAGAAAGACATTAGAAATAATGAACTCAATCAATTTCAAACACAATAATGGTACTCTTACAAGGAATGAACTTTTACCATTCAGACTAGTTTATCACATTAGCACACTATAGACAAATCAAATCTCTTGCACCCATTATGCTACATCACTATGCAACTTTTTGGCATGCACAAGCCGTACCAATCTGAATTAGCATCCAGTCTCCATGTATTGGACTAAACAGCACTCACAAGAACATTACTAACATTTTTGTTTACATCCATAGAAGATTTTACTTCATGGGGTCCTCTAAAAATTGGAGTTCAGGAATCCACCAGCTCCAGGATTAAAAAACTCCTTGAAGCAGCCCGAGCCCAAGTATAGACAATATAACCATCGCCCACAAAATTTGCCAGTGGAAGCTAGATATTGTACCTGAAATTAGACAAGAATCTGGAGGAAACTTGCACCTAGCAGTAATTTCGCATACCTCTGACTTCTGTACTTGCTTTGAGAATCGTCATCCTTCAACAGGGAAAGTGCCTGTACTAACTACTGACCATTTCATAGATTTTTAAACCACTGTTGGGAGATTGCAAATTGCCTATTCTGGATGTGAAGTATACCAGAGAAGGAAAATGCCTGATTTGAGTGCATGAGACAGTGGTTGCAGTAATTGGAGAGAAGACCAGCACCAATTCATTTTATGAAGATCCTGTGGATTGGTTCCTGGAAATTCATTTTATGAAGCTCGAACCAATCGAGCTGCAAAGGAGCCATCCAGTGAATGCTTTACTGGGTTGGAGAAATAGAAGCCTCGGTCTGTCACAAAATCAGGTGGAACAAATCTTTCTACAGTATCAATGTGAAAATCCTGAACCTCAAGGAGAACACTAAATTAGCATTTGAAAAATGGGACAGAAAACCAAAAAGATATTGAACTCCACAGGGAGTTCATATACATGTTGCTTCTGTCAAATCCATATTTTTATGCTACAACTTAATAATAGAAACTCAAGTGTGACTAGTTTTGCAAAAAGTGGTTACAGATAGCCAAAGCATTTGACATTCCATTATTATATAAGAAATTCCACAGAACTTTGAATTTCATTCAACAGTTTTCGGGTATCATACATAGTATTTTATTTCCCTAAAGCTCACAAAGCTTGGCACTTTAAATCGGCTAGCATAAAAGTCTGGTATCATGATCATGAATGCAACTTAACAAAAAAGTAAGGGATAATTCCTAGCAGTACAAAGGGCAAGTGAATCTGAAAACAGGAAATAAAGTATTTGAAGAAGATTTTAGATTATAATGACAACTTACTGGATGTCTTACAAGAAAGGCAGCCACCCTTTCATCATTCTCTTCAGGATCTATGGAGCATGTACTGTAAACTAACACTCCACCAGGGTTTACCAATCTACACAAGCAAAAAGGAATTACATGAAAGAAAATAACAATGGATTGATCCCAATATTTTGGACTCAACGTTATGACTAGTCACCATTATGTAGAGTTCTTCATTCAAAGATTCACTCAACTGCTAATATTTCACATTCACCCATTCATAAAAGGCAATTTTCAAAACCAGAACCAACTTCCATTAAAAGCAAAGGACAACTGAAACTGATTTTCTAAACCTGATCACAAGTCTTAATTTCAGATTCTTTGCCATTGCTTCTGAAAACACATTCTAAACACCTTATAAAAAGTTCAATATAGTAGTTATAAAGAAAAAGAAGTGATATCTTTAAAAATCCGTGCACCTCAAATGAAGTAATACTAACATAGATAACCTGAAGAAAATTTTTGGCCTTACTTGGATGCTGCATCCAGGAGCTCATCCTGTAATTTCTTTAGTTCTTCCATGTCCTCCAGCCTCCGGTTCCAACGCAAGTCCGCTCTCTTGAAAAGCCAAAGATGAAAAACAGGTTTATCAGCAAAAAAGACAGTGGAACATGACAGATAATCACAAGATGTTTAATACAATCACCTTGGAAAGAACACCAAGTCCAGAGCATGGAGCATCCAGCAAAACTTTATTGCATTTAAGTGGTTTGCTATCCTAGAATTTCAATAGAAAGCCAACTCATTATAAATAATATAATAAGCAGATTCTGAGCTTTGTAATAATATAAGTTTAAGAACTTACAGGTAAGGCACGAAGATCAGAATGGATAGTGGTAATGACACCATCAACTTGGTGCATTTTTGCTGTCTCTTTAAGAATTCTTAATCTACCACGATTTACATCAACTGCAAACACCATTCCTGTAAAAAAATAATCTCTCCTTAACACTCACTTTGCTGGGTGTAGAGAAACTTATAATTCAACATCTTAGCAAGTCAGATCATGGAAACTAACACACCGTCTAACAGCTTATATGACAAAGGAAATTAACTTCTTTAAGCAGCTAGCATTAACTGTCAGATAGTAAAGTTTAATATTTAGGGCATGTAAATGGGAGAAAATTTGAACTACTCTCACAGATATAAAGAGATGATGCAAATCATTTCGACTGCCAGGGACAAAGAGCTAACTTAAGGAAAATGATTAAAATTCCTCAGGATGGATCTCTTTTAAGGACAACAAAATTAAGAAAAAAGTTTATCAGAGTCTCTAAACCCAAAGAGATCCGACATGATTTTCCATCTCTTTTTCTTTAGAGCTAATAATACCTTGACCATGTAAATGAGAGGCCATGTACAGAGTCTTTCCTCCAGGAGCAGCACAACAATCAATGATAATTTCACCAGGCTGAGGATCCACAACAGCGACTACCAGACCTGCAATGGAGAATGTGTGATCCATTGTATGAGGATATAGCCTTGTATAAATTCTTTTCAAAGAAAGAAAAAACAAAGTTGAAATTTTCTCTTTCTTAATCAACAAATCAGGTCACACACATATCCTATCAAGTTTGACCCCAAAAAAAGGGTGTATCCTATTGAGCAAAAAGAAATCCTGTGCAAAATCTACAAACCTACTCATAAATAAACATGAACGTTAACAGTTGATTATTTCTAGTAGATTATCAAAACACAGCAAAGGCCAGTGTTCCAAAACAAAAGAAGTCATCCCTTATAAGAGATAAGATGAAAAGTTGACCTGCACTCTCATCCTGAACCGAACATAAACCCTTCCTCAGCAGACCAGCATGAATGACAATCTGTAAGAAAAAAAGTACCAATAGTCATGAACCCGAAGAGCACAAGTCCAATGTCACCCATATGAAAAGAAGGGAGAAAAAGGAGCAGGAGGGAGTAGACACCCACAGCAGACAGCTAAGGCAAAATTAACACTATCTAAAACTTTTAGGTTATTGCCTAAGGTAGAAAGCATGTAACATACAAAGTCCTTGCCCATCAACCATCAATTGGAAGCAAGATGTTTCCATTCTCATCTAATCTCTACCTACCTCATTTTTTTTGGGTATAATCATTTGGTATCCAGTATTATCAAGTTAAATTTGAGCATTGTTGGACCCAAATGAAGGCAGCTCTCTCAACATAGCTTTTTCTATCCATAAGGTTTGAACTTGAAACCTTACTTATAAGTAAGTATTAAGTCCCTTACCATTTAACTCAACCGTTATTGGTCTGCGCCTACTTCATTTATTCCACCTCTCACCAGATTTTCTCCTCTTATCAGTTTATGGCTCCATAGAAAGTTATTATCCCAGTTAGGAAAGCCAAAGATGAAAACAAGCCTATAATCAACTTATGATCTCATTTTCATACCTGTAACCCAGTTTTGATACGAACAAATTCATCCAAATGCAATGAAAGCTTGTGTGGGACCTGAAGTTCAATAAAAGAGACTTAAACTAGGAAGTAACACAAGGAACAGTAGATAAATTACCAGTATAATATGAAGATGTATCACAAAGACACATTAGTCACACCCTTCCAAAGAAATACAAGGAAGCAGAAATTCAAAATTTTAGTAAGAGATCTAAAAGTAGAAAAAGATTATGATGATTATAATTCTAAGCAGAAGGTAGCACAGCATGGAATCATGGAGCATTATAGCACCTTCAATGCATTAAGCTGTGCCACAAGGTCAACTCTTGAAAAACTTCTTGCATGGTTTGCCCTGAAATTAGCACAACATTGAGCTTGAATTCTTCATTTTCTCTGTAATAAGCCTTGTATTATTTTGGGTGAAGCAGAACAATAGGAAGAAGCATTCGCTAACCTTAAGCTGAAACTGGGTTCACTGTTGTTCCAGATCATCAATTTGATGGCTTCTTCCTGCCCAAGATACCTTGTCCATCTTCTTACCATCCACTAGGAATGAAGTCATTAAGTAAATTTAGCATCCTTTTCTGAGACTAACACACTGTTTATATTGTTAATTTCATTAAGATATATATATATATATTTCTCTATTGAAACAACTACACTCACCCACCCACCCACCTAAGATGGTAACTTGCCATCGGTGAGACTTGATTTCACGATCTCCCTCCACTCAGGGAGTACTAGTGCCACTAGGCCACTGGCATTAAGATATTTATTTAGATACACATTAAACTTTAATCTTCATCGTGATAACTAAAGTTCTGTATTAAGGAAACCCCACCCTCCCCTCCCCCCTCCCACCAAAAAAAAAAAAAACAGTTAACTATTGACTTAAGTTGTATGGGAGAGGAAGCAGCACTCAAACTGTTTAGTTTCTCAAAACATGTACTATTTGATAAAACCAAACATATTCAGATAGTAATAATGATCCATTTAGAAAGCAAGAATAGCATAAACTTGGGCAAACAATGCTTCGAGCATATTCAAAATTTCTTCGTGAAGTACAGAGATATTGTGCATATCCTATGCCAATATACCTCTTCCAGATGATATAAACAAAAAGCAAGAAGAAGGGGAACTCCAATTAAATGTATGGTGAATAGCTTTTAATGTGTAGGGTAAAGTTGCATACATAAAATACTCAAAATTAATCCATTGATACTGAGAACTAGTAATACTGCTTTTATTGTGTAGGGTAAAGTTGCATAACATGAAATACTCAAAATGAATCTAGTGATACTGAGAACTGGTAATAATGCTTTCCGGGAAAGAAAGTCCTTTCATTTGTTATAAGCTACTGATTTCCAACTCTAGACTTTTTCCAAATTAGAACCATGAGTGATGCAAAGAAAGAGAGAGAATTTACAAACTCACAACAGGATGTGAGTACAAAGTAGCAAGAGCACGCGCTTGAGCACGATCATCGCCCTCCACTTTGGGCAAAGAAAGAGCTTCATTTTCCTGCAAGCCAAATATTATCTAAGTTAATAAATTCTTCACAATTGTCTAGTCATAACATCATGAATAACCCAGCAGAGAGAAGACCTTAAGCACCACAAGCTTTCGAAGGATTCCATTGACCATGTTGCCAGCACCAGGTCTGAGAGCAACTTTGGCAAGCCTCACATTCTGCATTCCACATAACAGGTGTGACAGAAAGATTAAATGAAAAAGGAAAGTGGAAAAATAGAAAGAAAAAGGACTAAACCAACAATGCCTAGAGCAAATCAAGAGGATATATATAATGGTTTCAAGATATAAAATACTTCCAGGTCAGAATCAAACCCTAAAAAGATCAGATGTCATACTAATTACTAACAAAAACTTATAGCCAACGCACTCATCACCAATTTTTTGCAAGAAAAAGTGGTAATAACCAATGCCGTACACTAAAACTATTTTTTTTTTCCAGATGATAAATGGGGTCAAGAACGACCCAACTAAAACTGAATTTTACCTTGAAATGCTAATTGATTTTACGTCCACAAAATTGATTGTTCATTAAAATAAAATACAAACTGACTTTTAAACCAATAATGAATATGTAATTATAAAAATATCTCTTACGGCAGTAGATTACATCAGAAAATTTTGAAAATTCAACAAATAAGAATCCTTTTAAACTGGATGTCTATTTACTTCCTGATATCTGCTCAAGCAACAAACTAATTAATTCCCCAAGGAAAAAATACATATATGAGCAAATAAAATACCTCATCTACAACAGCATAATGTGGCATATCTAACTTGACTATCTCATAGAAGCCAATCCGTAGAATCTGAGAATAAACAAAGCACCAAGATTAGTAATCAGGTGTTCAAAGAGTAAAAGACCCCAAAATAAAGGATGATAACACAGGGCAACTTTCTGTGTTTTCATTTGACAAATTTCATGGTTTCACCCACATAAGCCATAATTAAAACTTTTCTTCTCTATCCCTTTTACTTGTATAACTATTTCATATAATAGATGACTAATGCAAACATGTTTATGAGAATTACAGAACCGTAAATCACCTGTAACAGTAGAGGTTCCATGCTAGCTATATCTTTATCATGACTTATTGAACTAATCAAATGATCAAGATATCTTCTCCAACGAATTGTGCCCCCTACAATGTCTGTAACCTTAGTTGAAAAACAAAACAAGAAAATAAAAAATCAATACAGTGACTCTTGAATGCTGCAGGACAGAAAAGGAAGTTAATGGGTCCACAATTGTAACTGTTTTGGGTAGGTTTAAAAAATAATTGACCTCTTTCAGTCTAATTACTAAGTAGTATTCAATGCACAGTACTAAAACCAGAGAATGAAGTGAAAGTTATAACCAGCCTGAGATCTTGATCATTTAACTCCCGGGTGCGGAAGCCAAGCGTTCTTTCAACATATGCCATCTCGTTGTCACCCGAGCCTTTCCCTTTCTCATTGAGAAGGTCAGCAAAAGCACCCCCAAGCTCTATCCTCATCAACCTAACCGCTGACACTACACAAGGGAAATAAAATTGAAACAGGATGAATCCAATGAACAAATGACAATCTCCTTAAGCAGCAAGACTTTTGCTAAATTGTACAGCCCAATGGTATCAGAACACAGACAAAGAGATTGAAAGACACTTATACCTGCTCTGTGAGGAGAAACCTCTAAATTCAGCTTCTGGGTTTTGAGCAAGCGAATGGCAGAACCTGAAGTTCAGTCAATTTCAGTATCAATAAAGCTATAGAAGCAGTAAAGCAGAACATTTCAGTGAAACCATAATTCCCATTCACTAAATAGAACCTAGTATCCAAAACCATGTTGAATGACGTTTTCATGGAACTTGAACTACCTTTTCTAGTTGTGGAAATGGATATCCGTGACCCGCGCGCTGACTCGACAAGCTTCAGGGCCTTAGAAGAAGAAGCTGAAATTTTGTGTGGTTCTACAAGGAAAGGAAGGCCGAGGCATAGCAATTGCGCCATTGATTTTTTAGCTTCTATCTTCTCGCCCCCACTGCTGATGACATGGATTTTACGGATAAAATTACTAGCTTTTGCTTTGGGTCAACCTCAGTCCATGATTCTGATATTCCAGAATTGTGTGTTTTTTTTAATAGGGAATACAATTTGCTGATTGAGCTTACAGTTAGTCCAAATACAGTTAGGCGAATTGCTGAAAAACTGGAGAGTATGAAATAAAAAAAGGAGACACAGAAAGTTTACCAAAAAAAAAACAGAGAGAGAGACAGAGAAAGAACTACACAACTAGGCATTATCTCCAAACTTAATTTTGTGCTTTAACAACATTATCATTTATCAATATCAATTAAGTATCAGTTTATCATGTAGTTTAGTATAGTTTAGAAATTATGTTATTTCATGTATAATCACAAATGTAAGAGAATGTTAGTAATTAATCTAATACTTAGTTTTTGTGAGGGCTATACTGGTTGAGTCCGCTCACCATATGAGATTAAATTTGACCTAATCATTAAAAAAAATAAAAAAATTAATTTTATTTGGAAAATACAATTATATTTTCATCCAAAATATATTTTGTTAAAAAATAATATTAAATTAAAAGTAATATTTTCTGAAATTATTAATACTCATACCCTACATTATTTTTACATAATATTAAAAATAAAAAGAGTCTAAAATTTTAAATGATTAAAAGGCTGACATCTGAAGAATATTTATAATAATGATAAAATCAACTTATTGATATTGATAGGCTGTGCAATATCATCTTAAAAAAATGTGCAGCAGGTTCGGTATTAGGTGGCAATGATGGTGATTGGATTCAGTGGATTGCTTGCTGGAACTGCTAGCTGGATTGCATGCAGTGTTGTTCAAGCTGAATCATGGGGTGTTGTTAATGGGCTAAACCTTGCTTGGAACTAGGGTGCTCATTGGTTGAATCGGGCCGGGTTTCACCCCTGTTCAATGCTCAACTCAAAATATGTCAAATCAATACTAGACTATTTTAATACTATATATTTTTTTATAAAAAATTATTTAATAATAAAAAATATATTTATTTATATTTAAAAATATATTTTTTAAAAAAATAAAATTATTCAAAATTTATGAATATTTAACACAAATATATATAATTTTTACATAAATATTAAGTTAAAAAATTAATTTAAAATTTAAAAAAATTTGAAACATTAAAATTTTAAAAAGTTTTCATAATATTTACATAATAAATGTATTATATTATATACATAAAAATAAAAATTCTATAAAAATTAATTAAAATATATAAAATAATTATAAACAAATTAAAATATATATATGTGCCGGGTCGGGTCAGGGTTAGAGTGCCTGATCTTAACCCCGGCCCAACCAGGTTGGCCAGAAGTGGCAGGGTTGGACCGGACCAACCGGACACCGGACCAAATTATTTAGTCCTACTTAGAACCATGGATATTATGGGAAGGTTAAGCTGGAAATTGACGGCAAGAATGTGGTTAGGCTCTTAACTGGTGAGATTGCAAAAAGAAATGAGAAATTTCGTTTATTAAGGCACATCAAAGATCTTTTACACACAAACTGGACTATTGAAATCTCCCGTGTTTATAGAGAAACCAACAGGGCTGCTGATATAATATCGAAGCATGCATTCAACTTAATCAGCCAAATTGCCAGCTATAAGGACTCAATTAGTCACTAATCTTAATGGCCAAAAATAGATAAGAAAAAAGGTCTCAAATATTAAGGAATCAGTTACTATAGTTAACTATTTTCTTCCAGTAATTCACCTATTTTTTGGTCTAGCCTTGAATTCACTTGATGGGCTTCTTAACTAATCAGACTTCATGTAATATACTCGCTCTGATTCAGAATATAAAAAATAAATAATTATATTACTAAAATTAAGAAAGCAATCACATATCCTAAATATGTCACAAAAGAATATTTTTTTTCTGCAATGCTCTCATTTAATTATTCTTGTAAATCAAAATTGTTGATAAATCTCTTTCTCATTTAATTCTTATCGTAAAAATAACTCTACTTTAATCACGGATAAAATTAGAAAAAATACATTAATTAATCAGATAAAACTTATTTATTTTTTATATTTTAAAAAATAAAAAAACATCTCCTATATTCTAGGACGGAGGAAGTATATAGAGCCACTTATAGTTATCACTGAAATAGCAATAACAGCGGCATAATCATTTGAAATCATAGCAATAATGATAACAACAATTACAAGTCAAATGTTTATCACAATCAAAGCTTTTCTTTATATATATATATATATTTATTCATTTATTTGATTATATTAGATTTAAGCATTATCAGATCTAAATGGATAAGTGTTGCTAACTAGTTAGACGCTAAAAAAAAAATCTATGAATGTACTTAAAAGAAGCAACCAATCTTTTTTTTTTTATATATAATAAAAATGCTATGGATGAATCATATGTAAAGAGAAGAAATAGAACCTAGAGAGAGTTCTGCATATCAAAATCAATGACTCCCTTACAACTTAAAAGAGAATTAGTAAAAGTCGAAAAAAGAATATTGGGATTATGAACTGACATAGCAATCCAATTCACACACTTTATTGACTTCCTGATAAATGTGATCAGGACTAACATTCCAACCTTTAGAAAATCATATGTCCTTGACACAAAATTGGTCAAGAGTTGAACCTAATTGGTTATATTTTTCTTTAATTTTTTCATTTTACCTATTTTTTTTTATCCAATTCATAAAACACATTCTATTATATTTTTTTAAGTGTTAAGAGATCAAAATATAATTTAAAAATATATTTAATATAATTTCAACTAAACTTAAGAAATTAGTTGAATTAATTAAAAAAATATTTGTTTACAATTTCAAGATGTTGCATGGACAAAAAAAGATACTAAAATGGCTGCAATTGATTTGGTATTTTATAATAAAAAGTCACTGAAAATTTTATCAAATTGAACAAAAAAAAAATCTTATGATTTAAGCGAGTAAGTGATAAATCCAATAATGCCAGTCTATATTGACCGTTTTATGTAATGTGTATGATTAATATTTCTTTACAAAACAAACCTCTTTCATTCCACATATTATTCGCATGCAAATCCCAATTCCTCTCACAGGCTGGCCTTGAAGAAAATTTGGAATCGACTTATAATATCTATACATACATGTGTGTGTGTAAATATATATATCTATCTCCAAATTCCAACATTGCATTGCAATCCATGAAACGCCTAGGAGGACGTGGGAGACTGTAATCATTTTTAGAAAAAAGAAACAAAAAATTATAAAATATCCATATTTTTGGCCACTTAAATATGATCCATGATTACTATAATAATAATAAATTATTTTGTAAAAGAAAAAATTTCAAGATATTTTTGAAATGTTTATTATCATACTTTTTTTTTAATAATCATCAATATATTATATAAAATCTACATAAAATTACACTATTCATAAATTATGAAAAATATGACTTGTTTGGACTGAATATGGGCTCATAGTCTAATTTAGTGGTTTTGTTTGACGAACAATTAGTTTAACTACAAATACTTCTATTATAGTAATTTTTTTAATATAGCTATTTGATTCAATATTATCAAATCAAATTCAAATTTTATTAAATAAAAAATAAGGTAGTTCTTCTAACATTTTTTTTTTAATATTTTAGCCAGTAACATGTTTTTTTAATTTATTTATAAGCTTTAAATCCATGTTGATCACAAAAAAAATTAAGTTCCTTTCACTCAACCCAACTATCATTAAAAAAAATTTATATAATTTTATTTTTACTTAAATTTGATTTTTTTTAGTGTTGTAAGAATTTTCATGCAAATTATAACACAATAATGATGATAAAAATATGATAACTTTTATAAAAGAAAATGTTGAAAAAATAAAAAAAATTCTAGTTATAAATTTTTTATGGCCTGAATTTCAAAATTTATTATTTAATGAAAACTGATATGTACAGGCTGCACCAGAAGTGAGCCCCAAGGCGCCTCACCTTCCAAGAAAAGAAAATTAAAGCGTCGTCGATGATTGCCGTTTGCCAGCTCATCAATTCCGTTATTTTTTAACCCCCCTCGATATCTGTCACCTCCCCTGCTGACGCTGGCTTAAACGGCAGATTTCCATCTTTCCGTTCCCGTTCAACACATCACGACGTTCTTGCCTAGAAAAGAAGAAGAACAACATAACGACGTTTCCTTAAAACCGTTCAACACTCCAAAACTCCGTCGGGACAGGCCCATTTTTTGGCCCAAACTTACACAAATGTATTTGTCACCCGTCACAGTGCCTTCCTCGCCCACTCTCTCCCCCTCTCTGAATTTTCTCCCATTTTCCTTTTATATATTGCCATTTCGAACTCCTTTTTCCTTCACCGGAAAAGCTTTTCTCTCCAGGATTAATGTCGGTATGTGGAATCTCTTCAATTACCACTATTTCTTTCCCTCTTCTTTGGAATATATATTGATATGTTGATATGATTTCCTTTCTGATTGTTGCATTTGTGTTGTTCCTTTGCATACGATTTCTGATCGATGATTCATGTTCAATTTTTTAGTAGTTTGCTTAGGTTTTCCGTCATATATGTATTGTGTCCTTTTCGTTTAAATGATGTTTTGATTTATTTATAGGTTTGATTTGTTTATTTTTTATTTCTGGTTTTTCGTAATAGGATCCTTTTTCCATTATTTGAATTTTAGTTGCAAGACGTCGATGATCAGGCCTGAGCTCTGAATTTCTATATATATATTTTAACTTGGTGTGGCTGCGTTGAATATGTAACTTCTTCTATTGTCGAAGTTGCTCTTATTACTGAACTAATTTTCCTATGATGTACGTGTTGCAACATGGTCATGTGATTCATGGAGCAATTTTATGCTGTCGAATTCCGCTTCATGCTTAAGATTTTTTAACATTTTGTTTATTGGTTATGATTCTCTTGAGAAGCTGTATCAGTTTGCCCAAGGCACTCCATTGCGATAAGAGTTTTGATCTGATGGACTGATACTCCATTAAAAAAATACGAAAGATCATAGCTTCTTCTAATCAGCAAGGTCACACCACGTTTTGAATATATTTTGCTGAATTGACAATGTGTAGTGACAGAATAAATTATTCTTGGAATGCTGCTTTTCAACATATGGAATTCAAATGAATTTAATTTAATTTACTTCACCTAGTTCATTTTTTGTTATTCATGTTAGATGGGGACTTGAGGTTTATAGAAGTAAATTTAAATATTCAATTTAATTTTAAGATTTTATTGTAGGATAATCATATGTTTTAAGATTTTATTTGTGATAATTGTCTCTTCTTCCTTATTTGTGGGTGAACTCTAGAGTTCTTATCTGTTTGATTTGAGATCAGCATACTATTTTTCCTGCTGCTGCTTTCACAGTTTTGATGTCTTTAAAAAGGGGAAAAATTGGGGTTCTAATGTTTTAACTTTGTTTGCTTGTAACTAAAATCTCTGTTAGATCAGGCATTTCTAGTAATTATATGTTTGCTTTTTTACTAATATTTTAGAATCCTCTGTTCCAAGATAGAGACAAGTTTTTAAAGGTTTGTTCTAATCTGACAATGATAATTGCTTTAATCCAGATATCATCGAACAATTCATCACAATTTTGTTGATTAGCTTCATTTTTCTATGTTAGTGGTCTTCAAAATGTTTGGAAGTGGCAAAAAAATTTTTTTTTTTCTTACTTTTAGTTTCAATTGGAAGGAATTATTGGGACTGGAATTTTATTGGATAATACTTTAAAAATGTGTGGCCATGCTGTCATGTAAAGTTTGTGAGATGAGCAATCATTTTATAGTCTGTGGCTTAGTTTGCCATTCATAAAAAATGTGTAGGATTTACATGTGGTTGTTTTCTTTTTTATAAATAAAATCAATTGTTATTGGTCGTATTGTGCAATAACTTGGCTCAGAGTTTTGTTTAAGATAACAGAATCATCACCAGGGTTATGGTTGGAAACTAAATGATTTTAGATTCCACATCCTGAGAAGATTGGAAAAATTTTAATTCATTCCTCATCTGGATAAAATAGCTAAATGTGGTTTGCTATGTAAGATTTCATCTTTCCATGAATAAATCTCACGTTCCATAGTTGAGTATGATCGTAATGACCTTGACACACTCTACTCTGCAGAGTAGAACTTTTGTTTTATGTAAAATCCTTTGATGAATTGTTATGGAAGTTGGTTGTATGAAGCATACAGTTATAAGAGTTCAGTCCTTTTTAGTTGCTCTGTAGTATTTACCATTACTAGTTCTTTACTGTTTGACTCATAGTTATTTTAGTTCTTTCGAAAACCTAATTTGCTGGCAGGCATCCTTGCCATTAAAATTATTTCTAGAAAATTTCTAATTTATCAAGTGCGTAAGGGTAATAAGGATAACTGTTCTGCTTTTGTAGTTTGTAGTTTAATGCTTACTAATCTGATTATCCCTCAGGAAAAGGGTCGGCCACTACCAAAATTTGGTGAATGGGATGTCAATGATCCTGCTTCAGCTGAAGGGTTCACCGTGATCTTTAACAAGGCTAGGGATGAGAAAAAGACAGGTGGCAAACCTGAGTCACCAGGAAAGGCTGATCCTCAAAGTAGGCCTGCAGTAGATCCTGCCAAAACTCAGAGTGTAAGATGTTCTTGATTGATTCTCACTTTCTCAACAAACAATGGTCATAGTCTTAACACATAATGAGGTTTTATTTTTCTAAATTGTTTTTTCTTAACTCATTCAAGTTATTGAACAAGATACATTTTGTCCTCTTGAAGAGGCTAGTTTGATTAGATGAAACGTTTTAGGCTTTCATGAAATCATGAATGCTGATTGTATTTATTATTTATATGTTTGTTTGTTTGTATTCATGCATGTGCTTGAGAAACAGGATAATAGTCGAAGTGATCTATTGTATATTTTGACAGAGAGGATAGTTAGGACCCAAGCCTTTGCACTTTGCCAACTGGATCCAAGATCTGTTGTTGAAACAGTGATATATAGGTTATATCCTCTACAGTTTTTTTGGCCGGTACAGTTCATGTCTACAGTAGATCTCTATGCTTTTACATTTTTGTTGAGGTTCACATCCTGGATTTTGTTGCATTTGAATTTGAGATATAATTTGGTCCATTATAATAAACTGTGGTTTGGCTGAAGGTGAAAAGTGTCAAAATCCATAAGAAAAGAAAGGACGATTTTGTCTGCTGAACTTTCTAATTTTTTGTCGCTCTGTTTACCTGATCTAGTCCTGGGGTCACTTGTTTGACCTTTCTCTTAAACTTCTTCTGCTTCTTAATGCCTGTGGTGCATGCTTCACCTGTTATCCTTGCCCTTTTTCTTCTTTTATTCCTCCTTTTCTTGGGGGAGGGTTGGGGGCTGATCACTTTTCGTTATTGCAGTTTATTTAGCTAGAGTTTAGATAATGGAATGAAAAGAACTAATTATTAAACTGCCTCCATGCACTCACCTTTCCCCTTCTTGAATGATTCCCTTGATTTTCAGAAAAAATGGTTCTGCTGCATGCAACCTCCTGCGGAGTCGTAGCAATCGTTGCCCTGGTGTAAAAGCTTGAACAGAAGAAAATATTTGTGTAACTAGCTCACCCCTAAATTATCTCAAACATAGGAGCGTTAGATCCGTAAGTGAATTCTGCTGGAGTTTAAGATTATGTGCTACAATACTGAGTCAGAGTTTGGGGTGCGCAAAGAAGACAGACTATTATTATTTGTATGTATGTGTATCAATGTTGTGGTTTATTGTTAGAAGCCCAGATTGTTTGCTGTTTTGCCTCTTCTTGTGCTATGAACTATAGAGAACTTTTTACCTGGCACCTCTTATTACTGTACCATCAAGCGAGATCTTATTTTATTTTATGAACTGATTTTATTTCTTTTATACCCTTGGTTTTGTTGCCTGCATAAAGCTTACACTTTTTATACCTCTCGTTCTTACCTTGTTACTGTCATTATTGGTTGTCATTAGCTGGCAGTTCTTTCCCAGTTCATATTCAAACTGGGGAAATAGATTTTTTTGGGGGTCACTAAGGGGATTTTTCCCCCCCAAATCATCATCATTAATATATTTCAATATATTAGTAAAATTTATTAAAAACTGTAGGAGGCTTATGAATAGTACTCAGCTTAGGTTAGTTAATGGCTGGAAATTAATGATAGAGGGTAGAGAGTTATTAGAAGAAAAAAGAAAAAAAATAATGGGTAGAGAAGTTCAGTTAATAAAATTATATAAACTGTGAAAATATCTAAAAAGGAAAACTAAAAAAGTGGGTGAGCGCTGTTGTAATTAATTTAAAAAATCTAATAAGTTAGAGAGAGAGAGAGAGAGAGAGAGAGAGAGGCGGGGTTGTATTATGAATCTCGAAATATTTCCATGGGCGATATTGAACATGGAAAGCACCGCTAAAGGGACTCTTTACAATGTTGGTCCATGAATTGATTTCTTGTCTATAATTAAAATTCTAAAAAGCACCACTAATCATCTTGCTCAGTGATATGGCTGATTTCTTGTCTAAATTAAATCAGTTTAACTGCAATGCTTGATATGGCAGATTTTTCTATGTACAAAAGTACGAATACAAATTTAGACAATAATGTAAAGCCCGCAACATCATCTGTAAGAATACAACACAAATCTGCTGGAGGTCATCCAAATGGTGCAATCCTAGGCGATAGCTGAGGAGAGTCAATTTATTGTTAAAATTGTTTTAGTTATTTTTTATTTTATACTGGTTTTAAATCAATTTATACAAAAACTTTTACTATATTAGTAAAATATCAGTATATTGTATTGTATTTTATAATATAATGACTGAATTTTTTGGTCCCTTGATAGAAAATTGTCTAATGTGATTATAATGTCCGATAATGTGCTGCCGACTATCATTTGGTTCAGTATGGTTCAAACATGAATACCATCAAACATTAATAGCTCCATAGCATTGGCAGATGTCCAAAACTTTGGTTTTACATTATATTGTAAATTTGGTTTCATGTATAAACCCATTGCAAATGGTTGCAATACTTTGATTGTTTCCATAATGTTGCTATTACCAGTTAAATTATCATCATTTGGATACTAATATATTATAAATCTTCTCTATTATTTTGAGTTGTTATTTATATAATTAAAAATTATAGTATATTATTCAAATATAATCATATGATAAAAGTATTTATGTAATGAAACTTAGTGGTAAAACTTGCCACCCTTTGTATTCTACCTAATTCAATTCAGAATAGTCTGAATCCTAATAATTTTTTCAAATGAAATGGGATAAATTCAGAATATCGGCTACATACAAAAAAATTATTTATATAATAAAAATATTAATCATCCATTAAATGCATGGGTAAAAAATCTGGTTAAATAAAATGATGAAGTGGTGAAAAATAATTTATTTGGGGCCACGGGAAAACTACCAGTGATCATGCACATAGTAGCATATTTTGAAATTTGGTAATTAACAACGGGAATTATTGATTTCTTTTTAGGTGAGAAACGGGAATTATTGATTCTCTCTTCTTGTGTTGGACGATTCTTATGGGCCTATGGGTACTGGACACTTTGAACCTTGAAGGCCATGTTAGAAGGAGTAAAACCATTGCCCAACAGAGATCCTACTTCAACTGAGTTCAACATAGTATTTCCAGAAATTAAGCTATCCAATTTTCCAATACCTACACACCTCAACTAATCTTCCAATCAAATTGTAAATCAATATAAAGGGAAAATATCCCCTTAATTAAAAATAACTAAAAGATATCACAGGGCTACAGTACAAATTTCCCTTTTTCTAGTCAATATGGCAAATGTATTGATGAATATTGTAATGATATATATATTTTGGGGAGCACCAATATATTTTCTAGTCAAGAACATAATACTAATCTCTTCAATGTGTAGAGATTACTAAAATAGATTTTATCTCTCTTAACAAGACATTTTTCATATCTATAGCTAGTAATCAAATACAAAATAACATATGTAAGAGACTCAACTATTTATCAACTATGTGTGCATGTGAGGTATATATTTCGTTACTCATTACAACATTGACCAAATTGACAAAATTTAGTAAGAAGATTATTTTAAATAATTATGAATGGTCCAAATTAATTAAACGATTAAATTTTTACTTGAAATAATGATCTTTTTTGGTCGTAACATGAGGAGATTCGTACACTTGGGTAATCATGTATATAATTACATACTTTGCCGCACACTCATTCAATAATTCTATCTTAAATCAATTTTCATGAAGATGAAAATAATGAATACTTAGTCATTTAGTGATTTTTAATGTAGTTGCTCCAGAAAAAAAAAGTGATTTTTAATTTCACTTTGCTTTTATGTAAGTAAGAAAAAAATTTTATAATCACTTGTTCATTACTCCGGGAAAAAATCAATCTGAGTATTCTATCAAAAAAAAAATCAATCTGAGTAAATTAAGGCAAGAAAGCAAAACAAATTGAGTAAAGGCGAGTCTTGTCAAGAGAGTGAACGCAGAAAAGGTTCCAAACTTTTTCCTTTTTTTTTTTTTTTTTGCAATCTTTGCTGTGATGGTGAAGCCTGAATATGAAGGAATCCCTAGAACGATCGAGGAGTTTCAAGGTGGTATCCATAAAAGCAAATAATTAAGAGCTACTTCTCTTGTATAACCACATTCATTGTTCATTCTACCAAGCTTGGAGTGTGCCTCCGGAACTCAAAACACTCCAACAAGGTGTTGGGTTCAATTTTTGTATAGGAAGAAAATTGCCACTCGAAGAGCTCTATAATTATATAATCTCACTTAGGTTAATTTGAATTAATCGAAACCCAATATAAAACCATTTCAGGAGACTTTACTTTTCTGCTGCACATAACTGTGCGTAACAGCGATGAGTCACATTTCTCTCTCTAAGCTGCACAATGCGTAGCAGAGAGCTACATAACGGACAAGAGTGGATCAGTGGGGGCATCCTCAATAATGCAAAGGGCGTTTTGTTGTGTGGGGTAGGTGGGCCCAGCAATGACGTGCCTGCGCACCTATAGAAATGTGGCTCTTCCTAAAATCAAGAAGTACATAAAGAAGAAAAAAACAAAAAACTCCAACAAATTGCAAATGGTCCCCATAAGTATTCTTTACATCTACTAAAAGCATCAACCATGGGTTTGAGATCTGACTAAACAATCCACTAATACAATTCATTTTGGTCATCCATTCATTTTCATAAGCGCAAAATATATATGCATTTGCTATAACATATTAATGACACATATAGATGTTTGACCTTATATATTATGGATGAGTTTTCAAATGTCATACACACACACACACATTAAAATTGTCAAGTTTTAGACTTATTTGTTTGGCATGAAAAATTTTAAACTTGAATCCCTACAAAAATTGCAAAATTCACTCACTAGCCTCCTCATGATCTAAGTGTTGTGTTAATTGAAAGAAATTTATTAGGGATTTTATTTTTATATTATATCATGAGGGTTTAAATCCTAATTAATTACTACATACCCATATTCCATTTCACCCTTGCCACATAGAAAAAATTAAAGGAAGGAAAATTAAACTATATTTAATTTCAATAAACTAGTGTCAGAAAAATTGAATTGTAATTTTTATGCGATGGCGTGCGAAAAAGGGAGTTTTATTCTTCTTCTTCTTTTTTTTAATATTACATGATGCCAAATTCATCTTTTAATCTTGGGGGAATTTTATTCTAAAAATTTTATTCCATTAATAGTCAAATACAAAAACCAAACCAAGTTTATTACAACATTTCATCAACTTTTTCTGACACATCAAACATACTTTTGACTCCAAAATTTTTTTTTCCATTGAGAGCTCATTCTCTTTTATTCCTACTCCAAATTCATCAAAAATCCTTATAGTGCACTAAACTAACCCAAAGTTTAGTGCAAAGCTTTGAAGAGGACACATGCACCTAAAGCAAATATTGTAGATTTAATGGCAACAGAGGTAGGCAATCTTCCCTTATCCTTCCTAAAGAAAAGGCCTCCGTATATAGGCATGTTGATGAGAACAAGAGCCCCACATAATATAACTTGCAAGAACATGTTCTCCAAAACCCTAATAAAGCCACCTTCACTTATAACTGCATCCTTCAACAATCCCAGCAGGCAAAACAGATTGATCAAAGCAAGTGTTGCCAAGAGAGTGAACATAGGAGAAGAGCCTCCAAACTCCATAACTTCTTTCTCATAGCGTTTGGTAGCATCTTCGTCTGAAAATTTAGCTGTGACTGCAAAGCCTTGAGGTAAAGGAAACCTAATAAGCTTCAAGAAGATCTCCACGAAAGAAAAGAAGTAAGAGCTTGCTCTCTTGTAAAGCCATATTCTTTCTTCATTCCACCATCCCAGGAGTGTGCCTCCAGAACTCAAAAACTCAAACAAGTGGTAACTGTATGCCGCAAGTACTACATATGCGAAAGGTATGAGCCATGGGCTTGATGTCTGATTTAACAATCCACCAACACAATAGATTTTGGTCATACATTAGTTATTTTAAGGGCAAATATATATATTTGTTATAAGAAAAGTCACTTATAGACTTACACATTTTGCAAATACTAAATTAGGGTAAGTGGAGATGATACCTGAGGAAACAAGGGAACGCCCTTGAGTAGACAAAGCGAAGGGATGATGCAGTAATAGAGAATTGCCAAGGACTTAGGTGGCCAAAAACCATAGACGCAATATACCATTTGGGTGCCTATACTTACTTTGCCAAAAGCATACCAAATTGGACTTAACCTTGTGAACAGAATGTCAAAGTCTCCCTCAGCCCATCTCTTCTGTTGATCCAGTGTTTGATCCAACGTGGTTAGAGGTGCTCCTAAGAATGCCTTCTTTTTCGGGTTGTAATACACTGATTTAAACCCTCTGGTATGCATAGATAATCCTGTTAAGACATCCTCCGCCACAGTCCCATATAGTATCCCAATCTACACTCAAATTCTTATTTATTATCAGTATTTGTGAATTCTGTTAGAAATTGCATACATAAAGATAGATAGATAGAGACCTCTGTTCCCCACGGTGTGTTTTGTTCATAGGTGCAGCTAGCAACAGCCTTTGATTCATGTTCTAGCTGGGGCAAGCTTGCTTCCAAGAGGTGGTCATCATCATTGTCCCAGTCAATAATATTGTGTTGATCATTGAACTTCTTCCCAAGAAGAATATCTCTCCGGAAGTAAACTCCTGTTCCAATACATATTGGGCCCCCACAACCATCGGCACTATGGAATTCCTGGTTCACATACACAAATCAACTCATCAAGGTTATGAAAAATAAGATATAATATTCTAGGGGAAAAAAGGTGACATGATACAAGAAATGCGAGCCCTACCTAACTTGTTTGGGCAAAGGCCTAGACAATCTCTTTTTATACAAGTGCCAAAAAAAAAAAGTTTAAAATTCAACATTGAAAATTTTTTAAATATTTTATTAAGTGAATCTTTTTCGTTGGTGCAAAAAGGGAAGGAAAGTGAAGGAGAAAAGGGAAAAAGATAATTTGGTACTCACAACTGGAAATATTCTCTTCCAAGGATCCAATTTAAAAATTGAGTAGTCTTATAGACTGAATTTTCAACTCTAATCAACTGAATTTCCAACTGGTACTGTTTCTTTGTCAATATTTTTCTATACAGGTCCTAAAATGTCTTTTTCCCTTAAAAAAAATGGAGATAGGAGGGTAATGAATAGGAAATTATAAGTGGGTCTCGTATGTTGCATGAAGTTTGACATGAGCCGTACTATGGTTGGTGCAGCTTCCCATGATTGATTATATTTTCGATTGCGCGCTCTAGGTTATAACTGGATCTAGACCTGTTGTAGTTTCAATCTTACATCCATAGCGATGAAGAAGAAAAGAATGCAACCATAATTTGATTTCAAAAATGTTAACTGACCTCTTTGTATACACGCATATTATTCCCGTATAAGTCATTCTTAGTGACACCCGCAAAGTTCTGGGGGTACTGCAAGAAACCAATTTCATGGCCTTCCTGTTCATCCATGAACAAGCAGAGTGCATCTCTCACTGATTCTGAACTATGAGACGCCATGTCACAATCCACACTCAGAATGATTTTTCCGTTGCTTATCTTTGAAGACACCCTTATCTGCTTTTTGAAACAAGAACCTATGTGATGAGCTATTCATTTTACACACACACAAACACATATTCTTTGTGATGAAAATTGATGCATTACCAATGCGTTTTGGGCTCCAGCTTTAAAATTATGGGGATGTTGGGGTCTCTTCTCGCGAGCCATGTACACTAGAGTCGGCATGACAGTCCCATCCACGGCTTTTGAATTCCGTGCATCTTTGCTATGAAGTAATATCTATAGTCAAAAATATATCAAAGCATAAGATAAGAGCAAATTAAGTAGTTATCACTGAATAGGATTGAAAACCATGCTTAAGTTGATAATAATGTACTTGAACAATTGCATCATGGTCTCGTTTGGAAGAATACGAATCCCACTGAGAAAATCCCTTGTGCTTTGAACGTATGTCTTTGGGTACTTTTCCCAACTTGGCTACATCTTCAATTCGCCTTTCCATATCGTCGTATAGTTTCTGCATGTAGAAGGAAGGAATTAGAAAAATCATCGCATGAGAAAACACTATATATACTTATATATATAAACATCCTAGTCAGTTCACCTTAATGGCTGCGAACTCTTTGTTCCCAACAGAGCCATTTGAAGTAGGAAAGGACGCACTATCAAAATAAGCAGCAGGACACCTGGGTTCGACATTGAATCTCTTGCAGAAGGGAAGCCAGTGCTTAGCAAAAGAAGAAGCTTCCAATAAAGCATAGAAGGTGAGTTCTGAGCCACCATCATCTGAGAGATACACACTGAGCTTCTCTGCGGGATAGTCATAGGCCATTAATGATATCACTGTGTTCATCACCATCATTGGTGGTTCTTTCACTGGATCTGCAGTGAACACAAGCACGTCCACTCTTGGCAACCTATGCTCATATCTGTTTCAAAACACACCAACTTAAGAGGTTCTTAGATATAAACATGTACAATATATTAATTTAGCTTTGTTATAACAAGAAATGTTATAAATAGAGAGAGTTGATATAACCTTTGAGAGAGCCTGTGCTTGAAGGCTTGTCTGTAGACAGGGTTCCATTTGAGGGCTTGAGTGAGAACCCAGTACAGTCCAAAGAACACTTCAGCAACGAGCATGCCAACCCAAACGACCCAGTTAACCCTAGATTTCTCCTCATCTTCCTCTTTACCACCGTGGATGGATAAGTTAGAGAATCTGTAAAACCAGATTGATAATATTCCGATGAATAATGTGATAGCGTAGAACCTGTGAAGGATGTATCTCCCTGTGGTTGCTCCCTTTGTCTCAAATAATGGATCATAAATCTCTCCCTTACCCATCCTCGTTTTCTCCTTCTTCTATCTTCTTTTCGTAAACACCTCGTTTGCTTCTTTTCAGGTCATATGTTCTCAATATATATATAGTTCGATGCTTCAAAATAAGTGAATGAATTGTGTGGAACTGTATTCGGTCAATGTATGCTTTTTTGTTTGGCCAAAAAATGTATACTTTTGTTTTTGGTAAAAGTTCGATGTATACTTTATTTATGGATAAATTGTTCTGATTTCTTATTTCATAGTTAGATTGTACATGATATTTTTTAAATGTATCTTCTATCAACAATTATTAAAAATAAAATAATTACCTACATTGTATTGGTGAAAATGAATTTAGAAAACACATTTTCACAGAATATACCAAAATGTCAAAGATGCTTGTTTTTTTTACCAACAAAATGTCAAAGATGTTAGATATAATATTAATTTGAAACCAAAAAATTCCAAACATATTTTTTTTAGTCGTCCTGATGAGGAATGTGTGGATGAGAGCACAATTGATACTATATTATATTCCTCGAAAGCTGTTTGGTGGCTGCATGTGTTTGGTCAAAGACGGAAAAGTAGTTGAAATCATTGGCTAAGAATGGTAGATGAGTATAATTTTCAATGTCAATGTCATCAATCAATATCATTCATTAATATCAATGTCAATATGGGTAGAAAATATATATATATACAAACAATCAAATATATGTGAATTGTATTGTTGGACTCATTTGGAATGGTTCTACAATTTTTATACTTTCGGTAGTTCATAATGGCCACAGATGAACCTGATGACCCATATAATTAGCCACAGTAAGACTAATATATATATATATAATATGAGTCAAAGTCACGTTGCTGTAATTCATTTGAAAATGGAGACAGCTTCGTACTGTGACTACAATAATTAAAGTTAAATAAATCTTTGCCTCTATTATATCAGATGTAAAATGTGCTTGTTTATTGTTATTTGTTTGTATTTTATTGCATTTGTTGAAGAATTACGTATATTGATGTCTTTTCTGATTTAATTAAATAGTCGATATATACTTAATGAATTTATTTCCGACAACAACAATTATATTTGTTTGTCCGTTGGGGGTAGTTGTGTGATGGTCCCCCATGCATGCTTTACTTACTTCGATCCGCCATTCCAGCGGTTAGATGCTTCGCAAATAAATGAATGGAATTGCGTTCGTTCCATGAATGATTTAAAAATTACGAATAAATCAATCTAACTTCTTTTAAAATTAGTTAGATTATATATCCTTGATACATATATTTTTTAAAATTTATCTTCTATAAACAAATATTAAAATAAAATAATAGTCTTGCTTTGTAGAGAAAGTAATGAAAAATATCACAATATATACCAAAATGTTAAAGAAGTTAAATATTGAAAACTAGAAGAAAATACAAAATGTAAATTTTTTTGATAAAAAAAATATTTAGATGAGTTGGGTATTTTACCCACCTTGAAGAGGAATGAATGATTGCAGAGCCGACAAAGGCTATTTGGCAGCTGCCTTTCAATGGGGCCAGGGCCAAGGCCAACGGCAAGCCAATGAATGAGTGGAAGCGTAGACAAACAGATGAGCTAGGAATGAGTGATGGATGGATTATTCCTTGGTTTACAATTAATGACAAAAATCAATACTATCATTAACTGAATGGGGCAAAAGACAAGTTAATCATATCCTAAGCACTTTTATTTTATACCTAGATATAAGATGCTAGGTCCTCCCCGTCTGATTCTTAATATAAGACCCTTTTAATTGAATTACGTGGGTTAAGAATTGGAATTAAAATTAATTAACTATCTCGATTTCTCCGAAAATCTCAATATTTTTTCAAAACTACCCTTATTTAATCTCTCTCTTTTCTTCTTTAGATACATTAAATATGAGCATTTTTTAGAAATATATAATAAATACTACCTCATATATTGTAAATGGTCTTATATTTAGAACCAGTGTAAAAGATCCTATATATAGGACTGGAGGTAGTAGTATTTATTATGTATCACAAAAAAAGTCCTTATTTAATTGATGAGAAAGAAAGATAAAGGAATTCGATAAAAGTAATTTTTGAAAAAATAATGTGATTTGTTACAAGATTAAAATATTAGTTAATTAATTTTAACTCCCATATTTAATTCCCGTGATTCAGTTAAAAGTGTTTTATATCAAGTATCTTAGAGAGTACTCCCTCTGGTTCTATATATAGAGTCTTTTGCCCTGATCCCATATTTAAGACCTTTTATCATATATGAGATAATATTTATTATACATTTTTAAAAAGTGCTCATAGTTAATGTATCCAAAGGGAAAGAAAAAGAGATTAAATAAAGGTAGTTTTAAAAAAATATTGGGATTTTCGAAGAAATTGAAATAGTTAGTTAACTTTAACTTTCATTCTCAATTTACGTTATTCGATTAAAAGGGTCTTATATTAAGGATCAGAGGGAGTACTAATTAATATCATTCAATACTTCCACCATCCCAGTTTATTTGTCATTTAAGGTTTTGGCACAAGAATTAAGAAAAATAATACATAACATACTCTCTTCAATCATAAATTTTACTTTTGATTCTAAATATAGAACTATTTGCCCTGGTTATAAATAACATACTCCCTTCAATCCTAAATATGTAGTACTCCCTTCGGTTCTTTTTATTAGTCACATTTTAGAAGTTTTTTTATGGTCCTAAATGTAAGTCACATTTTATGAGTTTTTGGAGCATTAATTACTTTGTTTCCAAAATACCCTTATTTAATCATGAAAGAGAATGTGGATTGTTTGAATTTGTAATATTTATTAGAGCGTAAAGATGAAAAATATATTAATTTTAAGACAATTGTAATTATATAACAAACTTTTCTTGGTTTTGATGAGTTAGTTAGAAGTGATTTACATTAAGGAACGAGGGAGTACAAGATAATATTTATTATATATTTCCAAAAACTGCATCTATTTAATACATCCCAAAAAAAGAGAGAAAATGAAAACATAAGGGTAGTTTTAGAAAAATATTATGATTTTTGAAAAAATCAAAATAATTAACAAACTTTAACTCTCATTCTTAATCCCCGTAATTTGGTTAAAAAAGTCTTATATTAAGGACAGAAAGGAATAATAAATTATATAATTTTACTAAATTACCCTTAATTATTACTCCTTTTCATGGAGTATTAAATTACAACAAAAAACTATATAATATTAATTGCTTAGGGATATAATTGAAAAAAAGACATTAATTTTTAATTTATTAATTTTCTAAAATGAAAGATAAAATAGAATATTTAAAAATCTCTAAAACAATAAATAAGATAGTGAAGAGAGAGTATTAAATATGTTAAACTTGTCTTTGGTCCCATTAATTAATGATAAGTTGTATACTATATATAGTATCAATATTGATTCATATCATTAACTTGTCTTTGACTCCATTAAAAACAATATATAGCATGCGGATTAAGGACTACAGTTAAAAATAGTTGGAATCAATAAATCTATAAAAAAATTGAAATTAGTTTCCAAAAATACCCTTATTGAATGTTTAACATGTACTCCCTCCATTTCAAAATATAGGACATATTTGATGGGGATTAAGATTTCAAAATATAACTCATTTTGTGAAATTTAATGACAATTTAATGTTTTCTCTTCACTTTTACTTTTATTTATGATAGTATTTAATTATGAGAGAGAAAAATAAAAAAAAATTATAAGGAGAGAAAATAATTCATTTTTACTTTTATTTAATTAGAGTAATTTTAGAAAACTATGAAAATTTTTAAAAAAATTAATGTTTTCGTAATATGTTTGAGGTAAGTAGATATGACTTATATTTTAAAATAAAGAAAGTAATTAATAAATATTAATTACATTTACTTATTTAATAAAAGGTAAAATTGAAAAAAAAAACGTATTTGACAACCCAAATTGTATTTTATATTTTGGAAAAAAAAATCTCAAATATGTCTTATGTGGTATTAGGGACCCAAGGGAATATACAGATTGTCTTGAATCTTTTTTTTTTCTTTTTTTTTTATAATTTAATTTTTCTATATTTATGGATCCATATATTTGAAGAGAGATGAACACAAAAAAAGGTGCTAGACTGAATATAAGGTTCATATCTCATGTTTTAAAAATGTATTATATTCATTCACTTTTATAAATATAGTCAGATTAAATATTTTTTATGTTAGGTTATGTATAAATAGTTTTTAAGTTTTAAGTTATATACAAATAAATTGTAAGTATCACTGGTCCATTAATACAATTATCATGAACTAAGTAACATTAAAAGTGTTATCTGCATACTGGAAAAAATTATTTGCATAAATTTAAAATATGATAAAGAGAGAAATTTTATTATCTAATTTTGAAAATGAAAGAAATTAGTTAAACTTGACTTAAAGTATAAAAAAAGTATACACCCTCTTATCCTGAATATAAGAGAATTAGGATAAAGTTTTTTTGATCTATATTATAAGGGATAAATAATATAAATAATTTGTTCCAATAATACCCTTAATTAAATTGGAGTAGTAATTAAGTATTGTTAAATTTATGGTAGAAGTTTAAACATTAAATTTGGGACATTTTTGAAAAATATTTTCAATTTGTGACAAATTTATAAATACCAACTATTTTTAACTGTTTTTGTTAATATTGGCGAAGTAAGAATACCTTACATTCAAAATCGGGTGGAATATATCAAATATTAAAAAAATAATGTAATTTAATGGGATATACGATGGGATGTAGAATGATGTAGAAGCACTGATGACAAGGGAAAGACTTTGACGAGAAAAGGGAAGTAAAGGGACAATAGAAGGCATAAAAACATTTGATGACATAATGCAATGTTTGCTTTGGATTGGAAGTGTTTAATTGGATTAGAGAGTAATTAAGTATGTAATTAGGTGGCCCCATACACTTTTCAACACAAGGGAGAAAAGGGTGAGAGGGAGAGAAATAGCCAATGACATGCATGTGGATCAATAAACCTTCCCTTTCTATATATCCATATATATAGTGCATGCTTTGCCTCTTTCGCTTTCTGTCACTCATTAATTATGACTTTTCAGTCAACTTGCTTTGTTTGAAGCGGACTTACTTCCTCCGATCCCTATTATAAGATATTTTTAATTTCCACATGTGGATTAAGAAAAGTTGGTTATAATCTAAAATTAATAAAAAAAATTTCTGATATTCCCATTTTATCCTTAAGGAGAGAATAAAAATACATTAAATAGGAGGAGAGAGAAGTTAATTGAGACTTGTAATGAAAGCATTCAATAGGGGTAAAATTGAGACTAAAATTAAATTTATTACTTAACATCTTATATTTTGGACCAGACAAGTTTTCTAAATAACACCCTATAATAGGGATCGAAGGGAGTAAAAATTAATTAAGACAAAGATTAAATAATTAAATAAAAAAAAAGGTTCAATGCGAGACATGTTAATTATTCCTAATTCTTAATATAAGATCTTTTTAATTAAATTATATAGATTAAAAATTAAAATTAAAATTAATTAACTATATCGATTTCTCTGAAAATTTCAACAGTTTTCTCAAAATATCCTTATTTAATCTCTCTTTTTTTTAAATACATTAAATAGAAATATTTTTTTAAAAATATATAATAAATACTACATCATATTATAAAAAATCTTATATTTAAAATAAGATAAAAAATCTTATTTATAAAATCAGGGGAGGGATTACTTAATTTCACGGATAAGTCCAAGCAACATTGTGATGCGACCGACCCAATCATCTTAATTAGAGTCACAGTATTGTTGACGTTTGGTGTAAGTGTACTTCTCTTTATTTTTAATTTTTGGATAAAACATGAGGGAAAAAGCCTCAAAATTACAAGGAGAAACTAATAGGAGTGAGAGTGTAAGTGTACCCTCTCAATCCCATTTTAAGTTGTTATTTTAAGATTTTTCATACATATCATTAAAATTATTAAATAATTTAAATTATAATAAAATTTCATGGTATAAAAAAAGACTTATATTTTACCTATTACCTATCATTATTTCTAATAAATAATAAAATAGTAAAAAATAATTAATACATTATTAATAATGTAAAACTATAGTTAAATTAGAATGATAAGAATTTTTTAAAACCACATAAAAAATAGAATGGAGGACGTGATAAATAATTCCAAATTGTAGTGTTGGGGTTGTATATATCAAAACGCGAAGCGTAGCTTTTTTGGTCGGGAAACCCACAAAATTTTCTCAAATTAATAATGTTGGGTTGGATTAGATTATTCTAAGCGCTAAGCTTATATATTTTTCTTGATATGTTTTTCATGTTATTTTTTAATTAAAATTTAATATATAGATCTTTTAATTTTTTTTTAAATTAAAAAAATTAATACTTTTAATATATGATTAATAACTAAATCTATAATATATTAAAAATAATTCACATGTTGATTTTCAATTAGAAAACAACACGAAAAGTTAAAAACATATAACTATTTTTCTTATCCTAAATCCCCACGCAAAAGCCCTTATCCCTTATCTTTGACTATCAAATACTCCACATGAATATTTAAATACAAATAAATAATTGTGTTGAGGGATTAATTTTGATTTTGATCCACGGATTAATTATTATGGTGGTGGCAGGATCTGATTTACTGGCCAAAAAATTCATTAGAAAGGTTTTCATATTTTTTATAATATTTTGAATAAAATAATTCTCTTTGAACTTTTAGACTAAGTTAAATAGCACTCCCTCCGCTTCCATCGGTTTATAAGAGACTTCCTCCTTTTTTTTTTTTATATGATATATTTTAAGAAAATATTTATTTCTTCTTATCTGTCATTTTAAAATTTAAAGATAACATTAATTATAACTTTTCACTAATATCCTCATCTGTCATCTTAAAAGTCAAAGATAATATTAATTTTTTTTATCTATAAGAGTATATTAGTAAATTTGAAAAAAAAACTCTGTAATATTAATTGTATTTCTTAATCTATGTAAAAAAACTTTAAACAATACTTATAAAGAAATGGATGTAGTACTTATAACTACTGCATATATACCAAGAACAGTAATTAATAATTAAAAAATTATATCATTTCTTAAGTTATCCTTAGTAATTATAATTGGTCTATAAATTAAACTTCTCAATATTAATTAAATTTTATCATTTCTTAGAGGTATTTTGAATAAAAAAAATTAAATACCGTACGTAATCCATAAAATACCTAATATTGTAAAATATGAATCTCTTAGAAATGCTCCTTATAAATTGAAATGGAGGTAATAACAATATTAACTCATTCATAAGAATCTACCTTTCCATATGTATAAATGTGTATATATAACTTGTTCTTCACCTATTATTATTTTAATATAGGGTAAAATAATAAAAAATATTAGTATTTAATTGATAATGTAAAATACCAGTTAAATTGAAAGATATAAATTTTTTTGAAATGAGAGATAAACTAAAATTGAAGGAGTAATATTTGAAACTAAGAAAAAAACCAATTGTGAAATTTTTTGATAAACAATATTTATATGAGTTGGGTATTTTACCCAACTTGAAGAGGAGTGAATGATTGCATAGTCGACACACCATCCCTCGAAGGCTATTTGGCAGCTGCCTTTCAATGGGGCGAACGACTAATCAATGAGAGGAAGCGTTGACGAAGACATGTGCTAAGAAAGATGGATGGATGAATTACAATTACCAGTACAAGGTCTACATTTTATGATACTCAGTGTCACTAAATTAATGGGGCCGAAGGCATGCAGGCAGCACACTACAAGAAAACATCAATTTTCTCACAGACAAAATCTGTGAGAAAACATGAAGAAATTCCGTGAGAAACAAAGTTCTCACAGAATTTCTCACGCCTAAGCCTTCATGAGAAATGTGCCCGTGGGAAGAAGAAAATTCTCACAGATGACAACCGTGAGAATTGTTTCTCATAGATTTTCTCATGGAATAGACCCGTGAGAAAAATTCTCATGGAAATCATACCGTGAGAAGTTCTCACGGATTTTGTTTCCATGAGAATTTCTCATGGAACATATTCCGTGAGACATTCTCACAAAAACCACTCCGTGAGAAATTCTGATGGATTAATTCTGTAAGAAATGCATGAGAAATGGGTATGCCTCCCTTTTCTCATGGATTTTCTCACAGAAAATTCCATGAGAAACATCCAAAGTTTTGCAAAACTCAGTCCCTTACATATTGATCTGTATTCAAATTTTACAACACACACCATGAACATTAAACATTTCAACATCTAATACATGTTAAAAATAACAGTTCTTCATTATCATCAAAATGAAAATTTACAACTAACCAAAATCAATAGTTTTAATTACTTTAACATCTAACAAGCTATACAACAATTCATTAAAAGTATGATAGTTGTTTACTAACTATACTACTCTTCATCATCCCCATCTATATCTCCATCATCGCTTCAATCATCATCTCCCTCACTATTTCCATCATGATCATCATCATTATCATCATCATCATCGCCATCATCATCATGTGAAAGTTGAGAAGGACCAACTTGGTTGATACCTCCTAAGTCTATCCGTGCCATAATTTTCTTCATGAAGTCCTCAGTTATTTTGAATTTTTCTTCCCACATTTGTTCTCTTACTTTGTGTTCCTCATTCAATTTGTTAACAACTACATCCATGCTCTCTTTGTGTTCCCTATTCAATTTGTTAACCACTACAACCAAACTCTCATCATAAACCTTTGCTTGTTCAGCGAGTTTGTCTTACAACTTCTTTTCAAAAGATTCTCTAATTTGTGCAAGCTCACCAGAGTTATGGCTTGGTGTCCCATGAGAATTAATAAGGCTAGCTTGCGATCCAAATCCATACACATGCCCTTTCTTATTTTTTCCTCCAACAACTATAAGTCATACAGCATTGTCAGAAACATTTGAGCCTTCACCTTGACATTCTTTCAGCTGTTCAAATTGATTCTACATCAACAATAAATAGAGTTGTGAGCCATGTATTCATAATATGAAAAAATAAGTTTGAGAGTTATAAATAAAATCTTAACTTACGTAAGTGTCGGCAGCTTTTGGTCGGACCCGACCTCCTTTTTGCTCATTATGTTGCACCTTCTTAAATACTTCAGGTATCAACACTTCTCGTCCTAACTCCACTTCTTGCATTATTGGGACAAAATTCATCTAACTTAAAATATTAAAACTACATTGATTTGCAACCAAATACTACATTGAAGAAGACACCAATATTAACAAAGAAAGTAGCACATTTGCCACACGGCCTTACGTTGTTTCCATATGAAGTACTTGAAATTAAGTGTCCACAATTTCTTTCCTCATTTACTATGATTTTTAATTATTTAATGGTGGTGATTTGGCCTGTGGTAACAAACAGAAAAATGTATGTTTTTTATTTGTGCAGCTACTAAAGCAAGTTTCCTAGTTTCCACGTCTTCCTAAAAATTTCACTCCCTAATTGTTTTGTTCTTATCCCCAAATTGTTTGTGAAACATACAGCCCTTAGTGTAGAGTTTGAGACACACAGAACAACAGCCTAGTTGTACAGAGCGAAAACTCAAGCTGCGTTTTATTAAAGTCATAAGCCCAGAGCCAAAATGCTATTAATTGCCCACAACGAACAGCCCATAGTTGGAAACAAGCATTGAAAGAATGAAATACGTAATTCTTCTCCTACCGAAAAAACAAAGAAAGGTAATTCTTCCACAGTTTATGAGGTGGGGAAAACGCCATTCTTCCATGCAAATATGCATCCCACTCTTCATATCAATCGGGCAAGTGAAACAAAGTATCCTACTTTCCATCTTTAAACGCTTAGACATGTATTTATCAAGCGTTAAACCTAGGGAAAAAGTTCTACGGAAGATTTTTTGTAAATTCTCGGAAATTTAATGAGAAAATACGTACCCTTATGGCATGACATGTGCTTTAACATGTCTTGTTATAATCAAACGCTTAGACATGTAATATTGTCGCCACAACTGACATATCATAGACTATTTCATCTATAAATTACTTATTCAAACAAGTTTTATGAGGTGAGAAATCTTCATAACTTAATTTCTAGGCCAGCAATAAGAAGAAACTATTTGTTACCAAAACACCTTAAGTATAATGTCTAATTTTTCTAAAATGCATATGGTTCTGTGAATGAGGGCGTATCTAAAAGTAACAAAAATATTTAATCAATCCAAAAATTTGCTAGTTAATCACTTTGCTTGTTCTTTAGGCAAAGTAAACAAAGAACTAAGGACCAAGAATATAATATTCCAATTTTTCAATGCAGATTTCTTAACCTCAATCTAATGCCTCCATTAGCTTCCCATTCCTTACATACCCACTAATCATAGAATTTCATTTAATAGAATTTCATATAAGCATTTTATAAAATAGCAGAAAGCTACCAATCCTTGTCACACGGCCTATGGTTCCAAGTAAAGCTTTCAGCTTTTTCCCTTTTGTTATCAAAACTTCAAAAAATATATATAAACAATACATACCACAAAGATAATAAAAAACACCATTGCTTTTTAGTTTAACAGTAAAGTAGATACCATTGGACACAATAAACAAAAATATGAAAGGTAACCAAAATTGGAATCTGGTTTATCTTCACACTAAAAGGGGCAAACCTATCTACATATGCTAGCCTGTTGAAAGTCAAAAAATTTATCATTCAGAATTCTACCCTAAAATATGCCTACATTTAGACTACGTTGTTTTATGTAACAATCCAAGGAAATTAAAAAAACCTGAAGTTAAACCTGTTTTGGAAAATCCAAGCCTGCTTCACGAAAGGCCTTCTGTACTTCCAGTAAACCGTTACTAGTTTCAGGCGTACCTCCACTCTGAAGATATTTTAAGTATTTAAGTCAACAACATACTCTACAAAAATAAGGCCATAACAATATAATCAAGTAAAAACCCTATTGTCTCCTACTCTGCTTGCAGACCTTTGAAATCACTATTACTAGTGTTGAAGCTAACTCTGGTCCAAGTTGTGCAATCTGATGATCAATTCCAGTAGGATCCGTGTTGTCAATAAATCTTATCTACCAAATGTCCAAGTAAACAACATGAATAATTCAGACAGGACCAAAGAATCATTCCCACGTCTGATAACATAATTTCTCAGATATTATGCATACAACAAGAAGAAATGAGACCATCGAAGACTCATCAGAAACCCAAGACACAATGAGATCACATATTACCACCACTACCCAATAACTGAAACTTTAGAACAGGAGGTACAGCATCAAGGTAAGAGCATATCGCACGATTTGAATACTCAGGTGTCTCAGTCCATACTAAATAATTCGAAGTGATCACAACTTTAAAATAGACACTTCTCAAAACAAAATGTCAGAACTTTTAATCTCGCCCCCTTACTAGTAAACTACTAAAATTAATTTTCCTTATGAGGTAAAGATAATATGTTTTTGGGAGAGCAATCCCACGATAGATGAGTGAAGTTCCCTGCGCAGTAAAAGTACCATGGGGTACTTACTCTAGCAACCAGCATAACAAGGAGTAGCAAACATCATTGATTACCTTTAGTGGAGGATTATCAGGAGCCAATGCCTCTGCTACAAACTGTGGTCCAAGAGCAGAACCACGAAGCAGATCAAGAAGAGAGAGAACCACGAAGCTTCAGTGACTTACACGTACATGACCCACGAAGCAGATGGAGAAGACAGAGACCCACGAATCTCAATCCGGTACCCCCTGGCTATGTTTCGCTAGAGACTAGCCACCACGACTGGTGAAATGAAGACCAAGCAAATCGCGCGAGAACAGAGATACACACCCATGCATGACCCAATGATCCAGTGACCCATGAACAATCCGCGAAGAAGAAGAGTGAGGGAGTGCCAAAATGAAGGGGAAAAGAGAGTGGGTGGCGTGGCTAAATGAAGAAGGCAACTGGAGACGACGGCGAAGTTCCGCGCGAAAAGAATTTTGGGCTTTAGGGGTTTTTGGTTCTGCGATTACTGGAGTTTAATGGAGTCGGGTTTGAGTTTTGCGATTACTGAAGTTTTATAAAAATTAAGTGCCACAAAAGAGCAACTGTATGCAGCTAGCTTAATGGTCAAGTGTTGGTCAGCTAACTATACCATTTGGAGTTCGAATCCTCAATCTACACAATACACTATTTTTTTACATCCTATTTTCTCACGGCCAAGTCTTTGTGAGAACTTCTCACACATTAGCAACCGTGAGAAATTCTCATGGAAAGAGCCCATGAGAACCATTGAAGGATGGGAGTAGGGTGTTTTTGGCATCCTATTTTCTCACAGCCAAGTCTTTGTGAGAACTTCTCACACATGAGCAACCGTGAGAAATTCTCATGGAGAGTGCTCGTGAGAAACATTGAAGAATAAGAACTCACGTGAGCAATACACTTTCTCACGGGTATATCGTGGTGAGAAATTCTCACAGCCATGTAGCTGTGAGAATTTCTCACGGACCTAAGGCTGTGAGAAACATTTTTAAGATATTTCCTTCATTTTTTTCCTTTTCTTCCAATTTTTTTTTATATGTTCTCACGCATATTTTCCGTGAGAAAAATTCCCGCCACCTTCCTGCCATCCCGCGCGAAGAAGTCTCACACTTTTTCTCACATTTTTCTCATGAAATGTTCTCACTACCTTTGATTCGTGAGAAAATCCGTGAGTCTTCCTAAAAATGTATTTCCGTGAGAAATATTATGAGAATTTCTCTCACAAAATCAAGGCTATGAGAAATTTCCATGAGAAAATTGATGTTTTCTTGTAGTGGCAGGCTGTACCATTAATGGGGCCAACGACATGTTATGAAGCTTTGAACAAATTACCAAAAAGAAAATGGAGGAAATTGTAATCTCATGACGGTCAGAAAAATTATTTATATTTTCATGACATTTAAAAATTTTAAAAATTTCAATTGAAATGTAAAAATATTCAATAAAAATTTAAAAATTTTTATATAAATAAATTTTTGGGTCCAAAATTTTCAAGTTTAGGATGAATATGTTTACATAAAAATTTTTAGATCTTTATTAGACATTTTTATATCTTAGTTAGAATTTTTCAAGTCAAGTTTGGAATTTTTAAGTCTTTGAATGTCATGAAAACATAAAGAATTTCCATACTATCATGAAATTGCAATTTCCCCTTAAGAAAACTACTTTATACTTCTTCCATTTCATTTTGAAATGTAAGAAATATTTTTAATATATGTTTTATTTCAAAATATAAGATATGAATGACTTTTGTTAGATAAATTAATGTGTTTTTTTGTTTTAATTTTGTTCTTAATTAAAATAGATTTATTATCATGAGGAATGAGTTAAAGTAGAGTTAAGTGTGAATATTAAATTAGAAGCAACTATGGAAAAAATTTCTCTGTGATATATTTAAAATTTTTAATTATTTTCTTAGTTCTAATGATTTAGTTATTATCTTTTATATTTTGGAATAAAAGTAGTATACACCAATGAAGTTAGTTAAACTCATTAAATTTGTAGTTAAACATATTTTTTCCCAAAATTGCTCCCAATTAATGGTTTTTTTCCTTTATACTAGATTAATTAATGATAAATGAAAATCAAAATAGTTGATGAGTATTTTTGGAATACTTCATTTGTTACTATAGAAATTTACATTTGTTTCTCTTATACTCCATTTATTCTTTAATATAAGGTATGAGAAGCTAGATTATACATATCAAGAAAAGTAGTTAGAATCATTAAATTTGTCAGAAATATAAAATAATTTTTAAAAATACCTTCATTTCATGTTAATAATTTTTATTTAGAATATAGGAATCAACCTAAAAAAAAAGGAATCAACCTAATTTAATCATATATATATTATTCACAAATGATAAGCAATACTCATTTTTTAGTTCGACTCAAACTTCGTTTAATTAAGGAATTACCTACTTGGAGAAAAGAAAATTCTTTGTTAAGATAAAGATAAAAGGATACCTCGCCAATTTCAATATTGAAAAGATGGAAAACAAAATGAGAGTTGGGCAGATTGTTTTTAGGGGATAAGTGGGATTTTCCAATTTGATGGTAGATGTATCCTCTTTTTCTTTTTGAACAAAATGGGAAGTAGAGAAAGCATTCCTAATCTCGTTAAAGCTCAAAATTCTAGCAACTAGAGGGTCTATCATGTACCTTCAGTCACTACTAAAAGCCTCAATACCTTGAGCTTTCGGATTAATATTCCAGCCTTTGGACTGCAAGCAGGTATCCGTTTAGCCAAGTTTGCCACACACTAGGGGTGGAGAATTTTTTCACAAAATTAATTTCCACTAAGCAGTACTTTAATAACAAAGGAGGGTTCGAACCCGCCACAATCCAAAACTTGCAGAACCATCCCTTTTACTACTTACGCCAACCAGCACGTGCAATGATAGATATATGTTAATTTCACTATAGGTCAAAACAATTGGATTTCGCGTTTTAGACACCATGGAGGAGCCAAAAAAACACTTGTGAGGGGCCAATTTTATTAAATAAATATATTTATGTATAAAAATTATTATTTAAATGTTTAATCTTAATATTTATATAAATAGTGTTTTATAATAATTTTATAATATAAGGTAATTAATGGTTAGTATAGATAGTGAATTTTCTATAAAGATATAAAATTTAGAAATAATTTTAAAAAATAAAATACTAAAAATATATATAGTACTATTATATTTTTTCATAATAAAAATATAAGTTTTCAATAAATTAATAAAATTCCCAATTTTTTTTTGTTTTTATTCAAATTTATGATAGAGATAGAGATCTACATAAATGGAGGGTGGTGGATGGCAGTTTTTGTGGGAAGAGAAGAGGGGGGAGGTAGGGGTAGGACACCGCGTTGGGCAAAAATTTAAGAGGTGTGGTAGTCTTATCAATCCAAAAAGAGGTTTGCTTGACCCAAAAAAAGGTAAGCCTTCTCTCATACAAGCATCTCTCTCCCTCTTTGGTGCATCTGCTGTGAACAAAGACTGGTTTCCTTGGTGGCTCTAATCTATTCCGTGTGGTTCAGAAGGTTCGAGTAGTCAAATTGATGTACAAGGAAGGAGTTAGGAGGTTAACTTGTCGAATAGGTATGCATTCTTGACCTATACTTTTTAATTTGAATAAGCTAGTATCAAAAAAACTGAGGAGTAATTTTTATGTGATGCTGTGTGAAGAGGGATATTGATTTTTTGTTCTATATTAATTATATGAATCAAAATTATTCATTTAATCACGGGCATTTTTTTTCTAATCCTCAAAATACCATTTCATTATTTAAATATTCGTGCCAAACCAAGTTTATTACAACACTCCATTAACTTTTTCTTAATATAAAACATATTTTTGAGCCCAAATTTCTTTTCATTAAAATCTTGTTCCTTTTCTTCTTCCTATTACAATCCCATAAAAAATCCTTCTAGTAACTTGCATCACCATTAATTTTCTCCAAAACCATAATAAAGCCCCCTTCACTTATAACTGCATCCTTCAACATTCCAAGAAAGCAAAGTAGATTGAGCGAAGAAAGTGTTGCTAAGAGAGTAAACATAGGAAAAGGGGTTCCAAACCCCATAACTTCTTCCTCGTAGCGTTGGGTGGCATCTTCGTCTGAAAATTTAGCTGTGATTGCGAAGCTTCCAGCTAAAGGAAACCCCAGAAACTTCAAGCTGGTCTCCATATATGAAAGCAAAGAAGTAAGAGCTTGTTCTCTTGTAAAGCCAAATTCTTTATTCATTCCACCATCCCAGGATTGTGCATCTAAAACCCAAAAACTCTAACAAGCTGTAAGTGGTTTCCGCAACTACTACATACGCGAAAGGTATGAACCATGGGCTTGATATCTGATTTAGCAATCCACCAACACAATTAATTCATTTTGGTCATACATGAATTAGTTTTTATAAGGGCAAATATATATATATATTTGCCATAAGAAAAGTAACTTACATTCTATGTGCTTACACATTTTACATATGCTAATGAGGGAAAGTATAGATGATACCGTAGGAAACAAGGAAATGTCCTTCAGAAGACAAAGCGAAGGAACGATGCAATAATAGTGTTGGCAAAGAGTTAATTAGGTGCCCAAAAGCCAAAGATGCAATATAACATTTGGTGGCCTAAACTGATTTTGGACTAGTGTTTGTGCCAACGTGCTTAAAGGTGCTCCTAAGAATGCCTTCCTTTCTGGGCTGTAATACTCTGATTTCCACCCTTTGCTGTGTATTGATAATCCTGTTGTCGTATCCTCCACTGCACACCCGTATAGTATCCCCATTTGCACTTAAACTTCTATTCATTATCAATATTTCTAAATTTTATTAGAAATTACGTACATAGATATATATCAACATATATATATAGCTAAAGAGAGAGACATCTTTTCCCCACAATGTGTTTTGCTCATAGGTGTCGCTAGCAAGAGCCTTTGATTCTTGTTCTTGTTGGTCCATGCTTGGTTCCATGAATAGGTCATTTCATTGTTCCAATTAATCAATAATATTATGTTGATTTCTGAACTTCTTCCCACAAAGAATTTCTCTCCCGTGAAAGCAGCCTGTTCCAATATACACTGGGCCACCACAACCATTAGCAACTTCCAGCTTCACATGCACAAGTTAACTTAATCATTAAAGTAATAAAAGATAAGATATAATTATTAACTTAATCATTAAAGTAATAAACGACAAGATATAATTAGAGTGTATGAATAAAGAGTGATATGATACAAAAAGCATGAGCTCGACCTAGTTTGGTTAGGCTTAGACTAGACTATATATCACTTTTTTATGAGTGCAAAAAATAAAAAAAATTTAAAATTGAAAAAATTATAGTTAGAAACCAATAGAGTAAATTAATCGTACAAAAGAATTTTAGCCGATAAAAAATGTTAAAATTTAAAATTTTAAATAGTAAAATTGAGAAAATAAATAGTATTAGATTCTATTTTGTAATAAATTTATTATTTTAATTTCAAAATATAATTCTTCCTTTAAAGTTTGAAACTATTAAGGGAATCTTTCTAAATATTTTATTAAGAGAATCTATTTTGTGGATGGAAAGAAGGAAGGAAAGTATAAGGAACTATTAGGAAAGTAGAAATGTCACATGCATTGCATAAAGTTTGATCTGAGTCGTATTATTTATGATAAATAAATAGTGCAATTTTCTATATAATTTATTATATATATATATTAATTGATTGATATTGATTTAGGTTTTCTAAGTGCTCTCCGTATTATAACTAGATTTAAACCTTTTGTAGTTTTAATCTTATGTCACTAGCATTGAAGAAGAAAAAGACTGCAACCTGAATTTGATTTCATAAATGTTAAGTTGTTAACTAACCTCGTTGAGTATTAATCGCATATGATTCGCATATAAATCATTCTTAGTGATACCCATGAAGTTTTGGGGGAACTGCACATAGGCAATTTCATGGCCTTTCTATTCATCCATGAAGAAGCAGAGTGCGTCTCTCACTGATCCTGAATTGTTAGAGTACATGTCACAGTCTAAATTCAAAATGATTTAATTACGGATAAATCAATCTAATTTCCTTTAAAATTAGTTATACTTGATATATATTTTTTAAATTTATCTTCTATAAACAAATATTAAAAATAAAATAATAGTCTTGTATTGTTGAGAAAACAATGAAAAGAATGACAATATATACCGAAATGTTAAAGTTAAATATATTATACAGTATTTAAAACTAAAAAAATACCAAAGGACAAAGGTACCTTTTTTTTTTTTTGACAAAATATAATTGAAGAGGAATGAATGATTGCATAGTTGAGACTATTCCTCCTATTGTTAAAATTTGTCTTTTCACAATTTTTTCAAATTTTCACAATATTTATCATTTTAAAATTTTAATTAAATATTAATTAATTATTCTATTATTTTATATTTTATTAATATTAAATTTATTTATTTAATAGAATATTTAAATTCAAAATATTTAAGTAAAATATTGTTAAAATTTATAATATTTTAAATTATTTAATAACTTTCTAAAATCTAAAAAACGGATTTTATGAATTGGAGTGATTATTTAGCAGCTGTCTTTCAATAGGACCAACAAGTCAATGAGAGGGAGCGTAGACGAACACCTGTGCTAAGAATTAATGATGGATTAATGGTCTACCATTAATACTAATCAACACTCGCTTGCTTCTTTATATAAACACCTTTTAATTACTCCCTTCATTTCTTTTTAAGTATCTTTTAAGATTTTATTACAAAAATAAAAAAATGTAATTAATATATTAGAATTTTTTTAAATTTATTAATATATCCTTCAATAAATAAATAGGTAAAAAAGAGTAATTAATATTATTATTGACTTTTAAAAAAATAAATAAGGATATAATTGAAAAAGTAATAGTTAATGTTATTTTGAAATTTGAAAATAACAAATAAATAAAAATTAAATCTTTCTTAAAAAGTGATAATTAAAAAGAAACGGAAACACTATCACACATATATAATTAAAAATATAACATTGCCTAAAATTTTAATTATTTTTTATAATTATTCTTATTTAATAAAGTTCACTAAAGACTCTTATTCAATGAAAATTGTTCCAAACAAAGAACATTTTGGGTGAAAACGCATTAATTTTTCAGACATTTTCTAAAGACTCTTAAATAAAGGACAAAAAAAAATCCCAAAAGACCTTTATAAAAAAAATGGAGGGAGTATCATTAAATTAATGGGGCCAAAGACAAGTTGTATCACTAATGGGGCCAAAGAGACAAGTTAATAATAATTATTACTTCCTTTATTTCCTATTATAACTCACTTTTAATTGATTTACATATATCAAGAAAAGTAATTATAAGTAATTAAAATTCTTGAATTTTACAAAATTTATCATAATTTTTCAATAGTACCTTTGTTAAATTATAACCCATATTAATGACATCTTTCTTAATCTCTCTCCACCATAATTATTTAATAAGGGCAAATGTAAAAATGAATATTTAATACTCATAAGGTAACCTATATTTTAAATACTCTAATTCTTTTAGAATATAAATAATAATAGGGATTAGATGGAGTATTTAGTTCTAATTTTGAAAGTTGCAAACTTCCCAAGTAGAAATCTTAAGCAAATCTATTGCCCATCTCCAATATAGTCAACCATAAAAAAATGAGAAGTCAGTATGTGTTAGTTAATTTTAAATGATGTCAAGTTTCATAGTAATTATTGTGCAAAATATATAGGAGTTCATTATTATTAAAGTGCTCGATCCATGGATTAATTAATAGAAAAAAAAAATCCAAGTGGGGGAAGAAAGGAGTCTGACAACAAGAATTTTGACCATATGACAGATTGTGAATGAAAAAGTTTAGATGATCCACTTAGCATGGCCGTTTGAGTAGTCAGACCAAATGATGGTTGAAACTATAATACCCAAATCAGACATGTTTCCATTTCCATTTCCATATCTGGGAGGAGACTCAACATTTTGACTTTCTTGTATTGCTCTAGTAAGTTGTTCATCTTCTCACACGTTCCTTTGCACCAATATATCGAGGCTCAATGTGGCTCTTCTAAAATCCATTAGTACATACCAAAGAAAAAAAAAAACAGCAGCAACAACAAATTGCTAGTGGTTTCGACAAGTATCACATGTGCGAAAGGCATCAGCCCATGGGCTTGACATCTGATTAAACAATCCACAGACACAATTCATTTTGGTCATTCATTCATTTTCATAACCGTAAAATTATATATATGCATTTGCCATGCTTACCAAAAAAAAATATGCATTTGCTATAGCATATTAATGCATGACAGATTATAGTAGATGTTAGACCTTATATATTATGGATCTAGTTTTCAAATGTCATATATATTCACAAAAATTGTCAAATTTTAAACTTGTTTTCTGGCATGAAAAGTTTTACTTGAATCCTTAAAAAAATTGCAAAATTCTCACACACTAGCTTACTCATGATCAATTTTACTAGATAAGCTTCGTGTTAATTATATGATGGTGTGCCAACAAGGGATTTTTTTTTTTATATTGTATGATGCAAAATTGTTCTTTTATTCAAGGGGGCATTTTTGTTCTTTTGTTATTCTAAAAATTTCATTCCATTATTCAAATACACAAATACCAAAGCAAGTTTGTTACAACATTCTATCAACTTTTTCCTACACATCAAACATACTTTTGAATCCAAAAATTTCTTTCCATTAAGAGCTCATTCCCTTTATTCCTACTCCAATTTCATAAAAAATCCTTTTAGTGCACTAAACTGACTAAACTGACCCTAAGTTTAGTGCAAGGCTTTGAAGAGGACACATGCACTTAAAGCAAATATTGTAGATTTAATGGCAACAGAGGTAGGCAATCCTCCCTTATCCTTCCTAAAGAAAAGGCCTTCATATATAGGCACATTGATGAGAACAAGAGCCCCACATAATATCACTTGCAAGAACATGTTCTCCAAAACCCTAATAAAGCCATCTTCACTTATAATTGCATCCTTCAACATTCCCAGAAAGCAAAACAAATTGAGCAAAGCCAGTGTTGCCAAGAGAGTGAACATAGGAGAAGAGCCTCCAAACTCCATAACTTCTTTCTCATAGCGTTGGGAAGCATCTTCGTCTGAAAATTTAGCTGTGACTGAAAAGCCTTGAGGTAAAGGAAGCCTAATAAGCTTCAAGAAGATCTCCACGAAAGAAAAGAAGTAAGCACTTGCTCTCTTGTAAAGCCATATTCTTTGTTCATTCCACCATCCCAGGATTGTGCCTCCAGAACTCAAAAACTCAAACAAGTGGTAACTGTATGCCGCAAGTACTACATATGCGAAAGGTATGAGCCATGGGCTTGATGTCTGATTTAACAATCCACCAACACAATTGATTTTGGTCATACATTAGTTATTTTAAGGGAAAATATATATAATTGTTATAAGAAAAGTCACTTATAGACTTACACATTTTGCAAATGCTAAATTAGGGTAAGTGGAGATGATACCTGAGGAAACAAGGGAATGCCCTTGAGTAGACAAAGCGAAGGGATGATGCAGTAATAGAGAATTGCCAAGGACTTAGGTGGCCAAAAGCCATAGACGCAATATACCATTTGGGTGCCTACATTAATTTTGCCAAAAGCATACCAAATTGGACTTAACCTTGTGAACAGAATGTCAAAGTCTCCCTCCGCCCATCTCTTCTGTTGAGCCAGTGTTTGATCCAACGTGGTTAGAGGTGCTCCTAAGAATGCCTTCTTTTTCGGGTTGTAATATGCTGATTTAAACCCTTCAGTATGCATAGATAATCCTGTTAAGACATCCTCTGCAACGGTCCCATATAATAGCCCAATCTACACTCAAATTCTTATTTATTATCAGTATTTGTAAATTCTGTTAGAAATTACATAAATACATATAGACAGACAGACGGACAAAAAGATAGAAAGACAGATGGAGACCTCTGTTCCCCATGGTGTGTTTTGTTCATAGGTGCAGCTACCAAGAGCCTTTGATTCTTGTTCTAGTTGGTTCAAGCTTGCTTCCAAGAGTAGGTCATCATCATTGTTCCAGTCAATAGTATTGTGTTGATCACTAAACTTCTTCCCAAGAAGAGTATCTCTCCGGAAGAAGACTCCTGTTCCAATACATATTGGGCCTCCACAACCATCGGCACCGTGGAATTCCTGTTTCACATACACAAATTAACTCAATCATCAAAGTTATGAAATATACGTTATAAGATTCTGGAGGATGAAGAAGAAAAGAATGCAACCTTAATTTGATTTCAAAAATGTTAACTGACCTCTTTGTATACTCGCATATTATTCCCGTATAAGTCATTCTTAGTGACACCCACAAAGTTCTGAGGGTACTGCAAGAAACCAAACTCATGGCCTTTCTCTTCATCCATGAACAAGCAGAGTGCATCTCTCACTGATTCTGAACTATGAGACGCCATGTCACAATCCACACTCAGAATGATTTTGCCGTTGCTTATCTTTGAAGACACCCTTATCTGCTTTTTGAAACAAGAACCTATGTGATGAGCTATTCATTTCACACACACACACACACATATTATTTGTGACGAAAATTGATGCACTATACCAATGCATTTTGGGCTCCGGCTTTAAAATTATGGGGATATTGGGGTCTCTTCTCGCGAGCCATGTACACCAAAGTTGGCATGACAGACCCATCTACAGCTTTTGAGTTCTGTTCATCTTTTCTATGAAGTAATATCTGTAGTAACAAATATATTAAAGCTAAGAGGAGCAAATTAAGTAGTTATCACTGAACAGGATTGAAAATCATGCTAAGTTGATAATATTGTACTTGAACAATTGCTTCATGGTCTCGTTTAGAAGAATACGAATCCCACTGAGAAAATCCCTTGTGCTTAGAACGTATGTCTTTGGGTACTTGTCCCGACTTGACTACATCTTCGATTCTCCTTTCCATATCTTCGTATAGTTTCTGCATGTAGATGTAAGGAATCAGTGAAACTCAGGACATGAGAAAACACTATATATAATACTTATCTATGTATAAACATCCTAGTCAGATCACCTTAATGGCTGCAAACTCTTTGGTCCAAACAGGGTCATCTGAAGTAGGAAAGGACATACTATCAAAATAAGCAGAAGGAGCCCTGGGTTCGACATTGAATCTCTTGCAGAAGGGAAGCCAGTGCTTAGCAAAAGAAGAAGCTTCCAATAAGGCATAAAAGGTGATATATGAGCCACCATCATCTGAGAGATACACACTCAGCTTCTCTGTGGGATAGTCATAGGCCATCACTGATATCACTGTGTTCATCACCATCATTGGTGGTTCTTTCTCATGATCTGCTGTGCACACAAACACGTCCACTCTCGGCAATTTATGCTCATATCTGTTTCAAAACTCCAACTTTAGAGGTACTTATACAGTGGCGAAGCCTGATCAAAACTTTTTTTTTTTTCTGGGGGCGGGGGAAATTTTATGTTAATTGAAATAAAACATATATATATACACCTTTTAGTATTTTGAGTATTTAATTATTTTTATTATTTATTATATAAATTTCTAAAATAATTTTCTAATCTGAAAATTTAATTGGAGAATAAATTGTGTATAATATAAAAATTTTCAAAAATATGCATAGAGAAACCTTATATATTGATATATATTAATTTAATAAATTTTATAAGAATATATAAAATTAAATTTCAAATCTTATCTAAATAATATCATATAAAAGTATTCTTTTTTTTGTATTATTTTTTTTTTTAGGGAGATCTTACCGAAATAATCCCGTAACAACTCAACAGTTAGAGAGAGAAAGAAGAGAGGGGGGGCGGGGAACCAAAGGGAGCGGGATTCATTCAATGTATTGTAAATTGGGGGATGCTAGAGGTGGCATAAAGTGACCTCATGGTCACTCAGGGAAGACTACTCCCAGACTTAAACTTATTCTTCTCAACTAATTTTATTTTGGTGCTCTTTTAACAAGCCCTGTTACTGATTTGTTGTAATTCCCTCTCTTTCCTTCTGTTCTTAATTTAAAAAACAAATAGTGACCTCTGGGTCAAAGCCAGAGAGAAGAAGAGTTAGAATCAGAAATAATTGAAAATATATACATAGTCGCATGGCATATTTTTTATCCAATGCAAACACAGAGAAGCAAAATTCCAAGATGTATTTATATAGTGGCTCCTTACCCCCAACGTCCCTCCGTACGTATATATATAGACATGTACAACATATTAATTAATTTAACTCTGTTACAACAAGAAATGTTATAAATAGAGAGAGAGAGTTGATATATATATATATATGACCTGTGAGAGAGTCTGTTCTTGAAGGGATGTCTGTAGACAGGGTTCCATTTGAGGGCTTGAGTGAGAACCCAGTACAGTCCAAAGAATAGTTCAGCACCAAGCATGCCAACCCAAACCACCCAAGGTTTCTCCTCATCTTCTACTTTGACACCATGGATGGACAAGTGAGAGAATCTGTAAAACCAGATTGAGAGTATTCCGATGGATAATGAGATAGAGTAGAGCCCGTGAAGGATGAATCTCCATGTGGCTGCTCTCTTTGTCTCAAATAATGGTTCATAAAACTCTCCCTTCCCCATCTTCGATGGTTTTCTTCTTCTTTCCTTTGCCGGTGAACTCCTCGTTTGCTTCTTTTCAGGCCATGTGTCCTATATATATAAGAGTTCGATCGATGCTTCGAGATAAATGAATGAATTTTAAAAAAAATGTATACTTTATTTATGGATAATAAAATTGGTATTTTTAAATTTATCTTCTATCAACAAATATTAAAAATAGAATAATACTTGTATTGGGTTCATTAAACATGTGTTTAGGATTTAATTTCTATCCATGTGTATATAAAAATTCTCATTGTAAGATGTAAAGTTCGCTTGGATGATTTTTACGTATTGAAAAATTAGTTTTCAATTATCAATTGGGAAATGCCTTGATACTAAAAAAACACTTTACAATACATTTTACAATGCATATGCGAAAAGAATACATTCTTTTCAAGCTCTATACTAAATCAAATTGGATACTTCAACAAAATTCCTACAAACTTTTGACATATTTACTTTCTAATATCGTTCGTTCTATAATCCTTCTTTAATCATAGATATCATCTTACTAAACCTTAATTATCTTAATTACTAAATCAAAATGTTTGGTGCAGGTTGCAAGTGTTTGGTCAAAGTCGGAATAGTAGTTGAAAGCTTTGGCTACGACTGGTGGATGGATGAAAGTCATTTTCAAAGTCGATATGATCAGATTAAAGATGCAGAGCACAGACGATCGAGTCTCCATGTGGCTCTCGTGGTCTCAAGATGGATCATGAATGATCTCTCTCACACACACCCACATGCATGCTTGTCCATTTAATTTTCTTTTTTCTTGTCATGTGTTTTATTTTGCGGACGGTTAGATATGCTCTTCACAATAAATGAATGGACACGAATGATTTAATTACGTGTTATAGCCCAACTTCAAGAGGCATGAATAATTGTTGGCAGGAAAATATATAGAAGAGGAGGAATGAATGAATGATTGCATAGTGGACACTGGACAACATCCCTCGAAGGCTTTCTATATTTGGCCTCTGTCAGTCTTTCAATGGGGAGAGTGACAAGTCAATAAGAGGAAGCGTAGTCCAACGCATGTGCAAAGAATGATAAATTTGAATTCTCTTCATAGCTTTTTTTTATATATAATCTTCTCCATTGATTATAATTGATTGGCCAAGAAAATAGTATATAAATGGATTATTTATTTAATTTAATGATCCATATTTATTATAAGTGAAATACTCTTAAAATAATATCACAATACTTATTTATAGTAATAATTAAATAAATAATATAATTAATTTAATATCACAATCTTAATCTTTCATTGTTTAAATCAAATGAATGGAAGGGATTGCAAATGAGAAGAAAGTATGCAACTGTGAGGATAGGATCCAAATCCAAGAATTAATAATGGAAGAATTACTTGGTGTACATTTAATGATAATCCGTATTATTAAGTTATATATGGTGGCCGAAGACAAGTTGTGTCATTAATGGAGACAAAGACAAGTTAATGATAATCAGTATCAATGTTAAAGTCCGCTCCATATTACCATATTTCTTCCCGTCATATTTATAATTTTCAATAAAGTTAATTATATTTTTAAAGGTATAAAAAATTACCATAGGTTTCCATTTTCATGAGGTAATGTGACTATTTTCATGCATAATAAGAAAATTTTATTACATTTTTTAACTTTAAAAAAATTCAAAATTTTTAATTTTATTCTTATTAATTTCACTCCTTTCATTAAGTATAGTATAAATTACAATACTAATAATACAATAAATAAAGAATAAATGATAAACTACTATATATGATCTTATAATATGGGATAGAGGGAATAATTGCTTTTTATGTGTTGTTTAAAATTTTAATATACATATTAAGAAATATAAGTAATGTGTTAAAATTTATTTTAAATTTCTTAACATATTCTTTAATAAATATATAGATAAGAAAAAGTAATTAATGATAAATGTATAATTAGAAAAATAATAATTAATATTGTTTTAGAATTTGTATGTGATATTTAAATAAAAATAATTTTTTTAAAAAAATAATAAATCAAAAGAAATAAATGACGTACTAGTATATGTACTGTATAATATTTAAAGCTAAAAACTAGTGTCAAATGTAAAATTTTTTGATAAAAAAAATATTTGGATGATTTACCGGACTTGCGGAGGAATGAATGATTGCAATGTAAAGCACATGGGGGCAACGACACGTCAATGAGAGAAAGCGAAGACGAACGCAAGCGAAAAGAATGATGGATGGATCGATGATGGGGCCACGGACAAGTTAATGATAATCAGTGCCAATATCATTCCCTCTTATTCCTATATAAATTTAAAACATTAATATGTTCCTCAATATTTTATCCAGTTTCAAATATAAGATATTTTATTCTAATTCTAAATAGCAAACTCTTTACAATATATAAGGTAATATTTATTATATATTTTTAAAAAATATCTCTATTTAATATATTCAAATAGAAAGAAAAAGAGATTAAATAAGGATAGTTTTAAAAAAATATTGAAATTTTTTGAGAAATCTAGATAGTTAATTAACTTTAATTTTTATTTTTAATTTACGTGATTCAATTAAAATAGTCTTATTAAAGACTGGAGGGAGTATATGAATTACTCCCTTCCGACATATTTATAGGGCTTTTATCCTAATTTTAAATATAAAACATTCTACAATTATATGAAATCTTTTTTTCGATTCTAAATATGAGGTTTTTTATTATAATTCTAAATATAGGACATTTTACAATATATGATATAGTGTTTATTATATGTTTTTAAAAAATATTTCTATTTAATGTATCCCAAAAAGAGAGAAGAGATTAAATAAGAGTATTTTTTAAAAAATATTTTAATTTTTAGAGAAATTGAGATAATTAACTAATTTTAACTCCCTTTTTTAATCCGCATGATTCAGTTAAAAGGATTTTATATTAAGAAATGGAGGAAGTAATATTTATTATATATGCATTTCCAAAAATTGTCTTTAATATTTAATGGATCATAAAGAGAGAGAGAAATAGATTAAATAAGAATAGTTTTAGAAAAATATTGTGAGTTTAGAAAAAATTGAGGTAATTAACTAAGTTTAACTCACATTCTTAATCCATGTAATTTGATTAAAATGGTCTTATATTGAATATTAGAGTGAAAACTTTACAAAATAGTTGGAACATTTAATTTTTTTCCCACAAATGCCATTTATTTATTTTCATTTAATTAATTAAAATATGCTTGAAATAGTTATTACATTTAATTAAGAGTAATTTTGGAAACATAGAGGTAACATTTAACAAATTTAATAATAAAACTTAGTTTTAACTAATTTTTTTAATTCGTGTGAAATAGTTAAAAGTAATTTATAATAAAGAATATGACGAGTACCATTAATTAATTAATATTAATATCAATAAATCTTAAAACTCACATGAAACTGTATTATTCATAAATTGTAAATAATACTCCCACTAGTACTAAATATATATATATATAACATTTTATTTTAATCCTAAATATAGAACCATTTTAAGAATATGAGGTATTATTTATTATACATTTTTTAAAAAATACCCATATTTAATTCATTATAGAAAGAAAAAACTAATTTTAGAAAAAAGTGATTTTTTTTAAATTAAAATAATTAATTAACTTTAACTTTCATTCTTAATCTATATGATTTGATTATGAGGACCTTATATTAAAAATTAGATGGAGTATAATTTATTTTTCAAACTTCATCTAAGATATATGAATATCCACCTAATTTAATTACATATACATTATTCACCAATAGTTCTTTTGTGCTGACTCATTTTTTAAACCTTGTTTAGTTAAGGAATCAGCACCAAATTTGAGAAAAGAAATTAGTTCTTCATTAATATTGAAAAGGATGAAAAACAAAATAGGAGTCCCCAACAGGAAAAAAGAAAAAAAAAAAAACGAAATGAGAGTTGGGCAGATTTTCGTAGGGACAGGAGAGATTTTCCAATTTGATGGTCGGTTTATCCTGTCTTCACTATAGGCCAGACCGCCTAAACAAAGGGATTTCAATTATGAGCCTTTTATACACTGTGGCGGAGCAGAAAAATGCATGTGGGGGCCAATTTTTTTAAAAGTAAATATATTTATATATATTAAAAACTTTTATTATTTAAATTTTTATTCTTACTGTTTTAAAATAATTTCATAATATCACATAATGGTTACTTGATTGTGAATTACCTATGATGATATAAAATTTATAAATAATTCAAAAAATAAAATAATAAAAAATACATAATATATTTTTATGATAAAAATACAAAAGATATTCAAGTTTTTAACAAAACGCAAGATACACATATATATATATATAGGGTGGCGGATGGTTGGAAGAGGGACCGGACAAAAAAATAGTATTTTTTATATATAAATATATTAATTTAAAATTTTAAATAAATTTTTTATTATTCTTAATTCTATTCGGGTGACCAACTGTAAAGGGTAGCCGTGGTTCCTAGAGTGATTACAACTCAAGTCTTTAGGATTAATAGAATTGAAGATCCGCTTCCACTATATGAGTTAAGTATATACATAATCTCTATAGAATCTTAGGGTTGTTTGGTTCTGTTTTTAAAAATAGAAAAATAAAAAAATTTATTTGGTAAACCTGTTTTTTATAAATTATTTTAAGAAATAGAAAAATAAAATAATAGAAAATTCAAAATAACTTTAAGATGTTTTGTAGTTTTTATTCTGGAAAACATAAAAAAAGGTGAAAAACACTCATTTCATTAATGATTAAGTTATGAATTTTGAATAATTCATCTATCACTCACTAGTTATGATTTTGATAGCAATTATTCAAACAGATTTTTTTATTTTCTTGTTTTCAAAACTTATTCTCAAAAACAGTTTTACAAAACTGTTTTGAAAATCACATGTTTATTTGATAGCAATTTTTGTTTATTTACTTATTTATTTGCGGCCGATAGATATTTCATTTTTTTCATGGTCAACCGTTTATGCCCGCTATTAAAGGTTTAAATTTAGCAATCCAAACAATTGTGTTAAATTTGATTATTACTCATGATCAACTCATTTTGGAGGTAGAATATCACATGTTTCCCTATTTTATATGCTTTGCTTTTCTTGATTCACGTGCTGTTTAGGGTAGAAAAGTTCAAATTGTGATTGATTACTAGGTAATTAGTTACTCGTTTTATATTTTGCTCTTTGATATTTTCTGTTTATGCTTTAGTATTCATCTACTGCTTTTTGGTCAAATTTGTTTTGACCACTCTATGTGCTAGCTGGCTGATTCCTATTGGTTTTGTCTTGTAACGATATCTTTGTTATTTAATGAAGCCTACTCTCTTCCAACTGATTCAGTGAAGAGAGTGTGACGTTTCAATCCGAGTGTTCCTCAGAAAACAAACTCGAGATGGCTCATTGAACTAAGCATCCTAGCCGCCGATTCGAAGGTTGTAGAATCCATGTTTAACAACCAAATAATGGTACCATATATTACTGTACCAATATATATTTTTAAATAATTACCAAGAGTTTTTTTTTTGTTTTGCCAACAAATAATTAACAAGAGTTATGCACATAAATAAAAAAATAGTATAAAAATCAACAAAATATGATTATATTTTACTATAATTTCCTTTAAATAATGTACTTCACTCTAATCTTCTCTAACATTTTTTATTATTATTTAAGGATAAAATTGTAAAAAATATAATTAATGCTATCTTAAAATTTTAAAGTGAATTTTTTTTTTGTTGTCCAAGAAAAGTAAAAATTGTTTTGGTACTCTACGGCCGCCACTGTCACCCAGATTATCTTTTTCATAATGTTCGATTTGCCACCTTATAGAAAGCTAACCCCAAAATTATTAAGAAAATTTTGTATTTGTCTCATTAATGAGCCAGATGAAGGAATAATATATAGTAATTAAATTAATATATTTTAACTTCATATATATATTTTAATAAAAAAAGATATACCTGCGAACAATTTTTTATTTTTGTTGTCAAAATTTTTAATTAGAAGTATTACAAATACGTTATTTTTGTAAAAAAAATTATTTTTGTCTCAAAATATTACAATAGAATTTTTGTTTATTTATTTATTTGCGTGTGGGTAGATATTTCATTTTTGCATGGTTAACCGTTTATGCCCGCTATTAAAGTTTTAAATTTAATAATCTAAGCAATTGTGATAAATTTGGTGATTACTTATGATCAACTTTTTGGAGGCAGAATATCACGTGTCTCTTATTTATATGCTTTGCTTCTTTTTTTTTTTTTCTAATCTTATTCACGTGGTGTTTAGGGTAGAAAAGTTCAAATTGTGATTGATTATTATGTATGATTCATCGTTATGTCTAGAAATGACAATAGAATAAAGACGTATAACTAGCTCAAGGTAGAAAAGTTCAAATTTTGATTGACTATTAGTCACTCGTTTTATATTTGGCTCTTTTCTATTCTTTATTCTATAATTGTAGAAATATTGTTTTTCCGTCACATTTGTTTTGAACATCACTTTATGTGCTGGCTTATATTCCTATTGGTTGCCTTGTAACGTTATCTTCGTTGTGGCCAACCAAAAAGAAAAAAAACGTTATCTTCGTTATTTAATGGAGCCTACTCTCTTCCAGCTCATTTATTAAAGTGGAGGCCCTTAAATTCTAATATCGGTTAGGTGTGAGTGTGTGTACACAAGTTAGAAGGCAAAAATTTTGAACTGCTACTAATTATGTTTGACAACAAAATAATGTTATTATTAATGCACCAATATATTCCCTCCCTTTTGGAACAATTAACAAGAGTTATGCATGCAAATTAATGAAGAAAACTAATAAATAGTATAAGGATAAACAAAATGTGATTATGTTTTATTATAATACTTTTATTAATTATTTAATACTCTTTAATCTTTTTTTCCTTCATTATTATTAAAGGATAAAATTTGAAAAAAAATAATAATTAACAGTGTCTTAAAATTTTTAAATGACAATTGTTTGGTACCAATTGAAGGGGTTTTATATATCTTTGTGTATAAAAGGAATGTAGGGAAATGTTTCAAGTGATTAACGGGTATTTGACTAATAAAATTAAGGTAAAAGGTGAATTCAAATAGGACTTAAATTGTACCACATTTGTAGGAATTTTGTTTCATGAAGGAATTATTGGACGTACTTTATATGTGGACTTTCTACTTCTGATTCATTAGTCGCAATCCAAATATATAAATATAAATATATAAAAATAAAAGGACAAATCTTTGAAGGTAACAAGATGATAGTGTACGTTTCATCGGTTGGTTTATAGTATACAGTTGCTTTGGTGCCGCACACGTCATTTTCTTTGATTTCTCCAGCATGGTAGGGGAGAATATATATATATATATATATTTCTGCCGTCACCGTCACCCAGATCATTATCTTGTCACAATGTTTGATTTGCCACGTTATAGAGAGTTAACCCCAAATGGTATATATCATTAAGAAAAATTTGTATTTGTCTCATTAATGAGCCAGATCGATGATGGATAATATTAATATTTACATTTGTGCAGCTTTCAACCCGATCTTTTCTCTTTAAGCTGTCGAGGTACCTTGTTAAAAGGAAAAAATTGGGAATTGGAGGCGTATGATTACATGGTTGAAAAAGGGTTTAGTGGGGGTAAAGACAGTGAGTGACTTGATAGAAATGGGAAATAATGACAGACGTAGGTAGGAGAAGAATAGGTTACCTTAGAAAATTGAACATTACAGATAATAATTCTTTTTTCAAAGTCAAGAGCCTAACTTAGGAGAAGAATAGGTTACCTTGTATAAAATAGAACATTGCATATAATTGTTCTTTTTTCAAAGTTAGGAGCCTAAGTCTTAGTGCAAAGCTTTCAAAGCTACACATGTACTCAGAGCAAATATCGTAGATTCAATGGCAACAGAGGTAGGCAATTTTCCCTTGTCCTTCCTAAAGAAAAGGCCTTTGTATATTGGCATATTGATGAGAACTAGAACCCCACATAATATGACTTGCAATACCATCTTCTTCAAAACCCTAATAAAGCCACCTTCACCTAAAAGAGCATCCACTGATATGCCAAGAAAGCAAAACAAATTGAGTGACGCAAGTGTTGCTAATAGAGTGAACATAGGAGAAGAGGTTCCAAACTCCATAACTTCTTCCTTATAGCGTTGTGAAACTTCTTCTTCTGCCACCTTTGATGTGATTGTGAAGCCTGAATTTGAAGGAAACCCTAGAAGCTTCAAGGCGGTATCCATGAAAGCAAATAAGTAAGAGCTTGTTCTCTTGTAGAGCCACATTCTTTGTTCGTTCCACCAACCCAGGATTGTGCCTCCACAGCTCAAAAATTCCAACAAGCCAAAAGAGGTTTCCGCAAGTATTACATATGCAAAAGGTATAAACCATGGGCTTGACATCTGCATGATTATACAATCCACCAGCATATAAAATTCATTTTGGTCATTCATTCATTTTTGTAAGTGCAAAGTATTTATGCATTTGCTATAAGAAAGATGACATACATGCATATACAGCACAAGTAAAACCTGTTTATGGGTCAAGTTTTATGCAAATATCATCTAGTTATAGACTTGAATCCGAAGAATATTTTTTTCAAAATTCACACCATTAGCCTACTCACGATCAATTATATTTGAGAAGCTTGTTAATCAAAATAAATTTTCGTAGATAATTCTATCTGATTATTTAATCTGACAATGAGTATGGAAAATAAAAAATAAAGGGAAGCAAATCAAAACAATAAACATATAAAAAATATCAGAAAAATTGAGGAGAGTAATTTTTATGTGATGGAGCCAATGAATTTCTCTAATAAGATTCTGATGTAACTCAATAAATACATTTTTGTAAAAAAAAAAAAAGATGCGATACGGAAAATTTCTTTTTATAGAATCAATACTCCAACATTGACTTGTAAAAAAAAAGTTTTACACAAACTATAATTTTGATTAGAGACTTTGATCATATATATTAATCATAAATTATTCACGGTGTTTGATGATGTCTATTTATAAATTATAATAGGGGTGTAGAAACAAAATTGATAAAACACTTGCAAAGCTAATAAGGCTAAAGGGAGATATATATCATATTACCTCCGGAAACAAGGAAATGCCCTTAAGGAGGCAAAGTGAAGGGACGATGGAGTAATAGAGTGTGGCCAAGCAGTTAAGTGCCCATAAGCAATAGGAGCAGTATCCCATTTGGAGGCCCAAACTGATTTTGCCATAAGCATGCCAAGCAGGACTATACTTTGAAAGCAGAATCTGAAGCTCACCTTCTGACCATCTCTTGTGCTGCACTAGTGTTTGAGCCAATGTGTTTGGAGCTACCCCTAAAAATGCCTTCCTTTCTGGATTGTAATACACTGATTTCCATCCTTTGCTCTGTATAGATAATCCTGTTATCACATCCTCCACTGCACACCCATACAGTAACCCCATCTGCACTCAAAATTTCTATTCATCATCAGTATTTGTAATTAATCATGTCAGGAATTACATACAGATATATATATAGAGAGAGAGGGAGAGACCTTTGTTCCCCACAGTGTGTTTTGTTCATAGGGGCAGCTAGCAAGAGGCTTTGAATCCAGCTCTTGCTCATGCAAGTTTGCTTCCATGAGCAGGTCATCCTCGAAGTTCCAATCATTAATATTGTTGTGTTGGTCGCCGAACTTCCTCCCACAAAGAATGTCTCTCCTGTGAAAGCAGCCTGTTCCAACGTATAATGGACCACCATAGCCATCGGCACCATGGAATTCCACCTACAAACCCCATCATTCATGGATAAGATTTGTTATAACCTTTTGTACAACGTATTGGTCTCATAAATGTTGATATATAGATAGTGGACACGTACGACGTAATAAAATTTTTATGGCATGTCATTGAATCTGAAATGAATTTTACATCAGACACTATAAAGTTCCGTATATGAAGTATCATTTGCTTCGTAGATGTGTTAACTCACTTCGCTAATTATTCGTAGATCACTCCCGTATAAGTCGTTCTTAGTGACACCCACGAAGTTCTGTGGGAACTGCACATAGGCAATTTCATGGCCTTTCTCTTCATCCATGAAGAAGCACAATGCATTTCTCACTGATTCTGAATTGTTAGAGTACATGTCACAGTCCACATTCAGAATGATCTTGCCGTTGCTAATCTTTGAAGACACCCGGATCTACATTTTTAATCAATATATATAACCAACGTGAGATATTCATTCTACACATAGACACACATTCTAGGTTTTGAAAATTGATGATACACTACCAATGAGTTCATTGCTCCAGCTTTAAAATGATGGGGAAATTGGGGCCTCATCTCACGAGCCAAGTACACCAGAGTTGGCATGACAGACCCATCTTCATCCTTTGAATTGTGAGCATCTTTTCTATGGAGTAATATCTATAGTAACAAATATATATATATATATCAAAGCATATAAAGAGCAAATTAAATAGTTATCACTGAGTAGGATTGAAAATATCCTTATGAAATTAAGTTGATAATAATGTACTTGAAGGATTGTATCATGGTCACGTCGAGAAGAATATGAATCCCACTGAGAAAATCCCTTGTGCTTCGAACGTCGTACGTCTCTGGGTATTTGTCCCAACATGACTACATCTTCGATTCGTCTTTCCATGTCTTCGTATAATTTCTACATGGAATTAAATTATTGGACATAAATAATGTAGAGAAAGGAATTAAAGACAGCCACCATATTAAGATCAAAGCAAAAATACTTAAAAGATCTTAGTATATAAGTAGATAACCTTAATGGCTGCTAACTCCTTGGTCCAAACAGAGTGATCATTAGAAGAACTAGGAAAGGATATGCTGTTAAAATAAGCCGAGGGTGACCTGGGTTCCACGTTGAATCGCTTGCAGAAGGGAAGCCAGTGCTTAGCAAAAGAAGAAGCTTCTAATAAAGCATAGAAGGTGATATCAGAGGCAGCATCGTCTGAGAGGTACACACTGAGCTTCTCAGCCGGATAGTCATAGGCCATTACTGATAACACTGTGTTTATCACCATCATTGGTGGTTCTATCTCTGGGTCTGCTGTGCACACAAATACATCCACTCTCGGCAAGCTACTTTCATATCTGATTCAAAACACACCGCCAAGTTAAGAGGTAAATATACTTACACACACACAGGCCAAAAGATAATCCGCCATCTCACCCCCTATTATGTTTAACATTGATCCACACGAAGTTATGTACAACAATTACAACATAAAATATAAAAATGAGAGGAAGGCATGTATTGAGCTGGGCTAGCTTGTATCAATTTATAACACCTAGTACTACTAGATGTGAGCCCAACCCTTACTATAGTTCAATAAAATCACTATATTAATGAAAAATTCTATGAAGCTGAACAATTCTTAAATAGTATAGCTCCTCTCATCATTATTTTTTAAGATTTCATGCAAAACATGAAAGCCCCCATCTAATTCATATAAATTCATGTAACTTGTGCTAAATGATAGACTGGACCTAAGTCCCCCTCTTAGTGATCAGTTAGTTTTCTGCTTTGGCTTTGACCCTCTTTGTTTAGCAAAAATAAAATAATTTTGGCCAAAAAATAAATATTTAAATCAAGTTTAACAACACCTATAAAAAAAAGTTAAACATAGGGTGGTTTTATTTTTTTACTGTACTTAAAAGATACAAAACAATAGATACATTAAGTACGGATTTGAAAGGTCATCAACTCTAGTAAGAAAAGTCAAAACTCGTGCCAGAGTTTTATAGAAAAAGATAATTATACTTGCAATTAGAAAGAGCAAGAGAGAGAATTGACCTTTGAGAGAGTCGGTGCTTGAAGGGTTGTCTGAAGACAAGGTTCCATCGGAGGGCTTGAGTAAGCACCCAGTAGAAGCCGAACCATAGTTCAGCACCAAACAAACCAAACCAGATGACCCAAGATTTCTCATCATCATCATCTTCTTCTTCTTTACCAACACCGTGGACGAACAAGTGAGAGAATCTGTAAAGCCAGATGGATAATATTCCGGCGAACAAGGAGAGGGAGAACAGCCTGTAGACGATGAGCCTTCCCTTGGCGCTCTCTGTCTTGAACAATGGATGAGATATATCACTCTCTCCCTTATCCATGATTGCCTTTGTTTGTTTCTCAATCAGTGCGTCGCACCTATATATAATAATCGAACATTGTGTGGTCCAGAACATTTTTGAGTCAGTTCATCAGGTTTATTAATTATTTATTAATCGATAGGTTGTATCAATCCTGTTGCCTAAATATTTTATTCCTAATGGGTTGCATGCTCGGTGGTTGCAGGTCAATCCGGGCACGTGTGGTAATATTCCAATTGCCCCTCCATTTCAAAAGAAATTTTATTTTGAAGTAATGCATGTAGTATATTATAAAAAAATTAATAAATAGTTTCAAAATTAATAAAATTTAATTATATTTTATCATAATATTTTTATTAATTATGTCGTACTATTTAATATTTCTCTTTTTTTTATTATTATTAAAGGGTAGGTTTTTTATTTAAAAATAATTAATATATTTTTAAAAATAATAAAATGATGATTATTTTGAAATAAGAAAAAAATTTCAAGATGACAGATGTTTTGAAACTAAGGAAGTATTATACAACACGTTCCTGGCCAAAAAGATAGTAGTAGTTTTTTTTTTCAGAAAAAAGATAGGAGTAGTTAACCATATAATTATGTGAAAATTTGTGTCAGGTTTCACGTCATGTATATGTAATTAAGAATTATATATAAATTGGAACAAATTTATATTAGCCTGAGTGATAGTTGCTCTCATCGTACCCTTAAAAAATTAATTCATATTGCCAGGCGGGGATGATCCTGATCAAGATTTAAAAAAAAAATGATTAGGAGTTTAGAATGTTTAAATAAAAGAATTGTTACATTAATCAACTATTAAGCCTTCTTTATAATGAAAGATAGGTTGTTATGTTTTACTTCCTTTCATTTAAAATATTCTTGGTTTAGAGTTTTGATTTTGTTGTAAAAATAATTACTACCTCCGGTATTTAATACAAGACTATTTTACTTGAATTACTCAGATTAAAGAAAAAAGTTAAAATTAATTAATTATCTTAAATTTTCTAAAAATTAACTTATTTTTTTCTAAAAACACCCTTATCCAATCTCTTTTTCTCTAAAATGAATTAAATAAAGGTATATATTTTTTTAGAAATATATGATAAATACCACCTTATATTTTAAAAATGAGCTTATATTTAGAACTAAGATACAATGTCTTACATATTTAAAACTAAATGAAATATTAATTATTTTTATAATTGTATTTTTTGATAATCAAAATACTACTTCTTTATATTTTTTTATAAGAAATTTTTGGGAAGGGTTTTTTTGTTCCTTTTTATAAAAAATTAACTTCTATTGTCCTAAGTATTAAATGAATATTTTCTATTTTATCTTTTTTCTTTAATCACTGTGTAGAAGAAATTATTACTTAGAATTGCATCTATAATTAATTAGAACTCAATTAAATATAAGTAATTTAAAAAAATATATATTATAATATATTAATTATATTTAACTATTTTTTTAATTTTAATGAATTAGTGATTTGCTTCTTGGATTGAAGATAGTAGTAATTTAGCTTTTTCAAATTTATATTCTCTAAACTTGGTCAATAAGGATGTACTATTATTGAAAAAAGTTGGTCAACAAATACGACCAGTTAAACCTTACGTTGATATCCGCATTAGTTTATTTTAATCTTTTTTCTATCCTATGGTTTTGTCTCTTAGCAAATAGTGAAAGAAGAAATGGGAGTGATTAAATGAAACCACATCAACCTAGACTTTTGGTTGATCATGACTAAATTCCCCTTTTTCCCAAAAACAATCAACTTAGATTTTATTTATTTTTAAAATTAATTAAATATTGCGGTGCCGACAAAAAGTTGGTCAATAAAGACGACCAGATAAACCTTAGTTTGATCTCCGCATTAGCTTATTATTTAATTTTTTGTATCCTGTGGTTTTGTCTCTTAGCAAATAAATAACGAAAGAAAAAATGGGAGTGATTGATTAAATGAAAACTCATCAACTTAGATTTGTATTCATCTCCAGGTTCAGTTTTTCAATCAATTAATAAAATAATGTTACCCTTTTTTTTTTTTTCGCAACTCATAACATAGCCTCGTAAGCCCTGTTAACACACTGTTTTGTCCCTCGCAGTCCGATCCGATCACGGACGGGTCATCCACGGCCAGCCTTGAAGAGATCGGATCCGAGGATGACCTCTTTTCCACCTACCTTGACGGGGACAAGCTCGCGAGAGCCAATGAGTCGGATCACGGTGGGAATTTTGATCAAAATGGTGTTGGTGGACTCAATCATGATCAAAATGAAAGAAAGAGTGCGAGCGGGAGGCCAAGGCATAGTCATTGTGGCTCCGTGGATGGAATGACGTCTACAAGTATGACTATGGAGGCAAAGAAAGCTATGCCTCCTGATAAGTTAGCAGAATTGTGGGCAATTGATCCCAAGCGCGCCAAGAGGTCTGTCTTCTCACAAACTTTGCCACTCAAATTGGCTGCCCCACTTCTGATTCAGAACTGAATGAATTGAGTTCATATCTGTGAATTATTCTACAAGTTTCAAATTGAGTAGTTCTACCGATTTAACGGGAATGTAATTATCTGAAACAGATAAAGTGTCCTTCCTCATATTGAATTGGTCTTTTTAGCATACTGCAATAACAGTTGAATGTACAACTGTTTTAGTTGATTTAATTTGATCTTTGTTTATTGAGGAGGCTAAAATGCTTAGCTTCACGAAATCCAGGCGTGGGAACCTTAATTTATGACGATGATACTTAATATTTTTCAGTAATGTGATAGGTTGATGGTGGGGTGGGGTGGGGTCTGTGGTTCAAACCCCCTTATGTAACCAAGAAACAAAAAAACGTGATAGGTTAGTAACCAAAAAAAAGGTGATATGTCGATGATTATTCATCCCTGTTCTGGCCTCACCAAAGCTAATCTAGCTGCTATGTTTCTTACGTTAATTAAACATAATTAATCATGTGACATTATATCTGTGGATATAACCCATTAAATGAAGCCTTATGCGATGATAGTGTTTTGATAATCGTGTGACATTATATCTGATTAAGACGGGACGTGATATTATATTATAATGGCTATGAAGCTTCAAAATATATGATGATAATAGATAGAGATCATTACTGATTCTACCTGTCTGGGTACTTCTAACCTTAATGGAAAGCAATCTGCAACAAATATGGAGTAAATTGAAGTAATTAGCATAGATATATAACTCTTCCCCCACATTATGTTGTTTTTTGCATAGGATACTGCAAATCGGCAATCTGCTGCTCGTTCGAAAGAGAGAAAGGCCATTTATATGCAAGAGCTTGAGCGTAAAGTTCAGACCCTTCAGGCTTAAGCCACAATAATTTCTGCCCAACTTGCACTTTACGAGGTTTGTGTTAATATGGGAAAGTATTTTTGAGAAAATCTGTGATGCAAATAAAACTTAGAGATTCACATCTGCATCAATACAATTACACCAGACGTCTCTCAGAATTTGGTAGAATTACGTTCAAAAGATATTGACGGTCATTCTGTTTGCTACCTAAGAAGATTAGTCATTTATTGCTGTTGCCTTTGCTTCTCTCCTGCATGAAGGTTTTCTTCAGCCACAGTACGATCTTCATCATTGCTCATTATTTTTTTTTAAAAGTTGTTCAAAAATTGTGCTTAGATTATAATATTCAAGATATATCTCATTTCTGCAATAAAGCTAGACTGTTCCTGGTTAAATAGCAGCTTAGTGCTAGTATCAATTTTTCACCCTGTTCTCTGTCCACTTGATGGTTTCTTGTTTGTAAACCTTTGCATGTATAAATTTCTACTTATGGTAAAAGTAAACTTGTGACTGAAACAACAATGTAGCCCATTTAGTTATTGATTTTCACTGAGGGACACTAGAAGTCTGAGTGCTGAAAATACAGAGCTGAAGCTTTGTTTGTAAGCCATGGAGCAACAGGCACAGATTCGAGATGGTAACTATTTTACTTATTCGGATGATACAGAAAATATACAGTATGAATAACTACTGTGGTAAAGTTCGTTAATTAGATTTTAATCTATTCTTTATGTGATGTGGCTGTCAGTGAAGCATTGACGAAGGAAGTTGAGAGGCTTAGGATTGCCACTGGAGAGATAATGAGCTCCTCTGAGTCTTCTAATGTGGGAATGCACCACATGCAATTTGCTGCAGCATCAAATTTCTTTCCACTTCCTCGCACTCTAGCATGCCAACTCATCAACTGCAACAGACAAATTAAAAAATACCTCAAAGTAATCAAATTGGCCACTTGCAGGGGCTTGACAGTAGAAGCAAAGAGAAGTCTGCAGCTTCCTCAATCTCTGCAATTGGGAGTAACACAACATTCTGAATCTGATAGAAAGAAATTGTCAATTTTCCATTGGCAAACTTGATGGTCAATTGTTCATACTTTTGACCCTGGACATCTGTCTTCTTAATTAAGGTACTTTATTTAATTCCAATCCATATTAATGCCTAATTCTTTATTCATTGGGATATGCTGCTCTTGGGGTTTGGTCACAGCCCACGAATTCTTGTTTCCTCATGGCATTAGGTGTTACCGGATGACAGAAATACTCCCTTCGGTCCTATTTATAAGGGATCTTCTAAAAGCTCTTTTTGATCCTTTTTATAAGGGAATTTTATAATATTTTATAGGATTTTTCCTATTTTACCCTTATCATTTATTTCAATATTATATTAAATAGCAGTAAAAAATGAATGTTTGGTTTTTTTTTTAGATTTTAAGAAGATAACTAACTTCCTTAATCTACGTAAAGTAGTTAAAAGTTCCTTATAATAAGGACCGGAGGGAATATAGAATACAAACCATTTTACCTGTGCCAATGTTCAAACAATACATTGGTTACCATAAAATTTACATGTCAAAATAATGTATAAATGCTTTTGATTCAAAATGTCATATAAAATTGTAATTAACTTAAATGCTTTTTTTTACATCTGATTTACTTAGTGATGACATTTTGTTTGTTAAATGAATCAGGCGAGTCATTGATAAAAATAACTGCATACTGAATATGTGGTGATGTTGAAAAATAATAGTCTGAGAATTATATACAATACAAGGCATTGAGTTGTTTATACTACAAGAAAACAACACGCTTTTCTCAACAATAAAATCACTGTTTTCTTGTAGTATTAGCTGGAAAATGACATTTGCACAACATTAATTTCTATTAATAAAACTAAATGAAACAATAAAAATATTGACTACAGATAAGAATATTATATTGGTCATTAAGTGTACGTTATAATTATATATGAATTTTTTATGAAAAATAGAATTGAAAAATATTTTATGAAAAGATAATTGTTATTTTCTTGTTGGCAAAAAAAAATTGTTATTTTCTTATATATTTTAGGGCAGGCGGTAGGAGGCAATAAATTATTATGCCCTAATCCGCATTTTATTTTTCGGTATTTGGTGCCAATTTATCATCTTTCTTCAGCTAAGTGGCATATATTTCCTTGGTGCTCCCCGATGAACAATACTATTAATACAAACATAGAAAATACTATAGTATTTTCTGACTCATGGGGATAGGAAAAACTAGTGTTGCTAGTTTCAAAATAGGTAATATGAATAAAAGGCCATGTTATGTCTTTTTTTTTTTATTTCTATCAATTCGATGTGCATCAGTCTTCCTCCCAAAAAGGAAGAATATCTGCGACTCTGCGAGTTTTGATATGAGGTTAAAATTGAAAGCTTAAAATGAAAAATCTGAAGAACTGGGGTTTTAGACAAATATAAAAATAAAATATCAAATAATGAGACAAAAAGCGAATACAGCAAAAGTGGCACTATTATTATTATTAAAACACCTTATTTATAAATGTCTCATTGAATTCTGATTAATTTAGATATACTCATCTTTGACGTAAGTATTATATTCTGAGTAGAGTTTAAACAATAATGAGTTGCATTATTTATAATTGAGAAATATTGCATCTTTTTATATAATTTATATTTAATATTGATTGCCATCTCTAAGTACCAAGTTCGTGAGAAAAAAGAAAGATAGTGACTTTGTTTTCTTTTCCACTTACTATTTTAGTAGTTTCATTGGTATTAAATCATTCGGTATTCTATAATTACATCAATTTTAACTAATCTAAGTCAAACCAAGTAAAATCACAAAGGGAGTAGTGAAACTCTCCCAATGAGTATAAAATTCTAGCCTCATGTTTCTTTTATAAAAAGTAACATATCATTTCACTTCCTAGGAACATATATATCATTTAAATGAAGATTAAATTTTTACTTTACAAATTAAAAAAAAACAATGTGTAATAGATAGGTCTCTAATCGTGATTTAAGTTAAGTAGTAGGGAAATGCCTGGAATTTCAAGAAGAAATAAACACGTAATGGCGGAGACCATCGGAAGAAAAATTGGAAAACATTCGTATCATGTAAAAAGTAATATCATCTAACTGTATAATTCTACACTCCATCAAGTCCAGAACTCGACTTGATGTCTAGTTAGAAAGACTATCACACTTTGACAATTCAATATACCTATTTGGAGAAATTGATGCTATGACTTGGATGGAGATTGAAAAGTCATTCTTTTGAATTATTATTGTTATGGAAATCTATCGCTATATTTTTCAATTGGGTTTTCCATCTCTTTCCATTTCATTCCATCGTATCTATTGTCCCCAATTTGATGTTATTTTGGACATGAATAAATTACTAATCACCGAGCATTTAAAATAAAATATCCAATAATGAGACAAAAACAAATACCGCAAAATTGGCAATAATTTACATTCAACCGTTTGGTCTTTCTGAACAATGAGTCCCATTATTCATATTTCAAACATTGAGTATGATTTTATAAAACTAAATGTGGGTCCTGTACAAAGCATGAGGCCAATATAAAATGCTTGTGAGAAGATTATGAATAGTATAACTTTGAGTTTTTAATATATATATATATATATTTATATTTAATATTAATATTGATATTGATTGTCATCCCTAGTCCATATTGGGTTAAAAAAAAAATAGACATCTCTAGAGAATTTGTTTTTCCTCTTACTATTTAGCCTCATGTTTCTTTATGAAAAATAATAAATCATTTCACTTCCTAGAAAACATATCATTTTCACGAAGATTAAATTTTTTAATTTACAAATTAAATAAAAATATTGGTGATGGCTAGCTAATCGTGATTTGGGTTGAAGGGAAAGTCTGGGATTTCAAAAGGCAATAATTTAACATTATTTAAATTTATAATTCTACACTTCAACAAGTGAGCGTATTATTTACCTTAGAACCGTCCAGAACTTGATGTCTACTTGAAACACTATCACCCTGACAATTCGATATCAACCTGCTTGGGAGAAATTCATTGATATATGCAAGGACTAGAATGGAGATTGAGAAGTCCTTCTTCTGAATTATTGTTCTAGAAAGCCTGATCGTGTCGCCAAATTGATGATTACACCATTTTCTCATGTTTTTTTAGTTGTGTTTTCCATCTCTTTCCATTTCATCCATTGCATTCCTCTAATCCAATTTGATGTCATTTTGTAGATGAATCAATAACTGACCACCAAGTATTGAATTTAAAATTTTAAGACTGAAACTATTTCTATATTCATGGATTATGGTTAACATTCCCACAACTTATTTAGGTAGGAGAATGCTAGGGAGCAAAAATATGAGTGAAAAAGTAATGAGCTTTGGTAGGATGAGAGTGCAGTAAACTGTATAAAGAGAGAACAACAGACCAATACTCAAAACATATGTAAACTTTTATTAAGCTTATAGATTATTTAAACTGATTGGACCGAGAGATACAATCTACACACCTTTTTATTATTATTATTAATTACTCAGCCAACCATACAAACATATCCTTAATCTAATCTCCCGTGCTTTCCACTGATACTGAGGAGACATGGTAGTTTGCCCCCTTTGCTTAGTTCACCCTGCAATCAATCAGAATCACATAATTAGCAAGGAGTTAGAAGTCAAAGTTAATTTGGTAATGAAAAACAAACTGAGTTCAGTTTGTGAATTTTCAATCAATGCAATCTTATATATTGAACAGTCTGAGAGTTTTTAATCCATACAAAGACTTTCCTATTTGTTTTAATTCGTTATTTGTTATTGCATCATATTATCTGATTTAAACTTCAAAACAACGTCATTTCACTTAGTGCAGTGAATAATGTGACACAAATTAATAATTACATTATTCACCGCATCAAGTGAAATGATACAATCTTAATGCCTAGATGAGATGATGTGGTGCAATGACAAGCAACAAATCAAAACAAACAATAAAATTCACTGCACCAAGTGAAATGATGTTTTAAATTCCAGCTAGATCGGATGATGTGGTGTGATTACAAGCAGCAACAGATCAAAACAAATAATAAAAATCTTCTTATTATTAGATTCAACTGAAAATTCCAAACTGCCATGAATCCAAATTCAATACAGATAAGTACTTAATTGCTTGGAGCAGTTATTGGTGGGATAGACATTGTAGGGACAAATGGTACCACATTTAGAAGGGATTTGATAGACATGATCATAGTTAATCCCAGGGATATTGGCTGCCTTATCTTTAATGCACTGGCATGCTCCTCTTCAATCCTCAGCAGTCTTAAGAGAGTGAACTCCTCGACGGCACATTGGGCCAGCCAAATGGTCACCTGATCACATGTCAAGTTTCCTTCAACAACACTTGCTCCTATTATCTTGCAAGCCATCACCATTGCCAGCACCATCTTGCTCTTGCACGTCTCAGCCATGGTGTTTCAGTTTAACAGAGAGAGACAAGTAGTTTTGGGGACGTACTTCATCATGTTATGTTGGTAGGGTTTATGTGTGTGTGTGTGTGTGTGTGTGATGGAGTGGTCAGGTCTAAGGGCTGCGAGAAATTAAGCGAACAAGACAAGTGTTTTATTGTATTGATAATGAGAATATTCAATTTAGAGTTGCGTGAGTTGATGCCATTTCTGACCAGTTTACAAGAGATAACCAACATAAGGGAGAGTGGTTCAGACGAAATGAAATTACGAAAAGTATATATATAATACATATGCTTCCGGAAATTGCACAGAATTCGATCGACTTGATTAGAAATGATTTATCTGTTTGTGCTTCTAATTAACACTGCAATCATATCAGTGGTAGTTTAATTTCGGACTCAATTTGATGGGCTACTCTAATGTTTTGGCCCATATGTAGGGCAAAAGCTTGTAATCATAAGCCCATTATGGATTGCACTGTACAAAATAAGCCTCAATTTCTCAAGTTTGGGTTTGGGATGTTGTCGATGCAAAGAGGCAAAGTAGTTTCCATCTGTGTCTCATCCCGAACCTATCCTTTATCCCTATATATATACAAAATCTGTACACACACAAATATATATACATATATATAATATTTTAAAATCACACTATTTATAAAGTTATAAACAATATTACTCATATTAGATTCGGTATAAACTATAAAACATGGTCCATAATCTAGTTATCAATGAAAAGAAATATAATATTAAAAAAGATTATTTTGAAATTAAAATTTTTAATTATATATATGAATTTTTAATTTGAGATTTATAATCTATAAATACATAGATTACATTACAAATGTTTTGGGCAGGCGACGGGAAGGGGAGTATAAGAGCAAAAAAAAAAAAAAAAAGAAAGAAATCTACAAAATTATGGTTGGGGGACAGATATAAAATAAAGTATTAAGTAAGTAGAGGTAACAGGCCGCGCATTGCTGGGCCCGTAGGTGAGATACAGTGTTTGATTGGTTTCAGGGGATAAAGAAGGCATCACAAGATTTTCTCAGCATTATTCTCAAATAAATAAATAAATAAATAAATAAACATCAGGAACGAAACCACAACGTCCAGCAAAATCCACGCCTAAATGGAAAAGCCAAACCTTCAAGATAAGAGTGACTTCATCAACGCTTTGAATATTATGTGAAATGTGGGTGTGGTTTCTCATTGTTCCAAGCAATAATAGCCCACATTAATAAAACTACTGCATTCTTCATAAGGATAGAGTAGTTTCAGACCAGTTGGCAGTGCATGAATTAAGGATTTTTTTGTCACAAAAATTTGCTTTTCCTTAACTGATTTTTAGGATCCCACTTTCCCCTAAGCTAAGACGCACAAATGCAAATATATGTATGGGGTATGATGGTATGATACAATATTTTGGATATGATAAATGTTAAAATTTTAGAATATATGTATGAGAGATATTTATATAAAATTATATATATTCAACAAATTAATATACCAAAAATAAAAAAATATAAAAAAAAATTGGTGTTTTAAATAAGTGCTTTAAAAGTACTACAAAGATATAAAAAAAAGAGATGAAAATTAAGTTTTTTTAGAATCTTTTTAAAGAAAAAAAATTAAGAATACATATGTGATACGTATTGTGAAGCACAACATGAATATTATATCTAATGCATATTAAATATTAACACGTTTTTCTTTTTGAAATATCGGGATAATAGAGCACAAAACCAAGGAAAGTAACTCGCCTCCCTACCTACCAAACATTATTACATATATGGTGCTTAATTAATTTGCTTTCCTTCATTTAAATGGAGCTTAGTTCGTTTGGGCAAATATCTGGGGTTTATGTGGATTTAGGAAGAGATAAGAATATTGTTTACCAAGAAATTTTAGGAATGGTTAGCATTGGTTTACAAGAATGGAAAGCTTTGACTTTATATCAAGCAGGGAGATAAACTTTGATCAAATGATTTCTTAATTTCACCGTTGTTTATCTTTGATCTTTTAGCTCACACCAAAATGTATTTCTCAAGAACTGGATACATAGAGGTATACCTAGCTAGGACCCTAGGTCAGCTGGACAACCTAATCTGAAAGGCCTTTCAGATTAAAAACATGTTTTTAAAAAAATTATTTAAGAGTTTAAATTAGTTAGATTCTCATTTTACAGATTATCTTAATTTTATATTTATTAAACTTAATAAAATTCTTACAAATTTTTAACCATGTATCTAAAAAAAATTTGAACTCAAATGTATTTAAAACTTGAGTTTAGGGTTAAAAAGATAAAACTTAAGTTTAGTAAAGTCAAAATATTAGGATTAATGATATTAAAATACTAAAATCTAGGATTATAACATACAATTTTTTCCAAATTGAGAGCTCAACTAACACCATACGTTCGCCTGATTGGACATGATCATTGCTATTTGTGTTTTTTTTTTTTTTGGGGGGGGGATTTCAATGAATCTAGTCGAAAGATACATTTATTGGTGCAGGATAAATTTTGTTAAAATAAGATGAGGGTGTCTTGGTTTGAGCAGGATGGAAGGGAAAATTCCAAAAGTAACATATATTGTGAATCTCAATTTTTTAAAATATTTATCAAAATTATTTTTTTAAAAAAATTATAACTTAAAAAAAGATTGTTAGATTATAAATTATGCATGGTCATTTAAAATATTTCAGATTTAGTACAAACTGTTAGAATATAATTTATGCATAATTATTTAATATATTTCAGATTTCGTACAAGATTATTTAAAATATCTCAATGACGGTGTCGTTCCATATGAGCAACCACATAGCAAGACATAGCTGATTTAATGTGTACGTTTCTGTTCGTCGTGTTTTTCTTTTTAGGTTCGTTCCTTTGTTGGGGTTTTGGACCACTAATAAGTTTACTATGGCATCACATTTATTAGGGTACCAATCTTTCTTTGATCAGAAATGGGCCCAATGCCCTATTACTAGGGACTTTCTTTTTTTGTTTTTTCGAAAAATATTAGGCTACGGACTCTGTTTCACTGCTCCATCTTCTCCTTTTTAATAATACGATGTATTTGATATTTGATATTTAACATTTAATTGGGATATCTTTTGAAATGCTTGAAATTTTCTCTTAACAAATTGATGATGTGATAACAAATTATTATTCCCTCTATCCTATTTTATTTGTCAATTTGTAATATTCCTCACATATTAATAAAATAATTAAATAACATATATTATAGGAAAATTTAATAATATTTTACTAAATATTGTTAACTTAAATACTAAAAACTTACTCGTACTTCATTTTCTATTATTTTTAATGATAGATAAAATAATAAAAGTATAATTAATGCTTCATTCATAATAATAAATAATAGTTAAATCGAGTTAAATTTTTTTAAAGTGAAAATTAAAATGGGACAGAAAAAATAACTGCAACTGCTTGTTAAAATTATTCCGTAAAGTTAATGTTTACAATTTCATTGAAAAATATTGGCAAAAAGAAATTTCATTAAATGTCTCTCTTCCTTGTGGTTCTTCTCTTTTTTTTTTTACTTTTTTTTTATTGTAATTTTGGACCATTAAATATGAATCGTCTGAAAATAATTTGACGGTCCAAATTCTGCTGACATTTTTCACTGCAGTGCGAAGAATCCATACGTGTTATTAATTTCCCATTCAGATTTCGTACAAAACAATCATGGATGGAGCTAGCCCCATAACTGTGGGGGCCCATGTGGTGAAAATTAATATATATATATATATTGTGAATCTCAGTTTTTTAAAATATTTATCAAAACTAATAACTTAAAAAAGATTGTTAGATTATAAATTATGTATGATTATTTAACATATTTTAGATTTCGTACAAAATAATAATGTCCTATTTGAGAGTGTACTAAAATGAAACTGTGTTATTCTAAATGAAATTTCCAATTAAGGTAGTCGAAATTTTCAAGTAATATTTGAAAAAGTTTCTCAACTAATTACAACACTTATCAGTACTCCAATTGGGGTCGAAAATAGTTCATATCATATCAAGTCCCACCATAGCAGGATGGATGCCTTCAAATGCTGCTCCTTGATTCGACATCATAATTCAACCAATTTAATTGTCTCTCTTGCATGTACTTTTTGTTCCCCTACTTTTATTTTCATTGTAATTTTGGACCATTCAAATTAAATAAATGATATTTTATTTTATTTTCATAAATAAAATATATTAGGTATTTTGTAAATAAAGAAATAGCATTTTATGAAATATTAAATATAAGTAGTCTGAATATAATTTGAGGGTCCAATTTCTGCAAGCACCAACGGTTTCCCTTTCAGATTCCTCGTACAAAATAATAATAATTAGACATTGCAATGACTGCAGAGTATTGTGTTGTCACATGTGTTGTATGTTTGTTCGTACGAAATAATAGTTACTACTCGGTTAATTTTTTTATAAGGGATTTGTAACTATTTTATATAGATTAAAAAAATTAATTATTATTTTTTTAAATTTTAAAAAAGAAATTAAAAAAATTAATAGTTACTACTCGGTAGAGTACATCACATGTGCAAATGGATTATTTCCCGCCACTTCATTTACAGTTGTCAGCCACTACTTCTCCTTCAATGCCAAAAACGTGTGGTTGCCACGTTATGCTGTTTTCCTTAATTAGGGTGATTATTGATGGTTGTTGTTCCTTATCAACCAGTTATATATTTTGGGATTTATTTGTTTAAATGTCATTAACTTCTATGTCCCACAGAAAATGTCGTCGACTTGAGTGACGAAGATATGCTGTTTGGTCATTTAATAGTATAAGAACATTGTTACTTTAATTCTTTGTTCTTCAATTTCTGGGAAAATCACAATTTGGGACTAAGAGAACAAGTCCATTATAAATTAGGATGGAATGTTTAAAAAATCATAATAAGAGACCAACGCTGGTGAGATAAAAAAAATGGTGAGTTTACAACACTATCCTCATATAATTGTATAAGAGTTCTAGAAATTTATAATTTAAATTTTTTAATTGGCAATTTGTTTATTCAAAATTTGTAATTCATTCTCCCCATTATGAAAGGTTAGAATTTAAAATGATATGAGTTCAAAAAATATGCAACTTGTATTCCTTTATTTGCAATTTATTTATTTGAGTTTGTAACTCACTCACCCATTTTTAATATAGAAAGTTGTATTGGAATTCAAATTGGTAAAAAGTTTCAGGAAAATGTAATTTGAATTTCCAATTCGCATCTTTTTTATTCAAAATTTGTGACTCAGTTGTTCACTAAAAAGTTGTAACTCGGCCTTCAGTTTTTAGTGTAGCAGATTGAAATTTAAATTGATAAGATCCAGGAATTTACAACTTGAACTCCTCAATTTGTAATTTGTTTACTCAAAATGTGTAACTCTATTTCTGGTTTTTAATATAGATTGGAATTTCCAATCTTGATATCATTTTTTTTTAAATGATATGGTTCTTTTTCTTTTACTTTTATTTTCATTGTAATTTTGGACCATTCAGATTAAATAAATAATATTTTATAAAAGCATTGAATATGAATCTTCTAAATATAATTTGATGTCCAAATTCTGCTGACATTAGTCACTGCAGAAGAATCCAAAAGCACTCTTTCTATTTTATCCTTCCAATAAAATAAAAGATGTCCTTTGGTAGGGAATGATAAAGAGTTGATTTAGCCAAAACAAGATGAGATTGTGTGTTTTAAAACTCTTTCTATGCCAAAGACGGGCAAAACTCCTACTAACTGCCCCCTAGTTCTGTTTGTGTTTGTTGAATGATTTTGAGTAATTAAACAGCAATCATAATTACAGATTCATTCTAAATAGAAAATTAAAAAGGGTTTTCAAAGTGTCCCGGTGGACTGGGTTCCACAAGAGAAAGGAAGGACAAGACAATTGGAGCCATGGGATTCCCCCAAAAACAAATGTTTCCAAATTGTATGAGGAACAACAAATTGGTGGTGTGGATGTGGTCCTTGAAAAAAAAACTGTAAATTCTAAGATTAACTTGAATAAAACAAAACCATTTATAATTATTACAAGATAAATTTTAAAAAGAATTACCAGCTACATACAATGCTGTGGTTCAATTCTTCACTATATATATGAGGATTTATTTATGACTATCTCTACTTCAAGTTGAAAGATACTGTGAAGAGACGAGGGAGCTATAAAAAAAGAGATGAAAATTAAGTTTTTTTTTATAAAATTTAAGTTATTTTAGAACTTTTTAAAGAAAAAAATTAAGAATACATATGTGATACGTATTGTGAAGCACAACATGAATATTATATCTAATGCATATTAAATATTAACACGTTTTTCTTTTTGAAATATCGGTATAATAGAGCACAAAACCAAGGAAAGTAACTCGCCTCCCTACCTACCAAACATTATTACATATATGGTGCTTAATTAATTTGCTTTCCTTCATTTAAATGGAGCTTAGTTCGTTTGGGCAAATATCTGGGGTTTATGTGAATTTAGGAAGAGATAAGAATATTGTCTACCAAGAAATTTTAGGAATGGTTAGCAGTGGTTTACAAGAATGGAAAGCTTTGACTTTATCTCAAGCAGGGAGATAAACTTTGATCAAATGATTTCTTAATTTCACCGTTGTTTATCTTTGATCTTTTAGCTCACACCAAAATGTATTTCTCAAGAACTGGATACATAGAGGTATACCTAGCTAGGACCCTAGGTCAGCTGGACAACCTAATGTGAAAGGCCTTTCAGATTAAAAACATGTTTTTATAAAAATTATTTAAGAGTTTAAATTAGTTAGACTCTCATTTTCTAGATTATCTTAACATTATATTTATTAAACTTAATAAAATTTTTACAAATTTTTAACCATGTATCCAAAAAAAAATTTGAACTCAAATGTATTTAAAACTTGAGTTTAGGATTAAAAGATAAAACTTAATAAAATCAAAATATTAGGATTAATGATATTAAAATACTAAAATCTAGGATTATAACATACAATTTTTTCCAAATTGAGAGCTCAACTAACACCATACGTTCGCCTGATTGGACATGATCATTGCTATTTGTGTTTTTTTTTTTTTTTGGGGGGGGGGGGATTTCAATGAATCTAGTCGAAAGATACATTTATTGGTGCAGGATAAATTTTGTTAAAATAAGATGAGGGTGTCTTGGTTTGAGCAGGATGGAAGGGAAAATTCCAAAAGTAACATATATTGTGAATCTCAATTTTTTAAAATATTTATCAAAATTATTTTTTTAAAAAAATTATAACTTAAAAAAAGATTGTTAGATTATAAATTATGCATGGTCATTTAAAATATTTCAGATTTAGTACAAACTGTTAGAATATAATTTATGCATAATTATTTAATATATTTCAGATTTCGTACAAGATTATTTAAAATATCTCAATGACGGTGTCGTTCCATATGAGCAACCACATAGCAAGACATAGCTGATTTAATGTGTACGTTTCTGTTCGTCGTGTTTTTCTTTTTAGGTTCGTTCCTTTGTTGGGGTTTTGGACCACTAATAAGTTTACTATGGCATCACATTTATTAGGGTACCAATCTTTCTTTGATCAGAAATGGGCCCAATGCCCTATTACTAGGGACTTTCTTTTTTTGTTTTTTCGAAAAATATTAGGCTACGGACTCTGTTTCACTGCTCCATCTTCTCCTTTTTAATAATACGATGTATTTGATATTTGATATTTAACATTTAATTGGGATATCTTTTGAAATGCTTGAAATTTTCTCTTAACAAATTGATGATGTGATAACAAATTATTATTCCCTCTATCCTATTTTATTTGTCAATTTGTAATATTCCTCACATATTAATAAAATAATTAAATAACATATATTATAGGAAAATTTAATAATATTTTACTAAATATTGTTAACTTAAATACTAAAAACTTACTCGTACTTCATTTTCTATTATTTTTAATGATAGATAAAATAATAAAAGTATAATTAATGCTTCATTCATAATAATAAATAATAGTTAAATCGAGTTAAATTTTTTTAAAGTGAAAATTAAAATGGGACAGAAAAAATAACTGCAACTGCTTGTTAAAATTATTCCGTAAAGTTAATGTTTACAATTTCATTGAAAAATATTGGCAAAAAGAAATTTCATTAAATGTCTCTCTTCCTTGTGGTTCTTCTCTTTTTTTTTTTACTTTTTTTTTATTGTAATTTTGGACCATTAAATATGAATCGTCTGAAAATAATTTGACGGTCCAAATTCTGCTGACATTTTTCACTGCAGTGCGAAGAATCCATACGTGTTATTAATTTCCCATTCAGATTTCGTACAAAACAATCATGGATGGAGCTAGCCCCATAACTGTGGGGGCCCATGTGGTGAAAATTAATATATATATATATATTGTGAATCTCAGTTTTTTAAAATATTTATCAAAACTAATAACTTAAAAAAGATTGTTAGATTATAAATTATGTATGATTATTTAACATATTTTAGATTTCGTACAAAATAATAATGTCCTATTTGAGAGTGTACTAAAATGAAACTGTGTTATTCTAAATGAAATTTCCAATTAAGGTAGTCGAAATTTTCAAGTAATATTTGAAAAAGTTTCTCAACTAATTACAACACTTATCAGTACTCCAATTGGGGTCGAAAATAGTTCATATCATATCAAGTCCCACCATAGCAGGATGGATGCCTTCAAATGCTGCTCCTTGATTCGACATCATAATTCAACCAATTTAATTGTCTCTCTTGCATGTACTTTTTGTTCCCCTACTTTTATTTTCATTGTAATTTTGGACCATTCAAATTAAATAAATGATATTTTATTTTATTTTCATAAATAAAATATATTAGGTATTTTGTAAATAAAGAAATAGCATTTTATGAAATATTAAATATAAGTAGTCTGAATATAATTTGAGGGTCCAATTTCTGCAAACACCAACGGTTTCCCTTTCAGATTCCTCGTACAAAATAATAATAATTAGACATTGCAATGACTGCAGAGTATTGTGTTGTCACATGTGTTGTATGTTTGTTCGTACGAAATAATAGTTACTACTCGTATCTTTTTTTATAAAGTACTTGTAATTACTTTATATAAATTAAAAAAATAAGTTATTATTTTAAAATTTTAAAAAAGATATTTTTATTCTTATTTAATATATTAATACAATTCATATTAAATACTTCTTCTATTTCAGTTTATAATGCACTTTTAACTATCACACACGTATCAAAATAATAATTAGTAACTGAATTTTTTTTCCATTTTTTTCCAAATTACCCTTATTTAATAATATTTCCAATATTAATAAATTACATTCATTCTCTCCTTCATTTTTTTTTTTGAATTTCCATGAGTCATTGATAATTGTGAAAAGTAAAGTTTTTAGATAAATTCTCCTTCATTCATTTATGATTTGACCAAACTATTAAAAATTTTTTGTTTAATGTATTGATAATCATATAATATATAAGTTTATTTATTATGGGTAATACTGGAAAGACAATAAAAAAAATACAATGTAATCCGCGTAATACACTATATTTTGAAACATGAATTTCTCAGAACAGTGCACTTTATAGCGTAACGGAGGGAGTATTATTTAATTAATTGAGAATATTTTTTTATTTAAAAAATCTAACAATAATTAAAATAATAATAATAAGAATAAAATAAACAAATCTTATTAAATAATACAAATTAGAAGATGCTTTGTAGATCCCTTGTAAAGACGATCGAAGGAGTACATCGCAAGTGCGGATGGATTATTTCCCGCCACTTCATTTACAGTTGTCAGCCACTACTTCTCCTTCAATGCCAAAAACGTGTGGTTGCCACGTTATGCTGTTTTCCTTAATTAGGGTGATTATTGATGCTTGTTGTTCCTTATCAACCAGTTATTTTGGGATTTATTTGTTTAAATGCCATTAACTTCTATGTCCCACAGAAAATGTCGTCGACTTGAGTGGCGAAGATATGCTGTTTGGTCATTTAATAGTACTCCCTCTATTCCAGTTTATAGTGCACTTTTAACTACTACACACGTATCAAGATAATGATTAGTAACCGAAATTTTTTTCCATTATTTTTCAAATTACCCTCATTTAATAATACTTCCTACATTAATAAATTACATTTATTCTCTCCTTCATTTTTTTTCCAAATTTTCATGAGTCATTGATAATTGTGAAAAGTGAAGTTTTTGGAGAAATTCTCCTTCATTCATTTATGATTTGACCAAACCATTAAAGATTTTTCATTAAATGCATTGATAACCCTATAATATATAAACTTATTTATTAGGGGCAATACTGAAAAGGCAATAAAAAAAACACAATGTAATCCGTGCAATGCACTATTGTCACACCCGGGGATGCGACGCGGATGGCGCGGGAAAACAAAAAAATAAAAATAAAAAGGAGAAACCGGCCAGCCTGGCGGGAGGCCGGTTTCGGAGGGAGTCGCCACCAAAATTTTAAGGGAAATTTTGGAAAACCGAAACAAAAACAAAAAGGGATAAGGATTGGTCTGCGAATCAGAGTTGGGTTCGGGAGTACAATTGTGAGTGAGGAAGGTGTTAGGCACCCCCACAACACTCATTCCTAAGAACGGTTACCTTAGGTTGATCATGCAATTTTTATGGTTTTTAAAAAATTATTTTGGTTGCTCTTTTACCATTTACATGCAAAAATAAATGTAAAAATAGGAATAATGTAAAAACGAAAATAAATAATCAAATGAAAATATGAAAAGTTGGGAAAAATAAATTAAGAGGAAAATGTTATTTATATACAAAAGTGGACTTGAAAAAATAAATTGGTAAATATTTATTAAATTAAGAAAAAACACCAAATAAATCAGAAAAATATTTATTTATTTACAAAGGTGGACTTGAAGAAATAAATTTGTAAATATTTATTAAATTAAGAGAAAAAACACCAAGTAAACCAGAAAATACTTATTTATTTACAAAGGTGGACTTGAAGAAATAAATTTGTAAATATTTATTAAATTAAGAGAAAAAACACCAAGTAAACCAGAAAATACTTATTTATTTACAAAGGTGGACTTGACCCAGAATGAGAGTCTGGGACCTACGTACCCTGCGGTAGGGATCAAAGTCGACGTAGTTCGGACTAGAAATGCGTGTCACTGTGTTGATATTTTTTATTTTTATATATTCTTTGAAAAGAGAGGTTTATAGAAAATAACTTGTCTTTCGGCAAAGAAAACAATTTTTAGAATTGGTTGGTGTGTTTTAATTTGTAAAAGACAGATTAATTTCCAATATTTGCCCTTTTCATTTATTTATATATTTTTTGGTTTAATCAATTCTTAAAAGAGAATATATGTTTTTTCCTCCATTTAGAAAATATGATTAAAATTATTTGTGATTTTGAATATTTTATTTTGATTTGAAAAAGAAATATTTGAAAACCATTTATTTTCACAAAATAAAATCAATTGGCTCATGTGGTGACTTTATCACTCACATCTACCCATTGATACCTAAGTGTTCACGGTGGTTTCACTCGAGACAAAAAAGCACAAGAAGAATTCGAAAGAAACAAATAATTCTTTGTACAAATTATTTTTATTTTATTTTTATTATAAAAATCATTTTAACACCTATTTATTTATAAAAAAAATGTGATCATTACGTATGTTTTGAAAAAATAATAATCAGCATATGTGGTGACTTTATCACTCACAAATTACTGATTTACGCTTACATGCTTACGGTGTTACCACTCGGAGTAGAAAATACCAAAAGGAAAATTTTAAATGAAAATCAAATAGCACATGTGGTGACTTGATCACTCATAATTTACTGATTTACGCTTATATGCTCACGGTGATGCCACTCGTGGTGGAAGACAAAAAAGACTTAAAAGATAAAATTGAAAAAAAATGAAATCATTTTATATATAAAAATAAATATGATTATGCTTATTCTATAAAAAGAAAAATGATAAAAGCAATTTAAGAATATGACTTTATATATATATATATATTCATATATTATTTATTTTTATTTGTTTTATATTTTATTTCATTTTTTTATTATTTTTTAGAAAAAGAGTCAATTAGAATCTGTGGTGACTTTATCACTCACAGCTCGCTAACTGACACCTAAATGCTCACGGTGTTACCACTCGGAACATAAAGGAAAAAACTAAAATTTGAAATAAACGGCTCTCATTGAATCATTTATTTTTACTTTTAATAAAATAAAATAAAAAAAAAACGATTGGTACTCATAAATATTAAAAAATAATAATAATAAAATTTAGCTAACGTTTATAACATGGCAACTTCTCGCTCATGGTATAGTTGACTGACACCCTATGGGCTCACGGAGTCTTGGTCCCTCGTGGCAAACTCTAAAGTGAAAAGAAGAAAAATCCATGATCAAATAAAAATCAAAATCAGAAATAAAAACAACAAAACATAAAAATCAAACACAATTTATCAGGGTGTGTGCTAGCGCCAATTCAAATAATTTACACCCAACCATGAGATGAAAAGATGCAAACTCTAGTATCTTCATTTTCTTTTCCTTTGCCTCAAAGTTGATAGCTTCCATTTCCCTTGCCCGACTTGATGGTAATGGCCTTGATTTCTCTCATACTTGGTTTATGCTCTCATATTGCTCGAAAAAGATAAACAGGATTACGCATTTGAAGAGTTTGAGTTGAAAGAAAACAAGGTAATTGCTTTTAAAGAACAAAGACCACATGCTAATAAGAAGCAATGTCGTTACTCACATGGGGGTAACTAATATCAACATTTAACACATTCGACCAAGCATTTTCTGGCTAACCTTCACCCATGTAAGGCAAGTTTTTGAATTGGGATCAGGAACCCCTTTATTGACATACACCCAGAAAGGAAATTTAAGATTCTAAAATCCTTATGTAAACATATGAGCACACGAGATACTTTTAATCTCAAAACAGTGAGCAAGTCAAGCGTTATATGCGGTCAAGCGTTATATGCGATCAAGTTACGAAAATCATATTTGCCAAGCCTAAACTCAATACAAAAACCAAAATCTTGTGACCATCAAGAAGTGAATGGGCTTAGAGAAAGAAAAGCCCGAGCTATACTCCTAATTTTTACCAAGCATACCTTGACAATGCAAAGGTCCATTTTCAATGGTTCAGAATTCGAAGCTATGCACTAAAACAAGTATTGGAGGACACTGGAGCATAAAAAAAGAAACATGACTTGGAACTCAAAATATAAACGTGATTTTGATGGCTCGAATTCAGAACCCAATCGAATCCTTCTCATGATAAAAAAAATGATGACACAGAGGACACATAAATATGGGGGAGATTCCTAAAGCAAATAAAATTCATTCCCAGTCCCAAGGCTAAGGTACCTCGTCAACATCATCCGAACAAAACTCTTTTCAAATAACAAACATCACTAGAAAATTCAGGCTCTAGAACGTAAATCTTCATGTTTGTGAATACCAGGCCCGGGGCTACTCTAATACTCAAGAATCAGCAAAAACTTCGATCACGAGTTCATTCACATTGTGACTCGAACTAATAAAGGCTATACAAACATATAATCAAAGAAAATGTTCATCAATCACGACACAGTACAATGATCCCATAAAGCCAGTTGAGACCCTAACATATTCCAGTCACGAGAGGCAAAAACAAGTTTCAGACATCAGATAACAATTTACCAATACTAACCGTAGGCAAAGCGTTCATCCACACAGAGCAGTCTTACAATCTGAAGATTCCATAATAAGATTAAGAGCTCGAAGAGGGGTTTTACCAGATCGAAGTTCCTGTTGCTTTAATCCTGTCCAATAAGCCTTTACCTTCGTAGAACCTCTGCTTGCTCAGGGAATGCATCCTTCTTCCTTCGCCTCTCAGACGCACGGCTCTCTCTGTTTCTCCTCTCCCAAGTCTGTGCCTTATTCTCAGTCTCTCGCATGGCCACGCTCTCTGTCCTCGATGCTTCTGGATCACGGCTCATCTCTCCCTCTCTCGCAAGCATGAGCCCTAGCTTCATCTCAGTCTCACCACATTCCCATTTTTTTTTTCACTCCTCGGTGCACTCGCGGTTCCAGATCTCACCCTCTCCCACCATGCTCTGCTTTCTCTCGTGCCTTCATTGTGCAGCTCCCTCGGTTTCCTTAGCTTCGTTCTCGGGTACCAACCTTCCCTTCTTCAGACTCGCAGCTCCTCTTCCTCTGTTTCAGATTTCCCTCGGTTCTCGGCCTCTCTCAAGCTTCCTCTGTTCTCCACCCTCTCTTTTTCTCTCTTTTTCGCGCGGCCCCTGTTCCACCGTGGCTCCCTCTCTTCCTCGCGGTTCTCTGCTGCTCAGCCACCCTCTGAGCCATGGCCTCCTTCCTTTTCACAGCTCCCCTCTTTCCCTCGGACACCGCAGCTCTCCCACGGCACCTCCCTCTCTCTCTCTCAACCGCGGCCTCCTCTCCTTTTTCCCCTAGCTCCCTCTTCCTCTGTTTTTCTTCTCTGCTCTCGCTTTCCTCCTCCCCCCTTGCTGCCCTAGCTCTCCTTTTCTTTTCTCGTGGCCAGCCTCTCGGCTCCCTCCGACCTGAGCTCCTCACCGTTCTCACCGAGCCCTAGGTTACAGCTCCCTCCATCTCTCTCGGCTCTCACGCTCACGGAGTTCCTCTTCGGCTCTCACACTCCCCCTGCACCGAACCCGAGCTCCTTCCCTCTCTCGCCATGCCCTCTTTTTTCTTCCTCCACCTCCCTGGCTGCCCTCATCCCTCCTCCTTTTTCCGTCTTCGCTGAGCCCCTCCTTAGGGCTCCCTCTCGTGTGCCCATGCCTGAGCCCTCTATTAAGGCTCAGGGTGAGTTGGACCTGAGCCCCAAATGGGCTCAAGTCCACCTTGGGCTGAAGTAATTTCAGCCCAAGGTTAAAATCCTTTTTCTCTCTTTTTTTTTTTAAATTATTATTTTTTTTATTTGAGTTATTTTATCTTTTCCTTCTTTCTTTTTGGTCATTTTTTATTATTTAGTTATTTATTTATTATTATTATTTTATTTTTTATTTTATTTTTTATTATATTTATATGTATTTTTAAAATTACCTGGACAAAATATGGTGTTCACAACTATATTTTAAAACATGAATTTCTCAGAACAATGCACTATATAGCGTAACAGAGGGAGTATAAGAATATTGTTGCTTTAATTCCTTGTTCTTCAATTTCTGGGAAAATCACAATTTGGAACTAAGAGAACAAGTCCATTATAAATTAGGATTGAATGTTTAAGAGACCAACGCTGGTGAGATAAAAAAAATGGTGAGATTACAACACTATCCTCATATAATTGTATAAGAGTTCTAGAAATTTATAATTTAAATTTTTTAATTGGCAATTTATTTATTCAAAATTTGTAATTCATTCTCCCCATTATGAAAGGTTAGAATTTAAAATGATATTAGTTCAAAAAATATGCAACTTGTATTCCTTTATTTGCAATTTATTTATTTGAGTTTGTAACTCACTCACCCATTTTTAATATAGAAAGTTGTATTGGAATTCAAATTGGTAAAAGTTTCAGGAAAATGTAATTTGAATTTCCAATTCGCAACTTTTTTATTCAAAATTTGTGACTCAGTTGTTCACTAAAAAGTTGTAACTCAGCCTTCAGTTTTTAGTGTAGCAGATTGAAATTTAAATTGATAAGATCCAGGAATTTACAACTTGAACTCCTCAATTTGTAATTTGTTTACTCAAAATGTGTAACTCTATTTCCGGTTTTTAATATAGATTGGAATTTCCAATCTTGATATCATTTTTTTTTTAAATGATATGTTTCCTTTTCTTTTACTTTTATTTTCATTGTAATTTTGGACCATTCAGATTAAATAAATAATATTTTATAAAAGCATTGAATATGAATCTTCTAAATATAATTTGATGTCCAAATTCTGCTGACATTATTCACTGCAGAAGAATCCAAAAGCACTCTTTCTATTTTATCCTTCCAATAAAATAAAAGATGTCCTTTGGTAGGGAATGATAAAGAGTTGATTTAGCCAAAACAAGATGAGATTGTGTGTTTTAAAACTCTTTCTATGCCAAAAACTATCAAAACTCCTACTAACTGCCCCCTAGTTCTGTTTGTGTTTGTTGGATGATTTTGAGTAATTAAACAACAATCATAATCACAGATTCATTCTAAATAAAAAATTAAAAAGGGCTTTCAAAGTGTCCCGGTGGACTGGGTTCCACAAGAGAAAGGAAGGAAAAGACAATTGGAGCCATGGATTCCCCCGCAAACAAATGATTCCAAATTGTATGAGGAACAACAAATTGCAGGTGTGGATGTGGTTCTTGAAAAAAAAAACTGTAAATTCTAAGGTTAACTTGAATAAAACAAAACCATTTATAATTATTACAAGAAAAATTTTAAAAAGAATTACCAGCTACATACAATGCTGTGGTTCAATTCTTCACTATATATATGAGGATTTATTTATGACTATCTCTACTTCAAGTTGAAAGATACTGTGAAGAGACGAGGGAGCTATGGAGGTGAATGAGGCATCGGAATCTCGGAATCAAGCCAGGCTAGCCATCATAGAGCTGGCCAACATGATTAGTGTTCCCATGTCCCTCAATGTTGTCGCTCGCCTCAACGTTGCTGATGCCATCTGGCAATCTGGCTCTAATACTCCCCTCTCCGCCTCTGAGATCCTTTCACGAATCCTCCCCACTAGTGGCGATGCCGAAAACCTCCAGCGCATCCTTCGCATGCTCACCAGTTACGACGTCTTCACCGAGGACATTAGCACGGGCGAGAGAAAATACTCCCTAACCGACATTGGCAAAACCCTTATCTCCGATGACAGAGGCATATCCTATGGGTCATATGTAATCCAACACCACCAGGCTAGTTAAACTTTAAATCCGACAACACTACTCATTGATTGAATTTCATGCATCCGTATATATATATATATATATATCTCATTTTTGCATAAAAGGATATTGAATTATTGATAAACAGGATGCACTTGTTCGAGCGTGGCCATTGTTACATGAGGCAGTGAAGGACTCGACGGTGGACCCGTTTGTGAGGGCGAACGGAGAGCTACCATACGATTACTATATGAAAAACCCGAAGATGAACGAAGCGATGGTTAAGGCAATGGCTGGGGTGTCAATACCATTCATGAAGGCATTGTTGGAGAGCTACGATGGGTTCAAAGGGGTGGATAGATTGGTGGACGTGGGTGGGAGTTATGGGGATACCCTAAAGATGATCTTACATAAAAATCCGAGCGTGCGAGAAGCGATTAACTTCGATCTACCTGAGGTGATCGCGAAAGCGCCTATCATTCCAGGTAAATGGTGACTCCATAATTGCACCGAATGATTGAAGTAAAGATACAAATCTGGGAATCAATAGATGTGAGGTCAAGTAGTAATGATTCATCTCTATTCGTTGTTTTCCTTTTTCTCTGATAAATTTGGTTCTTTCTATGTAGGTATAACCCACGTCAGTGGTAACATGTTCAAGTTTATTCCCGAAGGCGATGCCATCTTCATGAAGGTGCGTGATTAACAAACTTCACCCTAATAATGCATTGATCATAACGTATCGAAAAGAGTGTCATGCAATTTTTTTTCGATGTTATTTACAGTGGATGCTAATAACGTGGACGGATGAGGAGTGCAAAAAGATACTGGAGAATAGTTACAAGGCAATACCAAAGGGAGGAAAAGTAATTGTTGTTGAACCAATACTGCCTGAGGAATCAGATGAAAGCCATAGAACTCGGGCATTGCTACAGTCTGACATTTTCGCAATGGCCATTTACAGAGCCAAAGGGAAGATTAGGACCGAAGAAGAATTCAAGCAACTCAGTCATTCTGTTGGATTCCATGGTTTCCGTACCTTCGCATTTGACTACTACTTTACCCTCTTTGAATTCCATAAATGACATGTATTGCATGTACCCACTATTTTTCCTAGCTAGTTAATTGTTGCCAGCCACTTCATCTACAATTGCTAGCCACTACTTCTCCTTGAATTCCAAATATGTGTACGATTACCGCGTTATGCTGTTCGATTGAAGGAGACATGCATATGTTACTTGTTGGGTGTTGAATCCCCCATCTCCTTTGTCGTCATTCTTGTCTTAGATGTGGTGTAGGCCAGTTTGGTTTAGTTGTTTTAATATTGTCTTAATTATGGGACTTTGTTATGTACTATTCTTGTTGGTTTATTAATGGATCTATTTTCTGGTTGGCAAAAAATGTCGTTGATTTGAGTAGTGAAAATATACTTTTTGCTCATTTAATAGTATAAGAATATCATTACTTTTTGGGGAAACTACAATTTGGGACTAAAAGAACAAGTTCGTTAATTATAAATTAGAACCAATGCTTGTGAAATAAGAAAATGTTGAGATTACAAAAATACTCACTTATTTCTTCATTTTCCCTCACTCCCATTATTGCCAGCGTTGAAACTGGATTAATGGTGAAAAAGTTGTAGGACTTTGCAATTTGAATTCACCGATTCGCAATATGTTTATTGAAAATTTGCAATTCACTCTCCTCATTTTTAATATTAAAGGTTAGAATCTAAATTGATATGACTACAAGAAATTTTCAACTTGTATTCCCGGATTCGTAACTTATTTATTTATATTTGCAATTCACTCTCCTATTTTTAATATGAAAAGTTTGGATTTAAATTGGTATACGTTTCAAGATTTTGTAATTTGAATTCTCTAATTCGCAAGTTGTTTATTCAAAATTTGTAACTTATTTTTTAATTTTTAATATCGAAGATTGAAATTTAAATTGGTAAGAGTTCAGGGAATTTACAATTTGGATTTCTCAATTTGAAATTCAAAATGTTTACTAAGACTTATAATAAGTCTTAGTAAATGGATTTGATTGCTCCAGACAGCAGGTTTTTAATATGAAAAATTGGAATTTCCTATCTTGAATAGACTAAGATTTTACATTTTGAACAAACATGTAGCGAATCGGATCCAAATTATGAAGTTCTAAAACTCCATTAACCCTGCTGTGTAATGTCACCATTTTTTATTTAAAAGAAAGGATACATGGATGTTTAAAAAATTGGGAGTGAGAATAGAACAATTCAGACCAAACTAAAAAATGTATATCAATAAAAGACGCCACTTCAATTAAAGTTTTCTAAAAATCAATAATAGAACATGAATATTGTCTTACTTTTATCTTGTCTTTGACTAATAATAAAAGATTAACGAATAATAATTTAAAATTTTTACATAACATCGTGCCATAGTCACCATAAAAAAGGTTATGCTGAAATTTTCATGTTAAAATAATATATATGGTGGGATGATATATCAACTTAGATTAGATGATTTATGTATGAAGCAAATTTAGAAGAAAGAAATTTTCCCTTTACCCTCAGGGAAATTAGCTCTTATCGTGGGTAGTTAGGTGGAATGGTGGATTATACATTCCAACAAATTAGGTGAATTTTGATGAATAAATTGTAGTGCTTGTTAATAATACAATATATTTGATACTTAATATTTGATTGAGATATCTCACTACTACAAAATAATTTTTTATGTCTTTTGTTAAAATAAAAATAGACATAAAAAGTTGAACGGTGGCATTTTGTAAATAAATGTATAATATCTAGGCTTTTTAATTTATTGTTGTTTTTTTCAGTAACAAGCATAATTGATTAAGTTTTCTACTGCTATTTTTTTAATAATAGCTGTAGAAAAGGACCCTTTTTTTAAGTTTTAAAAAACTCAAGTTTTTCACAACTAGTTTTTCAAAAAAGTCATAATTAGTGAAGCTTTTTATGGTTATTTGTTATGTAACAGTTGTAGAAGAAAAGACAATATTGATTTGCTTTCTTAAATAAAAAACAACATTTTTTAATTAAAAAAGTTCAAGCTTTCTAAGGCTATTTTTTTAAAAAAATCATAGAAAGATTATAAATTAAAAGTATATATTTATTTACTTTTTTAAAGTTCAAAAATTAAAAAAAGAAGGGGCTTCAAGAATGTTTACTGCAAAGAGCGTTCTCAATGACCATAAAAAGGGAATGCTTTTGCCAAGAAAAAAGTGTTCCGGAAGGCCTCGGGAACATTCACATAAGGAATGTTTTAAAATTGTTCCTGAAGCCCAAAAATATACATCCTCAAAGTTAATTTCTGTAGCAGTGTAAAAAAGTTACCTTTTTACGGCAAGTTTAAAAAAAAAAGCCATAGAAAGGGTTAGTTTTGAAAAAAGAGTCATGAACCACTTTCTACAATAGCCACTATGGCTATTTGTAACTCTTTCTATGATTGTTTGTGAAATAATAGTCATTAAAAAGTATATTTTTAATGGCCATTTTTTAATAGACATGTAATATATTTTTATGTTTGTAATTTCTACCTCACTTTTAGAATAGCTATAAAAAAAGGCTAAAATAACAAACGGAAAATTATGTTTTCTACAGTAGTATCTCTTGAAATGCTTCTTGACATATTGATGATGTGATAACAAATTATTATTTCTTGTGTCCCATTTTATCTAGGGAGAATTAATTAGAAGGATCATGCAAGTAATTTATTTTGGTAGAGGGACTTCGCATAGGAAATGATGCAGGATCGGCTAGAAATAACATAAGATGTGTAAGAAATGGTCTCTCCTCCTAAATAACTTGCTTGCGTGGCACTTATGACTAATTTATTTTGAAAATTTTCACATAGATAAATAAAATCTTTAAATAACCTATATTTTACTAAAATTTAATAATATTTTTACTAAAATATTATTGGTTTAAATACTAAAAGATGACTTGTATTTCATATATATTATTATTTTAATGGAGGGTAAATCAATAAATAAACATATAATACTCATTATTTTAAATTTTTTTAAAATAACAAGTAAAATGGGATAAAAATAGTGTAACACCAACTTTTTACTAAAATTAGGGGGAATAACTCAGTCACAGATTTAGGGAGGGGCAAGCACCGCCTCCCCCTTCCCAACCAAAAAAAAAAAAAAACTCTAAAATTGGCTTATAATTTTGTTTATTTTTATTTGTAAAAAATGTTACAATTCAATTTAGCCCCCATTGATTTTGTACTTTTCATTTCAACCCTCCCATATGTTAATCACTAGATCTGTCACTGAGAGTAATAGTTATGGACCAAATTTTTGAATTAATATAATAATTGATCAACACTTCGAAAAATGCTAATAATAGATGTAAGGTTCTTAACACATCAGAAAATGAAACCAAAATTATTAATTAAAATTCCCTTAGTCGAAATTAAACGAGAGAGAAGATGAATGTTAAAAACTAAAATATGGCCATGTAAAACCATTGAAAATAGGTGTTAAAAATAGGAAATTTATAAGTGAGTGTGAAATAGGGAAAAATAGGTGTCAAAAAAAGAAATGACCATGTAAAAATATTGAATATGTGTGTTAAAACTGTGCGCAAGTGTTCCAATTTTTAAGAGAATGCTAATTCATTAGTGTCAAATGGAAGAAGATGAATATAAAAAATTCAAATGAAAGTGTAAAATTCCCCAAAATGAGTGTTAAAAATTAAAATAATAATTTAAAACTTTTGAAGATGAATGTCAAAAACTAAACTGGAGAGTTGAAATTTGTAAGTGTAAAAATCCTCAAGTTACAAATTGAACTATCAGTGCCTAATTTTTTACATTCATAATTAGGGATTTTATATTGTTATTTCAATTTTTGATACTCTTCTTTCTCTATTTTACATTGATAAAGGAAAATTTATTTAAAAATATCAACTCTCACACCCAGTTTTCTGATACTCTTTTCAGGGTTTTTATATTGTCATTTTAGTTTTTTACATTTGTCTTCTCTTATTTCTCATTGATTAAGGGTATCTTAATAATTTTAGTTTCATTTCTAATGAGTTAATAACCTTGGATCTATTACTGAAATTTTGTAAAGTGCTGGTCTATTAGTAAGATTTTTTTTTGGGTCAACAGGTCTGTTAGCAGGATTAATTCAAGATTTTGGTCAATAATTGTGATTTCACCTTAAAATTATTGGGTAGATTTAATATTTTCTAACAGAAAAAAAAAAAAAATCTATCTGCAATCCTCACTTATAGTAGTGGCAAGGAGACCGCACGTCCGCACCCACCTTTCACGGACAGCACTGCTTCTTGTCCATATGCGCTCAACTTTTTCTTTCACGTCGTATTTATGTGACTTTATAGTCATTCCTCGAAAAAGATTAAATGCTTTGTCTTCATATGCGCTGCACTTTCATACTCTTATTTTATCTTAAATATAAAAATTTTTTATTTAATCTTAAATATAAATCATTTTCATAACATGAGACAGTATTTATTATATATTACAAAAAAAAAAAGATCAGTATTTAATTTATGAAAGAAAAAAAAATTCAATAAAAGTAATTTTAAAAAAATATTATAATTTTTTAAAAAATTAAAATAAATAATTAATTTTAATTCATATTCTTAACTGTGTAATTTAATTAAAAAGATTTTATATGAAAAACTAGAGTGATAGTATTGTATGGTCAATAAGGGGGTTAACGGTGGGCAAGGATTATTGGAGCAGATCATGGATCGCTTGTGTTATTCACATATCAAAGGTGTGGTTGTGGATAAGAATGAGGAAGAGAAAGATTGAGAACTCAATGTGAGATAGAGGGTGAGTAGGGAAAGATCAAGGATGCAGCCGACGCGATACGTGAGGGTTTGCAGATAAGGTTTTCCCTTTTCTTTTAGAAAATTTAATAGATAAACAATGGTAGATCGATTAACAAGCTTATTAAGTGATGAGCTAGAGAAAATTCATGTGGCATGATTTAATTAAAGAACTGGACACATAAAGGATTCAAAGTAAGTACTTAAGTTTTTTATTTTTCTTTTTAACTTTTATTTACAAAATTAAAAAGCCATAGAACAATGTGGCTTATTCGTTAGATTTTATGTAATCTATAAAATAAAAGGTGTTTAATTAGTTCCTTAAACTCAATGATTTTGCTATTAGGCTTTAAAAAAAATTACTGGAGTTTTGTTTATGTCATGGAGGTTAAAGAATGAGTTGCAATGTTTATACCATATGAAATTCATATTTTATATTAATATATTAATTATATTGATTTTGATAGTAATATAAAAATGAGACTTTTGCAAAACTATTGTGGATTCTATGTACAAAGTTTGAGGAATATATCACACAATTTATGAATCATAAATAATGTTATAATTTTTATTATCTTTGTTTTTTTTTTTATCCATCGTTCAAAATTTTAACACATAAATATTTACTTTTTCTGGTCTCAAATTTAAGTCATAATTAATTACTATACACATATTTGAAAAATTTGTTAAACTTATTAAATTTGTAAAAAAATTCATTTATTTTCCGGACTTAACTACATTTAACACATATATTTATGGCACCTATCATTCACATTTGGTGCTTGTCTATCATATGCATTTCTTAAATACAGATCGATTCACCACAGTCCACAAGCACGAAGTAGGAGAAGAGGGAGCGAAATAAGATCTAGAAAAAGAAAAACCAAACATAATTTTATTAATTAATTTTGGAGAGAACAAAAATTTAGATCAATTCTTCCAAAGCTAAAGCAGAAGGTAGTAAACCCAAATGGCCGAACAATTTACATCTATTGAGAACAAACAGGAATTGGTCTTTTGGGACTTTCGTCAAACACCTTCGATGCAAATTGACCAAATGTGAACATGCTTCTTCTTGTGCACCAAATTCCAAGTGACTGTAGTGAGTTTAAGAGTGATGTTAAATCTGGTACCTAGTTTGCTCTATTGACGCAATTTAGTCTATAGGGTATTTTGGTCCAACTAATTTAGAGCAAGGCTTTGACAAGAACACATCCGCTTAAAGCAAACATTGCAGCTTTAATAGCAACAGAGGTAGGCAATCTTCCCTTGTCCTTCCTAAGGAAAAGTCCATCATATATGGGTGTGTTGATTAGAATAAGAACCCCACATAATATAACTTGCAACACCATCTTCTCCAAAACCCTAATAAAGCCATCTTCACTTATAACTGCATCCTTTAACATTCCTAGAAAGCAAAACAAATAGAGCAAAGCAAGTGTTGCTAAGAGAGTAAACATAGGAGAAGAGGTTCCAAACTCCATAACTTCTTCCTCATAGCGTTGTGAAGCGTCTTGTTCTGCAACTTTAGATGTGATTGCAAAGCTTGAAGCTGAAGGAAGCCCTAGAAGCTTCAAGGTGGTCTCCACGAAAGCAAAGAAGTAAGAGCTTGTTCTCTTGTAAAGCCATATTCTTTGTTCATTCCACCATCCTAGGCTTGTGCCTTCACAACTCAAAAACTCCAACAAGCTGTAAGTGATTTCCACAAGTACTACATATGCGAAAGGTATGAACCATGGGCTTGATATCTGATTTAACAATCCACCAACAAAATTCATTTTAGTCATACATATCTGACTTAACAATCCATCAACACAATCAGAGTAAGTGGAGGTGATACCTTAGGAAACAAGGAAATGCCCTTAAGAAGACAAAGCGAAGGGATGATGCAATAATAGAGAGTTGGCAAAGACGTAAGTGCCCAAGAGCCATAGGCGCAATATATCATTTGGGTGCCTACATTGATTTTGCCATAAGCATGCCAAGCTGGACTGTACTTTGAAAGCAGAATCTGAAACTCACCCTCAGCCCATCTCTTCTGCTGTACCAGTGTTTGTGCCAATGTGGTTAAAGGTTCTCCCAGGAATGCCTTCCTTTCTGGGTTGCAATACACTGATTTCCACCCTTTGCTATGTATAGATAATCCTGTAAGCACATCCTCTGCTACACTTCCGTATAAAAACCCCATCTGCACTTAAACTTCTATTCATTATCAGTATTTGTAAATTTTGTTAGAAAATGTACATATCAATGTGTGTATATATATATTATATATATATATAGAGAGAGAGAGAGAGAGAGAGAGAGAGTGAGAGAGACCTCGGTTCCCCACAATGTGTTTTGTTCATAAGTGCAACTAGCAAGAGTTTTTGATTCTTGTTCTTGTTGGTGCATGCTTGGTTCTAGGAATAGGTCATCGTCGTTGTTCCAATCAATAGTATTGTGTTGATCTCTGAACTTCTTCCCACAAAGAATATCTCTCCTGTGAAAGCAGCCTGTTCCATTATACACTGGGCCACCACAACCATCTGCACCTTCCAGCTTCACATAACACAAATGATCTCATTTGTCAAAGTTATAAAAGATAAGATGTAATTAGAGTGTATGAAAAGAAGAAAGGTGACATGATACAAGAAGTGTGAGCCCGACCTAACATGTTTAGGTCCTCGCTCGATCATACTATCACTTTTTATTCTACTGCAAGAAATAAAATAAGTTTAAAAGTTACGTTGAGGGAATCCTCATAAAAGAGAATCTATTTTGAGGGTGCAAAGAGGAAAGGAAAGAAAAAGGAATTGTTAGGAAACTAGAAATATCCACTGCATTGCACAAAGTTTGATGTAAGTAGAACTGATTTATGACAAATGAATAGTGCGGTTTTTTAGAGATTTTTTGTATATATATTTAAATTAATTTATTAATATTAATCTAGGTATATATTCTATGTGTTCTTTGGGTTACATAGTATATCTAAACCTTTTTGTTGTTTCAATCTTGCAACACTAGCAGTGAAGGGAAAAAAAAAAAAAAAAAGACCGCAACCTTAATTTGATTTCATAAATGGTAACTAACCTCTTTGACTACTAATCGTATATGATTTGCGTATAAATCATTCTTAGTGACACCCATGAAGTCCAGCGCGAACTGCACAAAGGCAATTTCATGGCCTTTCCTTTCATCCACGAAGAAGCAAAGTGCTTCTCTTACTGATTCTGAATTATGCGACGCCATGTCACAATCCACAGTCAGAATGATTTTGCCGTTGCTTATCTTTGAAGACACCCTTATCTGCATTTTTAATCAAGTACTTACGGGATGAGCTAATCTTTTTACACACACACACACACTGTGTCATTAAAATTGTGCACTACCAAAGAATTCATGGCTCCAGCTTTAAAATGATGAGGATATTGGGGTCTCTTCTCCCGAGCCAAGTACACTAGAGTTGGCATAACAGATCCATCTACATCTTTTGAATTCTGTGCATCTTTTCTATGAAGTAATATCTGGGAAAAATTTTGTCAAATTAGTCATAAGATAAGAGGCAAACAAGTTTAATAGTATTAAAAATATGTTGCTTGTGAAATTAAGTTATTAATAATATACTTGAAGAATTGTATCATGGTCACGTCGAGACGAATACGAGTCCCACTGAGAAAATCCCTTGTGCTTTGATCGTACGTCTCTGGGTACTTGTCCCGACTTGACTGCATTTTCGATTCGCCTTTCCATATCTTCGTATAGTTTCTGCATGTAAAGGAAGGAATTAGAGAACCTCAGCACATGAGAAAATACTATATATAATACTTATATAAACATCTTAGTCAGGTCACCTTAATTGCTGCAAACTCTCTGGTCCAAACAGAGTCATCAGAAGTAGGGAAGGACATACTATTAAAATAAGCAGAAGGTGACCTAGGTTCCACGTTGAATCTCCTGCAGAAGGGAAGCCAGTGCTTTGCAAAAGAAGAAGCTTCCAATAAAGCATAGAAGGTGATATCTGAGCCACCATCATCTGAGAGATACACACTCAGCTTCTCCGTGGGATAGTCATAGGCCATTAGTGATAACACTGTGTTCATCACCATCATCGGTGGTTCTTTATCAGGATCTGCTGTGCACACAAACATGTCCACTCTCGGCAACCTATGCTCATATCTGTTTCGGAACACAGCAACTTAAGAGGCACTTATATGTAAACATCAACATATGAAGATAACTTTGCTATATATAACAAGAAATGTTACAAATAGAGAGAGTTGATATAACCTTTGAGAGAGTCTGTGCTTGAAGGTTTGTCTGTAGACAGGGTTCCATCGGAGGGCTTGAGTGAGAACCCAGTACAGTCCAAAGAATAGTTCAGCACCAAGCAAGCCAACCCAAACGACCCAAGATTTCTCCTCATCTTCTTCTTTATCACCATGGATGGATAAGTGAGACAATCTGTAAAGCCAGATTGAGAGTATTCCGACGAATAATGAGATAGAGTAGAGCCTGTGAAGGATGAGTCTCCTCGTGGCTACTGCCTTCGTCTCAAACAATGGCTCATAAAACTCTCCCTCACCCATCCTCGTTTCCTTCTTCTATCTTTTTTCAGGCGAAATCCTCGTTTGCTTCTTTTCAGGTCATGTGTTCTATATTTATAACAGTTCGTGGCTTCGAATTAAATCAATGAATTGTGTGGAATTGCATTCATTCAATGTGTAATTTATTTACGGATAAATTGTTTGGATTTCTTATTTTATAGTTAGATTATACGTGACATTTTTTAAATTTCTCTTCTATATATCAACAAATATTAAAAATAAAATAATATTTACAATGTACTAATGAAAATAAACTACAGAATACATTTTCACAGCATACACCTGAATGTTAAAGATGTTAAATTTAATATTTGAAACTAAAGAATTCCAAACATAGCTTCATCCATCTTGAAGAGGAATGTGTGGATGAAAGCATAATTGAATATGCCTCCAAAGTTGTTTGGTAGCTGCATGCGGTCGGTCAAAGGCGGAAAGGTAGTTGAAAGCATTGGCTAAGAATGGTGGAAGAAATATCTTTTCAATGTCAATATTATCAATTAAATTCCTCTAGCATAAAACATTTTAGATGATCAAGTTTTCTTAAGCAAAAGAAACTTAATTTTAATTGCTTTTAAATCATACTTATAAAAATTATACTCATAATTTATTCAAATTCTAAATATTACTCCTCTTGTGCCATTTATAAAGAGAAAAAATCACTTCACAAGTATTAAGGGAGGAGATTAAAATTAGTTAAACATAATTAATTTGTCTCAAATATTCAATTTCTTCCAAAATTATCCCAATTTATCTCTCTTTTTTTCCATTATAAATAAGATAAGGGAAAACTTTTCCTTCATAAATAAGACCGCAGGGGGTATTATATATGATAACCAACATTGAAATTGAGAATTAGCATATCTAGAACTAAAATTATAAATGTACATTAAAATCATCGAATTAAAAAATATATAAAACCATTTACATGTGACAATAATTTTCCACTTCTTTTATATACTTGTCAACCACATTAGAGCAATAGCATTTTCTTTATCCTAAATAAAGTTGGCTACACATATCACACAGTGTCATTAAACTCTATTAAAAGCCTTTTCTTTAAATATATCATTTTTTTTATCAAGAAATCTTGCCTCATAATGGAAAAAATAAAAAGGAAGAACCCGCAAAAGACGAGTCTGCATGTGGTTTTCTGCCTTGTTAAAATAAACAAATAGACGAGTCTGCATGTGGCTCTCGTTGTCTCAAACAATGAATAATTGATTCTCTCTCAGCCATGCTTGTTCATTTAGGTTTCCCTCTTATTGTCATGTGCTTTGTTTAGCGGCTAGATGCTTCACAGTAAATGAATAGACATGAATGATTTAATTACAGATAAAACCTTCTAATTTCTTTTAAAATTAGTTAGATTATACTTCATATATATTTTTTATATTTATCTTCTATGAAAAAATTAAAAATAAAATAATACATTTTGTATTGTAGAGAAAGTAATGAAAAATATTACAATATATACCAAAATGTTAAAGAAGTTAAATATATTATATGATATTTAACGCTAAAAATATATACCAAATTTTTTGTTAAAAATTTATTGAGTTGGGTATTTTACCCAACTTACTTGAAGAGGAATGAATGATTGCATGGTGGGGCACTATCCCTCAAAGGTTATTTGGTAGTAAAATATAAAAAATCAGACCCATCATTAATCATTAAACGGGTCAAGGCAATAATTTCAGGTTTAATAATTGAACTATAGTTGAACCATAATTAAATTAGTAGTAATAAAATTAATAATTTTTTTAATTTTATATATTATTAAAAAATATCATTAACAACTTTCAGAACCTAATATGAAAATATAAATAAGCCAATATTAATTTATAATCATATTTTGAATATAAAATAATAAACTAATATTCTATTTTCATATTATTTATTAAGTAAATTTATCATTATTAATAATTATGTATCATAATAATACTTATACAATATTATAATGTTAAAAGAAAAAATTTTATACAAAAATAATGCTTTTTAGTACTGAATATAATGTTATTTTAACTTAAAAACTAAAAATAATTGAAAAAAAAAAAAGCATGACCGGTTCACAACCGATTTTCACTAGTTCAAGTCCAGTTCGACCGATTCTTAACCGGTTCTTACTAGTTCTATTATCTTTTAGTCTTACTCTTCTTCCAAACTAAATTTGGTACGAGTTTCCGGTTCAACCGATCATCGGTTCAATTTTGTATACATTAGTTGGCAGCTACCTTTCAATAGTGCCAACAACCATCCAATGAGAGGAAGCATAGATGATAAGAATGTGAATGATGGATGAATTATTTGGTTTATATTTAACATTGTGAGAACATTTTACCTAAATTTCAAACAATAAGAAATCTAGTTAAAATCTGCTATGTTTAATAAATATGTCAAAAATTTTAAATTTTTTTTCCATTTTACCCTTTCTGAACTTTGTATCCCCACATTGATCTTTAAAAATTCAATGTGAGAATATTAAATAAATGCATTTAGAGAGAAAAAAATTAATGAACTGGAAAATGTGTATAGGATCTTTAAAAAAGACTAAAAAAAACTTCTAAAAGAATTCTTATAATAAGAACTGAGGTTTCAAAGTATCATTAAATTAATATGGCTATAGAGAAGTTGTATAATTAATGGGGTCAAGACAAGTTAATGACAATCAATATCAATATTTTTATTAATATCAATCTCATCAATTAGTAAGCAGCTGGATGTCTAGCTAATTCACAATCTTTATGAACAGAACAAATCTAGTTGGATGGATTTATCATATGCCCTTAATAATTTGAGGAAGATTACTTATACAGTCAACAATGAATACTCCTTATTTACCACATAAAAAAATGAATTATTACAATTTTAATTTTAAATATTACTCACTTCGTTTCATTTTTTTTTCTTATTTTTAGGGTTTTTATTTTTTTCAAATTTACTGTTTTTTTGAACTTTCAATGCATCATTAATTTTTTTTCTCCATTTATACTCTTCTCCTATTTAATTCAATGCAAGTTATTTAATTCAATATAAGTTATCAAATGAAAGTATTTTAATCAAATCCTTAAAAAAATTTAACATAATCAATTATTTATTGGTATGCATAAAATAGCCAATGCCATCCCTCGATTTAGGTGTTTTGTAAACGACAGAATTTTTTTTTTCAATTTTATTTTGATATAATATTTAATATTTCATTCTTAGTTAATAATGTACGCTTTTAATAATTTTAATTTATATTCAGTCAAAAAGTATTTTTAAATTTATACATTTTTATTATGTATATTAAATAAAAATTTGACGACCGATTTTAATGACCTCGCCAGCACACTATTAGGTCAAATAAATCAAATTCCATGAAAGTCGAATTTTCTCTAAAGAAATGTTTTCTCAAACTTCTTGTAAAAATGAAGCAATTCATCATTAATTCAAAATAATTTATAGTTAATTATTACCAAGCTTTGATATAGTTTATACTCCCTTTATTTCATATTATAAGATAACATAAATATTTTTCTTGTCCCGTAATATATGGCAATATATAGTGATTTGTCATTTTTATCAATAATTTATTATATTAATAATATTATAACTTGTGTCATATTTAATGAATTGAGTGAAATTAATAGAAATAAAATTAAAAATATTAGTTTTTTTCATAAATTTAAAGATATAATAAATATTTCTTAATATATATGAAATTCCTTCCATTATCTTATAATATAGGATGGAGGAAGTAATTTATATATAATTTTTTATTGATGATGGCATTTTTGTCTGGTAGCTGTTTTGCTCCATTGATGTAATTAATTAATTAATCCATGGTGTTGACATTACCAAGCAAAGGAAAAGAAGCATTTTGGTTCAACTAGTTTATCTATTCGTCGCTCTAAGGGCCTTAATGGGAGCATTTACTCTTCCCAGGTCCTCGTGTGAGATTTTTCCAAAGAGAAATAATGTAGCTTTTCCCTGGATAATAACTCTTTTTTCCTTCTTCTCTATATGTTTACATTATAAAATATTTTATATTAATTACATATATATTAAAGAGATTATTTTTTAATTAAAATCAATATAAAAAATATTTAAATTTTTTATTTTATTTTTATTAAATATATCATTTTATTATTATTATAGAACTATAAATAAAAAAAATAAAATATTAAAAATAAAATAAAATTAAAAAAAAATTTAATATCTTATATTTTAAATATAAAATTTACCATATAAAACACCTTATAATATAACTATTATTGATTGCTCATTTTAGCCATCCTACGTTGGTTTAGGGAAGGATGTAGAAGGCACTGGCGTAGTTTGTATGCACTTCTACGTTAGTTAACCAGAAGCTTGTTATGACCCGCGTGTTACGTGGGCCCGCCCGGTAATTGCGGCTGGAGGGAAATTAAGAGGATTATAAATTAGCTGCGGAATTGAAGCATTATTTCTACACTTTCAAGTTTCAAGTAATTCCCCCCCCCCCCCAATATATTATTTTTCCCCCACATATTGTACGAAAATATTTTAAATATATAAAATTACATTTATTTAATATGAATGTAAAAAAAATTAATTTTAAGTTCTTTACCCATAGGTTCATCCAAGATATTTACATTTTAATACATTTACAAATATTTTGTTCCTTTATTGCATTCCATACACTAATTTTTGAATGGAGTTGGTGTTAAAATGTTTCTATCAAGTAGTTGACAAATATTCCAAAAAATAAAAATATGTCAAGATTTATTCTCAATTATCAAAATTCCCAAAATACTATAATACATGCATATTTTAGTAATTTTTTAATGCCATACAAAATTTAACTTAACCTTTTTTACTTTAATTGAAACATTTTTTAACATGTAAAAATAATTTAAATAATATAGTTTGCTTTACTTATTTATTTGAGTGGTAATAAAAAATAGATACTTTTATTACCGCACATTGCATTGATTTGAACGTGAGTTGATCGTACATGATAAACAAATAAGTGATATTACATAATTTTATTTTCCTCCCAATTCAGAGGTCAATCCGGCCCTACATAAAAAGATCATGTCTATAGATTTGTAAATTAAACGAGTTTAATAACTTTTCTTAATATGTGACTAAAAAAATAAAATAATTTTTTTAATATATGTGAAGTAATTAAAAATAACTTATATTTAAAATCAAATAAAGTATTTGATATATATTTTTTTAAAATTTATCTTCTATACAAAAAATATTTTAAAAAATAAAATCATAGTCTTCTATTGTACAGAAAGTAATTAAAAATAGCACAATATATACCAAAATGTTAAAGAAGTTAAATATATGTTATATAAATTTTTTTATTAAAAATACTCTCTCCAGAGTTTTTAATTTAGGCCTAAATATAAAACACCTTTTAAAATATAATATAATATTTTTATGCATTATCAAAAAAGCTTCTATTTAATTGATGAGGGAGAGAGAAAAATAAAATAATGGAGTTTTGGAAAAAATTATAATTTAATAAAATTAAAATAATTAAATAATTTTTAATTTTCTGAGAATCAAATCAGATCGGTTGGTTTGATTGGATCAACTGTGAACTGATCATTTGTTCTATCCGAAACTCATACATAATCAGACCAACCCTATACGGGCAATAAAAAAATAAAACCAACTTGAATCGGTCAGCGAGTTTGATTAAATCGGTCAAAATGAAAAAATAGAACAATAAAATGCTAACAAAAAATACAAGCCAAACCCGTACACAGAATTGTTAAAGGACAAAATGCTATACTAAGTCGATGGACCATTCAAGCCCACCAAACTCTGTCTGAGGCCATGGCATGTGTCTTCGCACTTTCAATGCCAGCCTTAGGTGGTTCGGTGATTTAAACTTCTGACACCCTTCCATTATATAGGCGCAGTCCTCCACCACTGTTTCCACTCTCACACGATGACGTGGAACTTAGTTTCGAGCACCAATTTCTTTTTTTTGGGTTGATGTTTGATAATTTTCTTAATGTGTTTTTTTAATATAAATACAGATGTTTCATTTTTGCACTTCAAATTATTTATTTATATTTTTTAAGCTAGATTTTTTTAATTTAATTTTAATATGATTTTTAAAAGTTCTTGATAATAAAGATGTATGCCATTTTTTCTTTAACACATTCTTGTTTTTTTCTTCCATCTTTACTTATTTTTTAATTTATTTCTTGAATTTTTTTTATGATAAAATCATTTTATTTTTTATGATACCTATTATTTCTCTATATTTTATTTGTAAACTTAATCTTTTTAATGTAGTTTTAATATGGCTATTAATAAAGGTTCATACTCTTCTCCACTTTTAACTATTTTTTTCTTCTTTTCATCAATTTTTGCTATTTTTATACTATTTTAACTTTTGAAATACCTATTCACAACTGGTCTGACTTTTATTTAACTCATGTCAACTCATAAAATCTTAAATTGGTATCTTGGTCCGTCTAGTGGCCACCATTCTGTTTTTCTTAACATTGCTTATTTCAACCCTCAATCTTAATTTATGTTATATGATTCGGTCAGGACGAAGAGAATATTTAGATGTGAGTTGGGTATTTCACCCCAACTTGAAGAGGAACAAATAATTGCATTGTCGCCGCTATCCCTCAAAGGCTACTATTTATTGTACATGTTTGTGTTTTTCGAGGACTTCATTTATTTTATTTATTTGATATTCAGATACTAGTAAAGGAATGTTTGTCATTCAATATATAATTGAAAAGGCTTTAAGATATTAACAGATTTAGTTAAGAAAAAAGGGTAGTCATTCTTACGTAACTAACTTAGTTTTGTACTCTATTTTTAATTAGTTAAATTTTTATTTATTCACTCATACTTGAATTCTATATATATACCTCAATTGAAGAAATATCTCATTTTTCCTCCAATCGTTTTCATTCTTTCTTTTCTTCTCTCTCTCTTTCTTCTCAACTTTTCTTTCTTCCTATTACGTGTCAGATATGTTCCCGGGACCATCCAGAAAGATAAAAAAGCAAATGATCAGATTAGGGATTCAATGGGAGCCATATAACAGATCAACTATGTGCAGATTTCAAATTCCAAGAATTTCAATATATTCTAATATGCATGGTATTAAAAATTTGATTTATCATTGAACCAATCAAGGTGCTATTTTTAGTTTACTAGTTAGATCAAAATCTAATCATGATCAAACCGGTTGTTATTAAATTAATATATTTTAGTTTTGTTGAAAATCCTTTCCATAAGCCCTTATTAACAATCTCACACAAATTAAAAAATATATAATCAAAATTAGTTATTAATATAAATTTGTCGAAAACTTTCATACTTTTTCAATATTGTTCTTATTAAAGTTTATTGAACTATTGCAACTCTGTTTAAATCTCCCTCAATCCATTTCTCTTATTATTGATTAATCTACTAAAGGGTATTACATAAAACCTTGGTGTTTCAAAATCTTTATTGCTCTTATTAGAGATGATCATCAAGCACCTTTTAGGAGTAGATTAAACTAAACTTAAAAAAAAAATCTCGTTTGAAAAAATATAAAGATAGATAATTGGAAGTATGGAAATGAAAGAGATGTCAAGGTATAAAGAGCAAAGTTTAAGGGATTAGCCAAAATAATGGATAAAGATCAACCAGAAAAAAAAGAAAATGCTATCTTTATTGCTTTTGTTGGAATGGTTAAGAAGCATTTTTCAGAGACAAATTTAAACTAAATTAAAAAGATATTATTTGAAAAAAAAATATAAATAAATAAATGAAAGTATGAAGACAAAATAAATGTTAACGCGTAAAAAAAAGTTCATGGGATTAGCTAAAAAAATGGACAAAATAAATATATTTATATATATATATATAAATTATTATTAATATTTATATTAATGTTGTTTTAAAATGATTTTATAGTATAAGATAATGGTTAGTAGATAGTGAATTATCTATCATGATATGAAATTTAGAAATAATTTAAAAAAATAAACCAATAAAAATATACAGTATATTTTTCATAATAAAAATGTGTAAAAATATTCAATTTTTTAATTATTTTAAATTTAAATGTTTTCAATAGATTACTAAAATATCCAATTTTTCTTTTAATAAAATTTGTGATGTGCATATGAACGAGGGTGGCGGATGGTTGGGAAAGGAGAAGAAAAAAACAAGAGTATTCTTTATATATAAATATATTTATTTAACAATTTAAATAAATTTTTATTATTTGTAATCCTATTAGACCCTCACTCATAGTGAGTGAGGGTTAGGGTGACCTGCTGTCAGATTTTTTAATTAAAAACATTAATATAAAAATGATTTGCATAAAAAACTTATTATAAAAAATACTTAGATCAATTTCATATTTTTGTTGTTCAGATTTTTAATTAAAAATATTATAAATATGTGATTTTTGTGAAAAGAATATAATTTTTATACATCAAGATATTGCAATAGAATTTTTGTTTATTTATTTATTAGTGTGTAAATATTAGATATATATATTTTTTAGGGTCAACCGCTTATGCTGGCTATTAAAGGTTTAATAATCCAAATAACTATTAAATTTGATTACTACTCTCTCCATTTCATTATAATGTATACTTTTTTGAGAATTTATGTTTCATAATATAGTATATTTTAGAGATTATATAGTGCATTTTCTTTTAAGATTATCACTAACTAATAGGTCCAAATATTTATTTATTATTAAAATATTTTATTCAGAATATATTTAATAAGAATAATTTAAGAAAAAATAAAAAATATTTTAATTATTAATTATTATTTTGATTCTTATATAATAATTAAAAATATATTATGAGTATTAGTCATGATCAACTTATTTTGGAGGTAAAAAATATCATATGTGTCTCTTATTTACATGCTTTGCTTTTTTTTTTTTTTTTGGAATTAAGCGGATGAATATCATTAAAAGCTGAAAGGATACAACTCAGCACTGCTTGGACGGAAGAGCAGTGGCAACTTTAAAATGCTTTGCTTTTTTTGATGTTTTGGGTAGAAAAGTTAATTCAAAATGTCATTGATGATTAGGTAAGTAGGACCTACCGATCATGAATGAAATGTTGGGTGGATGTGACTGATAATGAAATGTACGATGCAGCCTTTTGTGTAATTGGTAAGCGTGTAACTTGCCGAAGGTTGTAGAATATCTATGTTTACTGCCTCTGGTTTTGAACAATTAACATGGAATTTAGGGAAATTAATAAATACTATAAAAATTCATAAAATATGATTATATTTTATTATAATATTTTTATTAATTATGTAGCACTCTAATATTTTTTTTAAGTGAAGAGGAAATTCATTAAAGAATCAAAAGGTTACATCATCATGGAGCCATCCAATCAGGTGGATTGTCTTTATTAACAATGGAAGATAATTACTCTCGCCCAGATCCATATCAACATCATTGCCTTTCTTTCTTTCTCATTCATGCGTAGCACACCTTTACTAATCGGACGCTGTGTGGGCCGCAACATTGGGTTTGTTCATCAGGGTTATTCTTAGTCTCTCATGCATGTAAAAATTAATATTTTTTATTTTCTTATTTTAGAATTTTAATCAATCATTAATAACTTATTTTATTATTTTACTTTTTATTAATTTCAAATGTACTATTTAAAAGACCATTTAAATTAAAAATATTTTAATAAAACACTGTTAAATTTATAATATCCTAGGTCATGGTATATGTAAAAAAAAATCCTAGAATAACATTTTTTTATGATTTAGAGGGAGTATTTATTTATTAATTATTTTTGGTAGATTTATTTATTAATTATTATTGGTTAGGTTATATCGATTTGGTTACCAAAATATCTTAATTCTTCTTATTTTAAATATAAGATATTTTTAATTAGTTCAAACATATTATGAAAATGAGTTAGATTATCAAGTTTATAAAAAAAATTACAATATTTTTTTATATTATTTATCTTTATTAATTATATTATCTTTCATACTTCCTATAACATTTATCTTTCATTTATTAATTATAAATTAGGGACATGAATAAAAAAATAATTAATCACTAGATAATTTCACAAAATATTCTATATTTTAAACTAAATATTATCTGTAAATTCTAGAAGATATTCTATATTTGGAGGCGAAGGGAGTATTCCTTATCACTTGCGTGCTCGGTGGCTGAAGATCAATGTGGAGGTGGAACCGTAATATTCTGATAGTATATTGTAGAATGTGCTCCCAGCCTAAGTCTTGTAGTCGTCATGTATATGTAATTAAAAAATATATAAATTAGAATAAATTTAAATTAACATGAGTGATAACAGGTTCCGTCCTTTAAACGAGGCATATAACTTCAGCCCTCATTACCCTGAAAAAATTAGCTTTTACTATAAGTAGGGAATGATCATAATCATGATAAAAAAAATTATGAATAGGAATTTAGAATGTTTAAAAAAAAAAGAATTTTTACAGTAATAAACTATAAACCCTTTTTTGGTTCACTTCTTTTCTTAGTTTAGAGTTTTGATTATGTTGTAAAATAATTACGCGTCATTTCAGAATTTTAATTAATATTAATTGTGTCAATAATTTTATTTTTTTTAATTGAAAGAATTTTGTTTTTTTTTTTAATTTGTATCCTTTAAAGTTGGTCAATAAGATATACTACTACCACCTTGGTAAAAAAAAAAAGATATACTACTACCAAAAAAGGTTGGTCAACAAAGACGACCACATATACCTTACAATGATCTCCGCATTATATAGTTTATTTTAATTTTTTCCTATCCTTGTGATTTTGGCTGTTAGCAAATAATGAAAGTAAAAATGGGAGTGATTGATTAAATGAAACCAAATCAAGTTAGATTTTATTTATTTTTAAAATGAATTAAATATTGCGGTGCCAAAAAAAAAAGTTAATATTATATATGTCATCTGAAAATATGATACGGATGGTGCGGAGAATGGTGAAAGAGGGAGAAATCGGTCCTCATGATTGAGGCAAATTTCAAAGGAGTTGTCATCAAAATTTTAAGTGAAATTTTGAAAAACCAAATAAAAAGGGAAAATGATAGTCTATGAATCAGACTTGAGTTTGGGAGTACGATTGTGAGTAGGAAAGGTGTTAAGCACCCCCACAACACCCGTTCCTAAGAACGGTTACCTTAAATTGATCATGCAATTTTTATAGCTTTTTAAAAATTATTTTGATTACCCTTTACCCATTCACATGTGAAAATAAATAAAAGAAAATGTAAAAATGAAGATAAAGAATAAAATGAAAATATGAGGAGTTGGGAAAAATAAAATAAAAGGAAAATATTATTTATTTACAAGAGCGGATTTGAACCAAAATCAGAGTCTGGGGCTTATGTACCCTATGATAGAGAACAAAGTCGACGTAGTTCGAACAGAAATGTGTGTCACTGGGTTGATATATTTCTTTAATATATATTTTTGGAAAAGAGAGGTTTATAGAAAATAATTTATCTTTCCACAAAGAAAACAATTTTTAGAATTGGTTAGTGTATTTTAATTTGTAAAAGACAGATTAATTTTCATTTGCTTCTATCACTTATTATTTTTTTTTTATCAATTCCTAAAAAGAGAATGTATGTTTTTCCTCAATTTAGAAAATCTGATTAAAATTATGTGTGATTTTGAGCATTTTATTTTGATTTAAAAAGAAAATATTTGGAAACAATTTTATTTTTACAAAATAAATCAATTAACTTATGTGGTGACTTTATCGCTCACAATATGCTCATCGATACCTAAATGTCCATGGTGGTGTCACTCGAGACAAAAGGCATAAAAAAGTTCGAAGGAAAACAAATAATTTTTGTACAAATAATTTTTTTTTATTATAAAAATAGAAATAAATAAGATCCTTGTTAACACATATTTATTTATTTAAAAGAAAAATATTATGAAGAATTCAAAATATGATTATTACATATATTTTTTAAGAAAAATAATCAGCATATGTGGTGACTTTATCACTCACAAGTTACTGATCAGTATTTAAATACCTACGGTGTTACCACTCGAGGAAAATAACATTTATTTGTATAAAAAAAGTATTAAAAAGAATTTAAAATATGATTATTACATCTTTTCAAATGAAAATAACCAGTATATGTGGCGACTTTATCACTCACAAATTACTGATTACTATTTAAATACCCACGGTGTTACCACTTGAGATAGATAAATAGAAAGGGTAAAAACTTGAAGGGAAATGAATAATATTTATTTAAATTTTTTTTATTTCTTTATTTTAGATTATGCAATGAAAAATGCAATTAGAAAATCCCTTTCTTTTTTTATTTTTTTATAAATAATTTTTACTTAAATAATTTTTATTGACTTATTTAAAAAGATAAACTTAGAAAACCTCTTTTCATTATTATTATTATTATTAGTTAAAAAAGAAATACTCAAAAAAAGGATTTAAGATAAAATTGCTACATTCAGTATATATTATTTATTTATTTATTTTAATAATTATTTGTCTTTTTATTTATAAATTTTTTGTATTTCCTTATTTTTAATTGTGAAAAATAGGAAACAAAACAATTAAAAATCCTTCTTAAAAACTTGGAATAGTATTATTAAAAAAATTAAGGTGAATCTTCCACCTATATTTTCATTTTTTAAAATCAATTTCCAAACAAAACTAAACAGCATATATGGTGATTTGTCATTCATAATTTATTGATTGACACACAAACACTCACGGTATTACTACTCAGAGCACACAGGCAAAAAGAAAAATTTGAAATAGAGGACTTCCATTTTAATCATTTACTTTATTTTTATTTATTTAAAAAAAGAAAAATAAAAGAGATCATTTGAACTCAAAAATATTTAAAATCTAAAATTTAAGGCGTTACCAATATGAATACCATAGTAACTCCTCACTTATGACACTCTTGACCGACACTTTATATGCATACGGAGACTTAGTCTCTCGTGGTAAACTCGAAAAATGATAATACTAGCGAATAACTATAAATAAATAATAATTAACTTAAAATAAACGTATGAAAAAAAAAACGTGAGTGAGGACCATCGTTTGTGACATAGATAAAGGTTCAGATAAATGAGACCTAATACCCCAATTTCATCTGACAAGTGCACAAACCGTGGGTAGCTTAGATCTAATAACCGCAAAAATAACACACAAATTCATGCTGGTTTTGAATCATTTTCCATGCTAAAGTCTCTTCTCAACATTTGGGTTAGCCAACAGATTTTTACTTAAAAAAAAGAGAAAAAGAATTCATGTGATAACTTTTATGTTCATACTAGATCCTACAATTGTAGCGACCAAGCATGAGATTCCCAAGCTAAATCATAATCATATGACCACATTTTAATTCATCACATAAAGTACACATTCAGCAATCAATTCTCCACGGTTTACATGGGAAATCAAGGTCATGTGGTCTATTTGTAAATCCAATCAAATCTAAGAGAAAGACATGAGCAAATAGTTCATTTATGAGCTGGAAACAGCAATCATATGAATATATCCAGCACAAAAGATTTATATGGGAAAACAAGAATATATAGAGCATTCTTCATTCTTAAACCATTTAGTGTCAGCTCTTCAAAGCCTAAACCTCAATACAAAAACCAAGATTTTGTGGCCATTGAGAAATAAATGAGCTTGAAAGGAAAGGCCCAAGCTATACTACTTCTTACTTTATTTCATTTGAGACCCATATTTGACAAATAGAAAACTTTCTCTTAGATGAGGAACAATTAGCTTGAACCTAAACATCCAACGACAATTATACTGGCAAATTGTGGTAGTCAATAACAAAACCTTTCTAAACTTGAAGCTACCATGGGATATATATGAGCCATAAGGCAAGCACGCCATATAATTCAAACTCCATTTTTGTGACCAAGAGATTCTTAATGAACTCCTCTAATATGCTTAGAGGCTGACACCATATGGAACTAAATAGGGAATAAAACTTGCAACTATCAATGCCTCAAGATGTGTAGGTTGAATCAATCAGCATTGCATTTCCGTATCCAATCCAAACAAAAGGGTGGGGGAACTATGGTAACATGAAAAATATGATGGAGGTTTAGGGAATTTCAAGCCCACTATAACACCTAATTTAACCTTTACCAATGCTAAACTAACGACAGAGTATTCATCATAGGATTCAAACAAGGCCAAAGTTACTTAAGTATACATTCCAACACCAAATCAGTAAATATTGACACTTAAACATTTATATTATTATTTTATAGAACACCAAAGCCTTTTAAGCAAGTTAAATTTGTAACAAAATCATGGGCAAATTTCCTTTTTCAAATAAAACCTTTAATGCAGGGATACGAATATCCTAAAATATTATGAACAACCTAAGCCAATGTCCAAAACGCCATCCCTACCATACATAAAGCCTACGAACCCGTTACCATGTTAAACTAGCAGAGAAATATAACAGGCATATTGAATAACTATGAGGCTATTCCAGTAAACAAATCAAACCAACATGTTCAATCCATCTCAAGTGTTGCAATCAAAGATAAGTCACCAACATCAATAGACCATAAAAAGAAGATTTATGATTCAATAAACAAGGACGACTAATAGAGAAGCCGAATTGAATTTGTACCAGATAGAAATAGAGGAATGAGGATGAGATTAAGAGATAGCTAGCCACATTGAATAATCGAATCATTACTGACCCAAATGACACTGGCACTTGATTTGCGCCTTAGATCCTTTGCCCCTCTTCTAATTCTTGAGTTCATGTTCCCTCGACCTCTGGAACTTTTGTCTCTAGGGTTTTCAGCCCCAAACCTCCTAAGGATTTTTTCTGCAATCACTCCCTTTGTTCCTGGAGATTTCTCTCCCTGGTTCGTCCCTCAACCTCACCTGCGGCTCCCTCTTGGTCCCTTAGGTTTTTTCGCATCAAGATCCCTCTAATTTTCCATGCTACCTCTCCGCAGCTGCTCCCTAAATCTCGCCCCTCCTCTAGGGTTTTTCGGCCTCTCAATCTCCCTTCCTCTTAACTTCTCCTCTGCCCCTTTTATAGAGTTCCCGCGGTTGAAGGAGTCCAAGCTTCTTGAGCGTGTGGCTGCTTTCTATGGTTTTTCAGTCCTGCTTTCGTGCCCCGATGGCCTTGCTTCCCTGTTCCGGTTGCTTGCAACTATGCCAGCCACCTTCACCTCCTGTGCTTTGCTATGGCAGGTGGGGTGACTTCCTTTTCTTACTTCCTCTATACCTTTTCTCTGTCTCGTGCACGCATGCTTCCTTGCCTTGCCAAGCTTTTTTTTTTTGTCCTTCTCATGCACGACTCCCTCTGTTCTCGTCCTTACCCACTGTTGCTCTCTCAGGCTTTTCTCCTCTCCTCTAACTTCTTGCTCGTGTCTTTAGCTCCCTCTCTAGCCCACAAAGCCATCGTGGCTCCCTCGGTCTGGCCTCCTGTGCTCCTTTAGTTCTTTTCTCTTGCCCGTGGCTAAATTTTTCTCTCTTCCTCTGCTCTTTTCGCACCTCTACCTCTCGCATACCTAAGCCCTAATTAGGGCTTAGGGTGAAGTCTGTGCTGAAATGTTGGGCTTCAGCATTTCAAGCCCAAGCCCCACACAATTTTTTTTTATTTCATTAGTTTTTTTTATTTGATTTAATTTTTGAAACCTTTTTTTTTCTTAATTTTATTTTATATTATTATTATTTATTTATTATTATTATTATTATTATTTTATGTTTTTGTTTTTTTGTTTTTAACTTGACAGGATCTAATCTATTTGAAGATTTGTATTATTATTACTTTCTTTTAAGACTAAAAGGATTTTAATTTTAAACTTCTTTTCTTCTTCTCTTTTTTTTTTTGTTTGAAATTTTAGATCTCAAATTCTAGAAGGAAGAAATTGGATTTAAAAAATATTTTTAGATTTTGGAAGATTTGCATTTATCTTGAAATTATAATTATTAATCTCCCTATCTAAAAGAGAATTTTGTTTTATTTATTGTGCTTTTCAATTTTATAGTTTTTTTTATAAAATATTCAGATAAAATGGGGTGTTCACAATATATATATATATATATATAAATATAAGGAGATGTTTAAGTACTTAGGATGTGTTTGGGAATCAGTTAGAAAAGTGGTTAGGGACAAAAATGAGTTTGATAAAATTATGAGTATGTTTGTTTCATTTTCACTTTTCTATTTAAAAATGAGTTTGTGCACAAATGGAGTTTTCCAAAGAAGGAGATTGACGGTTGCTTTTCCATTTTATTTTTTAATTTTTATCTATATTTATTTTAAAGTCAGATAAAAATAGATCAATAAAAATAAGAAAAAATAATAAATTTAAAAAAATAAAATTTCCATAAAATTTCTTCTATTTATTGACTAAAATATTTCCTCAAAATTTTAATTTTCATAGATGACGACCTGTAAAAAATGTTATATCAAATATACTATGTTTCCAATTAAATAAATACAGATTAAATTTTAGTTTAAGAAAATTAAATTAATCATGAAATAGAGTTTAAACTTAATTTAGAGTAAAATTATGAGTCTTTTCATAATCAATTTTTAAATAAATTATCCAAATATAAACATGTTTACTAAAAACCAATTTTTATTATAATTACGCTACAAAACCAATTCTACTAAAACTTATTTTTAACTAATTGAAAACTAAATGAGCCCTTAATCTTTAGGTTCAGTTTTTCAATTAAACAAAATAATGTCACGTTGATTTTTTTTTGTTTTTCCAGCTCGTAACTTAGCCTTGTAAGCCACTGTTTTCTATGAAATTTTCTAATGGAAAAAAAGAAAAGAAAAGAATCTGTCTGCAATCTTCAGGTTACAGTCTGCCACCTTTCACGTACAGCACTCTCAGCCGTGTCATGGTTGGTGAGTGTTAGGGTCGCCTCTCTCTCTCCCTACCGCTTCTTGTCCATATGCTCTCAACTTCTGCTTTCACGTCGTATTTATGTGACCTTATAGTAAGGCCTCCAAACACTAAATGCTTTCCCTTCACATGCGCTGCAGTTTCACATGGTGTAGTCATAAAGGGCGTTAATGATGGAGCCTCTACTAGTTATACATGTGTGTTAATACATGTTCCATCTTATTTTAAATATGAAAAAAAACTATTTTATAATAGTTAAACTTATTTAATTTATAGTAAAATATTTTTTTAAGATTTTCCCAATTAATAATTTTTGTAATAGATTAATTAATAATAATAGTATCTTTAGATTACTATATTTATTATTATAAAAATTTATATATTTTTTTATATTTAGACTAATTCTTCTCTTTAAATTTTGCTTACATTTGAAACCAAGGGAGTATGTTATTTAGGAGTACAAATTGTTCCAGTTAATGAAAACGAAAGAGGGGATCCACTTACAAGAATAAATTATGAGCCATGCACATTGAGTTTCACATAGAAGAGGAGGATTATAATTAGAGATTGGTAGAATAAATTAATTATAAAAAAAATTTAATCAATAAAAGGGATAAAATCTGAAATACTAAGCACTAAAATTTGAAAAATAAGTAGTAATAGAATTTTATTTTATAATAAATTTATTATTTTGTTTTCAAACAAAATTGGGGACCTCTTTCTATTTTTTGACCAATGGGGACCTTTTTCTTGGTGAGAAAAAATTGTATCATAACAAATGGCTAATGGGTATTGTAGGTTAGGGATGTGCACTGGTTGGGTTAGGCTAAACTTCACCCCTACTCGTTGCCCAACTCAATCATATTCGAGTAAAATCGAGCTAGGTACCGAGTTGTGATTGGGTTGATCAGTATCAAATAATTGTTTAAAACATTAAAAAATAAAATAAAAAACTAACTTTATCTACTAACAAAGAATATAATTATTTATATAAAAATAGATTTTCTTGAAAAATAATGTTATGATAGAAATTAATTTTTTTAAAAATTTTGAATATTTACAACTATACATTATTTTCACATAATATTAAATTAAGAAATTAATTTAAAATTTTAAATAAAATTATAATATAAAAAATATTTAAAATTTTTTATAATAATCATATAATAAATATATTACATACAAAATATAGAGAAAAATATCTTATAAAATTAATTAATATACATTCTAATATAATTTTTTTATGAAAATTAATAAGCACATACATACACACACACACCCATATATATATATATATATGACAAGTCAGGTAGGATAAATCATAGTCAGTCCAAAGCCCATCCTGCTTAGCTTAATATGACCGGGCTATAGGGTTTAGGTGTACAGTCATATTGTAGGCCAAGTGAACAAGGAAAACAAGCACTCACAAATTGGGTTGAAAAACCAATAACATTACATTTTGCCAAAATTAGTAAATAGACTCTAGTTGGAGGATGCAACCTTAAGCTGGTGGAGAAGTATCATTTTATATATCATAACTAGCATTGAATTATAAAAATTATTATGTCAAATTAAATTAAAATAAAAAATATAATGAACATTCTTGAAAAACTTCACCTCATAGAAAATCAAGAAGTGTTAATTTTGTTATAGTTAGAATTCAAACACATAACTAATCATCTAACAACACAATCCCCACCAGAGATCAACCTGCTAGAAAGTGTATATTCAGCACATAGTCAAATATATTGTCTCTGAACTTGAATTAGCTAGCATTTTCTTCAGTGGTCGCAAAAATAATCTAAATATGGCTGATGATTAAACACCTAAATATCTTCCATATCCTTCTCTTTTTTCTCTTTTTGCCAGAAAACAAAACTGTGTTAATGAGAAAAACATTACAAAGAGAGCCAAGGCCCAAAATCACATGAAAAAGCACCCTACCCAACCCAACCCAACCCAACCACGAACCCTACTTGACACAGAACACACCAAATAAACGCTGGGAACCACCGAAGACACCCACCCAAAAGGAAATGGAGAAGAAGTGGCCAAAACAACAAAAGCAAACAAACAAGATAAACCAACACAGACAAAAAACCACCACCATCCAAACCAAAACACTGTTGAGATTCAAGAAGTCACATGGCCGAAAGAATTCATAAGCATCTTCAACATTGGGGATGCTGGTTCCCAGAACCACCCCTTTCATATCCATCCTCTCCACCAGTGGATCTGCCTCTGCAAGAGCAAATGTCGAAAAGACTCTGCGTATAGGCCATGCGGAAGAAATCACCACAACGGCCACCATCGAAGCAAGCGAAGTGAACCTCAGATAGCACCACCTCACAGATATACCGGACCCAACCACCACATGATGAGTATTTCTGCCAAACACGCAAGCCAGGTTCCTATCTGCTCGCCATACCTTCATATTCCTTTTGATGACTGAAGCTTTTGCCTTATTAGTAGCAGTACAATATGTTGTTTATAATAATTTGAACAATGTGATTTTTGAATCAAATTGTCCCACCCTTATTCAAGCTGTCAACTTTGCTAAATTGGGATTGGACTGGAGGTGTGAACCGATTTTTCAGAACATCCTTGCTTTAAGGAAAAATCTAAGGAATCATCAATTTAGAGGGATTTCTATAGAGACTAATTTAGCAGTTGACTGGGTTGCAAAAATGACTCTTTAAGGGGATGTGCCCCTTGGGGTTGGGTTTTTGTCCCGCCCATTTCCTCCTTCTTTCGTTCTATCTCTCGATACCTGTTCCAATAGGAGAGGTGTAGGCTGATCTTTTATGTTCGTTTTCTTTTTACTGTTTTTGTTGATTTCCATCCTTCAAACATAAATTAGCAGAGGTTAACTTAGATTCATCATCACAATATCTAACACTTAGACAATCTCAACATATTAAAGGTGCTAGATAGCATCCCAACAAAACCAAGGCAATAGACTTGAGCAACACCTCGAATGGCAAGCAACATCTATCAGTGCGTATAAACAGAGCCTCATAAACAGGTACTCCATCCCTCAAACGCCATATCCACAAGCCTCTTGATACTCCCGATCGCACTGAAGAGGTTGAGCAAAGCGAGCGTTGATATGATGGTATACATCACCGATGAGCTTCCAAAATACAAGACCTCTTGCTTGTAGCTGTTGAGGGTGTCTTGGGAGACAGCCTTGTCTGTGACATCAAACTTTGTTTGGGATAGATTTAGGAGCTTCAATATGGTGTCCATGAAGCCGAGGAGCAACGAGGTGGTCCTTCCGAAGAGCTTCATTCGTTGTACGTTCCTCCATGCCTTGGAGAAGAAGATCTGGGACAGCCCTTGTCCCCACCTCTTATGCTGAACAAGAAGCACGTCAAAGGTTGTCGGAGCTACTCCCAAGAAAGCCTCTCTTTGTGGGTTATAGTAAATCGATTTCCACCCTCTGCATGAGATCACAAGCCCAGTGACTACGTCTTCTGCTGGAATCCCATCTGCACTATCATTATTGATATTTGTACTACACTTAAAGAGTCAAGGTATGCTTTATAAATATCAAACTTGACAAAAAAGAAACACAGACCTCTTGGCCCCACTGAGTGCCCTTCTCGTAGGTGCAACTGGCAAGAACTTTTGATGCTTCAATCAGTTCGTCTACTGTTCTTTTTTCTTCTGTCTTAGGTTTGGTTTCCCATTTTGCTTTGTAATCTTTGAAGAGCATTCTTGACAGACTCTCTCGTCTGTGGAAACACCCAGTTCCACAATATATGGATGCTCCGTGCCCACTTAAGCCAGCAAACTCAATCTTAAGCAACTAATAGCATATACAACAAAAGGTTTTAGTCTTTCAAGTTTCAAATTAATTCAACTCTACTTTTAACTTAATATAAGCGTTCTTTAGGCTTAATTTCACATCTCACGTTTGCGATTAATTTTAGCATGAAAAAATAAGTTCGCTTAGCTCTCACTTACAATTGTGTGCATCAGTAAAACATGGTAACTGGAATGGTGATTAATGAAAATTATAGAGACAGAATTGCAAATTTACTAAAAATTGTAAGAGCATAAAATGTGAAATTGCACATAAGAATTTGACTAAAGGTCGTTTTTAGTGATATTGTTAAATTTTTGTGGAAACTGCACATAGGCTATCTGGTGGCCTCTTGTTTCATCCACGAAGAAACACAGTGCTTGTATTGTATCTGCACTATTTGCGTACATGTCGCAGTCCAAGTTTAAGGATGATTGGTGCATTGCTTATTTCTGATGACACTCTTATCTGCACATGCACAAGTTTATATTCGTAACTATGAAGTTGATTTGCTTGTTGGGAAGGACCTTTTGGAAAATAGAACCATATGTTTTAGTCATTCCTAATTACTATTTACTACTACATAACATTGATAATGACAAAAATATAAAACACAAGATATAGATAACTGTATGTAGTCTATAACTGTCATATATATTTTAAGAAAATGTATAATATAAATGTTTGTAAAATATCACTACTTCATAAATTATTGCTTACGAGTGCATTCATGATTCCTGCTTTGAAGTGGTGAGGGAAATTGGGTCGCTTCCTCGTGCCATGTAAACTAGGGTTGGCAATTGAAATCCATCTTCATCTATTGCATTTGCCTCCCTTCCATCCATTATAATCTGGGAAAAAAGACCAGTAAATTATTGATAAGCTTATATTATGAGATAGTATAGGATTTTTTTTCTTGCAAAAGAAAAAGAGCTAATTATATATATATATACACCTGCACAATGGACCGATGGTTCTGTTTTGTGGTTGTGGCATTCCATTCTGAGAATCCCTTATGTTGGTTCCTCACTGCATCTGGAATCTTTCCCTTCTGTTCAAGTGATTCTATGTCACTTTTCATGTCTTCATACAATTTTTGTGTCATGAAAATCATATATAGAATATCATTATCAATATCAAATATAAAAAATGTAATGAATCTCATTGTTTATAAGCCATAAATAGCACTGTTCAAATGCAAAGGACTCACTCCAATTACTTTAATAGATGACCATTCTTGACCATTCTGATGAATGGTACCAGAGTGCTGGGAAAAGTAAACCTCAGGTGACCTGGGTTCATTAATGTTGAATCTTCTACAAAAAGGAATCCAGTGCTTGGAGAAAATAGAAGCTCTTAGAGAGCATAGAAGGTGAGGTCAGAGCCTCCATCATCGGAGAAATAAACACAGAGTTTATGTGAAGGATAATTGTAGGACATTGCTGATAACACTGTTCATCACCAGACTTGGTGGCTCCAACAGTAGATCCTCTGTGCATGCAAAAATGTCCACACCTGGTAACTTGTCTTCACCGTATCTGTAAATACATGCCAACAAGCTATTTTTGTTTTATTTTACTATTACTGCACTCCTGAGGTGCCAAAGTACATTATACTACTAGTCAAGTGATTGATGCTTCTTCCATTTTATATCCATATGATCTCTGACGGAGTTCAATTTGCATTAGTTAAAATCATTGTTCCAAAAACTAGTTAGTATTATAGAAAAGATGTATTCTATTATTAATCATTCAAACATAAAAATGAATAGAAAAAGAAAATATGTACTAGATCCATCCTTATGTATAATTAAAATTCTTTTAATTCAATATTAATTATTTATATTATTAAATTCATTTATTATTGATTATTGAATTATAGATATTGAATATTACTCCCCCGGTTCTTTTCACAGGGCTCTTTGATCATATTATTATAATTAAATTCTTGCACGTCATATTTAATAGTAAAAATTTAATTTGTAACTCAAAAAAAAAGTGCCTTAATCGAGGTCGATGTATATCTGTAAGGACACAGGTTGCATATCTAGACTATCAGACAAGTATGAGAAACTTTCATTGGAAATTTGCAATTTCATAAGAGTTGGGGTAAATTTAGACTAGCAGACAAGTATGAGAAACTTTCATTGGAAATTTGCAATTTCATATGAGTCGGGGTAAATATTTATATTTTTATGACAAAAAATTTTAATTGATATGTGAACATATTCAATAAAAATTTAATGTAAATGCAAAATTTCTAAGTCTGTTATGGATATTTGTTTACATGAAATTTTTACATTTTTATTACATATTTTTATGTCTCAGTCAGGTTTAAATTAGAACTTTTTTAAATCATAAAAATATAAATATTTTTCATGCTGACATTCATGAAATTGCAATTTCCCCAACTTCTATTTAATTAATACCAGACCAAGAAGAATATCTAGATATACATATATCCAGAGACAAATAATCTTGAAATTAATTTTTTAGTACGTTGAAGCAATTTTAAGGAAATGTATAATTAATAAAAATAAAAAAATTGTTATAAAAAACCAATAAAAGCATTTGAAAAAGGAAATAAATAAGGTGGAGGGAGAATTACCTGCGGGAGAGTGTATGTTTGAAGGGAGAGTGGTGGAGAAAGGTCCGACGAAGAGACTGATCATGAGTGAGAATCCAGAACATTCCAGAGCACACCTCCGACCACAATATCACACACATCCAACTCCATCTTCCTTCCTCCCCTCTTTCTGCTATCTTTCTTATTCTGTAACTCCATATCATGCAGATTCCAACACACCAACAATAGCAACCGTACTATCCCATTGATTACATAAATCATCACATGGTGGCATTTGGCTCTATAAAATAGAATATATTAGCTGCAAAAATTGTGCATGCGAATACCCTGTAAGCTCCTCTCCTTTTTTCTCTTCGTCTCAAATAACAAATAACCTTCTTCACCTACCCTCTCTTTTCCTTCCCTTTTCACTCCCATCTCTCTCTCTCTCTCTCTCTCTCTCTCTATATATATATATATATGATCTTTTCGTGCTTCTGTGACAGTTTCAGATGCAAAGGATGAAGATGTGTGACCGTGTAAGGTGTTAATGATCTCTCTTACGTATAGGAGTTTTTTTCTCAATATATCTCTGGAAGTTTTTTATGTGAGAGAAAGACGTAATACATAGCTATATAGCCATACCGCAGTTGGACCACCCCCTTCTTAAAATAAAAAATGCATGCTGGAGCTCAAAATCAAATTGATCATTGATCACGACCGTGTATATTTCAAAAAATATTTTAAAAATAATATATAATTATCATATAGTAATTTAATTATATATATAGATATGTATATTATTAAAGGAATCAATTGATATACCAAAATATTTATATACATATGTATATTAACGGATAAATGAGATACCTAAGAAAAAAATAAAACAAAAAATTGCAACAAAGAATAGATAATATTAGAAAGATTGAGGAGTAATTTTTATGTGATGGTGTGCGAAAAAGGGATATCATTTTTTATATTATATGAATCAAAATTATTCTTTTAAACACGGGCGTTTTTTCTTTTTTTTTAATCCTGAAAATTCCATTTCAATATTTAAATACACATGGCAAACCAAGTTTATTACAACATTCCATAAACTTTTTCTTACATCTAAAACATATTTTTGAGCCCAAATTCTTTTCATTAAAAGCTCGTTCCTTTTCCGTGTTCTAATTCCTTCAAAAAACTTTTCAATGTACAGAACAAGTTCCAAGTTTAGTGCAAGGCTTTGACAAGAACACATGTGCTTGAAGCACATACTATAGATTTAATAGCAACAGAGGTAGGCAATCTTCCCTTGTCCATCCTAAAGAAAAGGCCTTCATATATGGGCACGTTGATGAGAACAAGAACCCCACATAATATAACTTGCAATACCATCTTCTCGAAAACCTTAATAAAGCCACCGTCACTTATAATTGCATCCTTCAACATTCCAAGAAAGCAAAACAGATAGAGCAAAGCAAGTGTTGCTAAGAGAGTAAACATAGAAGAAGAGGTTCCAAATTCCATAACTTCCTCCTCATAACGTTGGGAAGCGTCCTGTTCTGCAACTTTAGGAGTGATTGAGAACCTTGAAGCTAAAGGAAACCCTAGAAGCCTCAAGGTGGTCTCCATGAACGCAAAGAAGTAAGAGCTTGTTCTCTTGTAAAGCCATATTCTTTGTTCATTCCACCATCCCAGGATTGTGCCTCCACAACTCAAAAACTCCAACAAGCTGTAAGTGGTTTCCGCAACTACTACATATGCGAAAGGTATGAACCATGGGCTTGATATCTGATTTAACAATCCACCAACTCAATTCATTTTGGTCATAAATTAGTTTTTATAAGTGTAGATGATACACATTTTACATATACTAATTAGGGTAAGTGTAGATGATACCTTAGGAAACAAGGAAATGCCTTTAAGAAGACAAAGCGAAGGGACAATGCAGTAATAGAGAGTTGGCAAAGACGTAGGTGCCCAAAAGCCATAGACGCAATATACCATTTGAATGCCTACTTCGATTTTGCCATATGCATGCCAAGCTGGACTATACTTTGAAAACAGAATCTCAAACTCACCCTCGGCCCATCTCTTTTGTTGAACCAGTGTTTGTGCCAATGTGGTTAAAGGTGATCCCAAGAATGCCTTCCTTTCTGGGTTGTAATACACTGATTTCCACCCTTTGCTATGTATAGATAATCCAGTTATCACATCCTCTACTTTACTCCCAAATATAAATCCCATCTGCACTCAAACATCAATTCATTATCAGTATTTGTAATAAATTCTGTTAGGTATTACGTACATACACATATATTATGGAGGGAGAGGGGGAGAGAGAGAGACCTCGGATCCCCACAGTGTGTTCTGTTCGTAGGTGCAGCTAGCAAGAGCCTTTGATTCTTGTTCTTGCAGGTGCATGCTTGGTTCCATGAATAGGTCATCGTCGATGTTCCAATCAATAATATTGTATTGATCTATGAACTTCTTCCCACAAAGAATATCTCTCCTATGAAAGCAGCCTGTTCCAATATACAATGGGCCGCCACAACCATCGGTACCTTCCAGCTTCACATACACAAATTAACTCAATCATCAAAGTTATAAAACACAATATATAATTATGTATGAGAAAAAAGATGATATGATACAAGAAGCCAGTGCGAACCCAACATAACTTGTTTAGGCCCTAGGCTACACTATAATATTTTATACGATTGTCAAAAATAAACCAAGTCTAAAAATCACATTGAAACTATTAAGAGAATCTTTTTAAATATTTTATTAAGAGAATCTATTTTGTGTTTGCAAGGAGGGTAAAAAATGGAAAAGGAATTACTAGGAAATTAGAAATGCCCCGTGCATTGCATGAAGTTAGATGTACAGTAGAATTGTTGATGACAAATGCTAGTGCAGCTTTCTATAGTTTTTATTTTTTACGTATATATATATTGATTGATGGATATTGATTTAGGTTTTCCGAGTATTCTTTGGGTTAATTATAGCTCGATCTAAATCTTCTATTGTTTTAATCTTACATCACTAGCAATGAAGAAGAAAATGACTGCAACCTTAATTTGATTTCATAAATGTTAACTAACCTCGTTGAGTGCTAATCGCATACGATTATCATATAAATCATTCTTAGTGACACCCTCGAAGTTCTGCGGGAACTGAACAAAAGCAATTTCATGGCCTTTCACTTCATCCATGAAGAAGCAGAGTGCGTCTCTCACTGATTGTGAATTGTTAGAGTACATGTCACAGTCCACAATCAGCATGATTTTGCCATTGCTTATCTTTGAAGACACCCTTATCTGCATTTTTTATCAAGTGCCTATGGGATGAGCTAGTCATTTTACACACACACACTCACTGTGTGATTAAAATGAAGCACTACCAATGAATTCACGGCTCCAGCTTTAAAATGATGAGGATATTTAGGTCTCTTCTCCCGCGCCAAGTACACCAAAGTTGGCATAACAGATCCATCTACAGCTTTTGAATTCTGTGCATCTTTTCTATGAAGTATTATCTGGGAATAATTTTGTCAAATTAACTCAGCATAAGATAAGAGGCAAACTTGTTGAATAGTATATATTAAAAATATAATGCTTATGAAATTAAGTTATTAATAATATACTTGAAGAATTGTATCATGGTCACGTCGAGACAAATACGAGTCCCACTGAGAAAATCCCTTGTGCTTAGAACGTATGTCTTTGGGTACTTTTCCTGACTTGACTACATCTTCGATTCGCCTTTCCATATCTTCGTATAGTTTCTGCATGTGGAAGGAAGGAATTAGAGAAACTCAGCACATGAGAAAACACTATATATAATACTTATAAACATGCTTGTCAGATCACCTTGGTGGCTGCGAATTCTTTGGTCCAAACAGGGTCATCTGAAGTAGGAAAGGACGTACTATTAAAATAAGCAGAAGGAGCCCGGGGTTCGACATTGAATCGCTTGCAAAAGGGAAGCCAGTGCTTAGCAAAAGAAGAAGCTTCCAATAAAGCATAGAAAGTGAGTTCTGAGCCACCATCGTCTGAGAGATACACACTCAGCTTCTCCGTGGGATAGTCATAGGCCATTACTGATAACACTGTGTTCATCACCATCATTGGTGGTTCTTTCTCTGGATCTGCTGTGCACACAAACACTTCCACTCTCGGCAACTTATGCTCATATCTGTTTCAGAACACACCCACTTAAGAGGTACTTATATATAAACGTGTACAACATATTAATTTAACTTTCTTATAACAAGAAATCGTATTAATAGAGAGAGTTGATATATATGACCTTTGAGAGAGACTCTGCTTGAAGGTTTTTCGGTAGATAGGGTTCCATCGGAGGGCTTGAGTGAGAACCCAGTACAGTCCAAAGAATAGTTCAGCACCAAGCAAGCCAGTCCAAAGGACCCAAGGTTTCTCCTCATCTTCTTCTCTAACACCATGGCTGGATAAGTGAGAGAATCTGTAAAGCCAGATTGAGAGTATTCCGAAGAATAATGAGATTGAGTAGAGCCTGTGAAGGATGAGTCTCCCTGTGTCTGCTCGCTTTGTCCCGAACATAGGTTCATAAAACTCTCCCTCACCCATTCTCATTGGTTTTCTTCTTGTTCTTTCTTGTTTTGGTAGACTCCTCTCGTTTGCTTCTTTAATAGACGAGTCTTCATGTGGCTCTCGTCAGTGGCGGAGGGAGGAGGCCGTGGGTGCCATGGCCCCACACAACCCTCCTCCGTCCATTTTATATATCTTTCCCCAGCAAGAAAAAAAAAAAACTCCTATATCTCTGAAAGTTTTTTTTGCGAGGGAAAGACAATTATAAGTAGTTAGACATACAACAGGTGGACCAAACCCTCCTTAAAAGCAGAAATCCGTGCGCTCAAAATCAAATTGATCATTCATCACTGCCATATATATATATATATATATCAAATAATACTTTAAAACTAATATATATTTAGGATATAGTAATGTCTATATAAATATATATTATAAAAGGAATTAATTTAGATGAAATCAACGGATAAATGAGATACCTAAAAGGAAAAAAGGAATGAAAAAAATTGCAGTAGATAATGAGATTATGATCTTAGCTTTGTCAATAACCTCACATTAGCTAAAAAGTTTTTCGTAAGTTTAATCATTAACATTTTGCTAAGTAGCATTCAAATCATTTCTAAGAAAGTGATTATTTAATGTCGTACAAAATTTAACTTGTCAATTTTTATTTTAATTGAGTCATTTTTCCAACGTGTAAAAATAATTTATTTTGCTTTACTATAACTTATTTACTATTTGAGTTGTAATAACAAATAATAATATTTTAATTACCGCACACATAATATTGATTTGAACATGAATTGATCATACATGCATGATAAACAAATAAGTGATATTATATAATTTTATTTTAATTTTTTAAAATTTAAATTATCGTGTAATTTGGTGGTCCCTATGAGAATGATATTAGAGCGCATGTCCTGCCATACAAAAGAAAAATATCGAGAGAAAGACACATGAGCACGGAACGTAACCTATATAAACTGCATTATCATGACAATTACAAATTTTTGTTTTATCCACTTCTTTTTTCATTAGCAGAGTTAGAACCTTAGTCATCACATCACTAAACCCACCCTATTGTTATCCCTTAATACTCTCTGCCATGCTAAATATTGATTATTTTACTTTGATCTTAAATATAAGACCATTATCAGAACACAAGAAGATAATTATTGTAATTACTAAAAATATACCCTTGTTTTATTAATGGTAAAAGAGAGAAAGAAAAATTGTATAAGAGCAATACATAGTGTTGGAAAAATGTTATGATTTTTTGAAAAATTAAGATAATTAACTGATTTAAACTTTTATTATCAATTCACATGATTCAATTAAAAGAATCTTATATTAAGAATTAGATAGAGTATTATAAAAATCGTATCAACCATTATACTAGTTGAGGTACTTATTCAAAATTCACTGGCTGTATAATTTTTATATATAAACTATAGACCAGGAAGGAGAAAAAAAAACTCATTCTCAAAACCATTCATAAAATTATTTACACAACCCATCTTCTCAACCTCAAATGTTTCTTCAATATATCATATGCTATAAAAACACATCCATAAAAAATTTTCATTTGCGTATGACAAGACGTTCTCATTTCAGTCTACAATGGGGCCAACCTTGTAGAAATTAATGCCTTGCGAGCTTGACTTCTTGAAACCATTATACGTCCGGACAAAATTATAGATGGAGAGAGGATTGAGAGAAAGGGCTTCCGTTTTTGTTAGTGATAAGAAGATTAGGAAGGAAGAGGATGGAAGAACTGCCGTGTGACAGATTTTCTCCTTTCCCACGAAATAAATCATATATTCTCAATATTTAAGAGATATTCGGTCAATAAAAATTAAAAAATCTGCTTGAGAAGATTTTATAATTTATTTTCAATCTCATGTGGCAGGAGTGGGGTATCTACCCCGTACACTCAATATCTATATAGATTTGTGAATGGGAGTGTCCCTGGTTTTTTAAGTATAAAATAATAAAAAAATATAAAAAATTATCAAAATATGAGAGGAAATATTTATTAAAATATAACACACTAAGTCGACCAGTAATAACACGACTCGAGTCCGTACAAAGAAGTAGAACAGCCAACTATGCGATTTCAGATCTAACAAATTTCTTTTTAATAAAAAGATAAGTCGCATGGCCATCCATGCGACTTTACCTTATTTTTTTTTAAATAATTCATTTTTTAGTTGTTAAATTATTTAAATGGGTTCTCTGATCTTATTTAAATGACCAATATTTTCTACTATACTCATATCAACTTCCTATCCTATTCAAGTGAGCTTCCACCATTCCCAAATATGATTCTTTGTAAGAAATATTTTGTATAGACATATGAAATTATCTTTTTTACATTAAATAATTATTAAGAAGATATAAATTTAATTAAAAGTACAACAAATATTAATTAATAATTAACTATATTTATATAAGTGTTGTCCCAAATTTTTTCATCCCTAAACTTATATTATATATACATACTTTATTTTTTAAACATTCAAATATCATATTAAAATTGCATAAAAAGGCAAAAAATCCTTGTATGGTATGTTAATTTTTATAATTAAAATTAAGAAAAAAAAAAGAACGAAACATGACATGTTAGACAATAGGTATTTTTGAGCATAACATAATTAAAAAATAAAAAATTTACCTAAATATAACATATTATACAATATTTACCAAAATATAACAAATACAGTCAACTAGTGACAATGCATTTTAACTCCATACATACAAGTCTCTAATTCTATTTATAAGGTATGGAGTCAAAATGCACTGTTACTAGTTGACTTTGTTTGTTATATTTTGATAAATATTATTTAACATGTCATATTTCAGTAATTTTTCTATTTTTTATTATATTATGTTCAAAAATACCTATTGTCTAACATGTCATATTTCTTTCTTTTTTTTCTAATTTCAATCATAAAAATTAACATATCATACAAGAATTTTTTGTCTCTTCATGTAATTTTAATATGATATTTGAATGTTTAAAAAATAAAGCATGTGTATATAATATAAGTTTAGAGGTGAGAAAATTTGGGACAACACTTATACAAATATGGTTAATCTAAAATTTGTTGCACTTTTAATTAAATTTATATCTTCTTAATAATATTTAATGTAAAAAAGATAGTTTCAGATCCCTATACAAAATATTTTATATAAAGAATCATATTTGAGAATGGTAAAAGCTCACTTAAACAGGGTAGAAAGTTAATCTAAATATAGTAGGAAACATTGGTCATTTAAATAAGATCAGAGAACTCATTTAAATAATCTAACAACTAAAAAATAAATTATTTAAAAAAAATAAAGGCAAAGTCGCATGGATGGCCATGCGACTTACCTTTTTATTAAAAAAAAATTTATCAGATCTAAAATCGCATAGTTGGCTGTTCAATTTCTTTGTATAGACTCGAGTCGCATTGTCACTGGTCGATCATGTGTGTTATATTTTGGTAAATATTTTTACTGACATGTCATATTTCAATAATTTTTTTTATTTTTTAATTATTTTATGCTCAAAAAATTGTTATTTTACGCTAAAAAAACCGAGTGTCCCCAGCTACCACCCCCAACTCCCATGGAAGAGAATTAATATTTTTATTTTTATGAATAATTTTTATTTTTGAAAATTTAAAAATTACATAGATAATAAAATATGCTTTTTATGAATCATGAAATTATGTATTTGTGTTGATTTTATTTTTTTTAATGCCTTTTTCTCTATTAGTATACAACTTTATGACTGTTGTTATGTTTAAAAATAACATTAATGTAACAAGACATATAGATAGCTTCAGGTAGAAAAGTTCAAATTGTGATTCAGTAGCCACTTTTCATATTTGGCTCTTTAATTTCTATTTGTTCTTTAGTGTAATTGTATATACATTGTTTTCTGGTCACATTCGTTTTGAGCACTTTTATGTGCTTGCTGGCTTATTCCTCTTGGTTTTTTCTTGAAACGATATCTTTGTTATTTAATGAAGCCTACTCTCTTCCAATTGATTCAGTGAAGAGAGTGTGATGTTTCAATTCGAGTGTTCCTCAGAAAACAAACTCGAGATGGTTCATTGAATTAAGCATCCTAGCTAGCCACCGATCGAAGGTTGTAGAATCCATGTTTGACAACAAAATAATGTTATTATTAATATGCTTACCAATATAATTCCTCTGTTATTAAATAATCAACACTTAGCTGTTATGTAGGAAAATTAAAAAAAGCTAATAAATAATATAAGAATAAAAAAATGTGATTATATTCTATTATAATATCCTAAATAATTATGTAGTATTATTGAATCTCTTTTTTCTTTATTGTTATTCAAGAGTAAAATTATTTTTAAAAAATAATTAATGCTATTTTAAAGTGATAATTAATTATTTTGGGACAAAAAAGTATTTATCACTTTGACTGTGTACAGTTAATTGTGGTGTTGTATGATGTATCCCTTAACTTTGGATCCCACTTCTAAATTAAATAATTGCTTTAGGCTTACATACTAATTACTATGTAGTGTGTTACTCTCTCCATTCCATTTTATTTGTCCCATTTTATTTGTTGTTTTAAAGTTTTTTCATACATACCAATAAAACTATTAAATGATCTAGATTATAGTAAAATTTAATGATATTCTATCAAAATATCTTTACATTAAATACTAAAAGATAGCTTGTGTTCTACCTATTATTATTTTTAATGAAGGTTAAAATGGTAAAAAAAATAATTAATATTTTATTGATAATCTAAAATGGTAGATAGACTATAATATTTAAAATTTTATAAAACAGCAAATAAAATGAAACGCTCTAAGAAGTATATATAGGAGACAATAATTAAAAAAGAGGTTGTGATTGTACCACGTACCTTTGAAAAATTAATAAGAAGCATAAGATTTTATTTCAAAGAAAATAAGTAGGCGTCGTAATAAATCCCACCTATCAAAAGGGATCCACTATTGCATACCTATCTCTGCTCTTCAATTGCATAAACTATACAATTGGATAAGATATGAATTAATGTTTTATCAAGCACCCAAATATTGAATTTTTAGTGATAATCTTTCTATCTGTCTTTCTTCAAATTAAACCACACGCAATAATGACTATTAATTAAGAAGACTTAGTAGAATTAGATGGTCACTTACCATGCATGGAATGTCTAGTCATATATATAATTTGTTGGACATACTGTTTATGTTTTCCGGGGGGGCTCTATTTATTTTATTTATTTGATATTGAGAGGTGAGTAATGGAAGGTCTGTCTTTCAATAACTGAAAAGCTTTAAGATATGTTCCACATCAAAGGAAGAAATAAAACAAAATCAGCCGTTTCCAAATCCTATAAAAAACACAGGTCTGTCTGATCTGCAGCAGAAAACATGGAGATGTGTGTGTGTGTGTGTGTGTGTGTGTGTATTGTATGTTTTTTTTCTCTTATACTGTGTCTCTAAAAGTTTATGTGAGAAGAAGCACATAATTAACAATTAGCTAGCCATACAGCATCTGGACCACCCCCTCCTTGAAATAAAAAATGCATAATAGAGCTCAAAATCAAATTGATCATTCATCAATCATCACAACCATACACTACCTCTAGTTTTTTTTATAAGAAATAAGTAACTATTTCATTAAAATTAAGAAAAATAATTAAAATTAATTAAGTATTATTAAAATGTTACAAATTCAAATTTCCTTCTAGAAATGCCCATATTAAATAATCTATACTTCCTTCTTTTGCATAAAAAAAAAAACGATTGCCTTATAAAGATAATTTTCTTTGTGTATAAAAGAAATAATTTAATAAATATACAAGATAAATGGATTTTGTTTCTTATAAATAGGACAAAAAAAAACACTCTCAAAATTTTCTTATAAAAATGACTAGAGGGAGTATATTTCAAATAATATATATTTTTAAAACAATACATAGTTATGATATAGTAATATATATATATATTATAAAAGGAATTAATTAATATGAAATTAACGGATAAATGAGATACCAAAAAGAAAAAAAAACAAAAATTGCAGTAGATTATGAGATTATGATCTTAGCTTTGACAATAACCTCACATTATCCAAAAAGCTTTTCGTAAATTTAATCATTAGCCTTCTGCTAAATAGTATTCAAATCATTTCTAAGAAAGTAATTATTTAATGTCATACAAAATTTAACTTAACCTTTTTTATTTTGATTTAGTGATTTTTTAACATGTAAAATAATTTAAATAATTTATTTTGCTTTAGTATGACTTATTTATTTGAGTTGTAATATAACAAATAATAATATTTTAATTACCGCACATATCATTGATTTGAACATGAATTGATCCTACATGATCAACAATTAAGTGATATTACATCATTTTATTTTAATTTTTAAATTTTAAATTATCATATAATTTGGTGGTCATCACATCACTTGACGATTCTAGAGTATATTTTTTCATGTATAATTTTTACTCCTTTCCATTTATATTATAAGAGGTTTCTAACAATTTTAAGCTTATTAAAAAAATTTGGCTATATATCTTAAAATTTAAAAAGAAATAACATTTTAATTTTATTTTTATTAATTACTTTATTTTGAAAATTCATTCCCTCTTTCTTTTCTAACTTACGAGACAATAATCAATATAAATAAAAAATATAAACTCCTACTAAAAATTATATAATTTTTTATATTTTGAATCAAATAAAATTTTTTAAAAAAATTTTATAATATAAATTGGAGTGAATAATTTAAAAAAAAAAACTTCCCCACCACAACAGAACTGTTGTAGGAGGTGGGGTGACCGGAAACATCCCAACCTCACATGGGCCGGGGGGTGAGAATGAGGATGATACACATAACCAATTATGATAATGTTTCAAGCACCCTATAGGCTCTAGCCATACAGCTGTTGGACCCCCCTTCCTGAAAAACCAAAAGGCATTGTGGAGCCCAAAGTCAATTTGATCATCCATCACTACCATATATATTTCTAATAATAATTTCAAATATATAATATATATATATAAATAAAATGAATAAATAGAGATAAAGCTAACGGATAAATAAGATACCAACTACGAGAAAAAAATAGGTGGCTGAAAAAATTTGAATAAAAGAATTTAAAAAATACTTTGTTATTTTCAATTTTTATTTTTAATATTTACAATCGGTAAACTTTTTAAATAAATTTATAACATGAGAGATAAGAATTACATAAATTATGTATGATAATGATATAAGAATTTCAGAAAAAATAATAATGATACAAATCTAAATTAGATTTATAAAATGTTTATATTCTTTTTTATTTAATCATATTTATAAAATATTATATACATACAAAAGGGGTCTGCGACCCATTGCAGTGAAAGGAGTTGACAGAATTAGACAAAAACTAGCAGGTTGGACGGCTAGAAATTTATCTCTTGCAGGTCGCTTAACCTTTGCCAAATCTGTTCTTACTGCTGTGCCTTTTTATGCTATGCAAACTTCTATTATCCCCTACAGTTGTTGCAGGAAAATTGAAGCTCTTATTAGAAACTTTGTTTGGGGAAGCACAGATAATCATAAAACTGTCAATTTGATTAGATGGGAAGAACTTTGCCAACCTATCAAGAATGGTGGAAGTGGTTTGAAAAATCTGGAAACTCAGAATCATGCTTTTATTTCTAAACTTACATTCCAACTTGTTGCATCACGTGATACATTTTGGGTCAAAGTTCTCCATGCTAAATATGGTTGGAAGGGTTTTAGGATAAATTCCCCCATGACAACCGTTTGTTCACATCTTCGAAGATGTATTGCTAAGGTGTGGGATGAAACAATGTTGAGAATTGCATGGAATCCAGGCAATGGTAAGAGCATAAAGTTTTGGGAGGACAATTGGGTTGGGGAACTTGGACCACTTAAAAATTTGGCCTTTGTTGATATTGATGATAATGAAGCCTCACTACCCATTAGTGAGTTTATAATGGACAATGGTCAATGGGACAAATCCAAGTTTGAACATCTTCTCCCTTCTGACATCGTTCAGCAAATCACTAGTCTTAACATTGATAAATTCAGTCATGAACAAGCCTCTTGCTTCTGGACTTGTAAGTCTAATGGTGAATTCTCTGTTGCCTCTGCTTATCATGTCTATCAAGACACCTCTTAGAATGAACAAAATTCTAAATGGGATTCTATATGGAAATGGCCGGGAGCTCAAATGATTCGTACCTTCTTGTAGCTTGCTACTAAAAATAAGCTTCTTACCAACAAGGAACAAATGCGAAGATACATGATAGATAATCCTTGATGTGAAGTGTGTAAGAATGATCTTGAAGATCTTGATCATGTCATCAGAAAATGTCCATTGGCTACTTCGGTTTGGAGTCTTCTCTTGGCCAACCAAGTACCTTCAAAATTTTCTACTGCCCCTTTTGAAGAATGGTTCAAAGCTAATCTTGATTGCAAACAGGTTGACAAAACTTGGAGGATCATTTTTGGCATTGCCTGTTGGAAACTCTGGGAAGTCAGAAATAAACGAGTATTCTCAGAGGAAGCTTTCACTCCGAAAGAAATTGTTGTTATAACTAGTGCTTTAGCTAACCACATTATCAACTCTTCAAGAGTCTTCAATTTTTTTTTATATGAGGACTTCTCGCTGACCCCTTGTCTTTTCTAGTCCTTTTTGTCATTTTTGGTCCTCTCCCATTGTACTCTACTTTTGTGATATGTGAAATGGAATTGTGCATATTCGTTGGACCCGCGGCAATTTTCATCAGAAAAAGGGTGGCAATTTGGGTGAATAAAATTATATATATTTTATATTAACTAGATTTTTTTCCTCCACACGAGCACGGAGCACGAAGGACATTTTATTTAATTATAAAAGTTATTGAATTCAAAATAAATCTTATCACTTATTCTCTCACATCTAAAAAAATTGATAATAAATGATATTAATTAAAATTAATATAGATTTAAAAAATAAAATCAAAACTAATTAATTAGTAAAAATGATTTAAAAATAATTTAAAATTAAAAACATTAAATTTGGCAAAAGAATTGATATGAAGTGATATTAATTTAATTTAATTTACCTAAAATTAAGAAAATAAAAAAATGAACAAATAGTGGGGGGGAAAAAAGGAAGGGCAAGAAATCCAAGTAAGATGGAGCTCGACTGTTTGGCTAATACACAGTGTGGCTCTGCTTTATTTTTAATTATATATATCGATATATGATATAACTATTGATTAAGCAAACGAAGGAACTAAATTGGTCAAAAAGATTAGTAAGCAACAGAATAAAAAATTACACTTGAGATGGATATATGATGAAATAATTTTTTTCTAATTTTTAACCCTAATTGAAAAAATATTAGAAACAGATAAATAACAACGTTGATAGATGCAGAAGCGATTATACTATAAATAGACAAAGGTGTAAAGAATTTTTCCAGCACGTATGTCCGCCGCGGGAGATTATGATCTTTAGCTTTGTCAGTAACCTTAATCTAGAAAGTTTTTCATCAATTTAATGATCATCAACCTTTTGCTAAATAGTATTCGAATCATTCTAAGAAAGTAGTAATTATTCAATGTTACAAAAAATTTAATTTAACCTATTTTTAATTTAATTCATTCATTTTTTCAATATGTAAAATTATTTTAATTGATTCAGTTTGCTTTACTTATTTATTTAAGTGGTGATAAAAACTAATATTTTAATTACCGCATTTACATACCATTGATTTGAACTGAATTGACAATTAAGTGATATTCAACAAAATTTTATTTGATGGTAAAAGAATTTTATTTTATTTTTTAAAATATTATATTAGGACGAATGTACCCATCGAATCAACACGTAACCTAATGTAACCTATGCTAGATGTGGAAAATCAAGCCAACCTGTTCAACCAATTGGACTGAAAATTGGTGCAAGTCTAATCCAGTTATAAATGTTGATAGTCCCTTTTTAGAACTGATGAAAACCGGTCGAATTAGTACCGGTTGAATTGATCTAATTTTATTTTTAGTACTAAATATCATTATTTTTTATAAATTTTTTTTCTTTTTATATTATAATAATGTATGAATATTAATATGATACATAATTATTAATAATGATAAATTTACTTAATAAATAATATAAAAATAGAATATTAATTAACTAATTTGAATTCAAAATATAATTACAAATTAATATTAAGTTATGAAACTTACTAATAATTTAATTCTGATTAAATTACAGTTGAACTATTAAACTATGAGTCAATGCCTTCATCGGTTCAATGTCCGATCTAGTTTTTTTAATCTTGAACCTATATAATTTGCATTATCATGAACATAATTATTTTTTTTAATCAAGACTCTTCAAGAGAGTTTGAACATTAATTATCACATCCAACAGCTTATTTGGTTCATTTATAGGGAGGTTTAGGGATGTAATGGGAAAAGATGTGATGAGAAGGGATGTAAATGAAATACATATGAGTTTGTTTGGTATAATATTGGTATTGGGTATAAAAAAAAATTCATTTTTTATATTTAAATGAATATAAATAAATAGTAAAGTACTAAAATACCCTTGGATTTGGGAAGGAGGAACTCCTTCCTTACTCGCCAGCATCACCCCATCCTCACCAATCTTGGTCTCCTTCCTTGGCTATATGCTCATCACCAACCAACATCACAGTTCATTACAGATCAACATTGGCAAAATCCAAAACAATGAGCTTTTGAAGATTAAAGCTCGTACAAATTTGGATTGAAGGAAAAAGCAGAACTAGTGACTTTTGAAAGGTGATAGACGAGCTTCACAAGATCTAGATCTTGAGACTTCAGGCACGGCGAAGGTGGGATGAGCTTCGAACAAGAAGGATGAGCTTTGTGAGATATGTGATTTCAAAGATCTGAGGAGGTACATGACACGACATCTGGTTCACCGGAGAGAGGGGATCAAGGATCTGTGACTTCGAAGACGATGGTGAAGGTAAGGCTAGCGAAGGTAACAATTGCTGGAGAGAGAGGCTGAAGATCACTAAAGAAGGTCACTGAAGAAGGTCGTAGTTCAGAGGGTCAAAGGTAGGGAGATGATGATGAAGAAAGGAGATCTGGCAAGAAAAAAAAAAAGAGGAGGGAGATGATGATATGTTTGTGATTTTGTTTTTTCATAAGGGCAATATCATCTTTTTACTCACTTTTATAGCCATGTAATGTTCAATACATACCTTTTAGAGAGGTTTGTCATTTACATTAATGTAATCCCATTTACATTATATTATTCCCTATAAATTTGAACTAGATGGACTGTAAGAGTGTTAAAAAGTGTGATTTCGTTAGGTTTTCAAAAATTTAGGACCTACTCGGTTTTATTGAGAGGCCAATTTGGTTTTGGTTTTTTTTAATCTGATTAGTTTGGATCAAGTTTGGATGAAATTTTTTATAATATTAATAATTTTTCAAAGCTTTATTGTTTTATGATATTTTAATCTTCAGCAATTTGTTTGAAATATTAACTAATGTTTATCAATTCTAATTTTATATTAAAAATAAAAATGACATTTTCATGTTAATAATTTTTTTGTAAATATTATTAAATCTAGATCTTTTACTATAATTTTTCTCTATTTTGTATGAAAATTATAGCTTATGTTTATATTTCAATTTTTTTATATTTTTAAATTAAGATTTATTCAAATTAAGGATAAATTGTTTAAACTATTGATTTGGTATTTTTGAAAAAAAATATATTGAAAATAAAAAGAAACATATCCCAAGAAAAAATAATTAATAAAATAATATATATCAAGTTTAGTTCAATTTGATTCAAGTCTTGAAAGCTAAAACCCAAAGAACCAAACCTATCGTTTTTTTTTTTATAACCAAATCACACCTTATTATTGATAGGTTTTGATTGGTTCATACCAATTTGGTTTAATTTGGTTTAGCTTAATATAGTTAGTTTAATTTAATTATGAACACCTTTTGATATCACTAAACCTACTCAGCACTTATTGGATGGGGGTTCTTAGAGAAGAGGAAAAGAATTTTACGTTTCCCTCATGTGATTTAAAAAAGTGGAAAATCCTCCCCTCCCTCTTAAAATTTGGGATTTTGAAGGTGAGAAGTGCAGTCGCATTTTATTTTATGACTAATTTAACCTTATGAATTTTTAATATTCCTATATCATAATTTATGTTACGGTAAAAATACCCAATATTTGATGGTAGAGCTTAACGTTCGAAAATGCTTTACCTAATTTGATCCAAATTATTCTAAACTCCAATAAATTTTTCAATTAAAGAGAGATAAAACTAGAATATTAAATATACACAAAAATCCACACCTTCGCCCGAACTTTCCCTTCTGAATTTTAAGTTGTATGTTGACCTTTATAATTGATGAGGTTGACATAAAAAATACCTTTATAATGAGGTAACACAGTAAAACTAATCAATTTTTTTATAAAAAAAAACGTATCAGGAAAAAATTTATAACAAATAATATATCGATGAGATGAAAGTTTTAAGATATTTCTAAAAGAAGAAACGATCAATTATAATACAACTTTTTTTTTATAAAATAAAAACAGAAAAAAGAACTTAAATTAGATAAAATATAATAATCAATTTATTATTAGCTGTTATCCCCTTCCCTTTCACACCTAAACCCTCCTTCCCTCCCCTATCCTTTCAATCAAACCAAATAAATTAAGAAATATTAAAAACCATCCAATGTAACATAACTCATTATTATAATTATAGTGAACCAAAACATTTGGTAGCAACAATAACCTAAATATGGCTAATTATTAAACATTCATCTCCCTCTCATACTTCAAACATAAATTAGCACGAATTAACTTAGAATCGTCACGGTATCTAACACTAACACTTTGTATACCTCAACATATCAAAGTGGCTAGATAGCATCCCAACGAAGCCCAAACAATAGACTTGAACGTGACCTCAGATGGCAAGCACCCTCTATCAGTGCGTATAAACTGAGCCTCGTAAACAGGTTTATTCAGAACCACAATCAAAACGCACAGCATAATCTGCAAACCCAAATGGCTATATCCCTCAAAACTTCCGTCCACAAGAAGCCTCTTGATACCCCCAATCGCACCGAAAAGGTTGAGCAATGCGAGTGTTGCTATGATGGTATACATCACCGACGAGCTTCCAAAATATAAGACCTCTTTCTCGTAGCTGTCGAGGGTGTCCTGGGAGACAGCCTTGTCTGTGACATCAAACTTTGTTTGGGATAGATTTAGGAGCTTCAATATGGTGTCCACGAAGCTGAAGAGCAACGAGGTGGTCCTTCCGAAGAGCTTCATTCGTTGTGCGTTCCACCATGCCTTGGCTGTGCTCCCACAGCTCAGAGACTCCAAGAAGCTGTAAGCGTTATTGGCCACAAATGCATATATAAAAGGAAGGACCCAGAGGCTTGTAAGCTGCAAGGTATATAGAAGAAATCGGTCATAAACACACACACACACACTCACACATCATTTCAGAAACCAAAAGAATTAAAAAAAAAAAAGGGTAGACAAAGGAATTAATGAGAGATTACTTGTGGGAACAATGGGATGCCACGAAGTGTGCAAATGGAAGGGACAATAACATAACAAAGAGTTGGGAGAGACAGTGGAGCCCATAGAAGGTAGCAACAGTATCCCATTTGCAGACCCAAGCTTATCTTCCCGTGGCCATAAATGAAAGGACAATACTTGGAGAAGAAGATCTGGGACAACCCTTGTCCCCACCTCTTATGCTGAACAAGAAGCACGTCAAAGGTTGTCGGAGCTACTCCCAAGAAAGCCTCTCTTTCTGGGTTATAGTAAATCGATTTCCACCCTCTGCATGAGATCACAAGCCCAGTAACTGCGTCTTCTGCTGGAATCCCATACACCAATCCCATCTGCACAATCATTTTTAATATTAGTGAATTATGCTTTATAATTATCTAACTTCACAAAATAGAAACATATATATAGACCTCTTGGCCCCATTGAGTGCCCTTCTCGTAGGTGCAACTAGCAAGAGCTTTCGATGCTTCAATCAGTTCGTCAACTGTTCTTTTATCTTCTGTCTTAGGTTTGGTGTCCCATTTTGCTTTATAATCTTTGAAGAGCATTCCTGACAGACTCTCTCTTCTGTGGAAACACCCAGTTCCACAATATATGGATGCTCCGTGCCCACTTAAGCCAGCAAACTCAATCTTAAGCAACTCATAGCATATACAACAAAAGGTTTTAGTCTTTCAAGTTTCAAATTAATTCAACTGTAGCTCCTTTTAACTTAATATAAGCCTTCTTTAGGCTTAATTTCACATTTCATGTTTGTGATATTAATTTTAGGAGTAGGAAAATTCACTTAGCTCTAACATACAACTGTATTTGTAAAACATGGTAACTGGAATGGTGATATTAATGAAAATTAAGGAGACTGAATTGCAAATTTACTAAAAATAAGTATAAAATGGGAAACTAAATCTTACAGTTCACCTTAAAGGCCACGGGAAAAGAATTTGAGTAAAGGTCGTTTTTAGTGATATTGTTAAATTTTTGTGGAAACTGCACATAAGCTATCTGGTGGCCTCTTGTTTCATCCATGAAGAAACACAGTGCTTCTTGTATTGTATCTGCACTATTTGCGTACATGTCGCAGTCCAAGTTGAGGATGATTGGCGCATTGCTTATCTCTGATGACACTCTTATCTGCATGCACAAGTTTATATTGCAACTATGAAGTTAATTTACTTGTTGGGAACGACCTTTTTGAAAATAGAACCATATACATAGTCATTCCTAATTACTATTTACTACTACATAAGTTTGGTAATGACAAAAATATAAAACACAAGATATAGATAATTACATATAGTCAATGACTGTCATATATACTCTAAGAAAATTTATAATATAAATGTTGTAAAATATTACTAGCTACTTCATAAATTATCACTTACGAGTGCATTCATGGCTCCTGCTTTGAAGTGGTGAGGAAAATTGGGTCGCTTCTCTCGTGCCATGTAAACTAGAGTTGGCAATTGAAATCCATCTTCATCTAAAGCATTTGCGTCCCTTCCATCAATTATAATCTGGGCAAAAAAGACAAGTAAATTATTGATAAGCTTACAATATGAGATAGTATAAATTTTTTTTCTTGCAGAAGAAAAAAAGTTATATATATACCTGCACAATGGACTGATGGTTCTGTTTTGTGGTTGTGGTATTCCATTCAAAGAATCCCTTATGTTGATTCCTTAGTGCATCTGGAATCTTCCCCTTTTCTACAACTGATTCTATGTCACTTTTCATGTCTTCATATAATTTCTGTCATGAAAATCATATATGGAAGTATCAATATCAATATCAAATATAAAAAATGTCATGAATCACACTATTTTTAAGTTGTGAATATATAGCATTAATTGTTCAAATGCACAGAACCCACTCTAATTACCTTGATAGATGACCATTCTTGGCCAATCTGATGAATGGCACCAGAGTGTTGGGAAAAGAAAGCCTCAGGTGACCTGGGTTGAATGTTGAATCTTCTGCAAAAAGGAATCCAGTGCTTGGAGAAAAGAGAAGCTCTTAGAAGAGCATAGAATGTGAGGTCAGAGCCTCCATCATCAGAGAGATAAACACTCAGCTTATTTGAAGGATAATTGTAGGACATCGCTGATAATACAGTGTTCATCACCATACTTGGTGGCTCCAACAATGGATCCGCTGTGCACACAAAAATGTCTACACCTGGTAGCTTGTCTTCACCGTATCTGCAAGTATATGTTCCAACAAGTTATTTCAGTTTTATTTTACTATTACATATTGCACTCTTGAAGTTCTAAAATGCATTGTATTATTAATCAAGTTGTTTCATGCTCTTTCTCTCATAGAACTTTACATCAATGTGATCCAATTTGATTTGGATTTGTTAGAATTTGGTATTACTTCCAGAATCTATTGATTTTAAAAAAAAAAATTGCATTGTACCAGTAATTATTCAAACATAAAATTGAACAAAAAAATGACAAAGTACGTACAAGATCCATTATTTCATATAAATCATTTTTATTCAATATTATTCATATTTACAATATTATTGAATGATGAATTATCGATATGGAATATTATGATCAGATATTGATCATATTATTATTAAGTTCTTACATGTGTCATATTTGAGTTTAAAAATTTCATCTGTTAAAAAAATTGTGCCTAGGTTCAGGTCCGTATACCAAATATTAATTTAATTTTAAGAAAAAAAAATTGGATCTCTATCAAGGTGTGTCCCCACGTTGTTGAAGAGCTCTGTTTTAGCTAGAGATCACTAAGGAGATCAGGAAGGACTGAGCTATTGCCGTGTAGTAGATCTTCTCCATGTCAACAAAAAAAATTATATTTTTAATCTCATTCTTCTATATATTCATGTAAATATATGTCAACAATTAATATAAAATATAAAATCTTCATGAAACTTCACTATCTACAAAACATGAACAGTACTACAATTTCTTTAAGTTTTATGCAATTTTTCTCATTCTTTCCACATCCCAACACTTTCAGTTATTAGGTTCTCTGTTATTTTATTTTATTTTTATTTATTTTAATAGGATTTAGATATGAAAAAATAAGTATGAGAAACTTTTAATTAATGTCAAGCAAAAAGAAAATATGTAGCTATATACTATATTTTGGCCAGAACTACGTATGTCTAGCTATGCATATATCTAGCTACACATAAATAAACACGAATATATAGTCTTCAAATTAATTTTTAGTTGAAACTTGAAAGCATTCACAAGGAAATATATAAATAAAATTATAAATATTTCTATACAATGTCAAATTCAAACCTTGTGAATAAAAAAAAAAGTCATGTTGGGAGAATGATCTCATTTAGACTTAATATTATCCGAATATGACCCAATCAAATAATTATATTAAAAAAAATAGAAACATTTGAAAAAGGAAATAATTAAGGTGGGGGGAGGATTACCTGCGGGAGAGTGTATGTTTGAAGGGAGAGTGGTGGAGAATGGTCCAACGAAGAGACTGAGTGAGAATCCAGAACGCTCCAAAACACAACTCAGACCACGACATCACCCACATCCAACTCCATCTTCCTTCCTCCCCTCTTTCTGCTATCTTCCTTATTCTATAACTCCATATCATACATATTCCTATAGACCAATAATAACAACAATATTATCCCACTAAATGACATTAGCTACATAAATCACATGGCATCATTCAACTCTATAAAATACTAACTCTTCATATATATATATGTACATATTATTTCCCAAACGAACACACATATTTTGAGTTTATTTTCATAAAAGAATATTTTTAAATTCATATCTTGTGTCAACCTAAAGAGGATGTAAAAGAAAGGAAAATAGAATATATATATTACCTGCAAAAATTGTGCTTGCGAATACCCTATAAGCTCCTCTCCTTTTTCTCTTCGTCTCAAATAGCAAATAACCTTCGTCACCTTCCCTCTCTTTTCCTTCCCTTTTCACTCCCATCTCTCTCTCTCTCTCTCTCTCTCTCTCTGTATATATATGATCTTTACGTGCTTCTGTGACAGTCTCAGATGGAAAGGATGAAGATGTGTAGTAGCCTGTGAAAAGGAGTACTGTGAGGTGAGAATGAGTACGATATATAACAATTCATAATAATAATTCAAATACCCTCTATAGACTCTCTTACGTAGAGGGGTTTTTCTCTCATATATCTCTTGAACTTTTTTATGTGACAGAAAGACATAATAATTCGCCAGCCACACAGGCAGCAAGGCAGATGGACCACCCCCTCCTAAAAAACAAAAATGCATGCTGCAGCTCAAAATCAAATTGATCATTGATCTCTACCGCGTATATTTTAAATAATATTTTAAAAATAATATATATTCATGATATAGTAATTTATATATATATGTATTATATAAGGAATTAAATAAGATGAAATTAACAGATAAATGAGATACCTTATAAGCTCCTCTCCTTTTTCTCTTCGTCTCAAATAACAAATAACCTTCGTCACCTTCCCTCTCTTTTCCTTCCCTTTTCACTCCCATCTCTCTCTCTCTCTCTCTCTCTATATATATATATATATATATAGATATATATATATATGATCTTTACGTGCTTCTGTGACAGTCTCAAATGGAAAGGATGAAGATGTGTAGTAGCCTGTGAAAAGGAGTACTGTGAGGTGAGAATGAGTACGATATATAACAATTCATAATAATAATTCAAATACCCTCTATAGACTCTCTTACGTAGAGGAGTTTTTCTCTCATATATCTCTTGAACTTTTTTATGTGACAGAAAGACATAATAATTCGCCAGCCACACAGGCAGCGAGGCAGATGGACCACCCCCTCCTTTTTTGACCAAAATGGACCACCCCCTCCTAAAAAATAAAAATGCATGCTGCAGCTCAAAATCAAATTGATCATTGATCCCTATCGCGTATATTTTAAATAATATTTTAAAAATAATATATATTCATGATATAGTAATTTTTATATATATGTATTATATAAGGAATTAATTAAGATGAAATTAACAGATAAATGAGATACCTTAAAGGAAAAAATAATAAACAAAAAATTGCAATAGATAATGATCTTAGCTTTGTCAATAACCTCAAATTTTCTAAAAAGTTTTTCCGTGAATTTAATCATTAGGCCTAAATAGTATTCAAATCATTTCTAAGAAAGTAATTATTTAATTTTAAACAAAATTTAATTAACCTTTTTTTTTTATTTTAACTGTGTCATTTTTTCAACATGTAAAAATAATTTAATTTAGTTTGCTTTACTTATAATTTATTTATAAGCAGTAATAAAAATAATAATATTTCAATTACCGCTTTTAATTTATATAGCATTAACTTGGATTGATTACATGATAAACTATTAAGTGATATATCAATAAGATTGTGTCATAGTTGATAAATTATCATGTCCCTTAAATATATTATCTTGAGTTTAATTCTAAACTGTATATATAAAAAATACTTTGTTGTGAACTAAAATTTTGTTTTAAATTATGAATTATTTTATAAATAGGCGGTACGTACCTGTGGGAACGGTACAAGGACGCATGTGGTGCCATACAGAGAAAAATGTCAAAGACATACGAACACGTAAAGGGACCTATATAAAGTGCATTATATTATATTATGAACATTTTCTTTCACCAACATTGTCACGAATATTACAATTCTCTTTTTTCCTAAGAGAGTTAGATCTTTAATCATCACATCACTAGACGTCTAAACCTATACCTCATTATGGTATCTCAATGTCATGAAAATTTAACCCTCGTCATAAAACTAGTCCCCCAATTCATGGTCAGCCCATTAAGCCCGCTATTAAAGGTTTAAATTTAACAATTCAAACATTTGGGTTAAATTTGATTATTACTCACGATGAACTCATTTCGGAGGTAGAATATATCATGAATCTCTGTCTCTTTTATATTTATATACAAGGAAGAAAAAATTGGACTAGATGGCCTGGTTGGAACAAATCAACTTGAAACTGGTGTCAGGTCAAGTCTGATTATAAATGAAGATTGAGCTATTTCAGAATCGATACAAAACTGATGTGAACCGATATGATTTTTTTTAATTTTTAAAATAATATTATTTTTAGTACTAAGTAATATTATTTTTTGTATATATTTTTTATATTATAATATTGTATAAATATTATTATGATACATAATTATTAATAATGATAAATTTACTTAACAAATAATATAAAAGTAGAATACCAATTGACTATTTTAAGTTTAAAATATAATTATAGATAAATATTAACTTGTTTAAATTTTAATATTAAGTTGTAAAATATATTAATAATATCTTTAATTTTTAATATGATATATAAAATTAAAAATTTATTAACTTTACTTTTCATCCTATATTAAATGTTAATTTTATAATCATAGATAAACATCTTTTATATTTTTCATCTACATTATTTCAAATATATCAATTTATTTATCATCAATCCAACTTTGAATTGATATTTTACCAGTTCAACGGTAGTCCAACTTTTAATACCTTTATATTTATGGGAGAAAAGTTCAAATTGAGATCGAATAGGTGATTATAGGACCCACCTACCATGCATGAATGAAATGTTGGGTGGATACGATTGATAAAGATATATAGTAAGATTCATCGTTATGATCACTAGAAATCACATCAACAGAACAATTTTTCAAAAGTATTGATTAATATTGTACCTCTATTTAATTATGAGAATATAATGGTTCATTGAATTAAGGATCCATGGCGCTGTAGGGTGCAAGATTCCATGCATGTTTGATTGACCATAAAAGGAAAGAGCTTTAGAAAATATCAATGTCTATTTCGGACACAGCTAAATCCTCATGCATGTTAATTTGATTGACAATACAAGGAAAAAGGTTTAAGAATTAAAATATCAATATATTTCGGAAACAGCCAGATCGCTCATCTTTTCGCTTTCAAGTTTTTCTTTTTCCTTGGTGAAATTTTCTCATTTATGTTTGGTTTTGTTTTTGTAAGAATGAAAAATAGGAAAAAAAAAAAAAGATTTTAACCCTATGTTGGGATGGAGAGAAGAGTGGGGGAAGATGAAGAAAATAGATTTTCCTATGTTGATATAGCAACCCAAAATAAGAAGAAAAGAAAAGTGGGGTAGAAAAACAAGTACAAGGCTTAACATGCTTTCTTCTTTTTTTTTTTTTTCAAAAATGAAGAGATTTTGGATTAAAAAAATATTTTGGAGAGAAAATGAGTCATACCACTCACATATTCTTTCTCCAATTTTTTTTTTCATTTTAGTTTTCTCATGTTTATTCAAATATGAGGGAGAGAAAACATTTTCTTTTCAGTTTTCTCTTTCCTTCATTTTCTCTCCCCTCAATTTTGTATCATAAAATTTTCTCTCATTATCCAAATAAAACTTAAGAGGCAAAAAAGAAGATTCCCTATACACTACACCAAATAATTCAATAAAGTGACTGGCTGTGGATTTTATATGTAATTTATCAGGCAGATAAGAAGAATCAAGCAACTTACAATTCTCCCATGATTCACATATATAGTTTGGCTGATTTTCCCCTGTTCAAGGTAGGGAAAACTCTTTTGTTTTAAACTATATATATATATATATATTCCTCCCATGTCGCATAATAAGTTAGAAGTTTTTGGAATATTGTATGCTTTTCAATATTCAAAACTTGTTGAAAATTGAAATGACAAAAAATGATTAAAAAATTAAAGACAACAAGTATTGCATGGAATCTTATGAAATGTGTGAAGAAAAATTAAAAAAAAAAAAAATTGCATAGAACCAGGGAAAGAAATGCATTATTCATGGTTCATGAATAGTGCAACTCCTTATAAATTTTATATTTTATATTAACAGTTAGATGTGAGACCCTTATACAATGTATGGAGTCTAAGAAATAATACAATATTTTATAAATTTTATGTTTATATTATACATAGATATTGACTGAAATTAAAGAATGTATTAAGGGCTAACTCTAATCCCTTTATTCCATATCTATTGTCGTTTGAATGTTTGACGCATAGATTAAGAAAACTCTAGTTAATATAAAATAGTAATATACAATGACTAGAATACCCTAATTTAGAGAATCTTGGGATTCAATTCCCAATAGAGTAAATTAAAAAAGAATAAATAGAAGATAAAAGAGAGAAGAAAAATGGGGTTAATAAATAGGGAATAGTTGGAACGAAAATTAATCATGCATTGAATTTGCAAAACACTATTTGTGAAATAAAATAAAAAAAACCTAAATCTGCAATAACTTTAATTAAAACCCCAAACCAAACCTGTGGAACACAAAAAATAAAAGAGCTATCATTTTACTAACCATACCCAAAATATGTTTTTTCCCTTAGAGTTGAATGGATGGGCCACGAAACGTGGGCGCATATTGCGCTTCATAACATTGCTCTTCAGATTCAAATTTTGTATTCGTTCCTTATGCCCAAAAAAGGAAAAGCTATACGTATAGGTAGGCATTTTTGTCCTGTTTTTGTTGGTCAAATCTCTCTGGATTTGGGACTCTAATTAAACTTCTTAACAATGGGCTATATTGGTGTCGACTAAAAATATAGTATGACCTGAGCCCAATACAATATATGCCCTCATAGAGCTGTTAATGGGCCAACATTTATTGCACTTGGGCTAACAGAACCCAAATCAAGAAACCAAATATTGCCATTTGCCAATGTCATTTTCTCTGTGCGTTTTTTTTTGGAGACTGAGGTTGTTTTCTAAATGACAGATTTTTTTTTATATTCAATTTTAATTTGATAAACTATTTAATATTTCATTACTATTGAATCAATAATGTATTCTTTTAACAATTTTTAATTTATACATTCTGATTAGGTATACTGAATAAGAATTTCGCAACCATTTTGATGACCTCGCCATCATATTATTTGGTCAAATATCAAATTTCATGAAATTCAATTTTTTTTAAAAAAAATATCTTCTCAAACTTCTTGTAAAAATGATGCAATTTTTCATTAAGTCATAATAATCCATAAACAAGGTAATATTATCAAGTTTTGATATAGTGTATAATTTATAATTTTTTTTTGTTATCAGTAATGGCATTTTTATCTGAACATTATAATTTTTTTAATGTTTTCCTCCCGGTACGCAGAGTTGAGATGAAAATTGTACACTTAACATTTTTTTCCTTGTGGGTAAAAGTATACTATTAAATTTCAATTTTTAATATTGCACATGTCATTCATTCCTTTACGTGTTTTTTCAACTTGAATTAGAAACCACAAAATATTATTTGCCCTTACTTTTTCATTCTGAAGAAAAGAATGTGCATGTAAAATGAATATAGAAGATTGTACGTAATAAGAATGCACACCAAAAGCCAGGTTGAAACTCAATGTTGGAAAAACATTTTAATTTTATTATCGAGATAATTATCTGACATGAGTAATCATTGAGTATTTTAGTTAAGAAATGAAATTAAGATGTTTGATAAATTGATTTTGTGATCTTGGTAATTTTTACGTTTCTTCTTCTGCTTCTGAGGAAAAATTATAGTGATCCAAAGAATCACCTTTACATACCCCAAACAAGGAGGGGGAAAAAACTTTTGTATTTAAATTAAGTTAGTTTTCTTTACTGAAGAAATAAGGAGTTGAACTACTTGTTCAAAGCTGGTTTGATTTGGAGGATTCCTTTTCTATACTAACCATTCTTTTTAAGTATGACAAAAATAATAACTTAAAAAAGTTGTTTGAAAAATTGTATTCATTTTTATAACTTTTAAATTATATTGAAATACGTGTTGTAATATTAAAGGAATAAAAATAAAACTGTGTTGGGTCCAATAATTATATCAAACCTAATATAAACTATATTATTCATGACTGGCAAAGAATGGTTTTTTTTTTAAATTGTATAATCTATATTGATTTATATGAATATTTATATTATATATAATACAAAAACTTTAACAAATCACAGTATTTGTAAATTATGAATAGTGTGGTTTGGTATAATACATGGCATGGACACTATTTAAAATGAATAATAAAAACCTGAAACTGAAAAAGGCGTTTGTTGTGAACTAACACAAAGAATGCCCCCCGAAGAAAAAGCCTCATGAAAAGCGAAAGAAGCAGAATTTTGAATAGTATATGCTGCACTTGGTGGCTGAGCGCAAACTGGCTTCACAAATGAAAAGACATAAAAAAAAAATAGAAAAATAGAAAAGAAAAATGGTATACGTTTGAATATATTAATGTAATACATATTAATGTAATACCAATGATATAAATGACACTTAAATTGAGTGAGAAGAGATTTACATCTTTTAAATAAGCTTTCGAAATTCAAGTAGAGTAAATAAAATATCTTGTTAAAAGAATTACTATACCATTTGAACCTAACAATGTGATTGGCCAGTAATATTGGATATCAAATAATTATAAAAAATATTTTATCCGGTTTAAAATGTATGTCTTATTTTAAAATATTTTTCTTATCCAAAATATAAGTTAGGTAAAATTAAAAGTATTGATTACTTTTTTTTAATTTATTCTTATCTTTAATTAATTTATGAGAGAAAAAATTATTTTAAAATTTTTTTATTAAAAGTAATGTTGAAAAATAATAAAATTTTTTAATAAATTTAATAAGTTTAACTGTCTTTTTTTGATATGTGTATAATTAATTAAATAAAACTTATATTTTAAATAAAAAAATACTAATTTAATAGCTGTCCATTCTAAAATCAATCCATTTCTGGGTCAAGCCTCCTTTGTCCTAACCCCACCTCATTACTATTCTATATAGATAATGATTTATATCTGCCATGTTATTCTGTGATCTTTCCCCCCCTAAAATGAATAATTAAAAAAAACACAAAAGATATCTATTTTTCACGCGTAAACACAGCAAGAAAAATATTCCAATTTTAGAGAAGTATTCGTTTAAAAAGGATAATAAAACAATAGTGATCTTAATAAATAGTTATAATAAAAATATAATTTTTTGTTACATATTTTGTTAATTTTTTTCATATTTATTTTTTTATCAAATATATATTATTTTAATTTAATTTAAAGGAATATGTGTTGTAATATTAAAGGAATAAAAATAAAACTGTGTTGAGTCATATAATTATGTCAAACCGAAGACAAACTATATTATGCATGACTAATGGATTTTCTTACAATTGTATAATTTATATTGATTAGGATTTATATTTAATATAAAATCTTTAACAAATTACAATATTCATAAATTATAAATAGTATAATTTGGCATAATACATAGTATTGACACTAATTAGTGCCTGTTTGGTTCCATGGGCAAAACGTAACCATTATTTTTCAAAAGATGTGATTGACCAAATACAGATAAAACACAAACTGACTTTTTGAAAAATGAAAAGTGGGTTAAATTGTGGTTTTGGAAAAAGAGGGGGAAAATTACTTTTCCTTTAACAAAACGTGGGTGTTGGAAAAGGGGAAACAAATTTACTCTATATTATATATCTAAAATTACTTTTAACCTCTATAATCCAAACAGATTTTTTGTCAAACTTACTTTTACAAAAAGAATATCCAAATATAATAACTTCCAACAAACTTACTTTATTTAAATTTTATTTTTATAAACTTTATTTATCTTAACTTAATTTTATAAATCGACCAATCAAACGTACCTTGGTTAAAAAAAAAAAGACACTAATTAACATAAGTAATAAAAACCTGAAAAAGTCGTTTGTTGTGAACTATCACAAAAGATGCCCCAAAGAAAAAGCCTAATGAAAAGCGAAAGAAGCAGATTTTTTTCCCCGAAGACAGAAGCAGAATTTGAAAAGTATATACTGCACTTAGCGGCTGAGCGTAAACCCGCCTCACAAGTGAAAAGACATAAAAAATGCAATAGCCATCAACGATAGTTGAAAAAAATCATATTAAAAAAATTATTTCATTTAAATCGAGCAATGTTATTGTCTAATACTAAATATCAAATAATTTTAAAAAAATTATTTGTCCATTCCAAAACCAATCCATTTCTGGGTCAACCCCCTTTTGTCCTAACGCCACCTCATCACTGTTCAATATAGATAATGATTTATATCTACCATGTTATTCTGTGATCTTTTTCCCCCTAGAACGAATAATTAAAAAACCCAAAAGAAATTTATTTTTCACATGTAAACGCAGTAAGAAAAATTCCAATTGTAGAGAAGCATTCATTTAACAAAATAATATCTTAGAAATACTGCTGTATGATGAATAAGAAAAGGATAAAACAAATGGTGATCTCAATAAATAGTTATAATAACAATATAATTTTTTGTTACATGATTTGTTAATTTTTTTATATTTATTTTAATTTAATCTAATTTAAAGCTAAAAAAAAAGGTACTCCAATAAAACTAAACTTATATATATATTTTTATATATTTTTCATGTCATTCTTTAAGTAAAATTTAATAGGTAAACTTTTAAATTTTTTTTAAATCTACAATATATAAAAATTTTTTATATAATTAATAATTAAATCTACAATATATTAAAAATAATTCACATATTAATTTTAATTAAAAAATTATAAAAAAACATTAAAAAAAAGTATATAATTATTTTCCACTACTCGGTATTGCCGTCTTCCTCGCACTCTTTCGTTTTTTTTTTTCTGCTTTTTGTCATTGTCCCCAGTCAGCGTTTTCATGGCCGGTGCCACTGCTAACGTGGCCACACTGTCGCTCTTCGCACTTTTTCTCACACCGTCGTCTTCCCCTACTACTCTGCTTTTCTGTCTCATCGCGCTCCTTCGTATTGTACTTCAGGGTACATACGGTATTTCACCGATATATTGAAGGACAATATCGTCCAAAATGCACATCGCCTCAAATCATCAATAGAAACTGGGAAAAAAAAGACCGTAAATTTAATTTTATTCAGTTGAAAATTTAAATTGAAAAATATTTTTACTTTCTGATTCTGAATTTTATTTTTCCTATAAATATTGAGCTGCAAAGGTTTTCACATGACTATCCGTACTTTTTTTCTCTCTCTGGAAACCTGACTTGCTGATGATAGAAAATTTGTCTCGAACAGCTTTCGCATTTTCAGAGTTTAAACCCGGCTCGCCCTCTCCATTTCTCGCTCTTGTTCCTCTCCGTAAGCGTTTCGACAATTTTTCTGGCCAAAAATTCGTTGTACGATTCAATTCCGTCGATTTTCTAGTGTCTTGGTACTAGAAGGAGCTGCTTCCGAGGCCTTGAAAGGGAATCTTTGCTTTTTGTTTTAAACGAGTTTTCGAGCGGGTTCACGCGGAGGTCTTGTTCGGTTTGTCGGTTTCGGTCGTTATTTGGGTTTCGAAGGAAAGAGGAGATCGGTGGCGGGTTTTGAAGTCGCTGTGGCTGGACGATTGGAGGGGGGAAGTGACTGTTCCCGGTGGCTTTTGGATTTTGACTTCCATAGTTTTAGGGTTTATCATCCGGCTCTCTTCTTCTTGGGTTATCTAAGGATGTCAGGAATATGCTATTTTCAGGTTTGTCAATCTTACCTAGCATTTTTTGGAGCTTAATCCTTGCCATGTTTTACTTGCGTGTTGATCATTTTTAGCTTTCTCGCACTATTTCTGTTTCAGGCCGTATGACGAACTTGTTTTATGCCCCGGGCGACTTCATATGGTGTTAGTCTTCATTCTGCAGTGTTGTGAGTATCGAAAAAATTCTATGGAAAATCGGAAATAAAGCCCATCTTATTTCGTTATTTGGGGTTCTTTTATAGTTTAAACTGAATTTTTTTGGGAATTTGAAATCAAGAGTGGATAGAACCTGGGTCCTGTCAGTGAAATTTCCAGCATTAAGTTGTTTTTTACCCATATTCTTGGCTTTAAGTAGTCTCTGTATTTTGGCCAAAAAAAAAAAGTAGTATCTGTATTGGATGATTTTAAATTTAAATTCTATTTACGAAATGAGAATTACTTTCATATTTGACAGTTGACGTTATACCCTAAAGTTAACCCTTTTCTGTCCGTGCGTCGGTCTTTGTTACATAGCTCTGGTGATAATTTTTGCGCCGTGAAGTTCAGTTATGTTACTAATGGAACGCCAGAGATACCATGCAACCATCAACATTCTCAGAAAGAGCGTCGTTTTCTTTTTTGGCCACCAGAAAGAGTGTCTTTTAATTGGGCACAATCTGTACGTCAATTAGGGCTGAGTATAATTAAATTTTTTGGTGGATGGATGTATTGATGGAATTAATGTGTGGTTAAATTCTAGAAGTCGCCCATTTTGGAGTGATAAGTTTGTTTTAAAGCTTCTTACTTGATAAAGGATACTATGAAACTTGGAGACAATGGGAACTTTATTCACACTAGACTGATGATAACTTATAAGAACTCTAAAGACGAAGCTTGATATATCTATCTTGACATTACATGAGAATAAGAGTTGGTTTTAAATTTCTGCTCTTGCTGCGGGAGAATACTTGCAAATCCTATAAGTTTAAAGGGGTGAAACAGGGCTATTGATGAATCTAATGATCTTAATCCTAATCCTTGATTTTGTAAGGATCAGAACCAAAGCTAGTTTTTAATTTGTGTTGTTTGAAAACGGAACTGCTTTTTGGGCTTCATGAGATGCTGGATATCTTTATTGCTTTCATTTGGATTATGTTTGGCCAATTATGAGGAGAACACCCTTTTTCCACGAGATTTTAAATTTGTTAGCAAGCTTGTATTGCAATGGATTAGTGTGGGCAGGTAATTCTTTTAATTGATGGAGGATGCGTGAAAAGCCACAGAAAAAATAATGTTATTATGAAATCAACTATTAAAAATACTAGGATTTATCCTGTATCACCTTTGTGTTAGTCAAACACTTCTTGGTAGACACTTGACACCTTGTAAGTTACACATTCAGCACATCAGACACTTGACAAATAAACAGTTCTGATAGTGATACTTGTATCCAAGTACAAGCAACATGGATTTATTAGGATGGTTTGGAACGTTGATTGCCTGTCTGGTAAAGCTAGTTTAGGCCCCGACCTGTATAAAGGAATATATAGTGGTATATAGAGTAGAAGAGGAATCTTTGTATGTGTAACACACCTAGGCTTCTTTCTTGAGTAGACCATTCACAACAAGATTTACTGCAGAGTTGTATGTCTATCCCTAGTGATTGCTGTGATGCCAATCCCCCCTTCAGCATATGCAGCTTAGGTTAGCAGCTTGCAATTCTTCTTTGGTTTCTCCAGATGGGATTGAGGGGAGAGAGAGGATACTACTAACTGAATATGGTATGAGTTCTGTGTGGTGATTGTCATTATTTATAATTATAATTATTTTCCAATTTCTTTCTTCTGATAGGTTTGTGATTAATTGGTTTCGAAGCCTAATATTCACACAGAACACACTATGGTAGCAAAAAACCGGCAGAATGCTACTGATTCTCCGAGTCCAAAACCGGAGGTTGGAGAGATTGATACTAGTCCACCTTTTCAGTCTGTTAAAGATGCTGTCACCCTATTTGGTGAAGGAGCTTTATCTGGGGAAAAACCTGCTTTTAGAAAGGCAAAACCTTATTCTGCTGAGGTAATATTGGTTTTGTAGTTGTATGAGTTATAATATAAACTATAAATCCCCCGTGAAATGGTAAAACTATTTCTGAAAATTGCATTTCATGTAATTGTTTCCTGTAAATAAATAATTCTAGTCTTAATAATAGTTTAATAGTTCTGTCCTAAAATTGGTTTAGAAGTTCTGAATCCAATTTTATGATCCTACTCTTTATTGTGATGGAATAAAGTTTGAATAATTTTTAGTATGAAAATAATTTGTAAACATAATAACATTATATTACTTGAAATTGTTGAAACCATTCACTATTTGATTGCTCAAATTAGGTCTTTTAAATTCGTACTCTGTTGCTATACTTTAACCTTCATAGGACTAGGTTATTTTCTTTTTTCCTTGCCTTTGGACATATTTGTATTAAAGTCCATAGCAGATTTTATCCTGCTCTGCTTATAGTGTTCCTTATGTTTGTGAATCTTACCAGATGTTTTCTGTCCGTCATACATGTTACATTAAGTTCTCCATGTCCTAGAGATGAATTTAATTCAATATTTTAATATTATATAAATTATCCCTTGAGGTATCTCTAAAAAAGGGGAAAAAAGAGAGAATATATTAGGCTTATATTCATGCTCCAAACATGGACTACTATCTAATAAATGCAACACATAAAGATTTCTGCTGCACTCTGATCTCGTATTCTTAAGCTAAAACTGCTTTACTCTAGGGTGGTATTCTTTCCAGCATATAAAAAATTTTGCTAGTTTATTGGCATGCCTTTTCAATAAGAAGGAATTACGTAAGTTTCTGATAGCTTAAATAAGGTTTCAAAGATCAGTCCTGTAATCTTGATTTGAGCTAAAGTCTTCCCTTGAGAAGTTGATTCTTTGGTGTCCAAGTATCCTTGGACATCTTCTCAATGTGGCTCAACCTGATATCTAGCAGGAAGCATGCCAAATTTTAGTTTCAATCACTACACTATTTTTAATGATAATGGATTGCATCTAAAGGTATAGTAATTTTTTGTTGAGACCAGAGACATCATCACTTCTATACTTAGGTTTGAAGTTCGAGACTATGAGAGATTGTGTGTGTGTGTGTGTGGGTGTTAAAATATCTAAAGTTCATTATATTATTTATCATCGTTCAAGCAGCTATTCACTAGTATGATCCTGTGGTTATTATTTACCATCAGTATAGTATGATCACTATATTGTTTACCATCACTTCCTCACACATTTGTGGTTTTTATTCTTTATTGAAACTAACAAAGATTCTTAGTTTGATCTTCTAGAAGTTGTACATATTGTGGAGTCTGTGATGCAGGACCAGTAGAGAATAGGTCCAACAATAAAGGGAAAGTGGGAGAGTTTGAAATTATGACTCAATATTTAATCAAAAGTTGTCATTCAATTTTGGAGGGAGCTTTATAGAGAGCTCAAGATAAGAAAAGAAATTAATCAATTAATCAAATAAAATAAAAATGCGGATGAAGATAAAAAAAAAGTCATTAAAGCGTTACTTCCTAGGATGCCTCATATGAAGGGATTGGGACACACATGCATATCTGATACTCCAGGAAACACTGTTAAATTATTTCCCATATATCTGATACTCAATTACCAGATAGGTCAATGTCCAATGAGAAACTATTAATTTGAGTTATATAACCATGGTTCTTTTTTGGTGTATCCCTTTCATGGTTAATTTTTTAATATTGGTATTGCAAACTTCGGCATTTTTTTTTTAATTTTGGTATTGCAATGTGCAAACTTGGTTCTTTCATGTAGAGAGTTTTGGCCAAGGAGACACAACTTCACTTAGCCCAGAAAGAGCTGAACAAGTTAAAGGAACAACTAAAGAATGCTGAAACTACTAAAGCTCAAGCCCTAGTGGAGCTTGAAAAGGCTAAAAGAACAGTCGATGATCTGACACAAAAATTAAAAGCTCTTAATGAATCCAGGGAATTAGCCACTAAGGCAACTGAAGCTGCCAAGAATCAGGCACAGCAGCTTGAAGAAAAGTATGGCATTCCTGATGGAAATAATGGTGCTTGGAAAGAAGAGTTAGAAACTGCAGTTAAGAGGTATGCATCTGTTATCACAGAACTTGATGCTTCAAAGCAAGAACTGAGGAAGATTCGTCAGGAGTGTGATTCGTCCTTGGAAGCAAAACTTTCTGCTTTCAAGTTAGCATCAGAAGCTGAAGATATGATGAAGGCAAACACAGAAAGAGCAGCTGAGCTGTCTAAAGAAATTTTTGCTGTGCAGGAATCAATTGAGCAAATGAAGCTTGCCACTATCCAAGCACAGCAAGATCAAGCTAGGATATTAGCTGAGAAAGATGTCTTGAGACAATCATATAAAGCCACCCTTGAAAATTCACAAAAGAAATTGCTTCCTTTGAAAAAGGAATTCAATCCTGAGCTCACCAAAAATATTGAAGTGCAGCTGACTGAGACAATGAATGAAATTGGAGCTCTGCAAAAAGAAATGGAAAGTAAGAAGACTTCAGACTTAGATACTGTGAAAAGTGTTACATTGGAGCTTGATGATGCTAAGGAGTCACTGCAGAAAGTTGCAGAAGAGGAAATCTCTCTTAGAAGCTTGGTGGAAGCTCTTAAGGTGGAACTGGATAATGTGAAAAGGGAGCATGCTGAACTGAAGGAGAAAGAATCAGAAACTGAATCTGTTGTGGGGAATCTGCATGTCAAGCTCCGGAAAAGTAAGGCTGAACTTCAAGCATGCTTGGGAGAAGAATCTAAGGTTAAAGGGGCATCTGAGGAAATGATCTTGACATTGAACCAATTGTCATCTGAAACTGAAAATGCACGAAGGGAAGCTGAAGATATGAAGGCTAGGGCTGAAGAATTGAAGAAGGAAGCTGAAGCCACCAAAGTTGCATTAGAAGATGCAGAGCAAAAGCTTAGAGTAGCGCTGGAAGAAGCAGAAGAAGCAAAAGCAGCTGAGGCAAGTGCTCTTGATCAGATTAAGGTCTTATCTGAGAGGACTAGTGCAGCACGAGCATCAACTTCTGAATCTGGTGCTAAAATTACAATCTCAAAGGAGGAGTTTGAATCATTAAGTCGAAAAGTCGAGGAGTCTGATAAATTAGCAGAAATGAAAGTTGCTGCTGCCATGGCACAGGTTGAAGCTGTGAAGGCCAGTGAACAGGAGGCTATCCAAAGGTTAGAAGCAACTCAGAAGGAGATCGAGGATATGAAGACTGCAACACAGGAGGCCTTGAGAAAGGCTGAGATGGCTGAAGCTGCAAAGAGAGTCGTGGAGAATGAGCTTCGCAAATGGCGTGAGCGGGAGCAGAAGAAAGCAGCAGAAGCTGCATCTCGCATATTGACTGAAACACAGATTTCATCAGACTCATCTCCACTCCATTATATGATTCAAAAGCCTAGTCTACCTCCAAAAGCTGTTGAGGTGCGGAAGTTAGAGAAAGAAAAGGTTTCAGCTTCAAAGAAAGTACTCATGCCTAATATCAGCGGCATCTTTCACCGGAAAAAAAACCAGATTGAAGGTGGATCTCCGTCTTACCTGCCCGGTGAAAGCCCAGTGTGAAGTTTGTTACAGTTGTGCGGTTCATGAATGTGAGAAACATATTGGCTTGTGTGTAGTTGAGACCAATGTGAACAGATTGTGGTTGTACTGTAGTGTTTGAGGGAAAGAATTGAGAAATGTCCATAGTTTTCTGTAAATGGAACCATGTAGTAGAAGTATTATTATCTATTGGTATTTTGCTGCTGATACTGAGCTTTCATGCAGGTAGTAGGAGTTCTTTCAGGGCGCCTCTTGGATGATGACTATTAAACCTGTCTTGTAACTACTGACTGGCCTTTTTTCTTTCTCAGTACGCAGAAGTGTTATGTAGGGTTAAAGTAATCCCTAGCCACGTGTTTGCTGTTTTGAAATTTTGGACATACTTAGAATTTTGGAATTCACAGAGATATAATAATATTATGATGCCCCAAATGCTTCAGGAACTACAAGTATGATTGGATTCATTTTCCACAGGACCCTAGCTGTGAATATTCAGCGTGAGTGTTTGTCCGTTTGTTTGATAAAATGTTCTCATTCCGTATGAAATATTTTTTATTTCTTCAGATAATTTGTATTCACATGCAAGGTCGGAGATATAGTGTGTGTGTATTCTGGTGTAGTAAATCTTAGGCATTTTTTTACCTGAAAAAATATATATTAAAAATATTAATAATGAGATGTTTAATCATAATAATAATATGGATATCAATCAATATTAATATATTTAATGTACCAATATAAAATTTATAATTAATCACAAATTTATTATTAAAATAGAAGTATAGTTCACTTTTGATTTTGTTGTTTAATTACCTCTAATTATCCTAAACTATTGCCTTTATATAATTATGATTCATTAAACTTATATTTGAATATATTGCATCACATGTAAAGATATATTATTTTTTTTTATGATTATATGCTAAAAAAATAACATAAAAAATATAAACATATATAAAATTAATATTTTATTTTAAATTTGTATTCTTTTGATATATTAGATGTATTAACTTGTGTGGCAGAAAGCAGGTGCCACACTAAGGTGAAGTGGCAAGAGAAGTTGTTTGGGTCATACATATAGGTACTTTCTCACATTATTGGAACATATAGCTGTTGCCATCTCATTCCATTCTTGTCAAGCTTATGATAGCACACATTTCCTTATTATTAGGGTAAAGTTGGCTTTAAGGAAAACAAAATGAGAGAGAAAATCTCGGTAGCTAATTATAATTGTTTTATTGAAAATTTGAATGTTTTTTAGAACTAATAATAATTTTTTTATTAAAAACTAAATACATTAAGATAATTTTTTTTTTCTTTTCTTAAAACTAACTTTTTTTATTTTAAATATAGCATTATATATTATTATACATAAACTCTGCAAATTTGTCGCTAACTAAAAGTGTGTAGTTAGTAAGAGTTTACTCCTAATTTAGATTACATTTTGGACATTACATACTAACGCTTTCAATCTCAAACCTAAGGATGAATAATTAATTTATATATACTAAGAATGATGGTTAAAAATAGTTAATTCTTTTAAATTTGTCTTAAATTGAAAATTTTTTTTTTCAAACACTCCTAAATTAATATATATACCACTGAATTTTTTTCTTATGGAAAAATATTAACTCATATTTAATAAGGGATATAATTAAAAATAAATAAATAAATACATGGGACAAATTATATTTGTCTATTATATTTTATACCAAAAAGAGACTCATTTATCCCTTACATTCAAGATCGGTGGTAATAATTCATAATATATTTAAATAAAATATGTAAAGATTTGAAATCAAATGCTTTAAAATTAATATTTTTAGAAAATATTATTGATTATTGCAGTATTTGATTTATATAAATTATAAATATTTTTATTCAATTATTTTTTAAAAAAAATATATTGTACTTCCAAGTTCAAACTATGAATTTTTTTTTTCTTTTAAAGTTTTCCTTTTTCTTTTTTACCAAACTTTTGAAGGTTCCCTTTTTACCTGTATAGATTTCATCTATTTATGTCTGTAATAATGGCACATCTTTATTTATTTAAAAGTCTGATAAAAAGATTGTATAACTAAATAATTAAAAATAATATTTTTTCTGGTCCATATTATAAGGTATTTTGTATCAATTACATGCATATTAAAAAATAATTTTTTCAACTGAAATTAATATAAAAAATATTCATATTTTCTATTTTACCCTCATTAAATATTTCATTTTATTATTATTGTAGAGTTATAAATGAGGAAAGAGAAAGTATTAAAGACAGAGGTAAAATGAGAGAAAAAATATTCAATGCCTCATGTTTTGAATCAAAAACTTGTCATACAAAATGTCTTATACTCCCTCCGGTCCATATTATAAGACATTTTGTATTAATTACACGCATATTAAGAAAATCACTTTTTCAACTCAAATCAATACAAAAAGTATCTGCATTTGCTATTTTACCCTTATTAAATATCTCATTCTATTATCATTAAAGAGTTATAAATGAAGAGTGATAAAGTATTAAATACATGGGTGAAATGGGAAAAAAATATCTAATGCCCTATATTTTGGACCAAAAATTTGTCAAATACCTTATAATATGGACCGGAGGGAGTAATTGATTATCATTTTGAAACAAGATTGTTTACTGATTAACCCTGAAATCCAAAAGGATTAAATAAGCCATTAAGCCCTAACCATGTATGCCACGTGTCACAATGTCACTTTACGGATGAACCGATCCCACTCGCCCCTCCTACTTCCCATTCCACAAGCCTTCTCCGACTTCACCAAAAGCCCCAAACATCATCAAACAAACAAACTTCCCTCTCTCTAAAAGCAGACTTTACTTCGCTTTCGCTAGCTCTCACTACCGAAAGAGATAGAGAGATAGCAACGGAGAAGAAAGTCATTGTCTTGATGGTGATGATGGGCAGCAATAACCGAGACAGAGAAGACGTACTCACATTCACCACCAACCCATCTTCTTCTTCTTCCCCAATCACCGTTTCTGACCAGCTCGACTGCTACCTTGCCGACCCCACTTCCCTCATCGGTAGCGCCTCCGGCAGTTTCCAGAGCGACGGTCTTCTAGGCGCCGGCGACGCCGGCATCACCAACCTCGACGCAGAGTTCGGCTTCTCGCGACCCGATTTCCGGCTGAGTCCGCTTGCCGGGACCGTTGAGTTATATCAACGCCATGTCTTCCTCTGCTACAAGAACCCGCGGTTTTGGCCTCGGCGAATCGAGGCTGCCGAGTTTGATCGCTTGCCTAGGCTGCTTTATGCCGCCGTCATGGCCAGGAAGAGCGATATGAAGAAGGAGGTAGTGCTACATTTGAGTTTATTTAATTTCAATTTTGTAATGTTTCGAGTATTATTGTTGGTTTTTCATTCTTCTGTACTTTTGGGTTTGTTTTAAAGTGATCTGCTCTAATGGATATCGGGTTCCGGTTTATAGTGGTTCAAAGTGTGTTCTTGCCAATGTGTGAGTCACTTTGACAATGTATGCAAGTTCCATGGTTGACCGTTAAGGCAATTGATTTTCTTGGGGTGTTATCTTGTTGTGTTTTGCCTAAGCAAATTGGCCAAGAAGGATCTGGCTTTGAACTTGTTTTAGGGTTTATTTGAGGAGAACTTATCAAGGCAATGAATTTTTATTTCCTTGATAATATTAGAAACTAACATTAACACTTGATTTGAGGTCCTTGTGTTCTAAAGTCTAAACCAAAGCATTAGTTTTTACGACTATCAATCTGTCTGGTTGTTTAGCTTGTTTTACTTGTCTTGTTGATCTTTTGATAATATTATGTAATTATGTAATTCAGGCACCGCATTTGATTTTGTACGTTTGTCTACTCTTGCTAATGTAAGCATTGATAAATGAACAGCAACATACGAGGGCAAGATGTTTTCTGTAGTCCAAGAGTTTCATGCCTATTTCCCACTTACGTCTGTTTCAATTTACAAGCAACAACATATTGTTAGTTATCTTGGTTCTGGGTAACTATTACTCTATGACGGATTAATTCTGAATAGCCACATTATTGTAAACTCTGAATTTTTGGGCGAAGCCAATTTATCTGTGTGGTTGAGGATTTCTGTTCTGTTATGCAATGCAAAATTATGTTATGATGCTGTACAGACAGCCCACGATATAATTCCAGATAATTGCAAAGAAGGTCTGTTTTCAGTTTATAACTGAGAGAATATCCCCAGCCAAGGTTTTAACAATCCTGTCCTCAATATTTCTTCTTGGTCTATGGTTCTGTGCGTAAATGAAATAAATGATAGGATGTGAAACAGATGTTCATACCGAACAAGAGGAATTACCTTTTATGTCGCAGTTTTACCTGAAAGTTTTGATTGTCTAAGAAAATGAAAGAATAATTTGCCATTGAATGGCGTGACACTTTTTAAGTTAGTTAAATTATCAACTGCATAATTTTTTAATATCCAGGGAAAATGTTGTCTTCTTCTTTTTTTCCTTTCCTTTTACTTTTTTATTACCATGTTGACCATATCTGAATGTCCTTGACTTCTCTCTTCGCTAGACCAGTTTGACAATATGTGAGGGGCATGATGGGACTGAAACATCAAATGGAGATGTATTAATCTTTCCAGACATGATCAGATACAGGTTAGTACAAGTTCAGTTTTTCAACTTCCAATTCCCTAAATAGGTTTCACATCGCTTTGCCCAACTTCATAACCAACAACTATTTTAGTGAAATTGCAGGAGATTGACACATTTTGATGTTGAAACATTTGTTGAAGAAGTGCTTGTGAAGGATGGAGAGTGGCTTCCAGGAACTCCTGAAGCCTTAAGAGGTTCGCACATTTTTGTGTGTTCACATGGATCCCGTGATCGAAGATGTGGCGTTTGTGGACCTGTATTGGTAAATAAATTCAGGGAAGAGATAGAGTTACATGGTCTTCAAGGTAAAGTGTTTGTTAGCCCATGCTCACACATTGGGGGGCATAAGTACGCAGGAAATGTCATTATATTTGGGTCAAGCTCCACTGGAGAAGTCAACGGGCACTGGTAAGGAGGAGGATTCCCTGGAATTACCATTTTTAAAATAGTCTGCTATATACCAAATATTGGATTGATTAGTATTCTTTTCAACTTAAATTTGTAGGTATGGATATGTTACTCCCGATGACGTGCCTGTTTTGCTTCGACAGCATATTATGAAAGGGGAGATTTTGGATTCACTTTGGAGGTAAATATATTATAATGCTTGTTTTTATAATCTTATTTCAACGGTTTTGCTCCTACTGTAGTTATATCCTTTCAAAGACAATAGCCGGCCCGGGCGTGGGGTTGTTGTTAGGGTTTAGAAATTCATTTCTTGTGAAGTTTGTGGAAGTAGGCAAAGCAAGGTGTTGCTTCTGAAATCTGTACTTCTAGTGTGTGATGTGATTTGATAGTCCAGGTATCTAGATATTCAGAAAAGTATTGGAAGGTTAACTGAAGAGCGTATCAACCAAAACTCGCCTGAACTCTAAATTCTGTCAGAAAAATTAAAACAGTTCTTTCACACCCTGAGCACGTTGGAAAGTATCAAGTGTTTTCTCCATCAATGACTTAAAAAGATATCCCAAGTGAGACTTCTCATATAAGGATTAATCCCTCCTGCAATAGTATTGCTTTCTCCTTATTAGATTCGCTCAGAAAACCTAGACTCATCCATGACTTATCATGTCTCCTCTTCTTCATGAGGGAGAAAATTTTGATCTTTCATATTTATACTCTCTCTTCTGAAATTTTTTATCTGTGTAGTAGACAGCCAAATTATGAAAATTATCGGTTCTGAGAAACAGTCTGATTTTTAATACTGCCATCAGGGGTCAGATGGGTATACCAGAAGATGAACAGAAGAAAATCCAGGAACAAAGGCTTCGGCTGAAGGGCATGAGAAATGTAGAAGAAAGCGCTGAAGTGTCAATGGCAATGAAGAATTCTGAGATAAGCACAGCTCCGTGTAGATCTCAAGACAACTTCATGGGCTGCTGCCAGGAAAATGAGAACTTCCCCTGTTGTCAGAACCGTGTGTTTGGGGAAAAGATTAGTAATTCTGATGCCATGGAGACAGAAGCAAAACTTTCAGCTGATAACAAGAGCAGCAGCATCAGGAGACTGGTTTCTCGAATAAATAGTGGTGGCAAAGGATCATCGCGGCGAAAGCTTTGTTCCATGCCGATGTGGCTTGACGGCTGGGAGCAAGAAGATACCTATGCTGCTCTTGCTGTTGTCTGTGCTGTTGTGTCTGTAGCAATTGCCTATAGCTGCTACAGACAGTTGAAATAGGAAGGAGGGGACATTGGTTTGCTGTGTTTATGTAGCATAGAGGGTCAGATGACTTTGCTTTATTGTATCTGTATATTGTAGTCTGATGCTAGTACATTAATAACATTAACAGAGTTTGCTTATTTAGGTGGAACTGATTTGTAATATCTATCATTTTTAATGTGAAAGTTTACAGCTTTGGCATTCCTCGACATCTGCTAGCTTGTCCTGGAATTTGCATGTAGGCAACATATTTCCAGAACTCTACACTATTTAGGATCGTCGCATTGATGCCGAGATATTTTTTTCCACATTCATGGTGGCCGGATCAATTGTCAAGAGATAAACATTAAATTTTTTCTGATATATGCACCTACAAGTTTTTGACTGAATTAAAAAGGACTAGATAAAAAATTGAATTTTTGTCGAATCTTATGGATGGTCTGCGCTCAGTGCTTACAAAGACATGTCATGTCAGCTTATGCCACATAATGGGCTAGGTGGATCCTTTCATTAAATTTTTTGGGACAAATTCTATTTTAGTATTTTGTGGTTTTAAGTTTTTAAGTTGTCTACATCAAGTAGTTTTGCATTATATTACTCCCTTCGATCTCGAATATAGTAAAAAAATTTTAAAAATTAAAATTTCAAAATATGAGTTATTTTGGAAAAGTAAGTGTGTATTTAATTTTTTTTTCTAATTTTATCCCTATGATAATACCAAATTATGAGAGAGATGAATTAAAAAATCATGGTAGGGAGAGAATAATCTATTTTTCCCCTTATTTAACGGGGTAATTTGCAAAAGTTATAGAAATTTTTTAAAGAATCAATGCCTCCTTAGTGAGTGTGAGTAGATAAATATGACTTATATTTTAAAATAGAGAGAGTATTTTATATTTTAAATTGTTAGCATATCAATATCATATACTTCCTCCATTTCAAAATAATTATCATTTTAGAGTTATGTTAAAAAGTTCATAAATAGTCTAAAAATGAACAAAATTTGATTATATTTTACTATAATATACTTATTAATAATAATACAATTTAATGCTTCTCTCTTTCTTCAGTATTATTAAAGAGTAAATTTATTAAAAATCATTAATATTGTCTTGAAAATTGTAAAGTGACAATTATTTTAAAATAAGAAAAAAAATATAAAATAATAATTATTTTGAAGCAGAGGAGGCATAATCTTATATCGTTATCTTACCAATGGAATAATTGTCACTGCAAAGTCGAGAAGTGAAATATTCCAACAAACCAAAAATATCAATCTTCTAACAATTTAAAATTTTAAATCAAAAGTATCAAAGTGCAAAGTTGCCAACAAATATTAATTTAGTTAATAAAAATATAAATTATAGCCCACAAGAGCATTTGAGCCCTCGTAATCATAGTAAATTTCTGAAATTCCACTTACCTAAACTGACTTTTGTTGATCAAAGAAAAAGAAAAGGAATGCAAAATTTCAACCTGCGAAGAATCTAGGTCTTGAGCAAACAAACACACGCGTATCACTAAATTTGAGTTATTTGTAGATGTAATTCACACTCTCACAGCTAAGGTGGTCCCTAAGCCTGCCACAAAATTCTCTGTGATCCAAAAACAGGGTCCATTTGATTAGTTTTAAATAATAAATACATGCCATTCATGGTTTTTCTAGACTTCCGTAACGACGCAACGTCAACAAGCCGGTCCCTTTCCGGAACGTATAAACAAACAACATTAATTAAGACCAACCATCGTGTCATTTCATTTTCATGCCGATTCATTCTGTGCCTGACGTCTTCTCGTTTTATTGATGTCATCCAGTTGTTCAATTTGTTGGCCCGTGACCATCTTTCGCTCATCAACATAAAGTCACTTGCAAGATCTGCACCGACAGTTTTGACTTTTTCTAACTAATCATAATTTAAGCTAACCACTTTGCTAACCAAATCATTCCATTTTTTTTATGTGTCACTATGGATTTATTAGCGTCTTAACAAATCCAAATAGAGTCTAATAGAATCTTTTTGGGTGACAAATTATATCACAAAATATTTAACATTGATATATTTTCAGCATCATATTTAAAATCCTGATTAACTTAATACAATTCTTTTACCAATTAAATTAAACACTCAAAATCCAAATCATTCCACTTTGAATCACTATATTAGCATTATAGTATAATTAAAAAATAATATTATATATATATACATGAATTCATTTCTTAATGAACTTTAACTTCTGTCTCCTATCTTTTATTAGTCATAATTTCACCCATAAATCTTACAAAATTTCGACTACTAACATAATTCAAAACCTTCAGATTATCTCAACAAATGATTACTTCATTGATCCTATCATCTGATTTGTAAAATTGTAGGAGACCAAATAAAAAATCAGATTATTGTTGGGTTGATAATCCGAGGGCAAAACTGGCAAACCGGAAGATCAACATGTTTCAAGCCACTTGAAGATTTAGGAACCTGTATGTGAATCCCATCAACCTAGAATTCCACCTATATATGAATGTCACGTTACAATTGAATTCAAGTACTTATTTTTCGTAAATAAACTCTTAAGAATCCTTTATTTAGATACTAATGAGCCACAAGGTTTATTAATTAAGGTAAAATCAGAAAAAGTAAAGTTAACCACAACGTATAGCCTGCATCGAGTTGATGCAAATATATCAGTATTACATCTAAGAAGTTGGTATACCCCTTCTTTGGGGGGAAAAAAGTGTAGCACCTCTTATCAAAAGGGGTCATAAAGTGCTCATCAATTGTAAGTGTCTGAGGTCTGAAAGAGTCCAGAAAAGTACTGCCAGTAAGTATTCTCTGGGCTTCAGTTACTATTGACTACAAGACCATTCAGAGTTCCCAACCTGTGGAACTGTGTTTCAATGGTCCTGGCAATTCTAGCATCATCTGGGTCTGGCTCTGGCAAGTCTACATGGAAAGATTCCTGTCTCATTGGTGATGTGGACTCCATAAGTGCAGCTTGCTGCTTGATATAGTTATAGAGTTGTTGATGGAAGGCATGATCAAAGGAGAAGCAGTTTTCAGTAGTTGCTGCAGTATTGTTATGTCGAGATGACTTTGAACTCTCTTTTCTGCAGAAGTGTGGGAGGGATGCATAATCCATAACCTGTTTCCAAGTTCGAAAATGAAACTGCTCAGTATGCTGATTTTCTCGCAGTTAGAACATTTAGAAGGATGAAAAATAAAAAAAATAAAAGACATTGGTAAAGCAACTTCCTTCTTTTCAGTACAAAAAGCGGCACAATAGTTTGAACCATAGACCTCTTGCAAACTCTATCAAACACTTGACTTAAAAATAGTGATGACTTTAATTAAAAGAAATAAAATTTAAACTGTCCAAATCACATCTAAATATTCTAGGAGGGTTGAACATGGTGCTCATCTCCCTTGTATGAGCACTGAATCTGAACTAAAGCTAGTTCGGGAATTGTGCGAATCTAAGTGCAGATTTTCAATATTATCCCCAAAGAAGAAAAGAGCAGCGAAGATAATTTGGATGATAAAGGGTCAAATAATAATTGGAAATGTCAAAGGGAGCTAAACCATTCAAAACTCCACAGTTTGTTCGGAAATTGGGGTGTGTGATGGGAAAGATGAGATTGGAGAACCCATCTTAATCCAACCCACCCCATTACTTTTTACCATCTATCCCTCCATTCCATCCTCCGGAACAAAAGCCCTAAGGGGCTTAGTAATGAAACTTTCAATCCCTTTGTACCAAATTTTGATGCGAACAATGAAATTTTGTTTACCTTGAGTAATTCATCTCTCCCACAACCTTGCAGCACCTGGATCTTCTTCCTTGTTCTTTCTTGCAAAAGAGGCTTTACAACCTACCAATTGTTTTTCAAAAATAATGTTGTAGTTGTTAATCTTTGGACTTTATATAAGGACAGAATCAGTCCAAACTCTTGAAACATCATTAGGCACAAACCTTCCAACAGGCAGAGAATACATATGGCGCATTAACTATATAGTATGTGTCTGTCTTTTCTGGGTAGTTCAGGTCGTCTATGGTAGATATAGCAGTCAGAAGCTGCAGAAGGCGTTCAGACAGAAATTGTCAACTATAAGAACATGAAGAAGATGGAAGAGAGGAATCATCATTTCAACAGCTTATAACATTGATGAAAACAAACTCCAAACAAGGGACTTTCACATGGTTAAAGAAATCAATAAAAAAATGAAAGGAAAAAAGATACAAGCTTTGGAGTTCCTGGCATACCTTCAATTGGCTCAATGCTGCTAGTTTTAAACCAGTCATATCAAAGACTTTCACACAGGTGCCAATGAACCGGCCATGTTTCTTTGTAGCTGTTGGCTAAAAAGGAAGTCAAATAAGCAAGCAAGGAATCAGAGAATTGATGCTGGAAGTATATTAAAATAATTATAGGTACTCACCAATATCACTCGATCTCTATACTCATTCATTTGGATGTGTGACTGTACATAGTAATTCTCCTGAATGTTCAATATCAAATATAAAGTTAATAGGTCCAGTCTCCAGATGCCACGTTGAGATACACACATACAGACAAAAAGAAGCACTAAACACTGCAGCATCATCATTGAGGCATGTATCTATGGGTCTCTTGCAAGAAATATTGTTCTTTGAAGCACTCAATCTGACCTAACCACTCTCACCCTTGTCAATTATAATAATGCCAACTGCCAAATTGAAGTGCACTGAATAGAAGATTGATGGGTACTCAAATGGAATGAGAACCTTTCTCAAAATCTAGCTATTGAGGTGGGAGAACCTATTTAATTACATTATTGAGCATTCAATACTACTCAATGAGCAACTTTGGTATCCTGTACTACCCAAGTCCCCATCAAAGATTAAAATCAACACACAATCAAGCCAAACACCAATATAGAATCTTCTTTCTCTATACTTCGAATTTTCGATTATGTTCAATTTTCTCTACAACATTTAATTGACACTAATTACAACACATCTTTTCTACGAGGCTAAAATTGGAAGCTAGCTATTATAAAAACCATAATGAACATTCCTTAAATAAACCAACACATGGCACCAACCCCCCCCCCCCCCCAAAAAAAAAAAAGGAGAGAGAGAGAGAGAAGAAAAGAAGGATAGTTGACACAGAAATTTGCTTATTATATCTCTACCCTTCACTGTCCAAGCATAAGCATCATTGATGTAGGACAAGGGAAAGATGGGTATAGAGATGAAGAAAATAGAAGGGAGAAATAGGGGAAAGAAAATAGAAGAACTTGAGGAAGAGAGAGAATTCCAAATACTCAATTATTCAATTCATCAACAAAGTGATAGAAGATATGGAAAATATTATTCAAGAAAAAGAATCAGTTTTATGTTTTAAATGATTATTTTATTATGTTTCCTTAGCATTTAGGTTTGTAGCAACTTGTATATTTCTGTTGCATTTTATCATCACGTCAGAAGTAGTCAGAGCAGCAGAACAACTTGAGCAACTTAAGCTTTCTTCATGAGAAGGAAATCTTCCTTCTATATATATGTGCATGCTCATGTATGAAAGAGAGCTTATGAATAATTGAATAATATTATGTTTCGATATAGCTTCTGTCTCTCCCTCTGTTCAGCTTCCTTCCTTTCTCGTCTCCCTCCCTCTGTTTCTCGGTTCTCGTCTCTCTCTCAGTTTCCTCACTCTCTCCCTCGTCTCTCCCCTTACCCAACACCCCTCCTGCATCAGAAATGATAGAAGATATGGAAAATATTATTCAAGAAAAAGAATCAGTTTTATGTTTTAAATGATTATTTTATTATGTTTCCTTAACATTTAGGTTTGTAGCAACTTGTATATTTTTGTCACATTTTATCATCACGTCAGAAGTAGTCAGAGCAGCAGAACAACTTGAGCAACTTAAGCTTTCTTCATCAGAAGGAAATCTTCCTTCTATATATATGTGCGTGCTCATGTATGAAAGAGAGCTTATGAATGATTGAATAATATTATGTTTCGATATAGCTTCTGTCTCTCCCTCTGTTCAGCTTCCTTCCTTTCTCGTCTCCCTCCCTCTGTTTCTCGATTCTCGTCTCTCTCTCAGTTTCCTCACTCTCTCCCTCATCTCTCCCCTTACCTAACACCCGTCCTGCATCAGAAATGATAGAAGATATGGAAAATATTATTCAAGAAAAAGAATCAGTTTTATGTTTTAAATGATTATTTTATTATGTTTCCTTAACATTTAGGTTTGTAGCAACTTGTATATTTCTGTTGCATTTTATCATCACGTCAGAAGTAGTCAGAGCAGCAGAACAACTTGAGCAACTTAAGCTTTCTTCATGAGAAGGAAATCTTCCTTCTATATACATGTGCGTGCTCATGTATGAAAGAGAGCTTATGAATGATTGAATAATATTATGTTTCGATATAGCTTCTGTCTCTCCCTCTGTTCAGCTTCCTTCCTTTCTCGTCTCCCTCCCTCTGTTTCTCGGTTCTCGTCTCTCTCTCAATTTCCTCACTCTCTCCCTCGTCTCTCCCCTTACCCAACACCCGTCTTGCATCAGTTTGGTATCAGAGCCTGGTTCTGAGTGATCCTAGGCTGCCACGGTTACCGGAGAGACCAGAACAAAACGTTACCAAAAAACAGAGCACCCACTGCCAGGTCCGAAAACCCAGCTTCCTGACCGTATCTCGCCAAACGACCACCACCACCGTGTTCTCCATAAAAAAACCCGGCCTGTCCACCGAGCTCCAACACCGTAATCCGCCTCACGCGCCGGCAACGTCACCTGCGCGTGGGCCACACGCGCCACCGTACGACCACCTCCAGAACTAGTTTTCTGCCTATTTTTCGCACTGTTTCACGTGACTCTTTCAGTCCCAGCCAATCTCAGAAGTAAAAATCACGTACTGGAAGCATATTTGGGGGTAAATTACAATATCTTCTTTGGCTTTTAAAGCTACGCTGGTAAGGCCGATGACCCTCTAATTAAACTGTGACTTGTTTGGTTTTTTTTTTAGGAGGTTATCTTATTAAAAAATTGGGCTAGTTCTTAGGGCTATAGGACCTCTAGTTGAGCTTGCAACTTATTTCCAGTGTTTTGATAATGCTCTTTTATTGTTAAAAAAAAAAAAAATTCTTTTCTTTAAAATTTTGAAAGCGGCCGTCTTTATATTTTATATCGATCCATTATTTAATAGTGACTAATGCCCACTCAGCATTTTTGTAATTATGTTTTTCCTCCTATATCCTATATCCTATCTTGTGTGATCCTTTTTTTGACAAACAAGACCCTATAGATCATAAATTCACTGCCATAAATTCCACCATGCCTAAATCCAACCAAATTACCCAACAAACCCTTGAGGAATCTGAAAGGAATACTAAAGAGTATGTGGACCGTGCAATTGAATCTTTGAGAGATACTCTACAAGCTGAGTTAACCCGTAGGGATGGTGAGTTCAAGCAGAGGTATGATGAAATGATGGAATCAATGAGGCTAATAACTAGGCAACTTAGGGGTAAGAATGAAGGAGGCATACTTGAAAGTCCTAATGCTAGTAAAGAAGCTAATTTAGGAAGTGGCCACCCTCATCCCTCTTGTTAGTCAAAGATACCCCTACAACTCAGTGGAAATCATCAATCCCCAAATGGGAGTAGAAGTAGACACAATAGGGATTCTCCCCTTGGGATCTTTGAGCACCAGTATGACCATGCTTTTGACCAGTGGAAAGACCAAGAACCCAATGATATTTATAACAGGCGAAATGGATCACCCCTTGGAATGAAACGAGGAGGTTATAGGCAGAATTATTTTGAGGATATAACCAAGAAAGTCAAGGTCGAAGCCCCTGAATTTGACGGACAATTAGATTCAAATGCTTTTTTAGATTGGTTAGCCAGCATGGAAGACTACTTCGAGTGGTATGACATGACTGATATCCAACGTGTCCGTTTTACAAAAATGAAGCTTGTGAGATCTGCTAGGAAATATTGGCAGAACGTGCAGTCAAATTTGGAGCGCTAAGGACAACCTCCAATTGACACTTGGGCCGAGATGAAATTGAAATTGAAAGAAAAATATGTGTCCACTCATTATAAGGGACAACTCTATAACCAATGGTTAAACTTGAGGCAAGCTTCTACGGTGTCTGACTATATGGCTCGCTTTGATGACCTTATGATCAGGTGTGAGGTCAAAGAAGACCCATGGATGACAGTTCAAAAGTTTGTTAACGGTCTTCGATCGAACATATAGAGAGAACTCAAGTTGAACCCTCCTGAATCCTTGGAAGAAGCTCATCATAAGGCGTTGGAAGTAGAGTCCTTGTTCAGGAGCCCACTTGCCAGACGTACCACCGTCCAAAGTTCTGATTTTCGTCAGAATCGTACCTTCAATCCTTCCAACCGCTTTACAGGGGTACCCCCTTCTAGGACCAGTTCTTCTTTCCATCCTGGTCAAGCATCTGGTACTAAAGGAAATACTGCAAGGAATACTGAGTCAACAGGGTCTAATCCCCACCCAAGTGGCCCCAATATTGAATGCTTTCGGTGCCACTCAAAGGGTCACATTGCATCAAGGTGTCCCCAACGCGCTCTCATTATTGAGTCGCCTACAGAAGAAGAAAATGAAGTGACAGATGTTGACGAGGTGGTCGACCCCATCGAGTGTCCTTCTGATGTGGATGAGGAGTTTATTGCAGGTGAAACAGGGTGCATAGGTGTAATGAGGTGTATTCTATCTGTTCCATTACCCGATGACTCTTGGAAGAGAACGAGCATTTTTCACACCTTTGTGAAATGTGGAGAAAAGTCATGCAAATTAGTCATTGATGGAGGAAGTGCCTGAAATGTTATCTCCACATAGGGAGTTGCTAGACTTGGCCTTAAGCCAGAGCCCCATCCTAAGCCTTTTGAAGTAGCTTGGGTGGATCAAAAGACTTCTTTATCTATTAAACAACAATGTCATGTACCCCTTCGGCTTGGAGAGTATCAGGAAAATGTCCTTTGTGATGTTCTTACAATGGATGTAGCTCACATTCTATTAGGGCGACCATGGATTTACGATAATGATGTCACCAGTTATGGTCGGGAGAACACTCACTCATTCAAGTATAGGGGAAAGACAATCTTGTTACATCTAGCCAAACTAGAAACTGAGAAAAAGGGTTCGAATCAACAAAAAAAAATTGAGACCAAAGAGCCAAAACCTCCATATCTTAACCAAGAAGCAATTTGTGCGAGAGAGTAAAGAGGCTAACATTATGCTTGCTGTTGTCCCTAAGGTTTCTAGTTGGGTTGATTCTACAACCATTGATGATGTGCCCGATGAGGTATCCCCTCTTTTGAAAGAATTCAAAGACATTACACCGAATGAGCTTCCTTCAGAATTACCACCCATGCGAGACATTCAACATGCTATTGATCTAGTACCTGGGTCACAATTCCCTAATCTCCCCTACTACAGGATGAATCCCAAAGATAGGGCAGAACTTAATAGGCAAGTCAATGGGTTGTTACAGAAAGGATACATTCAGCATAGCCTCAGTCCATGTGCGGTGCCAGCTTTGTTGACACCGAAGAAAGATGGGACCTGGAGAATGTGTGTGGATAGCAGAGCTATAAATAAGATTACTATCAAGTATCGGTTCCCTATTCCTAGGCTTGAGGATATGCTTGATTTGGTTTCCGGATCCAGTTAGTTTTCTAAGATTGATCTTCGTAGTGGATATCATCAGATCCGAGTTAGACCTATAGATGAATGGAAGACTGCTTTCAAAACGCAAGAAGGGTTGTATGAGTGGCTAGGAATGCCATTTGCCCTCACAAATGCTCCCAGCACTTTCATCCGTGTTATGACACACATACTTCGACCTTACTTGGGAAAATTTCTAGTTGTCTATTTTGATGACATCTTTGTGTTTAGCAAGTCAAGGGAAGAACATTTGACACACCTTAAACAAGTCTTCCTTACCCTTCGGGAGGAAAAGTTTTATGTTAATCTCCCCAAGTGCTCTTTTCTCCAAAATCAAGTTATTTTTCTTGGGTTTATTGTCTCTGAACAGGGTTTAGCTGCTGATCCTGAGAAGGTCAAAGCCATTCGTGAATGGCCTAAACCTAAGTCAATTTCTGAAGTGCGAAGCTTTCATGGGCTAGCATCTTTTTATAGGCGCTTTATTAGAGATTTCAGCACCATTATGACGCCTATCACTGATTGCTTGAAGAAAGATAAGTTTCATTGGACGCATACAGCTTCACAAGCCTTTCAGACCATTAAACACAAGCTATCTGAGGCTCCTGTACTGACATTACCTAATTTTGCCAAATGTTTTGAGGTCACTTGTGATACTTCTGGAATAGCAATTGGAGGTGTACTGAGTCAAGAAGGTCACCCCGTGGCTTTCTTTAGTGAAAAGCTTAATGACGCAAAGCAGAAGTACTCCACATATGACAAAGAACTTTATGCCATTGTTAGGTCATTTGAATATTGGAAGTACTATCTGCTTCCTCAGCAGTTTGTTGTATATTCAGATCATCAAGCTCTCAAGTTCCTCAACTCTCAACGGCACTTAAATCCTAAACATGCCAAATGGGTAGAGTTCCTGAATGAGTTCACTTTTGTTGTTAAGCATCGTTCAGGAGTGGAAAACAAGGTAGCTGACGCCTTAAGTCGTAGGCTTAATTTATTGCACACCATGAGTGTTAGCATTGTGGGGTTCGACAGGTTGAAAGATGACTATGCTACTTGTCCTGATTTTGGAATTATTTATCAAGGGGTTAATGGGAGAAACCGTCATGATTATGCTGACTTCCTCATAAGCGACGGATTTCTCTTTCGTGGTACCAAGTTATGTCTCCCGCGGACGTCCATGAGAGAATTTCTTATTTGGGAATTACACGCTGGAGGGTTAGCCGGACATTTTGGATGAGATAAGACCACTGCCTTAGTTGAGGACAGGTTTTATTGGCCATCTCTTAAGCGTGATGTTGCTAGAATAATCTCTCAGTGTCGTACTTGTGTAACAGCCAAGGCTAAGAAACAAAATACAGGATGGTATACTCCTTTACCCGTTCCTGAGGCGCCCTGGAAAGACCTTAGTATGGATTTTGTGTTGGGTTTACCCCGCACTGCACACGGACATGATTCTGTTTTGGTAGTTGTGGATAAGTTTTCCAAGATGGCCCACTTTATTCCCTGTAGCAAGGCTACTGATGCCTCTCATTTGGCCAAGCTGTTCTTTAAAGAAATTGTGCGTTTACAAGGGTTACCTGTTACCATTGTGTCTGATAGAGATGTTAAGTTTGTTAGTTATTTTTGGAAGACCCTTTGGAAACTTTTTGGCACCCAGTTGAAGTTCTCTTCGGCATTCCATCCCCAGACTAATGGACAAACTGAAGTTACGAATCGAAGTCTAGGAGATTTGCTTAGAAGTTTAGTTGGGGACAAACCAAGGAATTGGGATTTGGTTTTACCTGTTGCTGAGTTCGCCTATAATAATTCAGTTAATCGGTCCACAGGAAAGAGTTCTTTTTAGATTGTTCAGGGTTATAATCCCAGAGAGCCTATTGACCTTATACCCATTCCTTTGACCTTCCGTACCTCTGAATCTGCAGAAGATTTTGCCCATCGCCTTCATGAGTTACATGCTGAGATTAGGCGTAAGCTCACTTTGAGTAATGATCAATATAAATTATCTGCTGATACTCATCGTCGCTCTCAGAATTTTAATGTAGGTGATTTTGTGATGGCGAGGATTCGTCCAGAGCGTTATCCTAAACACTCTTTTAAAAAGTTGCATGCTCGAGCTTCTGGACCTTTTCGCATTTCTAAGAGACTAGGCTCTAATGCTTATTTACTAGAATTACCTCCTGATATGGCCATTAGTCCAGTTTTTAATGTTGAGGATCTTATTCCTTACTGGGGTACTTTTGAGCCGCCCCCTATGCTTTCTGATGATTCTGCAGGTACTCAACCTCATCACGTGCCGGTCCCTTCACTACCTTCTGTCGCACCACATGATGAAGAAATTGATGCCATTATGGATGAACAGACCGTCCTTACGCCTAAAGGTCCCTTCCACCTCTACCTTGTCAGTTGAAAAAGTCGCTCGAAGTTAGATGCTACATGGATCACTGAAGAAGAGTTTCGACGCATTGATCCCACCTTGCTGGAAACTTATCAGCTCTCTACCTCTCCAGAGGAGAGTTCTTTGAAGCAGGGGGGAAATGATAGAAGATATGGAAAATATTCTTCAAGAAAAAGAATCAGTTTTATGTTTTAAATGATTATTTTATTATGTTTCCTTAACATTTAGGTTTGTAGCAACTTGTATATTTCTGTTGCATTTTATCATCACGTCAGAAGTAGTCAGAGCAGCAGAACAACTTGAGCAACTTAAGCTTTCTTCATGAGAAGGAAATCTTCCTTCTATATATATGTGCGTGCTCATGTATGAAAGAGAGCTTATGAATGATTGAATAATATTATGTTTCGATATAGCTTCTGTCTCTCCCTCTGTTCAGCTTCCTTCCTTTCTCGTCTCCCTCCCTCTGTTTCTCGGTTCTCGTCTCTCTCTCAGTTTCCTCACTCTCTCCCTCATCTCTCCCCTTACCCAACACCCGTCCAGCATCACAAAGGCTAACAATTGAAGAAACCCTAAGGCTATTTATAGAGCCCTAGCACAATTATTAAAATGAGAATTTTAGTAAACTTAAAGTAAAAGAAATTATAAAATAGGAAACAAATCTAAGAAAACCTAATATGAGATAAAATAGGAAATAATCTAAAATCCAAATAAATAAGATAATAGATAAATCCTAAAACCTAATTAAATATAAAGATCATCTAAATATTCTAATAAAATAACTTAATTTAAAATCCTAATTATTCTATGACCTTAATTATCCATTCTCCATCAATCATATATCCAAAATAAAACTAAAAAATGACATACTGCATCATGAAAGTGAATTTTTTCCCAAATATGCTGCAAAATGAAATAGGAGATATGCCCTAGCTTAAAATTAGCTTGTACTTCATAAAAAATGCAATTTCTTTTTAATTTACAAACAATTTCATTATTTCCGCAGATTGTTAAGAGTCCAATGAGCAAATTTTTATTATCTGGCACAATTTATGTGTCATAATGTAAGGGTATAAGATCCTTACTGGCACTTTGTCATATGTGCTGAGCCCAACACCAACAGCCATGACAGGCAAACCCTGGCATTATTAAATGAAAAATGCACTAAATTAATAATCATATATTAATGAGAAGCATTGCAGATAATCTACAGAGATGTCATGTGGCATGTTTATAAAAATAACTTATACAGGAAACAATAGGGAAGATCCATGGAGGATAAAGAACATAAAACTATAATCTAGAAAGCAATTGATTTGACCCTGCTTGGTCATGTTGGTATTGCTGAAATTGCAATGCCTAATATCAAAGCTCATATGAGATCTATCTAAAAACAGGAATACCTCTTTTGAGTAACCAGACATTCCAATGAGATGAGAATCTCGTACAGCTCTATACAAATCAGCGGGGATTGGTCTCTGTTAAAACAGAAACGTAAAAGTCAATAATTTGGAACATTAAATCAAAGATATTCATGGATTATAACAAACATATAAATTAAGCAACAAGTATGTGTATATATTAGAGTACCTAAGGATATTAACCCAAACTACAATACCAGCTATAATAATATTTCTATAGCCTATGCCTATAGCATGCATTCCTATCTCTAATGCATGAGTATTGTGCGGACTAATAATAACCTATGATTAATGGGATTATGAAGTTGAATAATCTGTGAAGTAAAAGTCAGTTATACAAATAATTCATCCATGACAGAAAGGATCAGAATGGTTTTAGATGCATAATATAATAATGAAATATGAGATATACTATAATTGGGAATGGATTGTCTCCAATCATGGCAAAAAATGACATTGTCATTTCAGACAAATCCTAACTGTCCAATGTATCAGCCTCTTCAGTGTATTCCACGTCATTTAGATAGTTCAAACTCAACTCTTCACATCTTCCATGTTGCCTATGCCTCCTTCAAAACACAAATCTGAGCGTTCTAAGAATGAAGCCACCAAGGTATGAACAAAGTGTGGTCTTGAAATGGATTGAATATTTGGGATTTCAGAGATGGATTTGAGTTCTTCTAAGGAATGTGCTTATCAGAAATTGTTGGGTTTAAAGACAGTGAAGAAGCCTACTTTCTTGGAATGGTTGAGAGGGGTTTCAAATCAAAATCCATGAGCATCCAAAATTGGCATTTGAGGAGGTTAAAACAATTCAGCCCATTAAATTGAAGTTCAACTTGTTCAGGGTATGGCAACTGTGGCTGGAAGCTGCCACCGACATTGTGGCTTCCGCTGGTTCTGCATTCTCCAATTTGGGATTTCAGCTGCTTAGTTTGGCACTTTCAGATTATCTACAAGATTTTTTTATTTTTGTTGGGGGGGGGGGGTGTTGGTTAACTGAAACTTGGGAGGTGTTATAGTAGTTGTAGTGGCAAACCACAATTGTATGATTTCTTGGGGAATTAAGAAGCTTGGAAGTAGTTCAGGAATCATTGTTGTATTAGGACGCATATTAACTAATCTTGCTGCAAGGGCTATGTTCTTGCAGAGTATACCGAGTGCAACAAATTATGGAGGGCAATGATCCTTAGTTTGAAGTCACTTGGGATAATTTAACCTTAGTTCTAATTGTTCTTTGCACTTTGAATGTTCAGATGTGTAATTCCGGTTTGTGCATAACAGAAACATAGCATACAGGAGAATCAAGAAATATGCAGAGACAGTGAGCTATCTGGATGATGTGGCGCCTGCAGGAATGTTGATGCATTGGATGGTTATGATTTGTTCAAAGGTGATGTCATATCATGCCATAATGAGAGACGGTCCATTCCCATTGCAATTACCTATTAATAATATTTTCCCCTTCTCTATGAAGAATCGATCATTGTAATTATAACTCAGACATGGTGTCAATACAATTCTAGGAAATTGATAATTTGCTCTTAGAACCAACTTAAGCTACCAGTTTTGTCAAAATCACACTATGCATGCAAGCATATATAAAGAGATTGCCATTTGGAGAAAGGGAGAGTAAGGCAAGTTTGAAGGGTTTGGCCTATTGGTCATTCTTTCCTTAACATAGGAAGTACAAGAAGAAGTTTAAAATTTTAAATCTTCAAATTAACCAAAATCTAATTGCTTAAGGTAGTCTACATGGATCCTGTAATAAATATAAATTAGCAACATCCCAAAATAAACAACTATAATTACCCCGTCTTCAAGCTGCCGTATTTGTGACCAACATATTGTAATTCTCCTATTATTTGTCTTATAGCCCACTTTAAGAATATAAATGACTAAATCCAACATATACGGTATATTAAAACTCTATGAGGCTTGTAGACTTTCATTATTCCATAAATCTCATATGCAAATTTTGAGCAAAAGAAGAGACGGAAAAAATTGACAAACTTCAGTGCAGAAATTTCAGGACTGGATAAACAGAAAAGAAAATTCTAACTCAAAACATTGCAAGATGAAGGAACTCACTGCTAAGATGTTGTCAATCTCATTTTCCGCTCTCCATTTTAAACAATCAACCAACTGCAAAATTTAAAATAATCAGTACAGTATCTAAAGTAGTTGTGCAAGCAATAATTCTAATAGGGACAGAATCCCTCCAAAAAAAATTTACTAAACAAAATAGATCTTTTTGGCCAAAAAAAAAAAACAGATCTAACCATTTTATGGGCTTTGGCAACATCCCAATCCCTTGCTTTGAGAAACTGTATATATGATTCAGTTGGATAGCCCTGGTGCATATTCTGAAATAAAAAGAGCAAACTTTCAGAGGAACAAAAATATTCAAAATTGAAGATAGAAATAAATTATCCACCCTCACTTGTTCACACTAATTGCGCAATTGTGATGGACTGAAAGCTCACTAAAACACATAAGATTCCTGAATAATAAGCTGAAAAGTGTAACGACCTACTTGAACCATACTATGAACAAATGTTTACTGTTTAGCCCATTCTTTTAAACTTCCTAAAAGATGGAGGCAGAAGCTCCCAACCAACCCTGAAATTAATGCGTTAAAGACACTAACTAGATACGAAGAGTATATCCCATTATTCCATTCCTATAACAGGGACCATTTATATTGGGTAGGAGTGAAAGTTGAAAGAAAGGAGAGGAGGTGAACGAAATAACAACATATTTTGACATGATGCATTCTGTGATATAGAGTAAAGTTTCAATCTCTCATTTCCACTCCTTCCTTTTTCACTTATACCATAAAGAGCCTTAATTTAGTACAATAATCATCAAATTTCATCACCATATTCCTGAAAACAGTTGGTAAAACATGAACCTATTTGGTACTTCAGTTCAAGTAACAAAAAGTTTAGAACTATAGCTCATCAGTTCTATGATCAAAGTGAAAAAATCCTTCTACTACCAAAATATGACTGCATTGGCTTGCTGAAGAATTGTTAACTGTGAAGTACCAGTGATCTAGATCAAATTATAAGCATAACTAATTTTATTGGACTTAATCAACCCACCCAAACCCCAAACAGTCAAAACAAGAAATTATTATTTGGCTAATGTTAACTGAAATGAATGAAAAGCAGATCATCAAGTGTAATTTCTATCGATTCTTTTTCCTTATCTATCTTAGCATTGTCACAGAAGAGATGGAGCTCTAAAGCATAGTAAGAACTTAGAGACAAACCTGGAACGAATTCTTCAGTTGCTCATCCACTGCAACAAGAGGAAAAAAACCAAGACGAAGAAATTTGTTAGTAATGAGCAGAGATCACAGAAGAACGGCTTAACACAGGATGAGCCGTATTGCTTACCGTTTTCCATCAGAGCATCCATCTGCCTGATTGCCTCCTGATTGCCAATACCCATCTTGTTATTCAGCTCAGATAGCTTTAGAACAAAAATCTCCGAAGCTAACAAGCTGAAAAATCAGAAACTGAGTTCCGATTCTCGAATCACTGATCCTATAATTCTCCTAACGAGAAGGTAATGCTAATTAGCAACAAGCCACATGAATTTAAACTGAGCGATCCACCAGTACAGGGTGGGAGACAGAAGAAAAGGAGCGAAGGTGGGATGCAGATTCTGGCTTTGTTCTGTCCACCACCACTTCCCCTGATAAAAGCAAGCATAGAGGTGTATGTATGTATGTATTCTTTTGGCCTTAATTTGATGCAGCTTCCAATGAATTGAGTGAAGGAGAATCAATATCAATCTAATGTCTATCTATCCAATATATAATATAAAGTAGGAAATATATAAAGCAGGAAGAAGCCGCGCTCACTGATCAAAGGAAGATGAACAATGCATTTCTATTTTGTGATCCGTGCCTTTTTTTTAAATTTTTTTTTTCCTATCTAAGTGGTCTCTTTCGTTTTTTTTTTTTTGAATGGAAGAGCTAATGGTAACATTTTTTTTTTAATTGGGTGGTTTCCATTCATTGAAAGTGGGGAGAGTCAGCGATAAATTTTTTTTTAATTCAATATCTTTTAAAATTAAATAAGATATTTTCATGTTCCCCTATGCAAGAGTGCATGAAAAAAAATCTAGAACGTGAAAAAAAAAAATAAGTACACATCTAAAGGAAAAAACGTAAAAGAAAATAAATTTGTGAGGAGGCGGAAAAAAGTTGTAATTATTTTGAGAAATTTTGCTATGTTATTGGGTCAACCATAGATTTCCTTCCTCCATCTACCTTTTCGTTTGGATAATAAGATAATTCCATCATAAGAAGAATTTATATAAAAATTTATTTATCTACGTCACCATCTTTATATAATTATAATTATAATACTTGGTATTCAGAATTTGAGAAAATTTACGATGAGTTTACCAAAAATAAAAATTTACATTGTGAAAGCTATTTCATTTTGAGGTTAGTAGTACTCAAATCTGTTAATCATACCAAATATTATAGTAAAGGAAGAAAAGTAATATTATTTATAGTTTATACACGAATCTTGCAATACCAGTAATATACACTATTTTGAATTTATTCTTTAAAATGAAAATCAATTAAGTAAATGAAATTAAATTAAAATAGAGTCCTAACGTTATGTCAATTAAATTTAAATGATTTTAAAAGTTTTGTTGTATATATACTCTTTATGTATGGTATTTTTTGCTATTACGATTAAGTTAGGTAAATTTTAAATTAAAACTGCTAACGTATAATCACCAAAAAAGCTATTAACATGCATTTTAATTGATTTATTTCTTTAATTATTTTTAAAAGCAAATCATTCACATTTGAAATGAAGGGGGCTGTGTGTCCCTGTGTATGTACTAATATACCTAATTAATTAGCTTTTTTATATTTTACAGGAATAAGGAATTTAATTCTGCCTTGGTAAAAAAAAAAAAAGAAATTTAATTCTGCATAATAAAAAATGGGTCAGTGGTGAGTGTTTTTCCAAGAATAATTGAGAGTGAGTTGGGCATTGGATTCTAACGCAAGAATAAGTGACGTCTCATGTGTGATATTATATTATGCAATAATTTGATCAATTTAATGATATAGTTTACTTAATATTATTTTCATTATTAAATAAAATTAATTTCTTACACAATTTATCTTTAATAGTGGATATTGACATCTTGTTGCGTAAAAAATTAGTGTATTTGATGTAAAATAAATTGAAAGAAAACTATTTATAACTTATTATATACATTTAAATACTACAATTTTGAATATAATTTTAAAAAAATTAAAATATAATTACTCCCTAACTCAAAATATGAGTTATATTTAACTAATTACATATGAACTAATAAAGGTATTTTTACTCATTAAATATATAAAAAAATATATTATTTTCTAATAATACCTATATTTATGCATTATATGTAAAGTTTATTATTTTTTTATATTTAATTATAAATAAAAATAAAATAAAATAATTAATATTCTAAAAATTATTATCATATGAAACTTATATTTTGATCTAAAAAAATTTTTTAAAAATTACCTGAAAGTACCATTTTCTAAAACAATGAACGAATATTCTTTTTGAAATATGAACAGCGTAAGGTATACTCAAACGTGCCGCTGTAGAACAGCTAATAGCTATCATCAATCTATGATTTTCTTTGATTAAAAAAAAATCTTTGGTTTTCAAAGTCAAAGTTTCAGTTTTTCTGAGAATTGTCAAATATTCCACTACTACTTTTCCTAAATTAACGGTTTCATCAAGTGTGAGATTTCTTTATAAGGATATTTACTTGGTCAAATATATATATATATGGATATATGAGGATATTTATATAGAAAGATTTTCAATTTCCTAAATTTTCTAGCTTTCCATTTGTGCCAAGTTTTGACAATTATATATTGTCTATTAAGATTATTTACTATGATTGGCAAAAGAAAAAAAAGAGATCATTTACCATGACTCCTTTTCTTGGGATAATATTGAAATTATATACTTTTTAATTGAAAAATATGTAATCATTTAAGTTAAAAGATAACTGAAATATACTTAATAATAGTATTTATTTTATTAAATAAAGAACTCTTAAAATTTTATTCTAATGTATTTATTTTACGCTAAAAAATTCATAAATTTAAATTTTCAAAAATAAAAAATAATTAACTAAATAAATTATAAATATGGCTTTTGATTTCAAATAAAAAGACTATATTTTTTAAAACTATAAAAAAATTGTAATTCGAAATTTTTAAAGGAGAAAAAGGTAATTTGGCCTTATGCATAACTAAAAAGGTTCCTTCTGCATATATATTTAAATTATAATTACTTTTTTTCAATGTTTCCTCAGGCCATGAATGACCCCTTTTTTTTTCTGTCGACAAAAAAAAAACTGTTTTTTACTCCTACCAAACTAAAATTAAAACTTTAAAGTGCAAGCAAACTTTTTTGGTATACTCTAACTACCAAAACAGTGATAAATAACCCAACAGTAATTAAAAAAAGTTATTAACTTTCAGGCTGGGAAATAGCATTGGTGCTAAAACAAATCAAAATTCTTATTTTTGGCAAAAAATAATAAAATTCATTTTTATTTTGATTTTGTCTTGTGCTGGTTTAACATTCCTTAATATTGACCGATTCTCTCTAAGATGGATTGGTTCAACTTAATTTTTAATTACAGTTAGATTGGTTCAACTTAATTTTTAATTAGCGTTTATTATTTTTTGACAAGTTGGTTTTCAATGTATTAACCATAATTTATTTCACCAATTTACCAATTTAGTTCACCAATTTTTAATTGCTTTTATTGGCCCAAAATCAATTACAACCCAAAATTGCCAAACCAAAAAGTTCAGTTGCAAAATTAATTATGGATAAAAAGTGCTTTTTGACAAAAGCAATATTTCCTTATTTCTATGATTACAAAAATGCTCTTACTTCAATAATTACACTTCTAACATTTTTTTAATTAAAATAATTTAAATATAAAATCACTTATGAGGTAAAAAAATGTAAACATAAAAGAATTAATATGAAATAAAAGCATCTAAACATAAATAATGTTATAGTAAATTTAATTCTAGCTAAAATCAATTTTAATTAGAATCAATTTTGTAAAAAAAGAAAGAAAAAAAAAAAAGCTGCAATCTTTTCTTTGACATCCTGTTGGTCTCAATAAAATATTTTTTTGTAATGACCAAAAAATAATATTATTTCATAATTCATAATTCATAATTCAATTTAAAAATTTGCTTTTTCCTCTAACTTTTTTCACTTTTACAATTAGACGCATCTAATCTGACTCGCCCTGCGAAATTTAAGTTCATTGTATAATCACATGCTGTGAGATGTGGCGTCACGTGTTCACCAATTAAAGCCACACACATTCTGGTGTTTATGGGTCATCTCGTACATATGGTGCCCATTACATTATTAATTTAATCATATAAATAAATCAAAGATTTGTTGAATTAATTCCAAATATTATTACAAATATTCTAAACTTTTCTTTCAATAATAATGTTTTTTTTAATTTGAATCAGCTGTCAATTCTCATCATCTTTCTTTATAAATTATTCTTTTAGAAATCAGTGCATGCCTTCATACTTTACATTAGATATTCCAACATAAACCCAAAAGTTTGGCATTTGTTCAGAAAAGAAAAAGATTTCATAATAATACGAATATACCCAATACAACTTTTCATGTGATTTGCAATAAATATATGCTAACTTTTTTCTTTGCTTTCAAGCTTTGTGTGACCACCAAACTGAGATGCTCAAATAAGAAAAAAATAATAAAATAAAATAAAATAAAGGAGGAAGAAAGAAAAAGAAGGTCAATAATGCCACAATGGCACACTAGTCTTTTTTTTTTTTTGCCACAAATGGCACACTAGTCTTGTGCACGACTGTTTCACGTGAAGGATGCCCAAATAGTTAAATAATTTACAATTATAATGTTTTCCTGTTCCTAAATCGGGAATCATATCATTTAATATATAACATTGATACGTGGTGTGTGGATGCTGGCAGGTGAATAAGCCTACAATATTCTAATTTTTCCATTTTTTCTGTGTTTTAAGTCAATTTTTGTTATTATACGTGTATGGCTATTATTCTTGTGTGGTATATGGGGTCGGCGTCTCTCATTCCAGACCCCGATCTCCCTCCCTCCTGTCTCTTTATTATTTTTTTTTAATATTTAAGTTTAAAAATAAAAAAAATAATTTTTTATAATTATATAACTATACTGTTTTTTCTAATTTAGATATTATATAGTAAAAATAACATCTTTACAATCATACAGTTATATATAATATGAGTAAAATATATATATATATATATAACATGATAAAATTATATAGTTATATAACTACATGAAACATCTATAATTTTTAAATTTTAAAAAATAAAAAAATAATTTTCGGTGGGTGGCAGGGACACCGCCCATCCGTGGAACATCATTCAATGGGTTGGCAAATTATGTCCATTAAAGGGATTGTAAGTGCATATCACATATGTTATCCCCTACACACACACACACGTAAAAGGGTAATAATGATCGGATGCATTGACTATTTACTTTCTTTTTTTTTTCCTTCCAAAAAAGTAGAAACCAGATTGTATCCAGAACACTTGGATCATTAGATTATTCCAACTATAAATTTACAATATGTACTTCTGGATTCCTTCATTTTATTTTCATCGTGAGATTGTCTAAATCCCAGTCTCAACAGTTGTTATTATTGTTATTGTCGTGACATTTCAAGGTTGTTTATGTATTCAAGAATTTAATTTTCACATTTTGTAATATATTCAAGAATTTAATTCATAGCTCTACTTAGCCCAATTTGAATTAGTCTGAATTCCTATAAATTTTTCACCCAATGAAATAAAATAAGTTCAAAATACTGAATATATTAAAAAATAAGAAAACCACATTATTTATTTATTTATTTATTTATATATTACTTCCTTTTTTAAATCAAAGTCATGTAATTTTTAGAGGCTCACACCCACTTCTAAGCTTTAAGGTATGCCCTTTCCATGCCTGAATGCCAGATGAGTTAACTAGTTAATTTTTGTGCGTGAGGGAGAGACATTTTAGTGCTGCAAGAAGATAATACAAACTTCAATTTTCACTGATAATTGCAAGACCTACCAAATCAATGGAAAGTAATTACCAGCTCCAACAAAATTTTTTGAAGTTTATATATAACTGGATCCAAGGAGCATCAGAGTATGGATTCAAGCATGGTTCTAAGACTAAATTGAATCAGGCATGGTTCTTGATCCATTTGCAGAGAGAGTCGGATGCTCCTTGGATTCAGTTATCTAAAATTAATTTGGAAGACAGAACAAAGAAAAAACAGATCATGTACAGCATTACCATGGGCATGAACAGAGCTTTGATATCATAAAACAAATGTATCCCCACAAAACTGTAAAATAAAAATCAAAGGATCATTTACAACTCTTTTCCATTTCATCCTTTAAGTTACAGCAAATATTGCATCAAGAAAGCTCGGTAATCACACGTTCACACTTCTCTTCAAGAATCTTCACGGCTTCAGTAAACAACACTTCGGGTGGTAATGCCCCCGTCGACTCAATCGTAACTGGAGAAAAACAAAAGATCCCATGAGCGGTTTTGGATAATTTTAGGGTGCATTAAAAAGATACTTCCAATGTTATTCTAAGGGCAAGAATTGCAGTAAATTTTTTCCAATCAGAAAATGTGAATTATGCAGTGAATTTTGCATGCACCTCAAAACTTACCACCTGCTGAAACATTTGGTTTATTAAACACATTTTTCATGTGCCAAAACCAACACTAACTACGATCTTAATCTACCAACATAGTCAAAATTACTTCTTATGACAATCAGCATCTCTAAGGCAATTTAACTTATTTGATATCCAAAAAACAGCTTATGAATTGGAAGCCACTTTGGGCATCAACCCAGTGGATCAGTTGCAAGAACCTGCTTTGGGCATCATAATTTTCTCAACTGCCTACAACAAGAAATAATTACCTCAAATCTAAAAATGATGCATTGGTGCTATATTTTTTATGTTCAGATAAGTTACATATTCAAATTCCAATAAACTCAAATATCTCACACATTACTTACAAATGAAATGATCTTTAACACGGCGTAAGGACACACGATCCTCCCATTCCTTTCCCCCTCTGATGCATTCCCTACATAGAGTGCAAGCTCGTGGTCTGGCTACAGTTGCCCTTCTTCTACCTATTCAACAGCCAAACCAGCAAAGCCAGAAAGTATTAAAGATATAGGAACTTGGGACCACATTCGTAATCACCAACCACTACTACTTATCTTATGTACTACACAAGTCAGGCATGGATGCAAAACTAGCATTCAAAATGGCAAGATCATGGACACAGTAGTCCTCCACTATGATGGACAACGAATGCAAAATCTGGTGCAAGTAAAATAAAAGAAAAACAAGACAAACTACCTTTTCCAATATCTTCGATATCAAATACTCCAACTGGACATTTATTTTTAAGTTCTTCAGCAAGCTCATCCTTAACCTCTTTCAAGAGAACAACCTAGAGACAAAAAATAAGTCAAGCATACAGATGTCAGGTTTTTGTATTTTCTATGGCAGTGTTTGCATGTGAGCATTTTGCATCCAATACAGTATATTCCTTACCTCTGGAAGCATCCGATACCAAGCAGTGGCAACTGGGGACCATTTTGCATGTGTCTTGCCGATGCCTTTAACCGCATGAACTTCAAGTTCAATTTCCTACAAACACATATGGTAATGAATATAATATTTGATACTATCAAGTCTTACATCTTAAATTGTTTCCTGAGACCTTACGTTACAATCAATGATCAAAAGCTCATAAGTAATGGTTTGTGTTTTTAACACAAAGCAAAGGAATGATTCAGAAACAAAATAAAAATTGTCATTAATGCTCAAAATTAACATTCAATAATATTAAGTTTACCTCCTTAAACCTGTTACTTTATTACAAAAGTACAAAGTAAAGCAACATACTGATAAGCAAATAACAAAAAGGGTTACCTGACCAGGTCCAAGTTTAGCTAATATAATATCCAAATGTTTGGGAGCAATTGGATTGGTAGAAAATTCAGGAAGGGAATCTTGACCGCAACCAAATGAAGTAAATGTTTTTGGTTTTGAGCCTGAATTTGGTCTGATATCTTCAGCAGGAAGCTCACTCCCATTAGGTAACCACTTCAGTTCATTTGATTTTACTGCATTGGAGTCGAAAACTCAAAAGAAGGAAAATGATATAAATAATGGAATTGTGAGTGCCAGGTTCTGTTCTCTTACCAGTGATACGAGGATGGTTTTTTTCACAACGGACATGGAGTTTAAAGACAATAGTATTCTTTTCATTCTTGTCATTTCCCGCATTTTCTAATTATAACAAACAGAAAATACAAATAAGAAATATTCAACTTCATCCCACAGCAAGGGGTCATACTAAACAACATGTAGAGAATTATCAAACAAGAGAGTCATGTAAGTGATAATTTATACGTCATATATTTTTATGTGTGTTTCTGTAGATACTAGATATGCAGATTGCAGACCTGGGTATTCAAACAGCCTGGGGTCAGCTTTGATCGGAATGAGGCCCAATCTATGGGACAGGACTTCATCTTGTATAACTGACGTATTGTTTGCTATATATACCCTTTCAATAGCCATTGTTGGAACCTGAATGTACAGCAATCATATTAAAATTGAATATCTCCAACAGTAATTAACCAGCTGATATATATCACAATGAGCATTCAATTGTATAAATGCATAACATCCAACTTAGAAAACTAAAGCTCCTAAATAGAAATGCACATAGCATAGAAAACCAAAGAATGAGGCATTTTGCCATAAATGTGAGGGAAAGCATAAATATTTCACCTCTGCGATAAGAATTCTTCTAAACGCATTGGCAAATGCTGGGTCAATCCCAATCATATCGAACTCTATGTCATCCTCTGTGAGTCGATTCACTTGAACTTTGAAGTTTTGACAGAAATTGTCTAAACGGATACTATTATCAACCCCTAACGCAGCATAGGCGCCAGAATACTGTATGGTATCTGTCTACAAATGAAATTAGGAGATTAAATAATAAAGAAAGACACAATAGACAATCCAGCTCCCAAAACTTAGGATTCCTTATATCCTTTTTACTATTTTATCTGAAACATACAGAGACCAACGTGGGGAGAAGCTTTGACAAAATTATATTTGTTTTGAAGTAACACATCCGCAAAATAACAGGAAAAAAATGAAAACGTTAATCCAATATAGAAATCATTAAAATATAGAGCTTCAAAACCAGCGAATATGTAATTCAAAACATGAATGATCGTGGATTTGGGAAAGATACATGCTCAGGAGCATCCATCTTGCAGAAAGCCCGCGTCCTCATCAGTTCAAGATGAGGAGGGAGCTTGGACGGAACACTTTCCAAGCTCATGATATAATCCAGTACTGCACTCTCATCATCCTTCGCAGACTTGGTTTGCTTTCTTTGTTCTTCCTGTTCGTCCAATTCTGACATCGATTCATCTTCGGAGGAGGACATTGCAGCTTCCTCTTAGGTATCTCTCACTCTTTCCTCCCTGTCCGGAAGCAAGCGGAGCGAAATTTGAGAGGTTTAGGGTTTAGCGATGATGCGGAGGATTTAAAACGGCGTAGGTTCAGTTTTACACCTATATATATACATATGTATATATATATATATATATATATATATTAAAAAGCAATATTTTATTATTCTCAGAAAGAAGCATGAATGAGAGCTTTTATAGGTAGTGTGGAATTTTCCAGAATATTGTTTTTTAATATTTTATTATTTGCGGGTATTTTCATTTTTGGACTCGGAAAAGAATTACATCCTCGGTTTTTAGCATTGATGGTAGCCAAATAGTAAATCAATTTTTGAAAAAAATAGTGATACTTGCCAACTAGTTTAGTAGAACATCAATTCTAGATAACGGATACTTATTCTATTTTATAATCTTGTTTAGTTTCCTGTAATTAATGTAAAGTGGAGGCTTCTATCTTTCTCTTTTATGAACAATACAAGAGCACCCAGGAGAAAACATAAAATCGGATTTAAAACGGCGTAGCTTCATTGTGAAGTTTTGAAAGTCCAAAGATTCATGATTTGAAGGTAAAAGACTTCTTTACAATTTAGTCAAACAAATACTATTATAGAAAGAAGATTCCTTTAAATTGGTAGCCTATTGTTTCTTATAGGATATACAATAACTAGAATTATCAAAAATTCAATCACATTTATACCTGTATTTTTACTAAAAATGTAAATTGTGAAAAATACCCCTACAAAATCGTCTAAAAATTTATTTTCTAGTTAAAATAAAATAAAATGAGCCATATTATTAAGATATATTTTTAAAAAAATTATTAATATACTATAAAAAATTAAATAAAATAATTTATCATTATTTACTTTTTTTTAACAAGTTGTTATAATTTTATTAAAATAAACTTATTTTTAAATTTTTGGGCCATTACGGCTTTTGAAGTTTTGAGTTGCTCTATGTTTCACAGACCCAAATATTTTTGGGATAGCTATATTAAAAATTAACGATAAAAGAATTATATTTTAGGATTCAAAGTTGAATTTTTAAATTAATTTAAAACATGTTGTCTATACATTTAAAAAATTTAAAATAATATTTTTGGTAATATTTCTAACATTTCTTTTGTTCTTTTAAATAGTAGTAACTAACTAAGAGACCTGGAAAATTACTAAAAACAAATATGACTTTTTTTTGCCATCAAAAAGATATGACTTACTAAAACTCCTTAGGCCTGTCCGGCTGTCCCTTTTTTTCCAATAAAAATATACATTTTCTTTCTTAAATGTCATCAGAAATAAGAAAAAAATATTTTCTAAAAAGTAATTTTTTCCAATTTTTTTACCTTAAATTTCTACAAATTATTAAAAAAATAAACTTATAACATGTACTGAAATTGGTACTCATTAATTGATTTTTATTGTGGAACAAAAACAGTTGGGATCATTACTGTTCTATTGGATTTTGAAATTGTATGAACGGAAATGAAAATAAAAATAAGAATTCAAATGAGTTTTAATATAATGATAATCTGAATTTATATTTGGTATATTATACTTTGAAGATTGACTTGGGATTTAACGGATAGGATGTTTAACACTTAACCTTTTTTTTCGGTGAATAGTTTCAAACAACTTTAGTTTGATAGCATAGAGATTGTCGGACCTGAAGACTAGCTAGCTAATTGGAGCCAAGTGGCTTCATTGGTCGTCCAGCATCTCATAGAGCCTCCTGAGGGCTTTGCTAGAGTTGATGCATAGATAGTTTGGGCCTTCAATGGCCGAGATATGTAAAGTGTTAGTTTCAAGCATTCTTTTGTTTTTGGGTGTGAGCCCCATTTGTACACTACAAAAAAAAAACTTACAATGGAGTTTGGTGCACTAAAGAGGAGGAATTAGTAAAACCGGCAAGAGTCTACTTTGCAAATCTCTACTCCATGGATGACCAACAACACCAACCTTACAATCATCTAGGAAACTTTCCTGCCTTGTCTGATGAGCAGTTATTATGTTTGAACAGTGAGGTAAAAAAAGAAGAGACCAAAAAAGCCCTATTTGATATGAAACCCCTCAAATTACTAGGAGTTGATAGAATCCATGCACTATTTTTTTCAAAGCCAATGGGATGTAGTTGGAGATTCCATATTTGCTATGCTAAGAGAGGTCTTTAATAATGGAGACTTGATCCACGTTTTAATAGAACCCTCATTGCTCTTGTGCCCAAGATAGAAAGACCACAGTGCCTTCGGAATTCCGCCCCATTAGCCTTTATATAGTTACCTACAAAATCATCACAAAGATCCTAGTTAACAGACTCAAGCATGTAATGCCTACACTCACTCTTCCCTTCCAATCCAGCTTCATTAAGGGGAGGCAGATAACTGATAATGTCATAATAGCACAAAAAGTCATCCATTCAATGCAAAACAAGAAAGACAGGAAGAGCTAGATGGCTATTAAAGTTGATCTTGAAAAAGCTTTTGATAGGCTCAAATGGGACTTTATCTACGAAACTTTGAATGAAGCCAAGATTCCACACAAGCTAGTGCAAGTCATAATGAAATGCATTACCAACCCCACCACACAGATCATTTGGAATGGCAAGCCATCTGACACCTTTGTCCCTACTAGGAGTATCTGTCAAGGCGGTTCTTTATCCCCCTACATCTTTGTGCTTTGTACGGAAAGATTATCCCAAGCCATCTTAGCAGAAGTTAACAATGGCAATTGGCATACCATTAAGCTTGGAAGAAGAGGTATTCCACTCTCTCATCTCTTTTTTGCTGATGACTTGATTTTGTTTGGAACCACAGATGCCAACCAAATCTCAACTATCAAGAGAGTTCTGAATGAATTCTGCTCAGCGCCTAGCCATTGAGTAAGTAAAGCCAAAACGAGGATCTATTTCTCTCGAAATGTGAACAACCATAAGGCCTCTCTCATATGTAGCCAGCTCAATTATCAGTGTACTGAGCAGCTCAGTAAATATCTGAGAGTACCTCTCTTGCATGAAAGAGTCTCCAAAGAAACTTACAGGTACTTAGAAGACAGAATAATGAATAAACTTGCGGGCTGGAAAGCTAACTCCCTATCCTTGGCAGGGAGGATTACTCTTGTGCAATTAGTCCTCACCTTAGTTAGTATGTATGCTATGCAATCCACAAAAATCTCATCCTTAAGTTGTAATCGAATCAATAAACACATACGGGACTTCATACGGGGTACCACAGTGGATCAAAGGAAAATTAGCCTTTTAAGTTGGAAGAAGATATGCCAACCTAAAGAGAACGGAGGAGGCGGGATTAAGGATATAGAAAATCAGAATGTGGCATTCTTAATGAGACTAGCATTCAAACTCACTTCTAGAACTAACATCCTATGGGTACAAGTGCTACGAGCCAAATACAACTGGACTGCCAATAGGTTGGGAAAGTTTAGGCAATCCTCCACCTCCTACCTACGGAAAAGCATTGCAAAGGTGTGGGATGACATGCTACTTGACCTCAAATGGGAACCAGACAACGGCATGCATACTAGGTTTTGGTCTGATAGTTGAATTGGAGAGCTTGGCCCCCTCAAGAACCTATCATTTGCCCCCATTGATGAGGAACAACTTCAAGCACCTATAACAGATTTTATTGATCAAGATGGCCAGTGGCTATGGGACAAATTCATCCACCTTCTTCCTGATCATTGCATAGCACAAATTGTTACAATCACAATCTCACCCTCCATTGATGATCCTCCTACATGTAGCTGGATCCATACACCAAATGGAGACTGCACTGTTTCCTCAACATATACCTCTATCATGATCGACAAATGGCAAGACAAAGATCACAGATGGAACTTTATATGGAAATGGCCTGGAGCTCAATGAGTCAGAACTTTCCTATGGCTTGCATACAAAAACAAACTCCTTACAAACTCTATTCGAGTTCAAAGGAGGATGACACAAGACAAGCGTTGTGAATTATGCAAACTTAAAGATGAAGACATTGATCATGTCTTTCATAAATGCCCCTTGGCAAGCTCTAGTTGGAATCTCATTATCCCCCACTCTTCAGCAACCTATTTATTTGCTAACTACTATAAAGATTGGTTAATCAACAATATACATCCCTAGAGAAAGGATATCAAATGGAGAGTAACATTTGGGATTATGTGCTAAAAAATGTGGAATATGAGAAATAGTCACCTCTTTTGCATAAGCACAAAAGTTGCCCCTGTTCTAGTTAATGAAGTCTTGGCCTGAGCTGAGCACACTATCCAAGTTCAGAGCCAGCCTTACTCAGATTTTTTGTAATGAGATTACTATCTAACACTAGGCCAACCTGATGTAAATATTTTTTAGGCCTATTTTGCTGTGCTGTTTGTAAACTCTTGTTAATATCATACCCCCCCTTTTCATTAAAAAAACAAATAAATAAAATTACATTAAAAATACATTATTCTTGCCATTCGGATCCTTTGTGGTTGAATATTTATAAAATATTGAGATTTATGAAGGTGAGATTAAACACAAAATATCAATATTATTCTAACAGAAAAAAAGGGGTGGAAACGATAAAAACCCATATACAGTGCATCTTCCAGCTTCAAAATCAACTCTCTCTTTTAAGCAGTCCCCTTAACCCCTGTGCTGCATTACAATGCCAATGGAGAAAAACATAATTATGGAATAACTGTCTTGAAGAGTCACATCACAAGCTATAATTAAAAACGCATTCTTATGAAACTAAAATACGCAATAGAATACTTTAAGCAGAATCAAAATTACGAGCCAAATTTGAAACACTGAATATAGATAGGGAACCAAATCACCATGTGAACCAAAAATAGATGTGTTCCCTATCTAATAATATACATTATGATATAGCAAATAAGATCACCTCATTAGAACAAATAGACAAACAATACAAAATTGGGCCCTGATGTTACTAGGGCATGCTCCAATATATGCTTTAATGACGTGCAAGCACCTGGTACTCCCATCTTCTTGGAGTCTTGCTCTGTACTAAAACCGCACCAGTGGTTATCCATACCAGAAACTGTATGACAACCTCTACTTTCTTTGTTGCCTCGGGTCAATCCCCATTTTCAGACTTGTAACTTCCTGCCTTCCTTCTTTTCTTTTCTCTTAAAGCTCTCCTCTTTTCTTCCCTGCAGGAATTATGAATACACAACCAAAGACCAAGATTTAGCTACTGTACCAAAATTACTGAATTTAAAGAAATGTTCTTCATTGCCATTATGTCAGGAACAGGAAAAACTAGAGTGGGCTTCACATTTACATGAAATCCAGAATGAGCCACACTATTCATGGCTTACAAATGGTGTGGCTCCATACACTTTAAATTTTTATATTGGTGGAGAAAAAGAAAGGAAAGAAAGGTTTGATTTAAATCCATTCTCTGTCATTTGAACATACCCAAGTTTTAGTATAGACAAAAGTGCTAAACATAGATAAAAATTTCACCTGACTTTCGAAATTTCCTCTCTTGAAGGCAATTGTTTTTTCTTCCTCTTCTTGGATTCAGATGCAGAAGCTTTTTTTCCATTTGTAGTTTGCATTTTGCCATTTGCTTTTTGCTTTTTCACATTTACATTTTGCTCTCTGCCATCTGCATCTTGCTTTTGTCCATTACTTGTATTCTCCTTTTCCTTCACAAGCTTGGCACCTTCTTGCTGTTCTGTGGGTTCTGATGGTTTTGCATTTGGCTTTGAGTTGCTCATTTTTTTCAACTACAAAATATTAATCCAAAGAATATAAAGATCAAAGTTCTGTATATAGCCAATCCGAATAATGGGCCTTCACACTTTCAACTTTCATATAAGCATATCCTCTTTTATCCACAACTCAACTACGGCACATCATACGGCAAATAAAAATTAACAACTTAATGTGTCAACCCCACAAAAATCAACAACTTAATGTAGGCAGAACTGTTTGATTAACAAGCATCAAAACTGAAACAGTGCCCAGTTTACCAGCTAATCTCATCAGAAAAGTAAATTGTCTAGTATATATTGGAAATTTAATTTATTCTAGCTAGCAATGTTAGCAACCCAGATTAATAAATTCTTTGAATATCAGGAAAGAAACGTAGGAATAAGGAAGAGGTTGACTATTTGATATGTATCCCAGGCAATTCAAAGCATCTCAGAGAAACTCATCATGCATGAATACTCATCCAGAGAACCAGCCTACAATTGCTTATATACGCATGCAGATGGTACAGGCTAAATTGCATGTACATCCACAAGAAGTTAGTATGCAGGGCAGTGAGTTCAGAGTAAGCATCAGGAAATGCATATATTCATGCATAAACACCTCAGGAGCACCATTACTGAATAGGATACAGGACATTAAACAACATAGATACTGTGACATAATTAGATACGTAGTGCTTAAATGCAATTTTAGCGTCCTTCCATATATCAAGACATGGCATGTCTGTTTTAGGAGCACCGGTGATTCATAGATAAGCCCAAATGGCAATGCTTAATTGATAAAATAACAATTATACCTTTGCAACGAAAAACCCATCCATATTGTGAACATGAGGATAGAAACGCCTAGTCTTTTCCAATGAAGGATGAAATCGTTGTTCCCTAAACCTTATAAACCTGATAGAAAACAATTCTTACTGACATGGGCAATACTCAACAATCAAAATTGTGCAAGAAAAAGAATACAATAATTACCCAGGACGCCCAAAGTCAAGACCACATGGTACCAGTTTAACATCCCTCTTTTTGAGAGCAAAATCGATAACTGCTTCATTCTGGATAATATTAAACAAGAACTATTAAAGATACATGGGGAAGAAAAACACTGAATTTCACAATTGGGACAGAAAAACAAACCTCTGCCACCATGATGGAGCATGTTGAATAAACAATATAACCCCCAGATTTTGAATTAGCATCCACCATGTCGATAGCAGCAAGAATCAATTGCTATAGGAAATAGAGAGAAACTTGTTCAAATAATAATAATGGAAAAGAGAAAGAATAAGAACATAGCTTAAAAAGTTAACAATAACATATTTTTATATCTTTAAGATATGGTTGCACCAACCAAGAAAATAAAGTTTTCGAGAAAACCAAGTGAAAACTTTAAATCTTCCGTTATGGCCAGCTGGCTGTAACAGGAGCAGTTCATTGATCTTGATTTGTCTCAATTAAATTCGGTTTTCAAAACATAGAAAAAATGAAAGCCACAACCTATTCCTTACTCCATTCATTTCTCGCCTCCCATACAAAATGCTTAATAAAAATAAAATTACCTTTTGCAGATGGACACATTTCTGTATATCTTCCACATTTTTAGAGCTTTTAACAGACTGATCTTTGGATATAACCTGCAGACAGAAACCCTCAGCGTCTTTCTATATTTCAGAAGGGAGAACAAAAAACCTATAAAAAAAATAGTATTATAAACAGAGCCTTACCCCAGTACCACTGCAAGGGGCATCCAATAATACTCTATCAAAAGAATTGAGACCCAAGACCTTGGGGAGCTGAAATAGAATAATAAAAACGCAAAATGCCATTGTAAGACTTACATTTGCAATGACACGTGAATCACTTTGAAACTTCTAAGCAAAAAGAAAGTTATTATAATACATTGGATGCGTGGATCACGTTCCATAGCAGTAGACCTACTTCTAACATGCATTCTCCCATAAATTTAATTTCAATGACAACCCTTTTATCAGTCCAAAAATACAACAGAAACAAAGACCAAATAATATTATTCAAAAATTAAAAATTATCAGAGATCCATCATGCTGAGAGAAAAGGGGGACGGCTGGGGGAGGGGGGGGGAGGGGGAGAGAATATTCAAGGGAAAGGGATGGTTGAATTGAAGACTCTACTAAGCTACAGCCAACAAATGTAAGAGTACTCTGGTCAGACAGAAAGTAAATCCAAATTTGAGAATTCCAACTACAAGACAGAAAAACAACTCCATTGTGTAGAAATAGAGAACAAGATCATGATCTAAAATCCTCAGGTATAATGAATGACCCTCACCAAGGTACAAGGATTGATCCAATATAATTGTTTAACAAAATGGATATTTCAATACGCCAACTATTCCTATTGCAAAGATAAGTTAATCAAAAGGAAGAGGGGCATTTTCCTCCCGTTCAGTCTATAATATCACTGGTTTCCCAGATCATTCATTATCATCAAGTTTTTTGCACAATTTCAATTTCAATACTTGCATAAAAGAACATAATTCATAACATAAAAGATTTATTCAGCTTTTACAGACAAAGCATCTTTCAGTAATATTCTTTCTTATAATAATTGGATCCCTTGGATTTGAATCCTCTCAAGTGACATGATAGTCATGTAATGAGAGAGAGAGAGAGACAGTTTTTCTTTGTAAATATCTCACAATGCCATCATCTTGCATGAGGATACAAATCTGTGTCCCCTAATTTCTTAAGTGTATTATGTAATCTTGTCTCTATATCAAAAAAGGATGCTGCAAAAGCATAAATATTACAAAGGAGCACTGCACTAGCCAGACTCATTGTTTAAAGGAAACTTGATTCAAATGACAATAAAACATAAGATCACAAAGAAACAGAACTATATATCACAGAAACAAGTGACATTTTGGTTAAGTTTCTAACCTCCTTCCCATCATAGTTACAGACTACAGTATTTGAAACTCCCATTCGATGCAAATTTGCAGTAAGTGATTTAAGCCGTGGTACCTTCATTTCATTTGCAAAAATAATTCCTGCCATAGAATTATAAGAAACATGAATAAACAAGCAAAACTGCAAAACTAGTAGAAAAACTTGAGCTCACAATAAATAAGAGACGGTCACTTTGTTCTATGACTCCAATTCCTAGACTACAATAGACAGTAGCAGTAGTACTAGATCAAAAAGAAAAAGAAATGCACGAACAAAATGATTCCAAAAAAACACAGCTCATCACCATTTGTCCAGTAATCCACCTTGGAAACAATGCATGCACACAATGATTCTAAGAATTCACCGCTCATCACCTTTTATCAGTAACTCAAGTTGCCCAACTTGACACACAATTCATGTGGTTTGTGCACAGATTTATGGTCTTCTTTTTTTTTTTGGGCCAACGGTTTTACTATCAATGAAAAAGTATAATATCACTAACATCTTGCCAAAGTAATATAATATAGGCAAAAAATAGGACAAATATAATCTACAATACAATAACAAAAGAGCAGCACTCCAAGAACAGGACCACACTTTTTGAGGTCTATCACACATCAGCTGTAGGACATTCAGAACCCAGCATTCTCACAAGTCACATCTTATATTTCATTGATAATGTCAGAAATAATATGCATGAATTGCAATGTATCTTTTGGCAAGTCAAAAGCACTAATCAAGTATGAATTATTTGACAATACCATGTTTTGGTCACTTATCTATAATTTAATGGTATGAAACAAAATAAGTTTTAATCCTAAAATCCTGCATGTACATTGTTTAAGTCTGAGTAAACTACAAACAATAAAGGTTCAGCAGGATATGTCAACAAACCAGTATTCTTCATAAGAGAAGCAATATAAGTTGTTTTGCCACCAGGTGCGGCCCTGCACGAAGCACAAATTTACCTTCAGCAAGGAAAGAGGTTCCAACTTCTACCAACAAGAGAAAGCTGTATATATGAATATCAACTGAAAGGAAGGAAGGATCTTGTGCATTGCAGCTAAAGTCAAGACATGCTTAAGAGATTACATCTTCTAAGTATCCATCCATTGCTCAAGAAAAATCCCTAACTCAAACCATTCTAGCTAGAGCAACAGCCGTTAGGTAAAAAAAAAAATGCACTGATAAAGGGCAGACTAAAAGCAAAGGGAAACTAGATTGCAAAGGGACAGAAAGGAAACAATAAGCTGAAACTTTTGCTGATCTCGACTCAAGCAAACGAGATAGAATCTGATATTCTAATGTACAAGGCACAATGAAGCAATATTCATTTAGAACTGCAGCCCAATACACAGTTGGCCACACCTAGAGTTAGCTAAATCAGCCATAATTATCAAAAGATGTTTCTACAAATAAAGTTTTACCCCAATTACATGCAATGCTGCACACTCAAATGCCAGTAAACAAGTAGGATACTATAAAACAGCAAGCTGGAATTGAAGGTCAAAGCTAACTGGAATGAATTTTCGCTACATCATGGAAGTGGCAACTGGCAAGAGTAGCATATCACAGGATTCAACATATTAATTGTTTCATATGAAGTAAATTACGAGGGAAACACCCATCTAGAGCATGACTTCTCGCTTCAAGTTTACAGTAGATTAAGTCATTCCCACTGAGTGGAACTGTAACTTGCCAATAGCTGAGGGCACCACACCATGAGGATATGATATGTGACTCGCTCAAATAACATTGAGCAATGATAGAATACCGCAATCAAAATAGCATAAAAATTCAGTAGGATCATCAGGCTATAGACAATAAAGTATTACTTACGCCATATCAACAACTCGTTCCTTCTCTTGAGGAGCCAAGGCCATCACAGGCAGAAAAGAACTAGCACTTTGAAGCTGCAAATAATTAATGATTAATGAACTAATCCTAAGTCCATTCTGCAACATTAGATGTAAAGTAACAAGGACCATAGTAGGATAAAACCACCTACCATATAGAAACCAGCCATATACTCAGGAGTGGCACCAATTGGTACTTGAGAATCATACACAACAAGTCCGACCTGTCACAAAATTAGAACGTAGAATGTTCCTTGTATTCATGATAATAAATATAAGATATACGAATAACAGGTAAGAGATGAATACTTACTTTTGACCATTTACTTAAAGGATCAAGATTTACTCCTCTGTTTATTAAAACATCTGCCAAATCCCGTCTGCGTGTCTGTGTGTACAAAAAGACAAGTTTTTACTTTAATGCAAAAAAGAATCAATAGGAAACAATGTTTAAACCAAATTAACAAGTCAACCACGGATGACAGAGAATAATAACAGGTTGTCCTACCTTCAAAGTGTTAGTCCTCAGACATACAGGCCGTGGCTTTTCAAAGGCTTCAATCAGCTCCATCAATTCAACAACAGGAAACAACTGAGAATTAAACGCAAAATGTTCATACTTCATTATAAAACTTCATAAACAAAATACTGCTCCCCTCTAGGCAAAAGTAAGTACAACAAAGCAAAGAGAAAGAGATGCAGAACCAGAGTGCGCAATAGAATAGTATTACAATACAATAATAGAAACCTCCACTAAAGCCCCAATAAGAAACTCATTGTACTCATATTTTGAACATATATCTTTCTTAAGCTGGTCAATGTAATCCTTCCTTGTTGACCCTTCTTGCCTCAAAGCCTTAAAATTGGAAAGAGCGCGAACAACTAGAAAAATATAAGCGTTCAAAAAATTAGAATAGCGAATAAGAAGACAACTCAAAATGATGCACGAAGCACAGATAGTGTTCGACAGTAACTTACTCTCTTTGATTCTTCTTTGAAGATTTGGAAGATCAGGTGGACGTAGAGCCTCTTCCTCGAGTTCCTAAGAATTATAAACATGAACAAACAAAAATAAGCAAAATACTATATATTTCAAATGGATTATAAAACATTCACCAAATATAACAATCTGGCATAATAAACTATGTGGTACAAGGGAAAACCTCCTTGGTCGGCAATCTAAACTCATCAGATTCTCCTTGAATATTGAGCTGCATTTCAGCTTCTGCATCTTCTTCTTCTCGCGCCCTTTCTTCATCAATAGCTCTAGACTTTTTCTCAATATCATCCGAATCCGAGTCCAAACCCGATCCCGAGGTTGCGCTTTTATCTGCAATACATAACATAGAAAGAATTATATAAACATGAAAACACCAAAGGCAGCAGAAATTCAGTAGCAAACCTAGAAGTTGCAAAAGGACATACCTTCATCGTCACTTCCTTGGAGGAAATCATCAGTGAAAGGATTATCGCCATCAGAAGAATCTTCAGAAGCAGACCCGGAATCGCATCCCGGTCCTTCTCCTTCAGGCTCTTCGTGTCTTACCATCTCCTCGTCTTCACCGTCAGAATAATTGGAAATATCATTCACAATTGCATCCTCCGGAGTGAAAAACTCATTCTTTTGCTTCTTCTTTGGTGGAGCTTTCTGTGACTTCATTGCTTTCTTTTTGTTGAGGGCTGCAGGAGCCATAACTACACTGGGAACAAAGAAGGAAATGATGTTTGATCAACGTGTACGTTAAAAATCGGCTAGGGTTTAGGGTTTTGTCGGGGAGTAATGGAAGTCCCAGCGTCGTCTTGCGGGGATTGTTAGACGTAGAAGCGGTGGAAATCTCACTCACATAGTATAATGGGCTTGTTAACCGTTGAGCTCGGCCTGCTAGCAAAGGGTTTCATGCCAAATTGAATGGGTTCAAGATTTGACCCAACAATGAGAAAAGGCTCATACATCTGTGGTTTTTTTTAACAAAAAGGCTCATACTTGCATCTCACTCGCTTTGTAATTTATTTGCCTAGTTTCTTGTCTCTCTCGTATGTTATGTAACCCATTGATTAAAAAAAAATTAAAAAACCATACTTCATTGACACCGATTGAATTGAGTTCAAAGGATTCTGTTATCCCCATTTTATTTGGATAATACTCTGATTCAAAATTAGAATATTGGATTCCAAATAATTATTTTTTCAAGTTGAAAATAGTAAATTTTTAATAGTAAATATATTGAAAGTCATAGTATTCACAAATTATGCCATAAATAGTGGTGCTTGTAACGTTGTAAAACATTAACCTATTTTGTACTTCTTCAATTCAAGTTCACGTAATAATAATTTAAGCTCTTAAATTATTTTGTACTTCAGAGCCAAGCAGTTTTTCCAAAGTGACATATTCTTTTGCAAAAAGATACACATTATCTTTCATACACAACTACACAAAAAATATCTTGACAGGACACAATTTTTTTTATTAATAATATAAACCAAACATTTTTTTATTACGTTCTACTTATTATAATACAAACCAATTTCATGGACACAATGTTTATTATCCTCGTAAATATAGCTCCAAAAAAAATCTGTCACCAAAATATTATCAAATTCTTTTGGAAGAATGTAACATATTAGTCTTAGCCTTGTTTAATATGTCTTCAGCTCAAAGACTTGCCTGTCATAGGCCTGTTCATCAGTTCAATGGGAAAGAAAAATTCAGAATGTAATGGGCCCCAAAACTAATGGGCCTAGCTGGTAACTATCTCTTGGGCTGTGAGGAGTGTTGTGTGTGTGGTGAAAGTGAGGGAGTCAGATGTCGGGGAATATATTGTGGGTGTCAAGTCAGAATAAGGGAGGCAATCAGTTAGTGAGTGTTTCGGGAGAGACTAGCCTCTCAAATGCCAGACTGTTGAGTGTTATTTTCCTTCATTTTGTAGTTTAACACATTAGACCTACACTCTGTGGATTAATTTCTGTCTTTGATATCAATTTCTGCTACGGGTTCCGTCAGAATGACAATGTGCAGCAACCAAGCAACAGAAATTTAAACTTTGCTGTTTAAATGAATTAAAGCTGAAGCAGAACTTTAGTGAGGCAAAAAGAAAACCAAAAGCAAGAAGTTATTAGGCACATAAAGTCTCTAATTTATTTAAACAGAAAGTAACGCCATGGATCCATTCTTTCTTAGCCTTCTCATGATGTGCAGGCGTGTGCAATGGCGGATGAAGTGATATTCATTCATGATCCTAACAACTGAGCCAGAGTGGATCCAATGTTGGCCAGGGCAGCAGCTGATAATATAAACTGTGGAATTGAATCAGAAGCGTGATTAGATGGTGGAGTAGTAGTGTGTGGAGGGTGAAGATAAGGCGAATAAGCGAGCGGACATGGATTTGGAGGGAGATGCCAGTTACACAGTGGTGGAGTGGGCGGATATGGATGTGCATATGGAGAGTAGGCACCATATGGAGAAAAGGAAAGTGCGGCTGGTGCCTGATTAGATGGGGGAGGAAGAAGATAAGGCGGATGAGCGGGCGGATATTGATTTGGAGGGAGATGCCAGTTACTAGGTGGTAGAGTGGGCGGATATGGATGTGCATATGGAGAGTAAGCACCATGTGGAGAAAAGGGAAGTGTGGCTGGTGCCGGTGCCGGAAAATATGGAGGATGGCCTGCAGGTGGTGCCGATAGGGGATGTGTGGCTGGTGCAGGTGGAGGATACCGTGCAGGTGGCTCCAAATTTTCTGATGATGATGATGGCCCATATATCCGCATTATGACTCCTACTTCCCCAGCAGGGCTGCCAAATAGAAATTTCTGTTAATTAATATAAATCAAAGCACTGAGAAAAACCTAAATCAAAAGATTTACATCTGCTTACTTGTTATTTTCCTGAAGGATAACTTGAATGTTCGCCATTGACGGTCTCCTAAAGAGGGGCTCCTGCAGCGGGAAGTACTTATGCCTTATTCTCACACAGTGAAGGCTCAAGGTTATGTTCTCTCCTGCCTCTCTCTCTCTATGGTGGATCCATTAATAAATGAGGTCTTTATCTCTCTTTAATTACACAAATGCCATTCCATGCCAGCTGACAGCCGCAAGTAATTTGAGGGATATAGTCGGTGCATTTGGATATAGTCGGTGCGTCTTTATTTGACCATATAAATGTGGTTAGTATGCTATGTACTCAACAGTCAAGTTGCAAGATCTGGTGGTCAAAGTGACGAGTTCGAATTGACGAGAAAAAGAAAAACAAATAATAATAAATGAAGCCTTTTTTTTTTTGGTAAATTACTTGATTACACAAATGCCATGCCAACTTCTCCCTAAATCAAAAATAGAGTTGACAATCCGAATGTTAAAAAGCCCAGATTATCAAACGAGTTTGATTTGCTCATTTTTCGACTAAAAGATTTCTCCGTTTACTAACTTTAAGAACCCAGGTATAAATAATTTTTTTAATGTGTTGATGGAACATAATAGACTTTTCTGGTTCCTTGTGTAAATGCAAAGTCTGTACTCCTAAGGATTGAGATATTTGTTTTTGTTAAACCCAATCCATAACAAAAACAAATACAAAGGTTTGAGATATTATATATATATATATATATAATAATAATAAAATTTACCACAACTCGAAAAACTAGCTCGTGCGTTACAAAAAGAATGAAAGTTTAAAATTTATTTACCAAAAAACAGTTTAAAATTCAAAAGAAAGAAAAAATAATGAAAAAGTTAAAATAATTAAAAAAAGTTAAAGTGATAAGACAATTATAGAATATGACCAAAAAAAAAAGGGAAGCTAAAATAATGGAATGAAAATCTTAAAAATTTCTAAAGTGAGATTAAAAATTATATAAAAGGAGTCACAATAAATATAATTAATATTTATCTATTAAAATTAAAAATTATTTTTTTCAAAGTTACAGGATGTTGCAGTGTGTATTTCAAGTTATTATAATGAAAAGACACATTTTGGTTATGTAGTGTGTGTCTATATTATTGTATCCTTTTTAGAAAAATAAAATACATACTCCCAACTAAAATGTAACCAATTTCCACATTTTAGTTTTGGAAAAAGGCATTTTAGGACTTTTATAAGAAAATATTGACAATTGAATAGTATCAATTTTGAAAATTCAGTTGACTCAAGTTAAAAATTCAATTTATAGGAGTACTAAATTTTGAAACCAGATGTTTGAAAGGGAATATTTTTAGATGGGATCCTTAAATATCTTTTTCCCTTTTAGTTTATAATGGATGTCATAGATAAAAGTACTAATGTCACCTGATATAACCTTAAAGGGTACTACAAATGTCATGAGCAAAAATATTCAAACTTTTAGAGCATATCCTAAAATAGTTACAGAACTAGAATTGATTATAGAATAGTATCTGAAGACATAAAAAAATTCAGCAAAAAAAAGAAGAGGAAAGGAAAAAGGAGCTGGGCCCCAAGTTTGGAAAATTTGGATATTCAGAATTGCTTATGAAAACTAGTATTGCTCTCCCAGTCTCTCTCTGTATCCAGAACCCACCATCCATCTCTTTCAATAATAATGACAAAAGGAATCTCTTTTTTTTTTTTTATAGCAAGACAAAACGAATCTTCCTAGTTTATGGCGGTTTGTTACGGTCACCACGATCCTTCAAATTTACGACCTTTTCCACTCCAAGAATCCAGTTGATTGGTAAGGCTATCACTTATTTTATGTAGCCTTTTCCATCATAATTTCACTTAACTTTTGTCATTTGTAAGGTAGAGAAATGGTAAAAAAAAATATGATAACTATAAAAAAATAAGTCATACAGAAATTCTTTTTTTTCTTTAAATTTTTAAATATATGATTACGTAATTATAAAAATTTCAACTTTTTTTTTAGGCAGGGCTTATTTTGACTTTTAACATCACATGCTAAGACGATGATGGGTGGGTGTCCATTGATTGAGATTGAGTAAGGGGCTATTGGGTCCAGGAAAAATAGATTACTAGCCACAATTTGATTGAAAAGATATAGATATTTTTAGGAGATTAGGCTTTGGCTTGAAAAGTTCCACGGGAAGTTATACTTCTCTAATGGTTTATGATATTTTTTCAAAAATATTCTTGACTTTTTAATTAATTTTTTAAAAAAAGTTATTTATATCTTTAACACAAAAATATAATATATTTTTTAAATTGATTTAAACTTCTCAATAACTAAAAAAGTGAAATAAATAATTAAATATAAATTGTGGTAGAATGAGTTATTTCTTAGAAAATATACCAAGTAAACCATAAATTTTTTCTTCCTAAAATGAAAAGAGACCACAATGATAAATGAAGACCAAATTTCAAAAGTTAATAATTAATCAATTGTACAAAAAATCTTTTTGACATTTCAAGCTATGAGTCATTTTACAATGAGTTAGTAATATATAAACAAGTTTTCTACTTTTAGAGATTAAGTTGTGTGAATATAATTTTTGAAAATTAAAATTGAAAAATACATGGGATGATTTAATTATTAGAGTGATCATAGAGTAAACAAAGTTTGTTTCTTGACAGCTTCTTGCTTAGTAAGAAAGAAAAATGAAAACTTTGGGATGCTGAATTAAAAATTTTATCAACTTTCATAGGACGAATGTTTGGTCTCATGTACGATTTCAGCTACCACGACGAAAATTAGTATATATAATAACTTTGATGATTCGCATACAAAATTATAAATTTTGCACAAACTTTCATGCTTGACATTTTTTTTCTTTTAGACCATGACAAAATTTTTTATTGTTTAAGCTAGAAATCTGACGTTAAAATTTGTAGTTTATGTTAGTATTATATTAATAAAAATGCAAGAAATGTCATATATTAATGATTAGGTTTTGAACCTTTATATAAAAGAAGTTAGTCTTTGACTGTCAATTAAAAAATACTTTTGATATTCACCAAAATATATTTGCCATTTGCCGGTACGTACAATGAATTTGTGTGTAATATGATACAATGAGTTTAAAATTTCCCATGCTTTCTCCCCCTCCATTCTTGTTGAGTTGCATGATGGGAAATGAACATCAAGCTCTCGTCTTAAAACACGACGTCCTGTGTTTTTTTTCCCCCTCTCTGTTGTTTCTACAGCTTTCTCATAAATGCTTACTTCTTTGTAATTGAATTTTCTTATAAAAAAAATTGCCAAAGGAGGGCTACGCCGCGAAGGCACTAAACATCAATAATGGAACAGGGCAACAACAGTATGGCCGAAAAGAAAAGGGCAAACTGACCTCTCAACGAGGATAGCCCATTCTTCATCCTCCGAGGATGGCCCTATTACCAAAATCTCAACGCCTCCTTCTGGGTTGCAATGGTGGGTAATGGGTTGACAGTTTTTGATGGGATTAAAATTAAAGAATACATTATATGGATTTGTATGAAGGAAATAACATATATATATATATTTAAGTTGTGAAAAATATAAGGTATAATGTTTTTGTTTAATGAGAATAAAAAATAATACATTTTTATCATTGTGAGTGCCGCCAGAAAACACTCACGTTTTTTACTTGAAAGACATGGGAACCCCAAATTACAAAAATAAGGTTGGACATCATGGATCCTATTAATTAAATATACATACATATATGATTTGATTTAACAATTGTTAAGTTGAAAATTTTCAAAGTGAGAACAGAAAAAAAGAATTGATTGATTAGAATTGCTACCCAGGTAGAATGCGGGCTATTCAGATTTAATATTATAAATTTATTGATTGATTGATCAGAATTGCTACCCAGGTGAAAATTGTAGAATGGTATCTCAGAACAACAAAAATTAATTAACAAAAAAGAAAAAAATTGAATATTCAGAATTGCATGTGAACTGAAAAACATGCTGGCCATACGTGGACCCCACCATCCATCCCACTCTTAAAAGCATTGGTAAGCCTAAGACACAATTGTCCTGTAGATGATGCTAAAGCAAGAATAAAGCAAAAGTGTTGTTGACCGTTGACTGATATGAAAGCGCAGACACTGGAAGTGAAACTTGCGTGAATTGAGCTTGCTGGTATATTTATTTAATTAATTTATTTAACTCTATCTATCTTTCTGGATTTTCTTCCCCCACATATTCACCACTCACATCCTCTTCAGCAGTTCATCTACATATCCATGGACAGCATTCGAGGTGATCACTCCCTTGAGGTTACTGGTATGTCTATATATATATATATATTTAACCCTATGTTTCTGGGTTTTCTTATTTTATATATGTGTTCCTGTCTGTATGTAGTGATAGCGTGTGATAATTTTCTGGACACAATTGGGGTTGCAAGGTTGAAGAAAAAAGTTGGGGTTGCAAGGAAGTGTCCATTTTATGTCTGTCTTCATTATGCTGCCTCTAATAGCATTAACATACCAAGCACAGGTATATATATATATATATATCATATCAAATAGCTAGCTAGGTTGATTTCCATTTTATTAATGAGATTTACCCTGTAATCAAAGAGAAATAGGAGAGAGAGAAAAATTTGAGGAGAAAACAAGAAAAAATTCAGACATTTCATTATCTAGATTTATCTTTATTTTCTTTTTTATTATTTTTCTCTTTCTATTTTCTTTTCATTCCAAACAAAATCTTAGAGCCTGTTTGATTCGTGTTTCTGAAACAGTTTTTCTGTTTTCAGAAACAGAAAACTCAGAAAACTTGTTTGGTAAACCTGTTTTTTATAAACTATTCTGGAAAACAGAAAAATAAAAAAACAGAAAACGCAGAACAACTTTAAGATGTTTTATAGTTTTTATTCTGGAAAACACGAGAAAATGTGAAAAACATCCACCTCACTAATGATAAAGTTATAAATTTTGAATAACTCATCTATCACTCACTAGTTATGATTTTGAGAACAACTATTCAAACAGATTTTTTTATTTTCTTGTTTTCAAAACTTATTCTCGAAAACAGTTTTACAAAACTGTTTTGAGAATAAGAAAACAGAAAATACTGTCAAACATGCCCTTAATGTTTTGATTCACTATTGAATTAATAAAGCTAAACCAATCTCACACGCATTATTATATCCGTACCTTTGATATATTGCTGCAGATCAAGGAATATTGGATACCAAGATTCCACTTCCTGATAAGTACTTCTTTCCAATAATTCAAGGCCAGAGGATCATTAAATTCGTGGTCTCCAAGAAAATTGATTATGGCAACAAGAAAATTGATCCTCGCAGTGTTAAAAGTGATTATGTGGGCAGTGGAGAGTAATTATTTATTTTTTCTCCTTGAACTCAAGTTTCCTAAACCCTTCAATAATTAATACACTTTTAGATCAATTTTTAATTTTAATTATCTATCTAATTGGACTTTATGATGACCCTTTTAGGATATTATTGGATAAGGTTCTTTCACTGGGTTACCATGACCACTCTTGGCCACTTCGAAAGGGAAATAATATGTAAGCAGATCGATTGATGTAATATTTTGATATATAGTTTTTTTCTTAGTGCTTTGATTTAAATTAATTAACACAAATTTCTCTTGGCAGCCTTGCTGGTCAATTAAGAGTCATATTGCACTATCCAAGTGCCAACGCCAACGTGAGTTTATTAATTAGATTTAACTTTAGATTATAATAATTAGATAAATTAACTTATAACATATATATATATATATATTAATTTTTAATATAATTATTTGGTATCTGATATTTCATATCAAATTTAAGCATTGCTGGTAATATTATCAAATTTCAATGAGATTATTATTTTAATATGACTTTTTTCGTTTACATGACTTTAATTTAAGATTTTATTTAAAGAGTGTGGACTCTTTTGCTAGTTTACCCACTCATGTGTGTATTATTTTATGGTGTTGATTTTTTCATATTGAACACAGAAATGTGGTCCATCATCATCAACACCACCACCTGTTGGCTATCCTCAATATTTTGCAACACCGACACCAGTCACCCCTCATGCTCATGCACATCCCCTTTCTCCACATGTTCATTTCCCTCCATATCCGCCATGTAACCACCATCTCCTTACACATCCACCATATCCGCCCACTCCGCCGCCGTGTAACTGCCATCTCCCTCCACATCAATCTTCGCCCACTCATTGGCCTTATCTTCATCATCCACCCACTCCACCATCTAATCACACTTGTGTGACAAAGGGAATGCTATCAGGTGCAGCCCTGGCCCATATTGCATCCACTCTGCTTCAGTTATTTGGATCATGAATCAATTTCACTTCATCCCCATTGCACCTTCCCACCTGCAGATCCGATGAGAAGGCTAAAAACGGATCCCTGGACTCAATTTCTGTTATATTAAATCTGATTCTTCGTTGTGTCGTCTAATTACTTAATTTTGTGTATTTTCTATATTTGCCATTTGCCGGCACAATGAGTTTGTGTGTAAAATGATTAGATGTAACGGACAGGTTACTCAATCCTAGTCGTTCACTTAATTAATTTGTTCACTGCCGTTGATTTCAGGCTGATGTGTTTCTCTCCAATATTTAAAATATTATTTATTGAGTTGTGAATGTGGGTACAAGCTGCTGGCCTCGTGCCCGTTTACCCAAACAGGCATCATAAGAGTGCTTTCACATGGTCTTGTCCCTGAGATGTACTACATTTTCTTTTTTAAAGGGAGGGATGTGCATCATTTCTCTTATGGAGGATCCATTATTTTTTCTCAAAACTTTTATTTGATTTTGATAATTTTTTATATTAAATGATGCAACATATAAAATAGTATTAATTTTATAAATATCAACTTACAAAAAAATAATATTTTAATTTAAAAAATAAAATAATAATATCTAAACCTATAAATTTCATTCAAACGATCCTTATCCATAGGTGTGAAGAAAAATATTAAAAATTCAGGTTTTTGCGGTTTTATTTTGATTGAAATATTATGACCTCTTATTTAATATACACAAATTAGAGATTGATGAGGAGGTGTATAAAGATTGAGTAAGGTCAAGTTGATAGCCAACTCGATGTTTGGTCTTTCTAAAGTCAAACCAGACCGAACTAACCCGGTTTATAAGATCGGAGTTGATTTGATCTTAAAAAGTATTTAAAAATAAATTAATTTTATTTATTAACAAAACTATAATTATATTTATTCCAAATATATTTTCTTGAAAAATAATATTATAATAATAAATAAAATTTGTTAAAATTATAAATAATTAATAATCATATTTTATTTTTAAACAATATTAAGAAATTAATTTAAAATTTTAAATAAAATTACAAGATTGGATTTTTAAAAATATTTATAATAATAATATAAATAATTTATCATATATAATGTATCAAAAAAAATATTATATAAAATTAATATTTATAAATTTTTAAATATATATATAATTATATATATTAGGATAGAGTGAGATCGAATTTGATCTTAATATGATATTCAACTTGGTCCGACCTTCGGGATTAACCAATATGCCTCTGCCTTCAAACATTAACCATAGTGGAACTGCGAACATAGGTGAAGATCGAAGATTCATTCTAGAATAGTATCTAGTCAACAACAAAAATTGACCAAAAAGTAAAAAAAACAGAGTTGGAGCTCAAGTTCGGAAATTTGAATATTTAGTATTGCCTGTGAAATACAAGCTTTCCATATCTCATATGTGGACCCTACCGTTTTTTTGCCTCGTCTTTTTGGAGTTCCTACTGGCTTTTGCCTTGTTAATTCCCAGAAAAGCAAAATATCTGTACCCCACCATCCATCCATCCTACCGCATGTGCCCATGCCTTCCCTTTTTTTTTTTTGGCCAAAATGCCTGTGCCTTCCTTTTATGTTTAAAGCAGAAAAAAAGGTGTTAAGACTTGTGGAAAAATATATTTATCTAACAAAGATTACTATTTGAAAATTTAGTTAATTTTAATTGAGAATTCAATTGATGAAACTTGGCAATTTTCAAGTGAGGTTCGTATTGGAAAATATTTTTTTCCTAGATCTCAACTTGTCTTTTTTCCTAATTAATTAATTAATAATCATCAAATGAAAAATTTTAGTCAGTTTATTTTTTTTTCTTTTAAAACACAATTATTTTGATTACACCAAGCAAGTGTGAGGCACGTGCCATGAATCCGCGATGAAAGGTGAGGAGGATATTCACTAAAGCTGCTCAGACCATGTCTGTTAAGAAAAAAAATTGGGTTAAATAGGTTGATTTTCAGTTTGTTCATGAGATTTAAGGTTTCGTTTCATCATTATTATTTACTTAATAAAACTAAACCCATCTCGCACCTATTATGTATCTTTGATATCACTGCAGATCAAGGAATGGATACCCAAATTTCAGTTTCTGATAAGTCCTTCTTTCCTGTAAGTCCTGGCCAAAAATAAGTGGAGAGTTTGTTTGTTTTTCTGTACTGTTTTTCTTTATTTCGTCTCTTGACCCATTGTTTTACCAGAGAAAAAAAAAAGTCCTGGCCAAAGGAGCATTAAATTTGTGGTATCCAAGAAAATTGATTATGGCAGGAAGAAAATTGATCGTCGCAGGGCTTACAGTGATTTTGTGGGCAGTGGAGAGTAATTATTTATCTATTTTTCCCCCTAACTCAAGTTTCCTTAAGCCTCAAATACACACTTAGATCAATTTTTAATCTGAGCGGATTTTAATTTATTGCGAATCTTTTAGGATACTATTGGATGATGTTCTTTTGCCCCCTTCGAAAGGTCAATCTTAACGCCTAGGCACTCGGCCTATTCTACTGTAAACTCCTTTGACCACTTTTTTTGCACTTACACTGAGGCTCTCCTTTTTTGATTGGGGCCCTGGATACTGATAGGGGCTAAGCATATCGCCCTCTTGTTTCTCTGTACAGTTGCTTTCTCTAATGATATTTCTCGAATAAAAAAAGGTAAATAATAAGTAAGGTGCAGATCTAATCTTTTGATTTAGGGAAATAATAAGTATTGAATAATATACCAAAGAATGGTATATTATTTGGATCATGAATCAATTTCACAGCGTCATCCTCCATTGCATGCACATCACATGAGAAGCCTAAAATTGGATTAATTTCTGTTTAATTTAATTTGTCGTGTCCAATTATTTATAGGTTTGTGTGTTTTCCATGTTTGCCACATTTGCCGGTACGTACAATGAGCTCGTGTGTAATATGTTAATAATAAATGTAGGACGGGTTTATATTTTTGTAAACTAAATCATATTTTTTAATTTTTATTTTTTTTATTCAAATAGATTTGTGATAAATTTTTTTATTTCTGTTTAAATTTTATTTTTATAAACCATAATTATTTTAACAGAACTTTTATAAAAAAAAGAATTCAAACAAATACATAACGGTTTGGTTCACCCTCCGGGATTGTCAGGATGAGATGCATTAGTTACTCAATCCTACTTGTTGATTTAATCCACAGCCATTGACTTCAAGGCATGTGTGCTATCCTTTTAATTATGTGTTTCTTTTGAATATTTAATTTAAAATATTATCTATAGCTCTGTGCATGCACTTTTTGTAATATTGAAAATATTATTTATAATATGCTTATGGGTACAAGCTACTCACTTCTTTGTAAAAGAAAAAACTATAGACTTATATTAGTACTTACACATGGTCTCCGGTATATGATTCAGATTTTTTTTTATTTTTTGTTTGATTTTAACAATTTTTTTATTTAAAATAATGTAGGATATAAAATAGTATCAATCTTGAAACTATCAACTTATTAAAAATTAATATTGTAACTTAAAAATACACAAAATAAAATAATAACAAATTTCACCTAAATCATCAATGGAAGACGTGCACAGTGTACATTTGGACTTGTCTAGTCCTTAACCATCAATCAATTATGAAAGGAAAAATAATTGAAAGCTGAGTTTTTGTGGTTTTATTTTCAAAAAAAGGAAAGACAAGTGGCGTGTTGTTAACAAATCTATTAAGTCAAAGGATGAAATTGAACGACAATGCTTGGTGGAGCCACTATCTAACATACTGTAGTGGCAACAAAAGCATTAGTCTTCTCTCCCTAAATAAAATCAGCACAGTCATATGACACTAAATTCCTGATGAGGCTGCAGATTAGTGAAGAGAAATTTATCCTTTGTTCTCCATGTCCGGGGGAAAAAAATACTCCCAATTACAATGTACATCTGCCAATAAGATATTTGATAAATTCATTACGGCCTTTATGTTAGAAATATAGGCCTTTCAAGACGTGTCATCGAGTTTCATTCGACACGCTTTTATTGAACAACAGTGTTGTGCAAAATCATATTACTGAAAACGCAAGCTTCTTTAACAAATGCCACAGACGAGAAAGACGGGTTCCTCTGATGACTTATTGATGAAACAAACAATTTCATATAAAAGCTAACAAATAATAAATCGAGTACAGATGATGAAAGCATACGAGTGGGGCAACTTCAAAGCATATCTCAATTCTCAGAGACTTTGAACTGTGACCAAGTCTATCTCTGATAAATCCAGATAACCCAAGAAAATGGAAGTGGCTAAATTGGATGTTTATTCTCCCACTAACTTGCTGCAAGCACAGAAAGAAAATTCAAATATAAATACCTCAAATATAATACAACTACAATCAGCCACTATTATGGAAAACAAAGTGATTTACTGAAGCAGACACTAAAAATTGTCTAGTAGGTTGTGAATATCCGGTTTAACATAAGAAAAAGCTTCCTATAAAACCAGCTTGCCCAAAGCCAAAAGCTACTTCATGTCATTCTCGTCATTGAGAATCCAGCATAAGCACCAAGATAAGCATGAACGTCATTCACTAACAAAAAGAATCAGTAGAGAACAATAGAGATTGGGATCAATTGAAGAGTCCTGGGTTTAGCCAATCCCTGAAAAGCATATAACCAGTGTAAAGTTATGTGAATGCACTGATATGAAAATCCAGGGGAAGAAACGAAAGTGGCAATACCGAAGTGCTTACTTGCTTATGTCATCAAGGTGGTCATCAAAATCCACTATGTCATTCCATTTCTCAGATGAAATATAGTCCAACAAAACCACGTTTGCAGCTGGATCCTTGAAAGTGAATATAGGGTTTCCATCTGACCGTACCAGCTTCCAGTTCTTAGAGGCATCCCTGACATAAAGCTAAAACACAAGGTAATCTTGGTTAGCATATCCAGCCAAAACATAGATCTTTATCATAATGGGGAAGTGAGAACCATTTAACCTACACATACATCATACCAGCATAAACACTAAAACACAAGTATACACATGTATATAGACATACCCGTGGATTTAAGTAAAGATTTTGACAATGAAGTCATCTATGAAGCATCCATCAACAATAACTAGTAATAAATCCATAAGGACACATTGGACATCATGCTACTAAAATCGTAAATCAGTACACTCAATTGAAAATAATTAAAAAGCACAGCATAATACAAAAATACTTATCCTGAACAGGCTTGACATATGTAGCTTTGTGGTGATCAATGACCAAATGGGCAGGCCTATTTGATACACAAACTAGAGATGGAGCAAAAGAACACGGACAGTTTGATAATGTATGATATCAGTAAAACTTAACCATCATAAGTATCATCACTGCCATCATTACATGGAAGGCCTATTAAAATGCTATCTTATTCTGAGTGATATTAACTGGATAAGTCCTCTCTCAACATGCTGTAATTTATGACAAATGAGAGACAAACAACTTGATATCTATTAAGTAACACAACTTTGGAATTGGATCCCCTGTGGTATTTGGATGGAGAGCAGCAAATGGGTGAAGTTTTTACTGCTTGCAGCCTATATCATTAGTGGTTAATTCTTGTTCCTATAAAGTTTTTATCCTGAAAACAAATAGATAATAGGAGAACAGTAGAAACATACAGAAGACAATTCTTAAACAGAGTATCCTAATACCTTAATAAAATTTAAGAAGCTTCACAAAAATGAAACAAATGGAGAACCACCAGTTTAATAACAATTTTAAGGAATTTTCTATGCTATCTATATGCACAGACAAGAAGGTCCATAAACTTAGACATTAGGGCAATCCTGAATAATGATAATTATGTATGATAAGATATCAGTTAGTGTTTATAATCAGACCAATGATTATTTGCAGTATGATGAATTAGTAACTTTAGGTTAAAGATCATGCCAATTAACAACTCAATGCAGGACAGCTAGACCCTTTCTTAGGCTTCTACCAAAAAATAGGGAGAGAGCGCAGCAAAATATTCATATATTGAATTCAAAAACTCTTGCCATCAGGTATGAGCTGATATACCAATTAAACCGACAAATAAAAAGTATAACTCCCAATTTCTAAAAGATGTGAGAGAGAATGAAGAAGAAACAAAACAAAACAAAAAGCAAGCTGCAAATATTCAAACACTGAAGAGATAAGAAAATACCACCAATGATAGAAACGTTGATGAATATAGTCTCAGATCCTAAGAATGCTAACCTGCATTACAGCACCACCTTCCTTGCTAGTTTTTAAAGCCTCAAGCTTCTTGTTATCCAGCTGGATATAATTTGACAAAGAGAGTGACGATGTTATTAATCTCTAAAGCAAATTAAACTGCTTTAAATGGTTTGAACACTTCAATACAAATTGAAGAACATACCAGGAGAATGGCAGCTTGAGGAAAGTACCGGCAGATGTGATCACCGATGTTCTTTGCCACACCACCAAGTCCATAATCATCAAACCTCTCATTTGCGTGAAAATAGCCAACTATGTTCAAGCCTTTAGCAGAAAAGTACTCCTCTATCTATCTCCCAAATCGTTCATTGCAAAATCAATAGATTTCAGATGAGAATCTATATGTATAAATTCAACTATAAATAAACCCACAAGCAAATATATAAAGTTACTCGAAAAAGTGAATACAATAAAAAAAAAAAGGTTACTTGAAAAAGTAGAGCGGAAAATGATGCAATATTAGCTTCAATCCAAATCAAGCCAGTACAAGTTGATCAGAACATGCATTATTCAAAAAGCACCAGTTATTTCACCATTCAAATTAATTTTTATACCATTTTCAGAAATAATTGAATGAGCCCATTTCATAATTCACGAAAACCTACAAAATAATGTTACAACGAGAGAGTGAAGTAACCAGAATAAGGGAGATCTCAAGTTGCGGGAGAAGCCCGAGGCCGGAGTGGAAAAGAGGGACTGCATCGGCGATCTCGACGACGTGATTTGAAGAGACGCGGCCGATTAAGATGCCGTTGACGGCGGTGGTTTTGTGCTTGAGGGAGTGGAGCACGAGCTTTATGTACGCGTTCTGAGCGATCTCGTACCTGAACTCACTGCCCATGACTCGCTCTCTCGGTCACCGAGTTCACTCAGGTAAGCTCAAATCGCCCCCACACACGACGGCAGCGGCAGCAAACAGCGAAAAAAAGAAATGAAGAACCCGAAGATTGAGAAGGGAATATGAACTTTGCAAGTGGCAGCGAACAGCAACGACGCCGTGTCGTTGTTAACGCCTCTCTCTGTTTTGGTATCCTGAAAACGCCCCATTAGTCATTTCCTTATAAAATGAAAATATCAATATATAATATTAAATTTATAATTATAATTACTAATAGTCACACTCTTCATCAATAAAAGTAAAATTAAAAGTTTAAATTTCAGTTTTCCATATTAGTATTTTGAAAAAAAATAAGAAATTGCAAACTCAAAGAGTGACGTTTATACTGAATTATTAACTTTTTTTTATCCACAATTCTAACTAATTTGATCAATCTGACCAAACAAATTTCTTTTAAAAAAAATAGTAGATATTATAATATCATTTTTTTAAAACCTATTTTTTTGCTCAAAGTTTTAAGATTAGTTTATATAATATCTACTAATTTGATAAATATTTGATGTCAACAAAAATTAGTTAAAGATATGATTATGGATTTGAATTTATTTTTTACAATTTATTTGAAATATTTACTATTTCATCCATCATCCCTATTTATTTGCCCAGCATAATTTATTTTAAACTAATAGTAATTAGTTTATATCATTATCAGTTGAAAAGTATCTAGATCTAATTTAAATATATATAAATGTAATTATTCTAATAAAACTTCTGATTAAAGTATTTAACTATGATACATCTAGCACATTATTGATTTATCATTTATTAATATATATTTTTTATATTAGCAATCTATCTATCTATTATAATATTTTTAAATCAGAGTTATTATATTATTTATGTTGATATTAACCTATTTTGTTTTGATCAATATATAAACTATTTTTCATGATATACGATAGATTTATTTGTCAATTCAAATTATTTATATTATCCTTTAATTAATTTAAATTAATTCATTTGCTCTATAAATTAATGAGGTGTTTTTGTGTTTTTGAGAAAGATATTGTCGTCCTCCGTCTTCATGGTGTTAAAAATAGTTTTCATCCTCTGCTATATTCTATTCATTCCACCATTTTTTGTTCTTATCCAGCATTAATCTTCCATTGTGTTCAATTTATTCCTCCTTTTATAGTTCAATTTATTCTTCACTCAACAATAATGGGTTAGTCTTATTAATTCTTTTGTAATTCGTTTTCATTACAATTATTTTATTTTGTGTATCATTTGTTCCTCTCATTTTAGGTATTTTTTTATGCAATTCAATTTTTGTATTTGAAACTTCTGGAAGGTAAGGGCCTGTTTGATTCTGCTTTTTAAAAACAGTTCTTTTGTTTTTGAAAATAGAAAAAATAAAAAAACTTGTTTGGTAAACCTGTTTTTTATAAACTGTTCTGAAAAACAGAAAAACAAAAGAATAGAAAACTTATAACAACTTTAAAGTGTTTTGTAATTTTTATTTTGGAAAACAAAAGAAAATGTGAAAAACACCCACCTCATTAATGGTAGAGTTATAAATTTTAAATGATTCATCTATCACTCACTAGTTATGATTTTGAGAATAATCATTCAAATAAATTTTTTTATTTTCTTGTTTTCAAAACTTATTCTCGAAAACAGTTTTACAAAACTGCTTTGAGAACAATAAAACAAAAAACACTGTCAAACAGTCCCTAAATCTTTGACATTCAAGCTTAGATTTTTGCTTCATTTCATCTGTAATTTAAATTCTTTATTCCTTCTTTTTTTTAATGCTATTACAAAATTTTATTCAACTTCTGCACTTGAAGCTTTCGGAAGGAAAATTTTTTACATTTTAGCTTATATTTTTCTATTTCATCTGTAACTTCAAATTTTAATTCTTTTTATCAACATTTTCATTGCATAATTATTTTTGATTTCTTTTGATTGCAGTTACTTGAGGCTTTTAAAGCAAAAATGAATAGTGAAGGATATGCAACATTCAATTTCATCATCTCACCCCTTTCTCTATTCTATTGCAATAACCATTGTCAATTTTCTTTATTGGCACTCATTGGCAAGGAAATGATGGATATGACTCTTTTGAAGATGATATAATCAAGAGAAAGATGATGATGAGGGTGACGTAGTAAATGGTAAGTGAGACAATTTATCATGGTGCAGTTGAATGATTTTGCTCGATTTGGTTTAATTTTATATATTTTTAAATTTTTTCAGTCAATTTTTGTAATATTTAATTACAATTAGATATGGTGTTAGATTCATTTATTTTTCAAGAGTTCGCTCTTTTCCTTTATGAGCTTGAAGTTTAGAAGAACATAAAAAAATATAACCTCATGGGAACAAATAACATGGTGGGGCAAGCAGAAAAATAATGTAGATAAATATGAAAAACATTTGTATTAAGTGGAGTACTTGACAATACGAGTTTGTGCCTCTAGGTGCATATATATATATATATAATGACTTTTGTCCTTATAACCTCATGCACCCCTGATTTAATTATCTATGATTAACAATGGCTCTTCTTTCCCCTATAGACAATTTATTGTATTGTCTTTTTTTATATAAAAAATGGGGATTAAAAAGATTGAAGTTGATTAATAGTCATTTAACTATGTATTCTAAATATGCTATTTGAAATATAGTTATTGAAATTTGACTAATGATTCCAATTTCAATATGATCTAATTTCTCTTTCTCTCTATTTATATTTAATTTTCTCATTTTTATTTATAATTACTTTTTAAATTTTAGACGCGACAACACATACAAATTTCAAATAAATATAATTTGACCCAAACTTAGATTATTATCATTTAATTATTTACAATTTAGGAATAAATTTACATCCATTTTTTTAGTTTCTCAGAAAGTGTACACTTTCTCGAAAACTATCTTCCGAGAATTATATCAAATAAACCCTAAAATATATACATAAATGATATAATTAATTGTGATAGATGTTTAAAATATAAATTTTAATTATAAAAAAGTTATATTAGTCCTTAAAAGTATTTGAATTTATATGATTTTTAAGGGGATTTTTTCTTTGAAAAATTAAAACACATAAGATTTATAAAAAAAAGATAAATATTAGTTTTAATTAAAGAATCTAATTAGATTTAGTGCTTTAAACTTCAAAATATAATATGAAATAATAGGTTTTAATTCCAAACCTAATTCTGAAGTGAAGATTATGAAGCATGAAATTGTGATAATCACCAGAATCACGTCGAAGATATCCATATAGATTACATATTTATATATATATAATATATAATGGCTCTTTGAACATTTGAATTTAGAAGATTTTTAGAAAAATTTTTCTAAAAAAATTAAAGCACACAAATAAATTATATAAGAATAGATATAATTAATTATTGAATGAATTAAAATACATACATAAATGATATAATTAATTGTGATAGATACTTCTTATAACATTTTAATTTATAAGATTTTTAAGGATATTTTTCTTGAAAAAATTAGAACACATAAGATTTATAAAAATGATAAATATTGGTTATAATTAAAAGAATTTAATTATATTTGGTGTTTTGAATTTCAAAATATAATATGATATAAGAGGTCTCGGCTTCAAACCTAATTTTGAGGCAAAGATTTCAAAGTAAAAAATTGTGACAAATCTCAATTGAAGCACTAGAATCATGCCGAAAATGTCCAAAGTTGTTACTTGCTCTTATATATGTATATAAATAAACAGCACATGCACTATGCTTCCAACTTGTAACTCTAATTGTGAGATATTTCTTATAATCCCAATATCCATACTAGTAGTAAGTAATAAACCCAGTACAACTACAAATCCAAACGCAGCAAATCCTTCTCATGATGACATAAATTTATACGTGGAAAAAAAGTTTATTTTGGTTTATAAGAACAAAACAAAAATAGAATGTTCCAAATTTAAATTTTAGAACTTAAAATACAAAATCAATTTTACAAACTTGAAATTTTCCATCAATCCAAAATATTTAAACTTTCCGAGAAACTAAGAAATCTCCTATATATTCAAAACTAATAAAGAATCAATATTTTCCAAGTTTTATCCGGCATCAATCCAAAATCACAGTAAATCATAAATAAAAACTTGATAAAACATCTCACAAAGCATGTCAAAATGAAATGATAAATATGATGTGATAGATGGAGAAGATTGCACAATCTCGAGAATTTAATTTAGGAGTAAGAAGAAGAAAACAGAGAGAAATAGGGGAAGAAGAAAAGGAAGAAAAAGAGGAGAAAGAAGACAAAAATAAAGATAAAGAGTAAGAATGGAATAAAAAGAGGAGGAGCAGGAGTGTAACACCTACCTCTAAACACATATAGACTTGACCAAAATCTTCAAAAACCAATCAAACGCAACTCAAATACCTCAAAACAATTTCCCAAAACTTCAGAATAGGGGAAACAAACCAAACAACACCAAAAATTCGGTTAGGGCAGCGGTCACTACAGTACCGCCGTAACTCTAGACCTTCCCTATCACCATGCTACTGGACTTCGTGGCGCCGCGGCCTGCTTCCTGGCACCGCGGTGCCCCCTGCTAGCTTTCTATACCAGCAAACTTTAACCACCGGGGTGAACTTCCGAAGCACATAACTTTATGCTCCGACTTCCGATTGACTTGATTCTAACTCGTACAAGTCAATCTAGTCTCAATCTATCCATGACACCAACTTTACCTCAATCCAACTCCGTATAGAGATTTTGGACCATTGACACTGTTTTGGCCACTTATGGACCATAGCTCATCATTAACAACCTTCACTTGCCACTAAAGGCAAATGGTCATTTAAAAATCATTCATATAGGTCCAAAACCCCCAAACCAACCTGTACAAAGAGGTTTCATTTCAAAGGAACTACTCCTCTGAGATTTGACCCCTGTTCAACACCAGATTATACCGCAAGCGTACGGGCCGAGGTATAGTAAAGCGATGAGTGAGTATCGTTTCCACAGGGACTTAGATTAAAAAGCGGTCAAACATTAGACATCGCATTTCCGATTAATTTGAGCAAAGTAATTTAGAAGTTCACTATTCAATTAACTTTAACTATGCAAGACAAGCGTATAAAATTAACAACACGGACACGTAGAACTTAAGGAATTCAGGGAGATCTAGGATTATTCATTCCCCTTGTATTTCATGAACACCCACTTAAACTCTTTTTACAATTATTTTTAATACAAGATTATGTAGTCAGGATACCAATTTAACTAATTGTGCTCTCTCGAGTCTCCAAATAGCTGTTAGTGTAATTAATTAGATAATCTCTTACTAGTTAATTCAACTTTCATACTCAATCCAAATCCTAAGTAACTATATGAGGTTAGTGAGTGTATCTCTACCCCACTAACACAACTTAGCACTCAACAAAGCAAGATTTAAGTTCTCATCTGACCTAACTCAAGTTCTCTATATAAGTTAACTTTCTCAAGCATAACTTAAATAAACTAAACAATCTTATTGATGGCCAAACAATAAGAAGCATTAAGAGTAGAGTTAAATCAACATAAAGATTGCATTAATTATAATTATAATAGAGAAATGAGCGTTCAATCCATACAAGAGTTCAGAATAATCCTAGAAGTGAAACACTAGCCACTCATGTTCAACAACATCATCAAAACATATATCTCAATCAATATTATTATTGAACAAGAGTCAAACGAGGAGGAAGTAATTGCAAGAAAATCAAGGAAGGATGCTGAAATCGGCTCAGAACTTCAAATCCCAGCGTCAAGCTCCTTCAAAGATTCAAATTCCAGCATACCCTAGCTCCCCAGAATGAGTTCCCTTCGTCCCTTCGTGCCCTAGCTTCTTTTCTCCCCAGCTCTCCCTTGTTCGTGTCCTCGCTCTCCTCTAATACTGCGTTCGAGTGAAGCTTTGCGTTTTGCTGACGAGGGGTTCACACCGCGGCTACATAATCCTGGCCGCGGCCTCATACCATTCGGATGTGTTGTTTTGCTCACTGCTTGTCCTGAGGCCGCGGCCTCATACACCATAGCCGCGGCGTGGTGAGCTCCAGAAGCATTTCCTTCTCTGATCTCCGTTCTCCCGTGATTCCTACAATCCCATGATTCCTACAACAAAGAAGAGCTTTTAAAAACTTTTCTGGATATAAAATAATGCATAATAAGACAAAAATATACTATTATGCATTATTAGGATTACACTCAATAATTTCCTATCCTGAGTATCAAGTATCTACATATATGAATGCATAACTCAAGGAAAATGCACTGAAATGATATAATTCGGCACCATTAACACACCCCCAAACTTAAACAATTACTCGTCCTCGAGTAGACTGACTAAGAAAAACCAGCTAGATTGCATAAGTTATCTAATTACTATGGTAGCATGAACTTTCTCCTCATCAAGTGCCACTGAAGATAAATAACAAAAGAATGAGTCAAATGACCATAGCTACATGACTTTCAATCCAATAACCAGTTTTATTGAAATTTCAAAGGGTGTGTGTGTGATTAATCAAAGAGCCACTTTCTTGCAAGAATCAAGATTAAAAGCAGCACTCCAATCTGCATAAACAAAATGCTTCAACATCAACACTTCATATGCCTAACCTTTTCTCCCCTCTCCACTTATAAGATAACCACCATATACCTTTGAGATCAATGAGACTTTTAAGCTTGTAACGTGGCCAGGTTTAATAGCTTACTGAAATGAAGAGGTCAGAGGGATTGCAAATATCTTGAGATAAATGATGTATTACATATCATCTCTCTTCCTTATCTTGAACTTTGAGACACTATATGAAGTCAAGTAACAACTCCCCCAAACTTATCTCTTAATGAACATTTGCACCCCAAACATTCTTAGACTTTTGCTCCTCTCTGAATATAGGTTTTTTTTTTTTTGCATTAAGAGAGTGCAACTAATATAACCGTACACAACTAAGGTGACCCTGTGCCCAAATATACAGTTTACATCATTTTCTATCCCATCACCATCTCTAATCACCACTCATGACTTCTCAATTATCTCAAGATTAAGGGTAATTTATGGTTTTTCGGGCTAAGTGGGTAAGGTTTCATGTAGGGTTCCAAAAAGAAAATTCACATGGTTTTTCAATTTACAGTTCAAGTGGGGATCAAGTGATTAAATATTTCTCATGGTAGGCATGAAAGGCTCAAACGTATTTTAAAGAATGCGCAAATCATTTCCCAAAAATACATGAAGTTCTCGATTAGCCTCAAGAGGTTCCAAGATAGGTTCTAGAGTAATGACATTCAAACAGTCTATACACATCAATTTGCTGCTGTTCTCTCTTAATACCAGCATTCAAATGATTCCTCAATTATTGTGTGCAGAAATTTTCTTCAAAATCACCACAAAACAAGAAATTGATATTGTAATTCAAGTAGCTATAAGCATTACATACCCTTCCTGAGCCATCTATAATTTAAACACCCCACAATCATTGGATTCATGCATTCAATTCAAAAGATAACTCAACAATCTAGCTCAAAGTAAAAAATGGAAGGAGGAAGGGTAATAGTAAAAGTTTAAAGCCACATCACTTCAGCCCAACAAACAAAAACATCCCTCACCCCCAAACTTAATTGGGACATTGTCCTCAATGTCAGGACTAATGCACCGGGGTAAAATGAGAGGCATCTCTCATACAGTATCACAATACAAACAGATAAAACTGCATGAAAGGACAAAAAGAATAGGCAAAAGCAGTTAAAGCAATAACAAAGCACAGCAAATGATGTCTCGACTATGTGAAACTATTAATCCATAAATGGCTACGGTGGATCTAGGGAATGGGATCGTGGAGGTATGATTTTAGAGGCGAGGGGGGGTGATGAAGTCCGAGGGAGAGGGTTTGGGTGAGGGATTGAGGGGGCAGGGACCGGAGGCCGGAGATGGAGGTGAGGAGAGAGTCTGCGGCTCGAGGGGATCAAATGAATTTAGGGTTCAGAACACGCGGGGAAGGCTGTCTTTTTAGTCTTCTGTCAGGTCTCACCGCAGCTTAAAACAAATGGCCGCGGCGTGAATCGTGGTTCACGGCCACTGGAAGCATTACGCCGCGGCCATGTAATCTCAGGCCGCGGCGAAACAAGATATTAGGCCACTCCTGGAACTTTTTAGCCGCGGCCATGGTTTTTGGGCCGCGGCTTGAAGACCCAGAAATTCACGTCTCTGGAACTTTTTAGCCGCGGCCATGATTTTTTTGGTCGCGGCGTGGAGATACCCAGAATTTCTTGTTTCTGGAAATTTTTAGCCGCGGCTATGGTTGTTTGGCCGCGGCGTGGAGACACCCAGAATTAGGTCCTCTCTGTTTCTTTTTAGCCGCGGCTATGTAATATCAGGCCGCGGCGTGACAATCTTTCTGAGTCTCAACAAAGCAGCAGTAAACACACTTAACACATTCCTCACCTCATCCATGTTTACAACAGTTAAGATATGCACACAATGGCAAACAAGAGCACAGGCCATATTTCAAATCCTATTCAATTCCATTACAGCTTAGCAATTTTCAATCATGCAAAATTGTTCATGCTCAAACTTTGATCATTCATTAATTTGCTCCGAATCAGTCTACAAAACTTAGCTATCAGCAGTACTTGCAGAAATAGGATTTGAAATAAGAGTTTAGTTTAGTGAACTCCCTATTGCTGTGTCATCTCCACTTCAGTACTTCGTTGCTATTTGTCATGAAGTTGTTTCCCTGGAGTCCAAAGTAGCTGCACTTACCCTACCTACATTAAAACCAAAACCAAGGAGAAACAGAAAACCTACTGCATAAAACACATATCTAACACTACAACAACTTGATAAAGTTACAGGGCTTGGGTTGCCTCCCAAGAAGCGCTAGTTTTATAGTCGCCAGCCCGACCCTTCGCCACTCTAGCTATGCTCCGACAGATGGAGTGTAGAGGTTTGACGATCCACCTCTCCGCCCCAATAATGCTTTAATCTCTGGCCATTGACCTTAAATTTCGCACCATCTTGTCCTTCAAGTTCTACAGCTCCATGAGAAAAAGTTTGAACTACAGTGAATGGGCCAGACCACCTAGATTTGAGCTTGCTTGGAAATAATTTGAGTCTCGAGTTGTATAAGAGCACTTTCTGGCCTGGTACAAATGCTTTGGGCAGAATTCTCTGATCATGCATCTTCTTTGTTCTCTCTTTATACAACCTTGAACTTTCGTAGGCATTGAGACGGAATTCTTCAAGTTCACTCAACTGCAGTAATCTTCTTTCACCAGTTGCCTTCAAATCAAAATTTAGCCTTTTTATGGCCCAATAAGCACTATGCTCCAACTCTACAGGCAAGTGACAAGCTTTGCCAAAGACAAGTCGATATGGTGACATCCCAATGGGAGTTTTATAGGCCGTGCGATATGCCCACAATGCATCATCAAGTTTAATAGCCCAATCCCTTCTTGTTACACCCACAGTCTTCTCGAGAATGGTTTTGATCTCTCGATTTGAAATTTCAGCTTGCCCATTAGACTGAGGGTGGTATGCAAGAGCTATCTTGTGCTTCACACCATATTTTCTCATGAGTGCTCGAAATTGGCTATTACAGAAATGAGTACCACCATCACTGATAATGGCTCGTGGAGTCCCAAATCTGGTGAAGATGTGCTTCTTCAAAAACTTAAGCACCATTTTAGCGTCATTGGCCACACAAGCGGTGGCTTCCACCCATTTGGAGACATAATCCACTGCCACGAGAATATATTGATTATTGAAGGACTTGGGAAGTGGTCCCATAAAGTCTATCCCCCAAACATCAAATAACTCTACTTCTAATATGTTGGTGAGTGGCATTTCATTTCTCCTAGAGATGTTCCCAACCCTTTGACATCTATCACATTTAATCACAAACTCATATGAGTCCTTAAATAGAGTTGGCCAGAAGAAATCGCATTGAAGCACCTTGGCTGCTGTTTTCTTCCCCCCGAAATGACCTCCATATTCAGAATCATGACAGCCATGAAGTATTGCTTGTTGCTCACTCTCTGGGACACATCGTCTAATCAATGAATCTGCACATCGCCTAAAGAGGTAAGGCTCATCCCAAATATAGTATTTCGCTTCATGAAGGAATTTCTTCAATTGATAGAGCTTCAAATCAGGAGGTGTCACTTCACATGCTAAATAGTTTACAATGTCAGCATACCATGGATCCACTACATCCTCAACAGCAAAGAGTTGTTCATCAGGAAATTTCTCATGAATAGCACCTTCATAATCAACTTGTGCATTGCTGTCCAATCTAGATAGATGGTCCGCCACTTGGTTTTCTGAGCCCTTTTTGTCAACAATCTCTAAGTCAAACTCTTGCAGCAATAAAACCCATCTTATCAACCTCCCCTTTGACTCCTTCTTGCTAAATAGATACTTAATAGCGGAATGATCAGTGAATACTGTTACCTTAGCACCAACAAGATATGGCCTGAATTTGCCAAAAGCAAATACTATGGCTAGCATCTCCTTCTCTGTGGTTGTGTAATTCTCTTGAGCATCATCAAGAGTCTTGCTAGCGTAGTAAATGGGGTGGAACATCTTGTCTTTTCTCTAACCCAAAACAGCCCCCACGGCAAAGTCACTAGCATCACACATGACATCGAATGGAAGGTCCCACTCAGGAGCTACAATGACTGGTGCCTCTATTAATCGTCTTTTGAGCTCGTGAAAAGCCTCGAGACAATTGTCATCGAATTTGAACTCCACATCTTTCTCCAATAAGAGGCATAGAGGTTTAGCTATCTTGGAGAAGTCTTTAATGAAACGACGATAAAAACCCGCATGTCCAAGAAAGCTTCGAATGCCCTTCACATTAATGGGTGAGGGTAATTGCTTAATCACCTCAATCTTTGCTTTGTCCACTTCCAGGCCATTTTTGGACACCTTATGGCCTAGTACAATGCCTTCACGCACCATGAAATGGCATTTCTCCCAATTGAGCACAAGATTGGTTTCTTCACATCTTTTTAAGACATCCGCGAGATTGTAAAGGCATTCCTCAAAAGATTCCCCGAACACCGAGAAATCATCCATAAATACCTCCATAGTCTTTTCAACCATGTCAGTGAAAATGGACATCATACATCTTTGAAAAGTTGCTGGTGCATTACACAGACCAAAGGGCATCCTCCTAAATGCAAATGTGCCATAAGGACAAGTGAAGGTGGTCTTTTCTTGGTCCTCTAGAGCAATGGCAATTTGATTATATCCCGAATAGCCATCTAAGAAACAGAAGAAGTCCTTGCCAGCCAATCTATCTAGCATTTGATCAATGAAAGGTAGGGGAAAGTGATCTTTCCGTGTGGCTGCATTTAGCTCGAGGTAGTCCATGCACACTCTCCAACTAGTGACAGTGCGAGTAGGAATAAGTTCATTGTGGGTGTTAGCCACTACAGTCATACCCCCTTTTTTGGGTACACATTGGACTGGGCTCACCCAAGAACTATCCGAGATAGGATACACAATCCCTGCATCTAACCACTTCAAAATCTCCTTCTTCACCACATCCTTCATGATGGGATTTAACCTTCGTTGATGCTCAATGGATGTCTTGTGGTTGTCCTCCAAGAAAATTTTGTGCATACAGATTGATGGACTAATCCCTTTTATATCCGCAATGGTCCACCCAATAGCCCGCTTATATGCCCTCAAGACATTTAAGAGTTGCCTCTCCTGATCTTCATTCAAATCAGAGGCAATTATGACAGGCAATGTATTGTCTCCTCCCAAATAAACATATTTCAAGTGGGGTGGGAGTGCTTTCAACTCAAGAGTGGGTGGATCAACAAGAGATGGCTTCAAAGAAGGTTTTTCATGAGACGTAGCCTCTAGAGACCCAAATGCACTTCGACTTTTAGAGATGGTTGGAGAGGCATTCAACAGAGCTAAGCATTCTTCAAATTCTTCTCCTTCCATTTTACCCCCAATTAATAGAGCTTCCAAAGGGTCTTGCGTGATTGACTTGTGGAATTCCTCATGCACCACTTGATCAATGACGTCAGTAAAGCAACATTCTTCCGGTTCATTATGTGCCTTAATGGCCTTGAACATGTTAAATGTCAACTTTTCTTCACCAACTCTCCATGTAATCTCACCCTTTTCCACATCAATGAGGGCTCTACCAGTGGCTAAGAAAGGACGCCCTAGAATGAGGGGCATCTCCCGATCCACTTCACAGTCTAGAATGATGAAATCCGCGGGAAAGATAAAATTACCCACTTTCACAAGCACATCCTCAATGATCCCCTTCGGGTAAACCAAGCTTCTATCCGCCAACTGCAAAGTCACAGTAGTTGGTCTTGCCTCAACCAATTGCATTTTCTTGAAGACAGAAAGAGGCAAGAGATTCACACTAGAGCCCAAATCACATAGGGCCTTCCTGATGGTCATTTTACCCATTTCACATGGAACCACAAAGCTACCCGGATCACTCAACTTCTGTGGTAAATTTTTGATGATATCGGTGCAACTTTTGGTCAAAGCTACCGTTTCGAACTCATTAAATCTTCTCTTCTTTGACAGCATGTCTTTCAAGAACTTCACATATGCGGGCATTTGCTCTAAAGCATCAGTTAGAGGAAGATTAATATGCAACTGCTTGAAGATATCTAAGAATTTCTTGAATTGTTTATCTTCTTTTTGCTTCTTGAACCTTCGGGGGAAAGGTAGAGGAGGTGTCACTTTTTGGATGATCTCTTCTTGCTTTCTTTTCTCTCCACTCAATTTTTCACCATCGTTGTCATCTTTTCTCTCTACCTCTCTTTTGTCTCCCTCAATGCCATTTTCTTCCCCACTATTTTTCACAAATTCTTCTTTCTCGCTCTCATTCTCCTCTTGCACAACCACTCCCTCATCACCTCCATAGTTCACCCTATGATCAATGGCTTCAGGCAATTGTTTACCACTCCTCAAGGTGACCGCCTTACATTCCTCCTTGCCCTCTCTCCTTGGATTAGGAATTGTGTCACTAGGTAGCCCACCTTTTTGCAAAGCATTCAATTGAGAAGCCATACTACCCATTTGCACTTCAAGATTCTTAATTGCCGTCTCATGTATTGCAAAAGTGGCCTTGGTTTCTGCTCTAGCAGTTTCTTGGTTGGCTAGAATTTGAGACAACATTTTCTCCATTTTAGATTCTTCCTCCTTAATGGGGAATTTCCTAGCTTGAGGTTGGAAACCGGGAGGATGGTTAGGTCGTATGCCGGATGAGGATGGTTGGTTCACCTTTTGTCCTTGACTCCAAGAGAAGTTAGGGTGATTTCGCCACCCCGGATTATAGGTTTGTGAGAAAGGATTGTTTTGCGGATTGTTTGGCCCTCTTTGAAAGTTGTTCAAGTAGTTCACATTCTCCATAGCATAAGGACATTGCTCCGTGCCATGTCCTTCCCCGCATTGCTCACAACCCATAGGAGAGTGAATGGCATTAACCCCCATCGCATTTCCTCTCTTTACTTGCATCTCCAAATTGTCAAACCTCCGATTCAAAGCATTCAAATGATCTAGGATTTCATTTGTGGAGCTAGAGGCTTGTGAATAATCTTTCTTCTTTATGGTTCTCCTTCTATTGGCTTTTTGCATTGTGTTTGCAGCAAGATTCTCATACAATTTGTAGAGCTCATTCACTGTCATGTTTCCAATAGTCCCATTAGATGCCGCATCTAGCATATTCAAAGAATCATCATCAAGGCCGTTCCAAAAAGCTTCAAGTAACACCCATTTTTGCTGTGCGTGATTGGGGCATTGCTTCATTTTATCTTTAAATCGCTCCCAAGCTTCATGGAAGAGTTCACCCGGCTCTTGCTCAAAGGATAGAAGTTCACCCCTAAGAGAGGCTCTACGGCCCCTAGGAAAGAATCTCGCTCTGAATCTCCTTGCTAACTCATCCCAATTATCAATAGATTGCTCTGGAAGAGAATTGAGCCATGCCTTTGCTTTATCTCTTAATGACAAGGGGAAGAGCCTCAATCTCAAAGCATCCTTAGAAACACCATTTTGCTTGAATGAGTCACACACCTCCACAAAAGTCGTCAAATGAGCATTGGGATCCTCCGCGTATGTTCCACCAAATTGCCCATTCATTTGTAGCAACTGCAGCATCGTTTGCTTGACTTCAAAATTCCGAGCTTGGATATCCGGCATGCGGATACTAGAATGATAGCCCTCATTCTCTCTACTGATAAAGTCATCAAGAGTCCGGACATCATTTTCATCCGCCTCACCGTCATTCATGGTTGGAGTTTCTTGAGGGTCCGGAGTATGAGTATTAGGAGTGCCTCCTTCAAAGATATTTTCACCCTCCAGAACCACTTCAAATCTGTCGGGATCCAAGCCTTGCATGCGCGTGAGATAGCTACCTACAAGCCAAAAACAACAAACAAGTATCAAGCTAATAAAAATAAAGAGTATATGAGTCTAAACTACACAAAGTATCTATTTCCCTATTTACAACTCAAACTTAATCTACTAACACAAGTCTAAGGTTGACCAAAGAACTTTTGATGCTAAATCCCCGGCAACGGCGCCAAAAACTTGTTCAACACCAGATTATACCGCAAGCGTACGGGCCGAGGTATAATAAAGCGATGAGTGAGTATCGTTTCCACAGGGACTTAGATTAAAAAGCGGTCAAACATTAGACATCGCATTTCCGATTAATTTGAGCAAAGTAATTTAGAAGTTCACTATTCAATTAACTTTAACTATGCAAGACAAGCGTATAAAATTAACAACACGGACACGTAGAACTTAAGGAATTCAGGGAGATCTAGGATTATTCATTCCCCTTGTATTTCATGAACACCCACTTAAACTCTTTTTACAATTATTTTTAATACAAGATTATGTAGTCAGGATACCAATTTAACTAATTGTGCTCTCTCGAGTCTCCAAATAGCTGTTAGTGTAATTAATTAGATAATCTCTTACTAGTTAATTTAACTTTCATACTCAATCCAAATCCTAAGTAACTATATGAGGTTAGTGAGTGTATCTCTACCCCACTAACACAACTTAGCACTCAACAAAGCAAGATTTAAGTTCTCATCTGACCTAACTCAAGTTCTCTATATAAGTTAACTTTCTCAAGCATAACTTAAATAAACTAAACAATCTTATTGATGGCCAAACAATAAGAAGTATTAAGAGTAGAGTTAAATCAACATAAAGATTGCATTAATTATAATTATAATAGAGAAATGAGTGTTCAATCCATACAAGAGTTCAGAATAATCCTAGAAGTGAAACACTAGCCACTCATGTTCAACAACATCATCAAAACATATATCTCAATCAATATTATTATTGAACAAGAGTCAAACGAGGAGGAAGTAATTGCAAGAAAATCAAGGAAGGATGCTGAAATCGGCTCAGAACTTCAAATCCCAGCTTCAAGCTCCTTCAAAGATTCAAATTCCAGCATACCCTAGCTCCCCAGAATGAGTTCCCTTCGTCCCTTCGTGCCCTAGCTTCTTTTCTCCCCAGCTCTCCCTTGTTCGTGTCCTCGCTCTCCTCTAATACTGCGTTCGAGTGAAGCTTTGCGTTTTGCTGACGAGGGGTTCACACCGCGGCTACATAATCCTGGCCGCGGCCTCATACCATTCGGATGTGTTGTTTTGCTCACTGCTTGTCCTGAGGCCGCGGCCTCATACACCATAGCCGCGGCGTGGTGAGCTCCAGAAGCATTTCCTTCTCTGATCTCCGTTCTCCCGTGATTCCTACAATCCCATGATTCCTACAACAAAGAAGAGCTTTTAAAAACTTTTCTGGATATAAAATAATGCATAATAAGACAAAAATATACTATTATGCATTATTAGGATTACACTCAATAATTTCCTATCCTGAGTATCAAGTATCTACATATATGAATGCATAACTCAAGGAAAATGCACTGAAATGATATAATTCGGCACCATTAACAACCCCCTTGAACTCCAACTTGAGAAAATGGGCTACAGGCTCTAGCACACCAACGAGGCCCAAATCCACTCTGGACTCACAAACACTACCATACTGACTTCCCAATATCGAAAACCATGTAAACACCATAATACAACATATACATCACATACAACACAATTTCACATACATAACCATACGTACATCCATCCATTACAATCCTTATCCATGTCATACATTCATTATAAAACATTTTATCTAACTTGGTACAAGATACATTATCCAAATTACGCACAAACTACATAGACATGGTATTCCCACGTCTGATGCTACTCCCGCGTCTTCTCCGGACTAGTGTCAGAACTGTCACCTGAAAGGTTAGTTCGTGAGAGAGGGGTGTGAGACAATATTTCAGTAACCAGGAATAACCATACACACACACACACACACACACACACACACATATCTCATACAATCCATGAATATAATATGAAATGAATGAAATGCATGTCTCCCTCGTACACAATTAGAACCATGAGCTATCGTCACAACAGGACATTTCATATTGGCAATCCTTTTCCAATAGTCGGTGAAAACTGATTCCGGAACATCACCAAGCTCACCTTATACTAATATAACCCGGCCAAAGGTTACACTAGTACTCAGACTGTGGCTCTCCTTCCCTTGGACCACCTTGAATTGGTGGTGATTTAGGGAAGGTGCAGTCCACTACCGCTTGACTCTCCTGGCCACAGGGGAGGATTTAGTGACATGGATCTCATCCTTATCTTCCATAATCATATCTCATATCATCATATATCATATCGTATCATCATCACCACTCAATCCACCATTTATCACAATCTCACATTGCCATGTGATGATGCTCATATCATTATATAATCATCATCATCATATGTCACAATGTCATGCATACATCATGTCATGTCACATCAACATCATCATCTCTAATCATCATCATAGTTATCAAAGTCATCTTAATCATCATCTAGCTCTGTGCATACTACAATATATAGAAAATAGTACATACAAACACATCTATATCATGGTATGAAAGAAACATCATATATATACAAATATACGTAATATCATATAATACAAACAATATGATACAAACAAATACCCTGTTACCTTAATTGTCATTATCACACGTACACGGTTTCTACAAAGCTTCTTGAGTTGTCCAACACACTTGAACCCCTTTCAAGCTACCAAACAACTTTTACAATATTACAATTCTTCAATTAACATAACATACCATTTAGCCAAAACCACCATTCAACCGCTTTAGGCCTAACTAAAGGTTTCAACACGCCATTCATGTATCATTAAACTCTTAGAAACCATTCAAACACCAAACAATCCCATACACTTCGAATTCTCAGGAGCCCTGACTAAAAAACAACTTAGGGATAAGCTCAAATCATACATACACCCTTCAAAATTCACACCCAAGCATCAAGAATACCAAAACACACTTCCTTAATCCCATTTCATTCATTTCAATCAGTGGATTCCATCGCAAACCGAAAATCCCAACTCATAACCGAAAAACCCCAAGTTCAACAGAAGAAAAATGGAGAGAGATGAGTAGAGATCACTTACCAACTCTAATCTAAGCTCTTAAGGTCCAAAAATCACTTCCCAAACCCGAATCTCGCAAGCCCTAGCACAGCTCTCTAATCTAAGCTCTTAAGGTCTGAAAATCACTTCACAAGCCCAAATCTCGCAAGCCCTAGCACAGCTCCTTGCTGCTCCCTCCGTTTTCCTTTTTTCTGTTCGTCCAAAATGTTTTTGATTTAAACTAGATTCTCGAGTCTCGCCGCGGCCTCAGATAAGTCCGCCATGACTCCACCGTGTTTTAGATGAAACAATGCCACTGGACTTGCTCTCGCCATGGTGGTCCTATTTCTTGCCGTGGCGTGGAGCTCTTTCAGACTCCACTTGAACCTTTCTCCGTCCTGTTTCCTCCAGTTTTGCACATAATGCTAAAACAATGTCATGAGGGGTGTTACAAGAATAAGAAGAAGAAGGGAAAAGGGAAGAGGAAGAATTAGAGGATGAGGAGGAGGGAGGATAAAAAAGTGGAGAATGAGGAAGAAAAGGAGCTGGTAGAATACGAGGGAAAAAAAGAAGACAAAGAATACAATTTTCTCCAATAATTTACTTGAAATATCATAAGAATCAATATATTAAAAAAGGAATGTAATATATATTATATTGCTAATATTTATTTTTTGTTCTTTAGGCATTTGAAAATTTAAATGAGTTGGGTCTTGAGCACTATTAAAATTAGGGCAACCTTTAAAGTTTAAAGAGTGTTTACAGGAGAATTTATAAATTACCTATCAACAAGATCCTCATATTGGTAGCGATATTCAAACCCACTAAATATGAGGTATGAGTCACATTTTTACTAACTAAATCAACCTTCATTGAATATTAATATTATTTTTTCACTTATGCTTCTATTTGTTGTTTAAATATGTATAATTTTCTTTACTTATTTTGTTACATTGTAAACTTTGACATATTCAATGCCTCTCACATTTATCATTATAATGAAAACTTTTACTAAAATTACTTCTTATTATAAAGTATTTAGTACATATGATAATAATATCTATGCATGGTACAAGTACAATTATTTAATTTTCAATAAAAATATTATTGCTATTTGTTAGTGTTTTGTTATATATAAATATTTTTTAAATGTTCATTTTTTTAAACTTACATAATGAACATGTACATTGCACGGGTGTACATCTAATCAATGATAAGAAGCAAGCTTATTTTCATAGCAAAATATTTTTAGTGATGATAATGTGAGATATAACATAACATTAGTATTTATTCTTTTTTATAATTCTTTGTGTTGAAGATGATATTTCAATAATTAAACTTTTTTTTTTATATATTAGGTGACTAATAAATTTTTTTTTTAAACAGAAATTGAAGAATTGGAAAAAAATTGAAATACATTTTCCATAGTTTAAAGTCTAAAAATTAATATTATGTTCAAAATTATTTATTAAAAACATGGAAAGTGGGTTAATCTATTTAGCCCATCAACTTGCACTTAGTAGACTAGACAATAAAAATTTCAGCCTATTAAAAGTTTGGTTAGCCTATCAGATCCCTTATAATTCTTGACTTGCAGTGGACATTCGAAACTCAAAAATTAGAATGCTTAAAATCTATTATAATTGAATTGATATATTTGATATCATTGCTATATAAATTTTTTTAATAATTATTAAATATTTTTAATTTTTCGTAGTTTGGTGAAAGTTTAAGACATGTTAGAGTAAAATAAAAGTTATATGAAATTTTTGTATAAAAAAAAGTTATATGAATTTTTTATAAAAAAAATTGTATGAAATTTTATTTTCACTTATAGTCATAATTTATAAGGAAACAATTTTTCTATCAAAATTATTATTGGTGTATTTGTTGATAGTTTAATATTAATTGATTATGTTATTATTTTCTTTTTACTAACATTTGATTATGTTACATTGAAATGCATTTATTTTATTCCCTCAAACAAATAATTAGATTTTTTGTTTGGGTAGACTAATTAATTCTATTTTTTAAATTTTTAATTGCAATTGCAACCTTTAACATTCAAATTAAATAATTTAAATATTTTATTCAAATATTAAGGATTAAAATATGTCTTTATAGCATGAAAAATGATTAATAGTAGGATCTTCATAATGGTTGAATGGACCAATGTGTTAATTAAACTGATAAATATATTATAAGTTACGGGTCGAACAAGTTAAATAATTTAATTCACTATAGGTAACGAGTTGTATGAGTCAACTGAACAATTGTAGGAAATAACGGAAGAATCTATTATAAATTACATATTGAATAAGTTAAATAATTTGATCCATCAGAGGTTATGAGTCAACTAATCGATCAAGTTAACGAATTATAAATTACAGGTAAAACCAGTTAAATAATTTAATCCACCACAGGTAAGATATAAATTCAAAATTATAAAAATACAGTGGTAAACAAATTCTGCTTTGAAAATGTTGTACTTTATATATATATGAGAATATTAGAATGATTAATGATGTATATTCTTACTTTCTTAAATCATACTATGTGCTTGAATTGTTAGACAATGATAAAAAATATGTCCATTACATAATGGAAGTTAGACATTGGATCCTAGCAATTTTGATTGTTATAGCAATTTTGATTATTAATGAGGATGATCACACAAAAAATATACATCTAATGTTATATTTAAAGAAATATTCCACAAATTATGTAATTAGGTTTGTTACATGTATCCCGTATATTGTTATCTATTTTATATTCAATTCCCAAATATTATTTAATATATATTAAATAGTTTGATTTTTTGATCATACTTAGGTGGTAACAAACAAACTTAAAATTTAACACATACAGCTGTAAAACTTAATTTGGATTTAAGTAACTTATTTTAACAATTAAAATTTTTAAAATTTTCATGTAACTTGCTAAGGCCTATATTTATACAGGGTCAATTGTATATTGCAGTATTTTGTGTATGTAGCATAGAATGTTTGAAGATATTATTTTTTGATGAGAAAGACAGGTAAAAGATACAATCTCTAGTGTTATATATATAGAAATATTCAATAATTTATTTGATTAAGTTTTATTGTGTGTCCTGTATATGTTATTATTTATTTAATTTAATACTTAATCTTATTTGTTTAATTTGGATTAAGTAATTTATTTTAACAATTAACTTTTAAAATTTTCATGTAATATAATAATTTAGCATTATGATTAGTTTTATTAACTATAATTATGTATACCTATTGTAAATTTAAAAGATTAATGTAAAATGACAATTAAATATAAAAATTGATGCTATTATTTACTATATATGATTATTTCTGATTTTAAAAAATATCTCATATATTGCACGGGTTACTGTATAAATATTAGATGGTAGTTTGAATTTTGGTAGTATACAGCTTCATTAAATATTTATTGGGACTAGGGAGAGTTTTATTATTTTTGTGGTCACCCAATTTAATTAGGGTCCAATAGCTATTGAATATTAGATGGTTTAATTAAAAAAATACATTAAAATCCATCAACATTTGAATTCTGTCTAGTAAAAAAAAAATATAAATTTTGTCAAGGGTTTTTTTTTTTGTTCAAATTTGTTTTCAAAACTGCCATACCTTTGGGGACGTTAGATAATCAATACTAATACAAGACATACAAAGATGTAATAATAGAAATGTCCCATATCAACGTTAAATACAGATTGTTGACTTATCAATCTACGGTTCTTCTTTAAACGATTTGTACAGTAAAAGTAAAATAAATTTATTTGGGAGGGGTCGCGTATTTACCTTAACTTTTTGCAGTGAAAATATGAGGAAATAAAAAATTGGAGGGGAAAATATGAAAAAGAAAAGGTTTTTTTCATTTCTTAGATATAAAAAAAATAAAAAGGATAGAGAAGTTGAGAAAAAATGGTATATAGGTCCCATATACTTTTTTTCTAACTATTTAAAAAAAAAAAGGAAGATTTTGGACAGAAAATTCTATTTACAAAGTTGCTTATATATATATATATTTAACTTTTCTATCATTTTTTCCTCTTATTTTGTCATTTGACGTCGAACTTTTGAGATTTATATTGATATGTTACCTATTTTAAATTTTAAAATTATCTTGTAATTTGTGAAATAAAAAAAACTAAAATTAGATAAAATAATTATAAATTTACATTAAAGTTAATCTATATAAAAAAAAATTAAAATTAAAATTATATTTTAATTCTATTCAGTATTATATTATAAAAATTATATAAATAATATGACAGAATAATAAATTAATAAGTTTTAAGTTTTATCACATGTAAATATTTTTCTAAAATTATTAGGTTATTATTGTCTCTGTGAAATTAGTCAATTTCCTCTTTTCTATGTTTTCTCCTATTCACCGAGATATAAGAAGATAAAATCTCTTTCCCTCACTTTTTCTCATCTTTATTTTCTCTCCCCTCAATTTGAAGAAAAAATCTCTTTCCCTCAGCTTTTTCTCATCTTTATTTTTTCTCCCCTCAATTTTTTCTTCCGACTCAAGCATAGGGTAAATACCCTTAAGAAGATTAGTTTTATCCATTAAAAAAAAAAGGTTCCAATGTAGTATATTTATTTTTTAAAACTTATTTTTCATTTAAAAAATTGTTATCAAGTAAATTACTAATTTCATGTGGATACTGTTTTATGATTGAGGGCCTATTTAGATACCTCAAATAAGTAATTACGGAGATCCATAATTGTTTATTTCCAAAATTTACCAAATACAATACCTATTTGGATAATCAATTATACCTCAAATCAGTAATTATGTGAGAAATTATTCTTTTCTATTTATGATAATTATTTCTCATCCTATAATCACTTATTTCACTTCTTCTTCTCATTATCCACCCAATAATTACTTAAACCCTCAAAATTTAAACACATTTATTTTCTCTAAATCAATTTTCAGCTAAAAATATCCAAATATAAATTACTTTTAATATAATCAAATATTCTCATAATTGATTATGAAAAATTATTTATTCTTATAATCAATTATGGAAAAACCAATCAAAATATGCACTGATACTACATGCAAGCAAATTTAGTTTGATATATTTAGTATTTTAAACATAAAAATGTATATTGTTCCTGTGAAAATTTTGTTACGAGGGATAAAAAAAACTTTAGAGACAAAACACTTTTATTTCTTGGAATAGGAGTTGGATTGATGACATACACGCACTACATATTAAATTTGATATGAGTTGTATTATTAATAATTCATTAATATTATCGGTTTTTTAATAAATTTTATGTTTGGTAGACACATTTTTTTGTGTCCTGTATGAAATCTAAAAAATTTACTATTAATAACTTGTAAATAATACAATTAACTATAAATTTCTTCTTATGTCAATGGTGTTAAAATTGATGGTATATTATTTTGTGAAATGGGAGTTCGGAGTTGTAATATTAAATGTAAAATAATGCATATTTATAATCAATTATTTCAATAAAAGTAAAAATTAAAAATTGTGGTACAAAAATTTAAAAGCAATCATAATTAAAATTCCGATGAAGTGTTTTATTAGCATTATTTCGTGTGAATATTTCATTTTTTTAAACATCATTTGACTCCACATTGATAAATTAATAAATAGTAATGAACTATTTTAATTTTATATAATAATGGCCAACAAAATTTATATGATATAACGATTGATTGCAACATCCGCAAAAATATTTAATTAATATATATTTTGAAATTCATTTGCATTTTTTCCTAAAATTTAGTTTCTACATAATTAAATTATCAAATTGATGAAGCATTTTTCCAAGGAAATAAATTAGTAATTGACATTTTGAATGTACTAATTATTGGCAAAAAAAAATCAGTAACCAAATTTTAGGCAGCTGCACTATTTAATAATCATGAAAACTACGGTTTAGCTTAAAATTGCGTAATGCATGGAGTTTCAATATGTTAAATTTGTCTAAAAACAAAAATAAACTCAAATAAAAACAGACTATACCTCTAAACCATAATAATGAAAATAAAACTTAGTGATAATAATTTGGCTTGAAAAGAAACTTAAAATTTGGATAAGAAGTGTTTCATTACTTTTATACAATATCAGGGAAAAGTTTTTTTTTTCTTGAGAAAACATTTTGGTTCTATTGCTTTATGAGACTTCTTGTTAATAAAAAGATATACATTTTCTTTTCTTTTGATAAACAAAGGAGGTCTGACTTGATCCTAACAGAATCAAGATGATTGTTGATTCCTTCAAGTATCTTCTCTTTGCAATGCTATTAGCTTTGGAATATCTAAAAAGTTTGAGTGTTTTGGCCCTTTGGGGCTGCAAATATTCTACCACTTTCATTATTTTTCCGGCCAAACAAACCCAACAAATCAACAAATTCTTATTCCTCCAATGACTGTGGTGTAATATTCTCCACCAATAATTATTTGTCTTTTTCATTCATTTTTTAATAATCATGTGATTGTCAATATTACAACAAATTTAAATATTATTGGGTCTAAAAATGAAGTAACTCTCCTCATAATATTTTTTCATCCACATAATTTGAATATGAAATCCTATTTAAAGAGTATCGATTTTATTCCATTTGATCCCAACTATAAATAGTTTATTTTTAATTGTGATTATGCATGATATGAATCTATATTAATTTTTAAAGAATTTTAAAGAATATACTTTTTTTTTCGCGAACTATAATAAATTATAATGACATTTCTTTGTCAATCTGTGTGATCATATTGGAGAAGACCTGGAGACAAGTCCTTGCTGTTTTTTACCATTTTTCTTTTTTGGGCAAAGGACTAATCTTTGCTTACCCCAAGAAATGGCTGGGTGTTTGTCTTTAAAAAACAATATTTATATGCTCGATTTCAAAGTATTATGCAAACATCTTGAGATTATTTTTAAGGAATCCCTTTGTTTTTTTGACCAGATTAAGGAATCCTTTTTTATTATAGGCTTTATATCAAAATGTTTGACATTTTCATGGATTTAAATTTTTATAACACGTTTTGTGAATTTGTGGGTTTACTTTCCAATAATTCACCTTAGAATTTTGATGGAGAATAAATTATTTCCTTCATTAATTTCTAAATAAATTATATATAGTGATTTTGAATTTGAACGGTCTATTACGTGTACTCTTGTCCTGGTAAAAAAAAAAAGTGCTCTTGTCTGCCCATGAGACAATTGAATTGAATTAGTAATATTACATTTGCATTGGATGATTTATATTTTTTATTTCATTTAAAATTTATAAATGAATTATAAAATAAAAAATGTAAATGTAGTTATAATTATAAATTTTTTAACATGGAAAAGTTAAAACAAGATATATTCTAAACAATTGAAATTATCTCCTGTATTCAATAAAAATAATGTAAACTTTTGTTATAAATTTTATAAATATATATTCATGACTAGTTATAAGTTAATGAAGACTTTATCATTAATTAATTTCTTGTACAATCAATTTAAGATTGACAACACAAAATTTGATCATTATTAAATTATTAAAATTGGATGGTGGCTATAAAGTTTTAGAAATACATATAGCTGTTAGAACGTATGAATAATGTTATTCATTATATATTTTATATTATTATTTTAATATAAAAATAAAAAGTGTAGAAACAAACTTTAGATTGCTTAACTGTAATATATTGGGTTTGAGACATAAAAAATACTTTTAGGAGGTCCCCTCAAATGAGACTAATTATAATTCAATCTGAATTAGTCACTGTTCAACGTGAAAGAATAGATAATTATTAAAAAAAATAGAGAGAATCACACGATTAATGGTTACATTTAAAACTCATTTACTTTTAGAATATATAAACCCATGAGGCCAATCTTGTTCTCACAAAAAAAAATTCCATTTATTGTATTCCAATTAATTAAAATTAAAATTGACTTTACTTTACTATCTTTTATGAATCAATCAATTAGTATCAATATCACCATAAATATAATTATAAAATATAAAAATTATTATTCATAATTCATGAGTTAAATAATTTATCCCCGGCACGACACAAGCCCACAATAGTTTTTTTGTCTTAAAAAAAGAGAGATCGGTCTTATCATATTCCCATTAATTAAAATTGACTTCATTATCTTTCTTTCCAAAATTTTAAAATCAAAATCGATTTTGAAATTTTTTTCCCTAATGTATCCCATCATCATTATCATTACTAAACCTTTCTTCTCTACTGTTACTGTCTCTCCTCTTTTTATGTCACGCTCTCCTTCCCTCCCATAGCCAGCAACATCAAAACTATGAGCGGCGGCGGCGGGTCTGTTAGGGTTCCGATCCCCAACAATGTACGGAGAATCATTCAGGACATTAGGGAGATCACCGGCAAGCAGCACAGTGACGATGACATATACGCTGTCCTTAAGGAATGCTCCATGGATCCCAATGAGACAGCCCAGAAGCTTTTGTATTTAGGTTTAAGCCTCTCTTCGTATGCATATGAATCATTCACTTATCACATGAACATCATCTGGGTTTTTTTTTTTTTTTTTGTGCTTGCGATCAATGGGGTTTTTAATCTAAAGTTTAGTCGTTTTTATTTTATTATGAAATAAGAAATTGAAGAAATGACTGCAAGTCACAAGCATGACTAGAGTTAGCATAGCAGGTGATTGTGGCGGCTGAGTTTATGTTATCATTTATTAATTTTTGCTCAAGATCATTGTGTTATATGCTTACTGCTGTTTGTTTATCAAACTTGGGGGAGCTGTCTGGCTTGCCAGAGTTTTGAATTTTTATGTAGTCTGAGTAATGCTTGAAAAAATTGAAATTGTGGAAAATGTATATCAGTGCTTCGGTGCTCTACTTCTCTATATTTGTCACTGTGATGTCTGAACAGGGAAAGTTTATGTTTTAGTGTTGCGGTGAGTGATTGATACATTTGCTTTAAATGGTCTTGAAGTTGGTAGATGTGCCTAATCTAGTATAAATTCTCTTTCTGCTATGTTCATCCGATCTCATTCAGTCTGCGTAATGTGCTGGATTTAATGGCTCAAGCGTAATCTTTGCTTCATACTCATTTATTGTGTTTGTAGGAGTCAATGTAAATTTCTCCTGCTGCATGTATCACTAATTGCGACAACTATTTTGTCCTAGTTTGTATCTGTTAAAAAACGTTTTTATGGCTCTTCTAGAAGTCCATTATTTTTTACTGTTCTTAGGAACAATGGATTCTTTCATTAATTTATTATTTTTGTTTACAGATACTTTTCATGAGGTTAGAAGGAGACGAGACCGGAAGAAGGAGGTATGGTTTTTTCCCTTACTAGTAGGGTCTTTAACTTTTTTATAATTTTCTCTTTATTCTTGCTATCATTTATATTTATTTGGTGTGCAACTATTGCTAACATAAGTTGAATTAAGGCTTGTGGGAGCAGATTTATTTCTTACGCGAAAAGTTATAGCACGGATTATTTATTCCACTTCTGGAAGAGAAGTGGATGAATCTTTTGTTTGTTGTCTGATAAAGAAAATTCAAATGTTCCGACAACCTTTTAATTTTATGAGCATGCTACGTGACTGAGCAGTTGGTCTTTTATGAGTTGATGTTGAGGGGCTTTATGAACAGAATAACTGCTAGACTCCATGTTTGAACTATATAGAAATTCTCATTTGCTTGGAATGTTATTATAATCTAATATATCTGGTTGCAGCATGTAGTCAATTGCTGTTCATTTGTAACTTTGACTGTGTAATCTTGCAGTATTGCTTTCTGAGAGTGAAACTTCTAGGTTCATATTTTTGTAATGACTGGGTGTAGGTTTACTAATTTGTGTGTGCCTTTATTTTATTTTATATTTTGGATAGTTTTCTATGTGTAGCTGAATGTGATTGTATCTTCCAGTTGTCTTTCATGGAGCCTTTATTTACACTAATTGGTCAATCTGTGTTTCTATTGACCGTTGCAGGGCTCTAGCAGTCAGGCTTCTGTGGATTCTAGGCCAAAGCAAGTGGGCCATGGGAGAGGAGGGAGGGGTGCTTCTGGGGGTTATTCCCCTAATTTTACTGGTATGATTTCCTTCCTTTTTGCAAAGGCTTAATTTTTGAGTTCTGTTTTCTTCTTTTACCTTGATTTGTTTACATAAAGCATTGGAGTCATTTCCATGCAAGTGCAATAGGAAATCATATATGTTGATGATGCCATTCAATTTAGCATTTACACTTTGCGCTTAGGTAATTATTTCTCTTTCCCCCAAGATAGTTACTTACTCAGATAAAATGTTTTATTTTGAAGTAGCTTTATGGGTTGCACAATCTTGAAAATCATGCATTTCCTCAAGTCCATTTTTGAGCCCAGCTAGATGAGATTTTGGAGTAGCTCCTCCTTACCATGTTTTTTCCTCAGTTTCAAGTGATGCTACAGTTTTAAGACTATAAAATGCTTCTGATTGCAGACAACTTCATTACACATCAGCAAGTTTTCTGTTATCTTTATTGACTTGTTGCCTCTCTAATATCTTGTTAGATGGTAGTGGTGGGAGAAGTGCTGCTAACCGCAAGGAAATTGGAGTCAATCATATTGCAGAGAGAAGTCATGCACCCTCTACTCAGCTTGCTTCACAAAAATCGAAAAGTAATGGAGCATCACACAGCACAAGGTAACTAATTTTTAATTGAGTAGGAGAAGGAAAAATAATTAAATTAGTTTGTGATGTTTTCTCTATTTCAAATTGGACCAGGCATAGGTAAAGTTCTGTAATTGTTCATTATCTATCAGGTCCCCAATAAAAACATAATATGTGGAGAATGTTTTGAAAGTCCTAATGTGGTGCTGACCTGTAAAAATTTTTTACTTTACATGTTTTTGTTGGTGAAATGATAAAAAACACCAAATAAGTACGCATAAGTTTTTCCTTTCAGATTTAGGATTTATCAGTAATTAACTTGTGTTTTTTAAATTTCTCAACTAGGCATGTGAGACGTCATCCTTTCTTGGATAGTAATCCTATTTCTTATTGGGCTAAGGACAAATCTATTCCCATTTTGTTTACTATTTTCTGTTTATTTCCTGTCTGGGTATTTCTTGGGGATCACTTGAAGTTTCTTGCCTGGAATAGGTAAGTGCGCATTCTTGTCACAGATCTCAGCATCTTTTTCTGAATTGAATAATTTGAGAGTTGTTATTTTCAGTTTCTGTTTTGGTTTTCTGGTTCTACTTCATTTTCCTTCGAGTGTTTTTTCCTCCCAAGATATAAAATGTATCATTGATGAAGCCTTATTTGTTTTCCCATTTATTGATAACAAAGAGTAACATAAAAGAAAAGTGAGAAAGAATGGTAAAACAGTGATATCAATATATTTTTTCTGCACCTTACATTGTGAGCTAACCTCGTATGTAGGGTGGAAAATGTTAATAGTGGACCAGACCAGCTAGTTCTAAGGTCTTCCTACACTCGAAACTGGTGTGTAACTGTACTTGCTGGGTAACCAGAAAACCAGCTGGAAACGGGCTGCTCTAGTATTAGTGCTATCTTTAACCTGTTCAGTTTCCTGAACCTTCAGTGCTTAGGAAAACAAGACACCTTTCTTACTTGTAGATATCATATAATCATGTTATTTAATATATTATCAAAGTATATCCAAAACTTATAACCAGCCTAATAAAATTATTTAACTATTTTATTTTTTAGTAAAATGGATTCTCTCTATGTAAGTTTGTTTGATAATTCTATATCATTCAAATAACAAGTATAGTTACTTTAATTTTTAATAGTTTATTACTTTATTTAATTGGTAAGTGTTGGAGACTACTGTGTTATTGTTAGTCTATTTGAATTAAGTTGTTTTTATTCTTATTAAGGCTTTTTTTTTAGTTATTGTTCGAATGACATTTTATGCATTTAGGATTAGCTTAGGTGTTATGTTTTAATTAGAATAGGATTAAGTTAAGTATGTTGTTTAATTAGGATAATGTTATCCTGTTTTGATTTTAGGATGAAGTTATGTAACGTTGCTTCAATCTAATGGAATGAGTTTAGAGGAAAATTAAACCCTAAATTTCTGCATGGTATCAGAGCCTGTAAAGTAGCCCAACCAACTGTCTTGAGTAATGGCACTCAATGCCAAAGAAAGGTAGCCTGCCAACAAAGTAGCCCAACCAACCAGCCATGAATAGGCTGAAAACACTTTATGCTTATCAGAGTGAGGAGGATTACATCATTGATGATGCTGCCTCATGGCCCCACGTACAAATTCTAGGTGTTCATGAAACAACCAAATCATGTCTTGACTAAGTTTGTTTGATTAAATTTAAATTTGAAGAACTCAACTCCAAGCTGCGAATACCCAGCTTGAGGGCAGTGTCGGTGATTACATCATTACATGTTATTATTTGTCTATTTCAATTAAATATTTTTCTCTCTTACAGTCAGTCTTATAAGTGATTAGTGTTTTATATGTATATGCCCTCTAATATTTATTATCTTCAACTCTAGAGTTTCAGCTGTTGCACCTACTCCTGCAAATCAATCCAATGGGAATGCTAGTCATGGTTTCACAGGGCAATTGCTCATGGGGAGTGTGAATGGAAGTCCAGCTCTTGATGACACTAGCAAACATGAAAATCCCCAACCTCATGCTGTGGTCACTGCAGTATCCTCCCATAGTCAGACTTCTAAGTCAGTTACCAGAATCAACCAAGGAAAGTCCATCTCAAGTTCTGACCAACCTCCAATTTCTGCTTCTTCTGTGCCCAGTGTTCATACTTCTTCGGATTCTGTACTGGCACCTTCAATCTCACAGAACCCTGCCGTTGATGGTGCTAATGATGGGGAAGTTGGGATCCAGCAGTTAGCTGATGGATTGAATCATGTTAGTGGAAACAAAGTTCTTCACGAAATTGGTGAATTACCAGCATCTGAGAGTGAAAGATCTGGATCTTTGAATTCAACAAACAATAAGAAAACCCCAAACAAGTCAAATGAAGCTGAGGACATCCAGTTACCTGAGGTGGCACAGTCCTCCTCCCCCTCCTCTAATGATTCTATTAGATCTTCCAGTTGTGGTAGCCAGGCACCTCCAGGTAAGGCTATCATTCTGTTAGTTAAATCTGATGAGCAACAGGATTGCTCCATGCATCATGTTTCCCATTTTGCACTTTCTAATATTGCTAGTAATCTTTGTAGAATTTTCTGGTGCATTACGTTTTTCAGAGCAGGTATTTTTTTAGGTCAACCTAGTGCAGAAAGGAGGACAATATATTTAGAGTGAAAAAGAAGCCTACACAATTTAAAGGGGATAAGTCAATGAGAAGAATCTTTGAAAGTACATGGGAAATTAAGCTATAAAAATTTATCCAGGAAAAACCACCAGGACTAAGCCTGTAATTTGAATAAAGCCCAGTCCGTTGTGTCTAGATTCTTCTCCTCTAACCAATGCCCCAAAATTTTATTAGTAGAAGTTTTATTTCCTTCATTGCACGAATCCATGCTAAGAAAAGTATAATCATCTAAATATTTCTGTTTTTATCAACCATTATCAATATTTCCTTGATTTAATCTCTCCATAATTCTTTTTGTTGTGTATCTGAAACATTCAATGTCTCAGAGGTTTCAACTTCTGAAGTTTGTATGCAATCATCAGATGAGCTGAGGCAACATGTTATTGTTACTTTTCCAAATCATTTCCAAGTACCTGATGCTCTAAAAAGTGGTCTGATATTTGGAAGCTTTGATTCTGATTTCGGTAAGGGGGACATGTTTAGCAGTACTGGTGGTGACAATAGTACTTCATCTGCTCTTCATTCCTCCCAAGGAAGTGACAAAACTGCTACTTCTAGGTTTGTGGTTAATGTATGCTGTTTGGTGTGCTTGTCAATTTACAAATCTTTTTCTCTCTCTGCTTGTCTCTGCCCCTCTCCCCCTCTCCCTCTTGTGGACTGTGCCTCTGAATCTGATGGGGACTGCATGTGGTTTAGGGTTGAGATTTGTCATATCTTTCCCATTACTGGTGCTGGAAAGTGGAACGATTTCTTTTTCATGAATGTATTAGACCTCTTTCAAGATATTTGGTAGTCGTAAGTCTGCATTATTTTTTCCCCCAAATCAAGGTGTCATTGTGCCATGGTGTGCTTCCATTATCTCTATCGTGATGGTACTTCATGTTTGGGTGCAGTAGTCAAAATGCGTCATCAATTGCACCCGGAGATCATCCTGATTATGCACATTCTCCATCTTATCTAATTGAAAGGCCATCAATTTCAGAAGTTAATACTATCTCTGTTACTGAACCAAAGGCTGATCAGCCAAAGCAGGAGGTATTGTTGGCTCCAATGGGCACACCAATCCCAACTATTATGAATGGTCAGAGCTATGGTTTGAGTTTCATGTCCACCATGATAGGGACACAGCAAGTTCAATTCAAGGGAGCTGAGCCTCAGGCACAAGAAACAACTCGCATTCCAAACTATGTTGTTAGTCTCTTCATCTTTTGTTTATTACAATTGGGTTTCTTTCCAACTAATTCTTTTTCTGTTTTGAAGGTGTCCACTGTTTACTCATTTTTTATTTACTTCCACATATTTATTGCTTATGTTTCTTTATTTCTCTTTAAAATGTAGAGTGAGAATTCTCATTCTGTGTCCAGCCCTAGCCCTAGCCCAAGCCCTAGCCAGACACCACCTCTGCAGAGCTCCTTACCTACAGCTCCCCAATCAATTTCTTTCTTCAGGCCACCGTACCCTACTAACTTTTTCCCATATGGCCCTTATTACCCCCCAATTTATGTGTCACCAATCCATCAATATTTAAACCAAAATGGCTTCCCTCAACAGCCATCAACTGGCAACGTTTATTTACCTGCAGCAGCTGCTGGTATCAAATTCCCTCTCCAACAATTAAAGGCTGGAGCAAATACAGGAAATACAGCCCATATTGGAATTACTCCTGGATCATTTATCTCTCCGCCTGTTGGATATGCACCTAATCAGACAGTGAATGCGGGCAACTTGACTGGAAATGAAGATCTTGCATTGTCTCAGTTAAAGGAAAATCATAACTTTACAACTGGACAGCTGGTTGGTCCACTTTTTTCTTTCCCCCAATTCTGTTTCACACTTGCCAGTCTCTTGATACAAAAGGAGACCGTACTTTTGCTATTGCGTCCGTCTCATCTTATTATCAAATTTATGTTTGCTTCCTTAACTTTGAAAGTCTTGTATTTTCTAGATATACCTTTTTCTTTGTTTTGCAGAGTGAAGGTTCAGCTGTGTGGGTACCTGCTCCAGGCCAAGAAATATCCAGCTTGCAACTCAATTCTCTGTATAATTTTAACCACCAGGGACATCTTATGTTTCCCCCAACTCAGGCTGGTCATGCATTTGCCAGCATCTATCAAACAGGGCAGACTGTACCTTCCCCTTCAACCCTTTTGCAACAGTCTCAGTCCGTAACTGGAACAGTTGAAACCGTAGGAACCCCATCTGTTGCTTATCAGCAGCCTCAACATGCGCAGATGAATTGGAATTCTAATTTTTAGCTGGAAACTTTTCTGAGTACCACTTGTTCAGGGGCACGTTCACTGTGATCATCTCCAGGTAGTATGAAACACTGGCCTGATCTGAGTGTAAATAAGAAATGCGGCCAAAAGAGGGACAATATTCAGTAATATCTTCAGTTGGAATAAACAACGCTAACGATTTTGTTTTGAAAAAAGTTGATTGGGTTGAGTTATTCCTTACCTATTCTTTTGGCCCTTAGAGAATATTTAACTGTTGCTATATGAAACCTTGCACTTCCTTCCAAGTGATATTATAGTAGGAAGCCAAGAGTTGAATAGAGTAGGTGAGATTTACCAAATTTTCCTTTCTAATATCTCACCTGTATATTACATTTTGACAGAAAGACATTGGATTATACAGTTCAGTTCAGTACGTGAGAATTGTTATATGTATTTTGCTCCAGCAGCACAATGTTAGTCTCCCCGTTGGTCATGGATCGAACCGGTGATTATGTATTTAATGTGATTTCTTTTGGTCTGGTGTGCGTTCTGACCTTCATCAGCAGCCTTCCTTTATCGTTCATGGGAGACAATTATCAAGGAAGGCTTAACATTTGTTTAAAAGAAAAATATATAATCATGGGAAAAAGCACATGCAAGTGTCTTTATTCAACAGACCAGCCCATTCTCGTTTTGATCTTAAATTACATCATCGTCATTTTTAACCTCGTTAACAGTATGTTGATTGATGCGCTATTCTGTATTTATTTTCTTGCTTGATAGAAGGAATATTTGAATGGTATGCTTACATCTGCATCAATGTTCTTGAACCTTGTGTTTATCCTTGCTGGCCACACTGGCACAAAGCATCCTGTTAGTTTTTATTTCCCATGAGTTTATTTAATTATTGTAATTGATGCAATCGAAACCTAAGTCCGAACCATTGTAGGTAGAGGCTCCAAGGATGTTTGGCAGTTGAGTCCCAAGAATTGTGTTGCCCACGACCATTTCATTGAGTGTGCCCATTTCTTTGAAAAAAGACTATGAAGAAAATGCATGGAATGAAGGATGTGAGAAATCCTTTTCTTGTAGGGTTTATATCCAGCACGCAAACACGCACGCTAAAATTTAGTTTGGTTAAACCTATAGAGAAAATCCATTTAAAATCATAATATGTGTTTTAGTGTGATTGGATTACTTTGACTAGTCTGTCCATACAAAAATGCTTGACGCCGACTGGAATTGGATCTGAACTTGCTAATGAATAGGTTATGTAAGAAAAGTGTATAAAAAGTGGCGATTTAACTCAGACGACAAGGGGGGTGACATTTACATCCAATTCGGTGCTATTATCAGTGTTTTCTTTCGATTTTAAGGCATGCGAGTTAGTCCTCGAAAGCTGCTTTTCCGGAGATTTTTGCGTCTTTGGAAGCTGCTTTTCCTGGGGCTTTTGTTTCAAGTTCAATGATGTGTATACTGACATTCCCGTTAGAGCAATGAGAGAACCACCTATACTCACAATCCCAGGATCTGAATCGAATATCAGATAGCCTCCCAGCAGAATAACAGACGTCTTAAACTGTCCTAAAACAACATGAGAAGTAGCAGAAGTGGCCCTGCATAGGTTCAATACCATGATGTCAGCCAACCAAAATTCTTCTTTGAGCTAAAAGTAAAGAAAACCAGAAATATTTCCCGTGTTTAGGAGTGTTGTGTCAGTGCGTTTCTTAGGTGGAAGAGAAAGGAAGACTCACCCCAGAGCCAAGGCCCCTGACCATTGTAGGAGAAAGCCAAGCAGTGCAGATATCATAATGGCCGTGCAATTGTTAACATCCCACTCGAAGGATAGCACTCCTGGTGGATCTAACCATGGCATCAAAGGCACAAGAAAGAAAATTGTGACAGGGGTTGTCCTCCACATCAACCTACAATGACAAAGTTTTCGTTAGCCCAGGTTTTGATACCTTCAGAGATTCTTAAGTAATGAGTGTGCGGGCGTGCATATGTGTATGTGTATTTATATCAATTGATTGACTGGTAGTACTTACGCAAGAGCTGTCCAGTTGGCTTGCTGCTGTAAAGTAGACCAAAGAATCTTATTGATGGCACTTGGAATGATCCATGCAATTGCAATTAAAGCACCAAATAAATTGAACTATAAATCTGACACAGTTGCAATTGCTACACCTACTGATACGACAGCCAGAGCAAGAACCTGCGTCATTGCATTGCATCTTATATATTATATATGCTTTAAAAGAAAGGGGGAAAATATTATATGCAAGTAATACACGATTGTTTCAAGTTATTTTTTCAATAAGCAAAGAGGAAAGGAAGTTGAATTCTTGACCTTCTGCAAAGAAATGGTTTTTCTGAAAAGCATGAACTCTGCAAGAACAATTGTGGGGGTGACAGCAATCTTAGCCATTTGGTAGAAGCCAACACTGCACGATCAGCGTGGTTACGGAACAGGAAAGTTCACACACACACACACACACACACACACACACACACACATAGTGAATGGAAAGATGATAGGGAGAGATGAGGAGGAGGAACCTGTTATACTTGAGGCTGGTGTTGGCGAGGCCAGAGGCAAAAGCCATGATAGCACCCAGAGAGAATATAGAAGAGTAAGGAGTGGTTTTGGAAGGAGGGGAGACAGGAAGCACTGAGATCGCCTTGAAGAAAGCAAGGAGAAGCCATGCAGTGACGTAATGAACAAGCGTCAGAAAAATTGGGAAGTCGAATCCTACTTTCCCCATCACCTGTCAACATATTCATTATATAAGTAAATATAGTTAGTTATACACGTAAGAGTGTTTTAACCAATACGCTCAACTTTCATGGCGTTAAATGTTACTGACTTGTTAGGGTACTTCTTCAATCAGAGATAAGTTTCAATGATTGCCCTTGTTAAAAAGATTCAAGTACTTTCGAGTCAATTCAAGCTCAACTTGGTGTTAACCTGGTAAAAAAAATCAATGGAAGAAAAGGTGGTGAAGAATACGAACCAATTTATTAGCCATGATGATGCCAACAGAAATCGTGAAGTTGAAGGACAATGCGACTACCGGTCCACAATATCGTTGCTGCTGGCGCTTGGCTCCTTCTGATGTTCGAAGCTCATTGTAAAGAGATGATCTCAGCTCTTCCAACGCCCTACCTATTCATTCATTCATTTCAATTCTAAATGTATGACATCGTGTCTGTTATCCAAGGCCGAGCGATTCAATTATGATTTTAGAACAGATAGATCATCTTTCTAAGGTTGTGATTCTTCCAGAAGAATCAATTACTAAAAACAGAGCACTTATCTTTTCTTTCAAACAGAGCAGTGTGCGCTTAATTATTTATTCAAGCATCCAAATCCCGGAAAAATAAAGAACGCGTGAATCAAAATGAAACACAGATAGAATCATGTAGCTATGGAACACAAATCAGGGACGAAGAAATAAACCAGAAGATTCAGAAAAAAGAACCTGCGTCGCCGGCATCGCTATCCTTCCTTTTGATGGCTTTTCGTGTTTCAGCTCCGAACAACGAATCGAACCACCCCATACCAACCAGCCAACCTGCGCTATGAATCTACCTGGAGATCACATATTTAATTGAAATGCAAGTGGACGCTTTTTGTGGAAACGAAGAAAATGATCCCTCAACGATTGCATTCACCGACTTAAGAAAAGAAAGTGATGTTTGTGACAAAATGAAGTTAACCATTGATGATGAAGTAGCTTATAATACAAGGAGGGACATTCTTCAGGGAGGGATTTTACAAGCACATGATGACCAAAAATAAATATAGAGACAAAAAGGAAAAGGAACCCAGGAGATTTGCTTTTGTGTCTTGTCATAGAATTGCATTCAGAAAAAAAAAAATATATATATATATATATATATAGGGTGTCTTACCATCCATTTAATTTACCACACCCCATCCTTTCCGTATGAAAAATTTATAATTTAAAACATAGTGTGTTGAATTTTTTTTTATTTTATCTTTACATTTAATTTTTTTATTTTTTATTTATAATTTTATAATAATAATAGAATAAAATATTTTAAAAAATAAAAAAAAATATTAATATTTTTATATTACTTTTAAATAAAAAATAATTAATTATTTATTTACCGATCGATTGTATTTGAAGAAAGTGCGCGCTCGTGATAGAGTTTGAAACCAATAACCGGGTGACACGTGTCACCAACTGGAAAGTGCAAAAAAACATGAGTTGGCGGAGGGAACATGATGTTGTGTGACTTGGAAGCAGTCAGGACACCTGTGGTAAATGTGACAAATTCTACAGTACTATGAATTGGGTCCGAGCTAGACTCCAATAGGGAGGAATATCTCCAACGTAATTTTTTTTTTCATTCATTAAATCTATTATTATAATATAAATCTTATAGAAAATCATTTTAAAATAAATGACTTATAAATAATATTGTAATGTTATTTGTACGATTTATATTGGTCTCCATATTTTGTCTGCTTTTGCTTTCCTACATGTCGGCATGGGTCAAAAATCTAGTTTGAACTAAAAACTTTAGTTAAGAGTGGTTGATTTGTCTTCTTTTGTTATTAGTAAGATCTCATTCAACAATTTTACACCCAAAAGGTTTGAGAGACTTAGTTATAAGAAGTAACAACTTCTTTAATGGGAAACTTTGTCAATTTACAGAATTTGATTTTATTTTTTATTATTTTTATTTTCAAAAAAGGTTTGATCTTACTGGTTGGTAGAATTGAAAGTTAGGTAGCAGGTTTGATGTAGAAAAGTTCCATTCTTGTTTAGTTTCACTGTGGTAGCATTTTTATATTTTAAGTAAGGCCTGTATAGTTGTATGGTATTAAAAAAATAGCCATATTATTCATGTATATAAAGTCTTCTCTTATAGATCAATAAAGTAACAACTAAATTAATTTCAAAAAGAATAATGATACCTTATTTATAGCACAATAGATTTTTTTTTTTTGGTCATTCATGTGCTTCCTTAAATTTTGGTCAGAATATAGTAAATAGTTATAATGGAATGCGTGATACTAGTCTATAATATGAAATTTAAAAAATAATCGTACTGTTTACAATTTTGAATAATAAAATTTATAATATTTGTATATCTATATTAAGGCAGGATTAACCTCTTCCTTTTCAAAAATAAAACTAAAAAAGTTAAATAATTAATTTTTAGATCAGTACTCGATATTCAATTTTTCATAGACTTTCCTATGCTGAGTTTTTTTTTTCTATCTTTTATTTTTCGGGCCTGAAATTGTTTCCAATAATTTTGTTTTGTACGTTTTGGTTTTGGAATCTTAGCAAGCCCTTAATGAAAGAGTGAAACTACAGATAATATGGACTTTGAATGAAAACCAATTGTTAATATGGGCTCAAGTGTTTCTTCCAGTCATTTTCTTGTATGGTTTTTAGTTTTCGGGGATAATTGAATTTTGGTATAAAAAAAAATAAAATATTTTGTTTTTGGTTCACAATTCATTTTTTTGGAAAAAAAAAATCAAATCTCAGTTGTTAAAAAATTCAAGTCTCTATTGAAAATTTTCTATTCTCAATTGAAAAAATTTAAGTCTAACAAAAAAAAAACTGTTGTACCAAAAACCAAATATTTTATTTTATTGGTATTTATTTTCAATTTTCTATTTTTTTATTGTATCCTAGGGACTTTTTTTGGAGTTAGAAAATAAAAATCAGGTTGTTCTATTTAAAGAAAAAAAGATCTTGTCCTTTTATGGTCAGTATTGTTACTATTGTATGGACAGCAAATTAACGTGTCCCATGCGTTTATTTACTAGTAACCTAATTCCTTTTATTTTTCAGAATCATTGCATCAATATCATAATCACTATATTCGTATGACTTATTCTTAAAACTTTTGTTATGAATTATCAATTCTTTCAAATATTACTTTTAACACGTTCTCTCAGGGGAAACTTTTCAAAGTATGGTACAAAAATTTACTTAACCTAGTGCATACAGCTTAGGGCCCATTTGGTTTTCAATTGGTTAAGAATGAGTTTTGGTAGAATTGATTTTGTAACGTAGTTATGATAAAAATTGATTTTGGACTAACGTGTTTATATTTGGATGATTTATTTGAAAATTGGTTTTGACAAAACTCATAATTTTTTTTTAAAATAAGTTTAAACTCTATTTCATAATTAATTTAATTTACTTGGATTAAAATTTAATCTACATTTATTTAATTGAGAACATAATATATATGATATAATAAGTTTTTATAGGTTATGATTTATAAAGATTAAAATTTTGAAGGGACATTTTGATCAATAAATAGGAAAAATTTTATGGAAATTTTATTTTCCTATTTTTTCTCATTTTTATTGGTCTATTTTTATCTGATTTTAAAATAAATACAAATAGAAATGAAGAAGTAGAACACAGAAGTATGGAGCAGATCACTTCTTCTAAAACTTAGTTTGGGAAGAAAAATGATTATGAAACGGAGAAGTAAAATTTGTCAAACATACAAACAAATATATTAAACTTGGTTTTTGCTCAAAATGTGATTTCATAAGCGTTTCCAAACAGGCCCTTAATGATAGGAAGAATCAAATTTTAAACCATTCATAAGTAACTTAGTCCATATTGTTTACATCAAAGTAACGATATCCTTTTATCTTTTTATTTAAATAAATTTTTTGGTTAAAAGTAGAGGTCAAAAACAACAAAGATACCAAGAAGAATGGGCAAGATAAAATACAAAGCTTAAAATCAACACTAATATTACAAAAGGCATCAAATTTTCACACAATATTTATTAATAAACAAATTAATGGAGACGACAGTTAAAAAAAAAACTGTATTAATCATAACTAGAAATGCAAAAATTGAGGGGGTTAAAAGGGCGTGTGAGAGACCAAGAAGATGCATGAAAAGTATGTTGCACACCAAACAGAACTCTGCCACCCCTATATACACAAACTTCTTCTGGTCCAATGTAGTTGACTCACAACATCTCAATCTCGTACAAAACCCATCACACATTCAATTAAGCTTCAACCCCATTCCTCTGTTTCACTGAGATTTCTGGTTATGGAAATCAGGAGGGAGGATGATGAGGGTGCTGGCCAGGACGTGTCATCGGTGGGGTCCATGCGGATTGCAGCAGGAAGCAATAGGTTTGGTCACAGCATAGAGTTCATGCCTCAAGCTTATCTCAGCAACAATAATAGGTTCTCTGAGATTGACATTGTGATTGATGATTCCACTCCAAACCAGGACCACCCTCTCCCCATTTTTCTCAAGGTAGCTATGAAGAAAGCTTTGATTCATATTAATGGCTTCTTTCTGTTCGATTCTAACCTTCTTTTTCTGCACTAATTACGTTTACTTTACAATGCACCTACGGCCTCACTGTTGGTATCTATCTATGTATCTATATATCTTCTAAATCTATAAAGCTGTATTGTTCACAAGCCATGAAACAATACAACTTGCTATGTAGTGTTCTGTTCAGTGCACGAACCCCTCCATCTAGTTTGGGATAAAAGATGAAATTCAGGCCTATGATAAATTACGCCTCATCACATAATTTAGTACTATGCTGACAAAACCGGTAAGGTTTCAAAAATTCGTCGAAACAATGGGAAAATATTAAATGAATAAAAGTTGGTCCAAATTTGTGTGCTTATGATTATTGTGAGTTGATGTCAGTAACAGACAAATCCCTAGTTAATATGCAGTTTGAGGATGTAGAGTACAAGGTGAGGAACAGTCGTGCAGTGTCCAAGTTGAAGAAAACGGTGTCAAAGGTGGGCACACAAATGAGTGAAACCCAAGAGAGATACAAGAAAATATTAAAGGGTATCACAGGAAGCATAGGGCCTGGTGAGATCCTTGCTCTTATGGGTCCGTCTGGTAGTGGCAAGACAACCTTGTTGAAGGTCATAGGAGGAAGATTGACTGACAATGTCAAAGGAAAAGTTACTTACAATGATGTTGGATACAGTTCTGCTATCAAAAGAAGGTTAAGTCACTTCTATCATGCCGTGCCTTTTCTGACTTTCCAGATCATCAATAATGGCATATTCTTGAACTACTTTCTGTTAATTTTGGTTCTTGCAGAATTGGATTTGTGACACAAGACGATGTGCTGTTCCCACAACTAACAGTGGAAGAAACATTGGTCTTCTCTGCATTCTTAAGGTTGCCAGCTAACATGAGCCAACAACAAAAGTACGAGAAAGTGGAGGCTACTCTGAAGGATCTAGGCCTCGAAAGGTGTAAATTTTCAGTATCAGTTTCAGTTTTTAGTTCAAACTAGGTATTTCTTTAAAATTGAAATGGAGAACTCTGTGCATGAATCAGTTTGTTGTGTAATCATATGTAGATGTCGGCACACAAAAATAGGAGAAGGATTCAAGAAAGGCATATCAGGAGGGGAAAGGAAGAGAACCAGCATAGGGTATGAAATTCTTGTGGATCCTTCACTGCTTCTACTTGATGAGCCAACTTCAGGTCTTGATTCCTCTGCAGCAAACAGACTTCTTCTCACTCTTCATGGACTAGCCAAGGTACCTATATCCGACACAAAATAGATCTTATGAAGTAACTTCGGAGAAAGTTATGAGAGAGAGAGGGAGAGAGAGAGAAGAGGATCTCTTAAAGTACTTTAGGACGAAGTTAGAGAGAGATAAAAAGAGAGGAACGGGTATCACTTTCATAAAATCCATATGTACAAAATTGGAAACCACTTCTTTCTCTAACTATATACCTCTGAAGTAATTCAGAAGATTCTAGTATAAGAAAGAGAGGGAGAGGTGGACCCGTTACTCTTTCTCTTCCTAAATTTCTTATAAAGTTACGTCAAAGATTCTTGATACATATCCAATAGTTCCAAAAATAAGCATATTTGTTCTTCTTAGCATGCCACTATGATAACATGTTCTAGAAACAAACCTAAAAGATTTGAACTTATACTGAAATTAGATTTGGTTTTTTACCCATAGGCTGGAAGGACAATAATCACAACAATTCATCAGCCATCCAGCAGGATCTTTCACATGTTTGACAAACTTCTTCTGATATCAGAAGGCTATCCTATTTACTATGGGAAGGCTAGAGACTCAATGGACTACTTCTCATCCTTGAGGTTCATCCCAGACATACCCATGAATCCTGCAGAGTTCTTGCTTGACTTGGCCACCGGACAAGTCAATGGCATAAGCATTCCAGAAGATGTTTTGGAACATCAAGAATCCCCTGACCCTTCAAAAGCTATTATTAAAGTAAGAATCGCAGCACAACAATATATGTAGTGTTTCAATATGATTTCAAGTATCTGCTCGTACAAGCATTTGATACCTGTCAAATATGATGTCACCCTGTTTTTTTGTAAATATTAATGAAATCTTACTGAAATGATTTCTCTTATTCCCTCTAATTGTTAATTGTACCAGCATCTACAAATCAAGTACAAGAGTTTACTAGAGCCAAAGGAGAAACAACAGAACCATGGAGAAATAAAGGCACCAGAACATCTTCAAGTGGCTATTCAAGCCAAGAAGGAGTGGACATTGAGTTGGATAGACCAGTTCATGATTCTGTCAAAGAGAACATTCAGAGCAAGATACAAAGACTACTTTGATCAGGTCAGACTAATTCAAGCACTTGGAGTTGCAGTCTTGCTGGGGCTTCTTTGGTGGAAATCTTCAACCCATACAGAGGCTCAACTCAGAGATCAGGTGATTTCTCCACACTACTGTTTTTCACCTGTGAAAATTAGAAGCACTTTGCTTTACTATTATATCTTACTTGGTAATCACTGTCTTTCTTGCAGGTTGGGCTAATGTTCTATATCTGTATATTCTGGACATCTTCATGTATCTTCGCAGCAGTCTATGTGTTTCCATTTGAGAAGACATATTTGGTGAAAGAAAGGAAAGCAGACATGTACAGATTAAGCGCATATTACGCATGCAGCACACTGTGTGATATGATAGCACATGTGTTCTATCCTACTTTCTTCATGCTTACCTTGTACTTCATGGCTGGTTTCAAGAGGACTCTTGCTTGCTTCTTCCTCACACTACTTTCTGTGCTTCTGATAGCCGTTACCAGTCAAGTAAGTTATGTCAATTAATATTCAGAGCATATCCATTTGAAGGTTTAATCAATAGTGTGTATCTTTGTTTCCAGGGTGCAGGAGAACTCTTTGGAGCAGCGATTATGAGTATTCAAAAAGCTGGGATGGTTGCTTCTTTGATACTAATGCTTTTCCTTCTCACCGGTGGCTACTATGTCCAGGTACACACACGCACACACTAACACACACATACAAAAGAAAGAATTTTCCAAAGAGAAAGAGAAAGAATGGAGTTAATGGCTTGTGTTGATATTGCAGCACATACCAGTGTTCATGAGGTGGTTGAAGTATTTGTCGTTCATGTACTATGGGTTCAGGCTTCTGCTAAAAGTGCAATACTCAGGAGATGAATTGTATGAGTGTGAAAGCATAGGAGGGTGCAGGACACTGCAGAGCTCTCCTTCATTCGACACTGTGAACTTGAAAGGAGGATTGAAAGAAGTATGGGTTCTTATTTCAATGGCTCTCTGCTTTCGTTTCTTTGCTTACTTTTGTCTTCGCTACAGAGTTGATGCCTCCAACCTCTGAGATATATTATCGTTAATGGCATTTGAGCTGAGAGAGTTATGTATTTCTATGGTAAGAGGAAAGAAAATGAAGGTGGAAAAGTTTGAAGTTGCAAGATGTTCAGGTGGTTTAAGCGACAAGTTTTAACTCTGTTAATAGCTAAAATGGCTCCATACTTGATTAGAAGGGTTTTTTTTTTTTTTTTAACACCAAGATTAGAGGGTGTGTTTTTGCCACTGATTAGAAGGGTTTGATACTTCGTTAATTGATGGTTTTTAATATTTCCAATTTAAATGCTATGATATAAAATGTGAGGATAAAAGCAGTGATTTATTTTAAATTATATTGGATATGATAATTGAGAGGGTCAACACAAGGGACAAAATATTTCAACCAAGTTAACAAAGCATTTGATTTTGATGTGTCATTTTGACTTTATTCATGTATTTAATATAACTAAAATAATTTGTCGACATGAAGATATTTAATTTAAAAAAAATACAAAAATTGAAATATACAGTCAAGTAAAAAAATAATAACGTCATTTAAAACAACTGTTATCTGACATTGGAAAATTAGAAACAGTAATGTACAAGTAAGGCCAATTTTGAGTGAAGGAATATAATTTTTTTTCTCTATGGGAATACAGAACTACTTTGTTAGAAACTAAATATCTTTTTCTAAAACAATAGACGGAGTGAATAATAATTTGAAAGTTTTTGGAATATTTTTTTTTTTAATATTTAGAGAGAGTTAAAGAAATGAAAAATGTATGAAACTTAATAAAAATATATGCAAAAGACTATAAAATAAAAAATTATAAAAAATTTAATAAAATTTATATTATTCACAATTTTTAAATAGCATGATTTTTTTTATATTTTATGTTAATTTTTGTTGGTCAAGATATTTTGTATTGATTGATACGTTAATTTTTTGGCGGAGCACTTGTGGAATTTAATACTTGTCTTTAAAGGCTTGTCTGAACTCTGAAAAGTGTTCACAAACACTAATCTATCACTTTGAACTTGACTTAGGGCATTTTAGTTTTCTATTTTGTAAAATTAAATTAAAATAAATGAAATTTAAAAAAATAAAATTTAGATAAAGTAAATTTGTTGGAAGTTGTTATATTTAAATATTTTTTTGTAAAAGTAAATTTGACAAAAAAATTGTTTGGATAATAGGGGTTAAAAGTACTTTTAGATGTAAAATTAAGAGTAAATTTATTTTTCTTTTTCCAAAATTCATAATTTATTTAACTTTTCTTTTTTTTTTCAAAATTACAGTTTAATTCACTTTTTATTTTTCAAAAAGTCAGTTTATGTTTCACCTTTATTTAGTCAAACACATCTTTTAAAATACTATGATTGAAAATTATGATTTTTTTTGTCAAAACAAACAATCAAACAGCCACTTAATTGTTTAGATTTCATTTTAAATCAGGATGATATCATGGTTGGACTATTAAGTAATAACACGTTAATTGGCTAAAATTCTGTAGATCTATAGCTTAAAAAGTAATACTTTTGATTTGTTTCATTTTCAGTTTTTCATGCGCAAGATGAGTTGTAAACTTGTTAGATAATCGTTAATCACTCAAAATTAATCAGCAAAACTCACAATTTAAAATGCGCCAGAAGCCGCGGCGTCACTGCCGTCCTTTTTAAAAAAAAACCCTTAATAAGTTTTCTCTTCGGCGAAAAAAAAAAAACCCATAAGTTTTCTCGTTACTTCAAAAATATTCTCAAACTTTGCCCGGAAAGAATCGTGTGATCGAGCAGGCAGGGATAGCACAATTTTCATCTCTTTTCTCCGTTCTTTCCGATATTTATTGCTGCCCCACGAACACCAAAGCTCCCAATCATTCATCATCATCCTTACTCCTCTCTACTGCAAAAGCCATTACGACCCACATTTCTGTCTTCTCTTACACCTCCCTGTGTTTTCGTCTTCGTCATCCATCTTCCTGAGTTGTTTCTATCAGCTCAGGATTTGGATTTGGACCTTTTGTCGTTAAATATGGAGTTAGTTCCTTACTCGGACCCGAATTCCACCACCCCAGCTTGGCAGGATATGTTCCGATCCGCATCCATCAGAAAGCCATCCGCAACACCTCCACCCCAGGCACCGCCGCAGCAATCCAACGCGCCACCGAATGCCGGCGACCCAGAGCAGAAACCCACACTCTCCGGCGATCCCCAGGTGCGCCTTGCTCTCTACATAGCTATGGCCCACGCAGGGCTTGCGTTCGCCATTTTCATACTATACACTGTGTGGAAGCTCTTGCAAGAATATCTACGACCCCTTCAGTGGGCTGTGCTATGTTCTATCCCCCTCAGGGGAATTCAGCAAACCCTGGTCGCATTTTGGTCTGAGCCCTTGAGTTTAGGCCTCACAGAGACTGTACTCGCAATTCCCGTGTCTATATTTGGGGTCTTTGTCGGAACCCTTGTTGAAATTCGTGAAGCGCTTTTCAGGTTTCTTCTCAGAAAACCTAAATCTGAGACTCCAAGAAGGAAGAGAAGCGGGTTTTCCACTATACTTCGTTTACTGTTGTCCTTCGGGATATTCATAATTGCATATGAGATACTCGGGGGTTTTGGATCTTTATCGCTTCTGGGATTAGGCTTCGTGTTTAGCTCTAAAAGTGTAAATTCGACGATGTCCACGTTGTCATCCTTTAGGAGTACTAGCTTCAGGCGCAGTAAGATTAGCGCCTTTTTCACAAGAGGAATACTAAAAAGATTGAAAACCATTGTGGCAATTGGGTTGATTATTGGTATGATCATGGGGTTTTTGGTTGGTGTGATATTCTTCTCTTATAAGATTGGAGTTGAAGGGAAAGATGCGGTGATTTCGCTGAAACTACATGTAGAGCAGAGCAATTATGCTGAGAAACTCGGTGTGAAGCAGTGGATGGATGAGAATGATGTTCCTGGAATGGTAGACAGGTACACTGCCAAATTATATGAGACAGTGTCTGACCAGATAGATGGCTTGGCAGTACAGTATAATATGACTGAATTTGTGACCGGCATTAAGCATTTTGTGATAAATGCACCAGTTAACTCTTCAGGACCTTCATCGGCTTTAATGGCTCCCTCACGATACACAGAAAAGCTCTTGAGCTTGAAAAATGGGTTCAGAAACCGTGAGTGGAGTCTTATTTATACAGAACTGGATACCATTTTTAGAGAACTTATAATTACCCGTGAGGATTTAGTTGAGAAGGCGAAAGGACTTGCTGTTAAGGGAATGGAGGTATTTCAAGGTGCTTTTGCTAGTAGTAGAACTGTGCTTGGCAGTGGTGCAAAATTCATGTTCTCCATTGTGAATTCTGTAATCTCTGGAGCTGCTGAGGTTTTCAATTTCGTTTCTCAGTCAGTGGTTTTTTTCTGGGTTTTATATTATCTCATCACATCAGAGTCTGGTGGAGTAACAGAACAAGTGATTTGTATGTTTCCAATTTCTAGCTCGGCTAGGGTCAGATGTGTCGAAGTTCTGGATAAAGCTATTTCAGGAGTACTTTTGGCCACTGCTGAGATTGCATTTTTTCAAGGGTGTCTCACTTGGCTCCTATTTAGGCTATACAACATACATTTTCTGTACATGTCAACCGTACTCGCCTTCATCAGCCCTCTGCTACCAATATTTCCAACATGGCTTGCAGCAATTCCAGCAGCAGTGCAACTATTGCTTGAAGGAAGATACATAGTGGCCATTGTGTTGTCTATTATCCACCTTGTCCTAATGGATTATGGTGCATCTGAAATTCTCGAAGATGTTCCAGGGAATAGTGCATATCTGACTGGTCTCAGCATCATTGGGGGAATGACTTTGTTCCCTTCTGCTCTGGAGGTAAATTGTTACCCTCCATGATTTAACTTTCTAATATATTCTGTCAAGTAATTTGTTCTTTGTAGTCTCTCTGTGTGATCTAGGAGATGAATCTTTAGGTGTTGAGTCCTTTGATCCATATTGCTTCAACATATAATAACAAATCTTAGTAAAGTCAAGTATTTTATATAAAATTTCATGTCCCAGAAGATTTTTTACAGTTAAAGAGGTAAACTGGATAATATGATGTATGATCTTGTATCTCATGACTAAAAGAATCGACTGCGATGCAGGGTGCTATAATGGGGCCACTGATAACTACAGTTATGATTGCTCTTAAGGATTTATATGTTGAATTTGTTTTGGCGGAACCAGAGGAGAAGACCAAGCAGAAAGAAAGCTAAAGCATTGCATGTGTCCATATATCAGTATTCTTAAGCAGATGGAGATTGGTGGAAGTGCATTATTCATAGTGAAGTTTGCCTCAAAGCTTGTGATTTGTTCATAACTATATTGTTGTCTGTATCATTAGAGTATCATTTGAGTCGAAAATTAGGGCTTTTTTCCTCTTACATTTTTACCGTCCATTCTATTAGTGGGTTATCAAACATATCCATTGGGCGGTTGCAGTGATTATAGTTGTAAATTGATTCATGTTCTTGATATCTGGAAGGATGAGTTTGAATAATAGTACAGTAACACTAGAAAGAGATGCATATAAGCTTGGTGAAACATTGAAACTAAATACATGTATGTCAGATAATGTAGAACTTGACGCTAACTGAATCAGTCCAAAAAGTATTATTTCTTTTTAAAGGGGCCATACAAAGGTGGGCAAAAAGAGGCCAGCGAAAGAATAAAAAAGTCAATCAAACCTGTACTAAGAGACTTAACAACAGTCAAATTACTATTAGTGTGTGAGTGTGAAGCCATGGAGCAGGCTTCAATCAAAATGGAGGTGGTTGAGTAGTTTTCTCCATTGAACATCCTCTTGTTTCTTACCTGCCACAACTTCTAAAATGTTAATCCAAAGACGATACGCCAATAATTATCAACCTTTTTATGATGTGTGTTGGAGAACAACCAGTCATCAAATTGAAGGTTGAAGAAACTTTGAAAGAAATTGTTTAGGAACTGGTAGGGTCCAAACTTCATGGGCTGTTGGGCATTTCCTCAACACATGATCAACTTCTTTCGTTCCATTTTTGCACAAGTGGCAACTGGAATCCCGTGACATGTGTCCATGGCATATTTCATCATTTGTCAATAATGGATTCCGGTAATCTCATTATGCGATGAGTTTTGTATGTTCAAGGGAGAATATAATGATGAGGGACAAACTTGGAAAACTCAATTTAATATACAGAGAGTGACTTATATTTTGTATATATGAATTCTTAAAATTGTCCTATGATAGAAAACAAAGGAAGGAGATCTTGAGTCCTATATATTGCATGAAACTAAGGCTAAGAACATTGCATTTTGCAGCAGCTTATATAAATATATGCATATATATGTACAGGGCCATGTCTAGGCCTTTTGAGGCCTAAGGCAAATAATTGGAGGGCCCATTATAAGTAATTAATTTTTATATTATTATTCCAACTTTTTGTGCGACAAAATTATTTCTCAAAATTCTATAACCAAATAATTCTAATGTTTTACTTTCAATAGATAGTATATTTAATTAATCCAATCTATTTCGTAACATAGTTTATTTAAGCAATTAGAAAAATTCCTTTCAATAGTAGCGTTCGTAACAAATATTGTCATTAGTATTTTATAAGCAATACATGTATTTGGAATAAAATATATTTTTTACATATTACTTCTATTAGATAGCAATACATGTATTTTTATATATGAAAATCTGGCTTAACGATTTGCAATGATAAGCAATTAGTGAGATTTCGATGTGACTTGGAATTAGATTATCATTTTGCTTACCATTAATCATATGAATTTTTTTGTTAGATTAATCCATATATATTCTATTACCTTTGTGTGGCCTATGTTTTCTTATTTTGATTCAGAAGCATTGAATATAACAATTTACTGAATTAGAATTGGAGTTTGATGAAAGGGTATAAAGCATAGTTTTTAGGGGCCTTATGAGTGTGTTTGTGATTTGGGGGTGTAGTATGTATTATTGATATTGATTATATTTATTTCTCAGGAGTGTCTCTTGAGCCACAATCTTAGCTGTAAATAATCATTCAAATAAGTTTTACACATTTAAATAAGACTTATATCATTCAAGTGAATATCTTATATTTTGTATTTTTTGAAAAAAAAAAACAAAAAATTTAAAAAGGTGAATTCCAGAATTTGGAGGCTTTGTAAAACATTGACTCTTGACTTTTGGTCGATCTGATCTGCAAAAAATTGTGCAGAACAAATTATTAATTATGAAGCAACTTATCGACTCACATCCACACACACACACACATATAGTGATGATTACTCTATGGCATCAACATCAGGATTTCAGTTCATTTTGGTAAAATCGTATCCGTTATTTTCATTCAGCCATTACCTAAACGACACACATGACACATTCCTACCGACCAAAACGCGGTTTTTGGCTGAGATTTCGTACTTAAACATGATCCATTATTAACAGCCAGATGTGGGTACATTCATTGTATTGAGTCGAGTCTGAATAATAATGAGTTATACTATTCAATATATACTTTTGACGTGAGTTTTTTTATCGATGAAAAATTTTACGTATGATCTCGTAGGAGCACTAACTTCACGTCCAATATAAAGAATTATCAATAATCGTAGTCAATATAAATTAATCCATATATTCAATATATTAATATAAACTACAAAATTTATTAGTAATTAAGTGATTTATTTTTTAAAATTTTTTTGGTGAGTACAAAATGTATTCCAACCAACAATCAAAAATTAATTTTTTGAGACATAGAGATCACAAAAATTAATTTTACATCTCCTGTCAACACCTTTTTTTTTTTAAGATAATGAGTGGGAAATTCTTCATATATATATATATGTATATCTGGTTAGTTTATCTATATTTTGAGAGTGATATATACTTTTATTTTGAAGATAAAACTTCAATCCATCTGGATCATAATCCCAAGCCATTCCGACACACTTCCATTTCTATAATTAATTAATATAAAATATAAAATTTTATAATTCATTTTAATAATGCTCTATATATATGTATATCATACAATGAGTCTGCTTAGTTAATTATGACATCAATAAGTAATTTTTTTAACTACGTTATTTTGTTTTTTTTTTAAACTATAAAAAGGTAATTACTTCATTACACTACTGCTATTAGATCTATTAAAAAATGAGACAAAAAGCTTATAAAAAGATAATGAGGAATGCAACATTCACAGAGGATTTAGGAGAACCAACCCACTTGGGATGTCGGAAGACGGTTCAACAATATATTACTCTCTTTTTATTAATTACTTTTGTTGCGCTGCGTTTACCTTCAGGCTTCATCCAAGTATCAATCAGTCATAGATAGATAAAATCTATTTAAAAATTTATAAATTATTATATCTGTTTTTTTTTTGTCAATAAATTATCATATCTGTTTTCAAATAGTCATAGTTTAATGTTATATAAATAGGTGAAAAATATTAAATAACCTAAATTCTAACAAAATTTAATAGTGTTTGACTAAAATATATCTAAATTAAAATATTGTAACATTTGACTTGTGCTCACCATTATTTTCATTAACAAAAGCTAAAATAGTAGTATAAAAATCATCAATATTTTATTAAAATTCTAAAGCAATAAAATTATTTTAAAAAAATAGAACCTTAACATGACAATTATTTTTAAACGAGTATAGTTCATTGACCACTCTAATTAAAATTCTGGGTAAATACTTCAAAGAAATTGATAAAGGTAACTAAGACAGACATAATAGGTGCATTTGTAATCCTAACCGACAGTGACACGTAAAATGCATAACAAACTACTTTCCACCAAAAAAGGTTAACAATATTATATTTGGCACTTTGATTTTTACAAAATGCAAGTATATTTCACTCTCTTGAGCTGTCTTAAAATGTCAAGGTAAAGACTCTCTGATAGTTAGACTCCAATAAATCTTTGGTAGTTTACAAGTAACAATCTCTTTTTTAACTTGGATCTATTTATCACAATATAAAGTCAGAGGATAAAAAAATAAAATTTAAAGTAAAATAAACAAAGTGAGTTAAAATAAAATAAAAAAGTAAAAATAAAAATACATCTAAAATTAAGACGTACCAGATTAAAAAAAAAAAGACAAAAAGTAATACTCATCATTTGATACCGAGGTGCCTTTTTCAACGATTAAAATTTGCATATAGATACTACAAAGCAATTGATTTAGTTGACAAGGGTCCTCTTAATCAGAGGTCTAGAATTTGAGTTTTGGAAATACAATTGACTTGATCTGTCACTTTTTGGGGTACTACATAATCTGATCTGCTTTGTTGCTTATGGTTTTATTCGGATTGATTCAAATTAGTCTAATTTTTTATTAATCCTTTAGTTGAAGTGAAACAGGTTCGAGATACTAGATAATTTGTTAAAAAAAATTTGCATATAGATCTTTAAAAGAATAAATATTAAATAGCATCGATTTGACAAAGACGAAAACGTTTTTTTGAGTGACATCAAATGAATATTTGAGTTTGATTGGGTAATAATATTTCTACTATATATATATATATATATTAAAATTTAAAATATTTATTATAAAATAATTTTTAATCATCTAAGTAGAAGAAAACATGAAAATATTTATTATTTTGTAACATTTCGTTATTTTTATGAAAATATTATGTGAATAAAAATATTAAATTAGTCATTTTTGTAATTTTTTATTTGTACACAATTTTTTATACTCTAAAAAATGACATATTATTGTTATTTTAATTAGCAAAAAATTTTAAGTGCAATTTGAACCAAATAATATTAAAATTCTCAGGACCTCTTCCATTGTGTTTTGAGGCTGTACAAGGGGTATTTTTGTCAAACAAAAAGTTATTCCCAAGAAAGAAGTTGATTCCATCAATTAGACTTGATAATCCCCATCCTTCAATTATAAATTTATAATAATCAACTCAACATCCCCATTTTGACAAAAGAAAAAAAAATCAACATTCCCATGACAATGGAATAAAATTGAATTCATTATTCCAACCAAACATGAGAGTCCCAAATTTTAATTCCCATTCCCACTTTTACAATTCAAATGGCTGTCAACCAAACAGAGCATAAATGCTACAAAAATTTCTAAACTTATTTATACATTTTATGATTTTAAAATTATGTTCAATAATTAATGGCGGTGAAGTTGCCGTGAACAATATGTGTTGAAAGGCAACAGCACAGGGAATAGGTCTTATTCTCATAATTGAATCATAAAAGCTTTCTTTCTTTTTCCTATTTTCGATAATTAAAAAATAAATAAAATAAAGATGGATGCTTTCATTGATGTTCCCGTCGTACATATCCATTTTCTGAAAGTGAATGCTTTCCTTGGCAAGAAATGTCAAAATTAACACGTGGCATGCTATATATCACACCAAAAGATGGCTTAAGTGAAGCTTAAGCCAATTTCAGTCAATTATATTACAAACCTTCTTTTTTAATTAATATAACTCCTTAATTATTGATTTAATTTTTTTTCTTAGGAATATGGCTGTTTACGCAACATGTTGCCACTTGCTAGTGGTTAACACATGTCATGGTCCAATTTTCGCAATTGAATTAACATATTATATATATATATATACCCTTCTTTAATTTCATAATTTCCCTATCTTATTTCTTTTGATGTTACTTCCTCTTTATTAATTGTGACGTCTCTTCGTATATTTTAAATTCTGTTCATATTAACATTGAATGGGATGGAACCACATTTCTCAAAATTAAATACTCATGTTAACCCCCATTTATTGATTGTGAAAGATATTCCTATGATAGTTAACTTTTCTAACTGAATCATATGGATTAAGAGTAGGAGTTAAAATTAGTTAATTATCTTAATTTTTTAAAAAATTATATTTTTTTAAGACTATTTTTATTTAATTTCTTTCTATTTCTCTTTGTGATATATTAAATATGATTATTTTTTAAAAATATATAATAAATATCATTTTGTATATGATAAATGATCTTATATTTAAGATTAGGGTAAAATGCAATATATTTAGAATTAAATTGAGTAATATTTTTAGACTCTCAACATATTATATAAAATTAAAATTAGTTTTTTTATATTTTACTATTATTTATTGATCTGATTTCAATTCAAAATAAATCATCAATAATTATTTATTGAAATGATATTTTTAAATGCATAAATATTATATACTTTTTTTATTTATGTGTTATTTTAAAAAAAGTTTAAATATCTCGGTAATGTAGGGAAAAATTTATAATCAATATAAAATATAAAAAGTATATGTCACAATACATAGATTATTTCTTTCTTGTTTAGGACTCAGTTGTTTTAATTTTTTTTAGTGAAAAATCACTTTTTTAAAATAAAAATAATTTTAAAATTTTTTGGATGTTGGTTTAAGTTTTTAAAAATAATAAAAACCTACAAATAAATCTGATTATTTTGATCAACTACACTGAATAGCTTCTAAGTAATTAAAAATTACAATGTAAATTAAAGTACAGGTCACGGCAAGGCTCATATGGAACTTGTTTACTCCATAAAAAGTTCTTAATCTAAATAAAGTAAGGTAATAGCTAGATTGAGGAGGAGACTATGAAAAACAAAGTTATTATTCTTTTGACCATGAAATCAGTTAGCAGACGCAACGGATAATCACTTTTTAAGGTCTTATCCGGCGATATTCAATTTGACATAAACTTTTCCTTAATTTCAATAAGAGAAAAAATTGTTACGTTTGTTTCACAATTTTATGTTAGAAAGAAAGAAAGGGGTGGAGTCAAGTCCTGAATTTAAAGTGTGTGAAGAACGAAAGTTGCTTTTTATGGCTTCCTCCATAAAATAAGAAAGAAAGAAGCTTCGACTGAGGAAGTTGGCCAACCGTTAGCTTCCCTCCAAATCTTTTGGATTCCCTTCGAATCGAAGCAAACCCTTCTCCACCTTATTCTTGTTCACCTTCCCTCCCACTTCTTCCTCCTCCTTATTCTTCATATTCACCTCCATCACCACAATTCTTCATCACCTTTTCTTCAGTATCTTGCTGCTCCGCTGAAAAGTTTCATCCTTTTTATTCTTCTTCTTCTTGATATTCCCCCTCTGAAGCTTGCTGTACAGATTATTGCTATTGAAAGTTTCGTACTTTCGTGTTTCTGAAGCATCCCTTCTTCTGCTTCATATTCAAGCTCTATCCATAAACAAGCACCAGATTGTTAAGTTTGTTGCTGCTAAAAGTTTCATCTTTTCTAAAGTATCCAGAGGTTTGAACCTGTACTTAAAGTTCTTGAATTTAGGCAAGGATTCTGCTTAGCGAATTGAAGGACTTCAATTATTTTAATAGTTTGAAGCCTTGGGATTCTTATGGTGATTCTGAAACATCGTAGCTCGAGCCATTTCTAGAAGAAGTCTCAGAGCTCTGTCTCCACACAGCAAATTTGGTTTTACATATATGTGTTATTCTTTATTTTAAATTACTTCATTAAAGGTGGGTTCTCTGCAATTTTTTTAATTCTCCCTTGAACATCATCAATCATAGAAGACTCCGTCCCTTGAATATACCGATTTGGACTTTCCTGAACCCACGAATAAATATTGTAGGAATTCCCGAACTATTCTGCAATGAATTCTTTAGGAGAAGATCAAATGGGTAGGGTCAGAAGCGGGTCTCCTTCCGATTCATTCATGATCGGGATGGCAACGAGGATTTACAGAGCAAGATGGTTTGTGTTTTTGAGGAGGGTCTTCCAGTACCAAAACGGGTCGAGATCGGATATGGAGTACAACCCGTTTAACTCGAGCACGTGGATGATGATGGAGCTGGTGACTCTGATGGTCCAGATAACGGCGTCGTCGCTGACTCTGGCCGTTTCGCAGAAGGAGAGACCCGTCTGGCCGATGTGGTTTTGGATTCTGGGATATGAAATTGGGTGTGTGCTTAATTTATTGCTGCTTTATGGGCGACATCGTTATCTTCATTTGAATCAATCGCATGCTCTGAACCTTTCTGACATGGAACAGCAGAGTGGAGAAGAAGAACACAGGTACAATTCGAACTTCAAGAAGGAGCTTTAGAAAATTATTTAACATGAATAATAATTTTAATCATTAAATGTTTATTTGAATATATTATTTTCTGCACTGATTTTTTTTTTAATTCAAAGAAAGTAGAGTCGTATACGGCAGTCCAATACCACAGTAATGATTGAGTTATAAAAGCCCCTCTTTCTAGTTATGTATATATCATGTGAAGAAATGAAGAAGAGATATAACTTTAGCGAATCTACAAGGTTTAACTCACATCACATGGTAAATCATACCAGGCCATGTTTTTTATTTTTGCATTGTATAAATTTAAAGAATAGGAAAAATAATATTCATGACTTGTAAATACTAAATATTACCATGTGGTGAAGATTTTATAATTTTATATGGAAGATTCATGTGTACAGGATGTGTGAGTTGATGAACAAATGTAGGAGTTCACTAGAGCTATTATTTGCAATATGGTTCGTGATGGGGAATGTGTGGTTGTTCGACTCTCGTTATGGATCATTCCAGAAAGCTCCAAAACTGCACGTGCTCTGCATCTCCCTCCTTGCTTGGAATGCCATCTCCTACTCCTTCCCCTTCCTTCTCTTCCTTCTCCTCTGTTGCTTCCTCCCTCTTCTCAGCTCCTTCCTTGGCCACACCTTCCACTTCCCTCCTTCTGATACGTCTGCTTCTGATCACCAAATCTCTCTGCTTCCTTCTTGGACCTATGAACAAGACAGTGAAGAAGACCATGTAAGTGCTGATTTCAACCTTATTAATAATAACTTTCTGACAATGTATTCACAACAAAACAAAAACTGATGGGTTTGAGTTTGTCTTTGTGGTGGAATAGGAATGCTGCATTTGCTTGGCTAAGTACAGAGAGAAAGAACAAGTTAGACAGTTGCCTTGTTCCCATATGTTTCACCAAAAAAGTGTGGACCAATGGCTCAGAATCATATCCTGTTGTCCTCTCTGCAAACAAGGAATAGAGAAGTAGAAAGAAGTATCCCAATTATCACACTCAACAGCATGATCATGATCATCCATTATACTCACACTTGTTATATTACTCTCAGAAGCTTTCTTTTTGTTCTATTTTCTTTCGGTTCTCTGTACTTTACGATGGTTACTTGAGTGAGTTTGAGCATATGTATAAAAGATCTCACCAGTAACCTCAGTGAGCAGCTTCTAATTAAGTTTATTTTTCTTTTTTTTTTTTTGTTACTCTTTTCCTGTTACTTAGCATCTGTGCAACGAATAATGAAGCAAAAATATTTGCTCCTCACTACTGCAGAGTTTCCACTTGTGTTTTTCGTATTACGCAAACTACACTATCAGAGTTGTGCTTTTATTGAGATGGGTAATGGGTTTAGTTGACAATTTGTTTTTGGATACAAGTTTACATCGTCGTTATTAAAGGATATAATTATTTCCGCCCGTTTGTGTTGGGCCATATAAAATGCTCTGCCTAAATTTAGGCATGTACATATATTTGTGACAAAATCTATATATCTTCGATCTATATATTTATAAAATCTCAATTTTGACTTTGTTTTCAATTTCATTTTTTTATTTTATATCATATTAGATCCTTTGATTATTTTCTATTTAGAAAATTTCCTATTATTCTACCAACTTCTTACTCTAAGATTAAGTTATTTCTGTTTTGTTAAAGAAAGTTATTTCTATTTCATAGTCATATGATTAAGAATTATTTTTTTATAACATTTTATCTATTGAATAAAATTTGGAGCATCTTTGAGTGATATTTCTCTCCTCAAATTTTTTATTTTCTCCCGCTGTGCCTTCTTCTTACTTCCTTCCCTACTTTTGGAAAATGTCCAAAACCAAGCCTTATGATGGAGATCATTGAGGTAAAATTTATAAGCTCAACAATGGAGATAATATTTTAAATGATTTATTACAAGTTATTGGAGGACTCAAACCCAAATTAAAGCTACGAGGGAAATATTATGAGGCATGATCATGAAATTGCAAGAAGAAGAGCGTGTTTAAGAAGTAAGATACTTTTAAATCTTTTTTTTTATATGTTTATCTAATTGAGCCAGATAAATAATAATAATTTTAATTTAAGTCCAATATCTAAATGAGACCTATTTTCCAAATCAAAGTGCAATAATTTTTGTTGCTAACAAATCAAAGTACAAAATTAGAAGAGCTTACTTAAATGACATTTTTTAATTAATTAGTTTAGGATAATTTTTTAGATTTATTTTGTTTCATTTGATTTGATTTAAGTTAGAATTAGGATAATTTTATTCTATTCATATTTTAAGGGACCAATTATTAGTTTAGATTTAATTTAATTTAATTTTTCTATTTATAGGAATCTTTAACCTCACTTTATACACAATTCAATAATATTCCAATATTCTAAGTTGTTTATCCAATAGGGCAACTAGTTTTTTGTTCTTCCTTTCTTTTTTCTTGTATTGTCTGTCTCCGAATTTCTTAGAATCATATTGGCTTATCATCCTTACCTAAGGGTCCACATCACCTTAGCCCTAACCGGTGCTTTTCTCGTTGGTTCCCTTGGCTGCCGCCGTCACCCTATCCGTCCTAGTGCTGCATCGCCGTCTTCCTGCCTCAGTCTTCGTTAAGTTGTTCGTGGCCTAGAGAGAGCGATTGTGTTCGAGAGACGGGGACAGAACAGAGAAGTCAAGACTCCAGATTAGAAGAGAAAGAGAGACACTGCGGTTAAAATGGCCTGAGCAAATAGGTGGACTGGGAGACCTTACTAGGTACCATGAAATTTTGGAGAAGAGAAAGACCATACCTATTTGGCAACAGAAGGAGGAGTGTTTTCAGGCTTTGAGGGATGACCAGACTCTCATATTGGTTGGGGATACTGGTAGTGGAAAATCTACCCAAATCCTACAGTTTGTTTTGGAAGCTGTAGATTCAGACACACCAAATAAACCCAGGGAAGATTATGATTGGATGCACTTAGCCTCGTAGAGTGGCTGCAATGTCTGTTTCTAGACGTGTGGCAAAAGAGATGGATGTAAATATTGGAGAGAGGTTGGTTATAGCGTCAGATTTGAGGATTGCAGTAATGCAAGGACAGTTTTGAAGTATCTCACAGATAATATGTTTTTAAGAGAAGCAATGACAGATCCACTTTTGCAGCGATACAAAGCAATTATTCTTGATGAGGTACATGAAAGGACTTTGGCTACAGATGTGCTATTTGGTCTTATGAAGGAAGTGCTTATATATAGACCCGACCTGAAGTTGGTTATTATGTGTGCAACTCTTGAGGCTGAAAACTTTTGGGGCTATTTTAATGGCGCACCTCTTATGGAAGTTCCTGGAAGCCTCCATCCGGTGGAAACTTTTTATACTCGGGAACCTGAAAGGGATTACTTGGAAGCTGCCATCAGGACTGTATGCAGATTCACATTGTGAGCCTCCTGGAGATATACTGGTATTTTTTACTAGCGAAGAAGAGATAAAAGATGCATGCCGCAAAAATTGGAAAGAAATTCAAATTTAGGAGACTAGGTGGGCCCTGTCAAAGTTGTACCATTGTACCCTACTCTTCCACCAGCCATGCAGTGGAGTATTTTTGAGTTAGCTCTGCCTCCACTTACACAGGGTGGGCCTCCAGGAAGGAAGATTGTGGTATCAACAAATATAGCAGAAACTTCCTTGACAATTTGATGGTATAGTCTATGTTATTGACCCTGGGCTTTCTAAAAAGAAGGTTTATAACCCAAGAGTTCGGGTTGAGTCTTTGTTAGTATCTCCAACATCAAAAGCTAGTGCACACCAGAGATCAGGGTGCGCTGGAAGAACTCAACAAGGGAAATGTTACAGACTTTACACTGAGAAAAGTTTCCATAATGATCTTCAACCCCAGACCTATCCTGAAATTTTAAGATCAAGTCTTGCCAACACAATTCTTACCTTGAAGAAACTGGGTCTAGATGACGTGGTGGGTTTTGATTTCATGGACCCTTCTACTCCTGAGACCTTGAAGCACGTACCGGAAGAGTTGCTTCACTTTACACTTCTTACTTGGTGTACCTTGTTACATCGTGAGTGGGAACTTAGTTTTCGTCTGGGTATGCGCCCTTGGGTGCACTGGATGATGATGGTAACCTAACAGCACAGGGAGAAATTATGAGTGAATTTCCCTTAGACCCATAGATGTCAAAGATGCTTATTGTGAGTCCCGAATTCAACTGTTCAAATGAGATTCTGTCCATCTGTGCCATGCTCTCAGTACGTACCCAATTGTTTTGTCCGGCCTAGTGAAGCGAAAGCTAGGTTTGGGCATATGGACGGAGATCATCTCACCCTCTTGAATGTGTATCATGCTTACAAGCAACATAACGAGGATCCCTCTTGGTGCTACGATAACACCATTAATTATAGGGCACTGAAAGCAGCTGATAATGTTAGACATAAGAAAGAATTAGTGCGCATCATGGCCAGGTTCAACCTTAGGTTATGCAATGCTGACTTCAACAGTTGTGACTACTATATCAACACAAGAAAGGCTATACTAGCTGGATATTTTAAGAAGGTAGCTCACCTGCAACGCACAGGACACTACTTGACCGTAAGAAACAACCAGGTGGTGCGCTTGCAGCCATCAACTTGTCTGCACCACAAGTCTGAACGGGTCATCTACCATGAATATGCTGCAACCAGCAGGAGTTTTATTCAGACCGTGACGGACATACGCGGGGAGTGGCTAGTTGATATAGCACCACAATTACTATGATGTGTCAAATTTTCCACAATTTGAGGCCAAGCGTGTTCTTGAGAGGCTTCACAAGAAGCGGAAGAGGGAAAATGTGAGGCTTGATATGATTTGATAAATCCGGTCGAAGAGATCATGCTTAAGCATTGGCTAGAGTTCATTGTACTATATCCTAATTTTATCCTTGCTAATTAAGTAGTGCCCTATCAAGCAATTGACATTTATGGGATAGATTTTAGGAAAAAAAAAAACGGAAGATTTTAGAATTTTGAAAGCTTAGTGAGTTTAGTTTGCATTGATCATCATAGCTTGCAATTTATTACTATTTACTCATAATTCAATACCCCCACTATCCACCTCTTTCATGGTCAAGTTCGCTTCAATTTACTGTTTGAGTTGCATGGTAAAGAACGTTGACATGTTCTCCTTTTTATTGTTGATTCTATACATATATATATATATATATTATTGACACTATATTTTTTAGTTGATGTTTTTGTTGCATATCATCAGTATCTGGTTCTCTTATCTGTGAAATCATGTACAGTAGAAAGGTCCAGGAGTTATTCTATAGAGTGAAGAGTACTACTGATGAAGCGAAGGTACTGCACCAAATGAACCTCAGGTAAGGAGATCTCATTGCCTCATTGTATCATCATCAAATTAGTATCATCATTTCCATCGATATATGAATCAAACTGTTCTTCTTGTTCATTTTCATTTGTATGCTTAAACCATTGAAGCAAAATAGAAAAATAACGAATACGTAAGAACCACAAAATCAATACGAACCATTATAATAAACCACCAGGAAAACTCATACTAAAGCGTGAATCTAGAAGGGTGAAGCTCACATGCTAAATCACACCAATCGTTTCATCTCATGATCTCTCCTCCTTAAAATTTTTTTCTTTAAAAGTTTAAAAAGCATATCCAATTATAAATATTAGATGATGAGGATCTAAGCAATTGAGCTGGGAATTTAAAATAAATAATAAAAAAATCCAGATTGTGTTTATTACCTTTATTTTTTTTTTCTAGTTTCTCTTTTAATGAAAAAAATACTTATTCTTTTAGACTAACACTATAAAGATCCCAAGACCATTAAGGAATTTATATTTATGCATTCAAGATATTTGATTCAAATTTTAGGTTCAATAATGTCAGAATCATCTTCTTTTTTTCTTAAGACAAACTCTGTTAATTTTAGCAATAGTACCAAGCTGGCAACCAAAGCATAGATTAATGATAATAATTTGTATTAGCCAAGATTTTCTGCCTTATATCATCCTCTTCATTTCTAGACTAGATATATAACTAAATATGATTTTCATCTATTGTATAGAGTTTAAAAAATGAGTTACACTGATAATAACTTGTTAATAATTATCATATAATGTCATAATTTTTTTATAATTTTATATGTACAGGATGTCTCAGTTGATAAACAAATGTCGGACTTCACAAGAAAAATTAGTTTATAATTTTTGCTATGTATTTGTAGAAGTTAATCTGTGTTTTACATCATTATAAGATTAAAGTCAAGTTGGGTAATAATACTTTATGTAAAGCTAATAATGCCAGGGTATTAGCAAAAAAATTATGCAAAGGTGATAGCTAGTTAAAATTCCATTTAATTTATTAGTTTTTGTGCAAATACATAGCAAATTATTTAAAAAAAACAGAGATAAATGTGCTAATTAATATGAGAAGGAACAAGAATATAAATAATACACCAAATATTAATATACATATACACAAATATTTTTAAAGAGACAATTTAGTTTTAGTAAAATTTATTTGCAATAAAAATAATTTTTATTGCATTTTATTCCAATAAAATGATTATTATAAACCCAAAATTTCAATAGGAATCACCACATAAGAATCACATTCAATTTATCAATTACACTTGTCTCTTCGCAGGAAAAAACACTTGTCTCGTTTTGCCAAGCACATGCTAATGATTATAAAGCAAATATTCATCATATAATTGTATATTTAGATGGAAAAATGATAATATTTTAATAAACCTAAACTGGTAAAAAAGCTATGTCTCCTCCCCTCAAAAGCATCAATGAAAAGAAGAAAATTCATGTGGGAGAATGAGAAAGAGGAAGAAAGTAAAAAAAAAAAGAAGAGAAAAATAGAGAAAGAATTGAAGAGAAAAAAAAAAAGAGAAAATTATATTGACACCACAGTTAAAATTATGGTTTATATTGCAACTTCACTGGTTTTTTTTCTTCTAAAGGAATTTATTAATATTGTGTTATTATAGGCCATATGTTTAGTAATTTATTTTGTTTCAAACATTTATATATGGTTTGATTTTATTTCACTACTAACAACACTTTGTCTGCACGGTAGATATTCAACGCAAGCAATTGAGAAAACATTTCAACTAGTCTATTATCTTAAATTCTCTGCAGCATATTGGTGATGCATGATATGGTATACACTCCATAGAAACATCAACAATATGATTTGCAGCGTCTGGAATGCAAAATGCTAAAGTTAATGGCTGAAAAGAACTTTAAAGTTATAGCTTCACAAATATAAACTTTAGAAATAAGGAATTAATTGTACAATAACATAAGTCATTTTAATGCAATAAAATAGGAAAAAGTTAGCTTATGATTTCCTTATTGCTATGCATATACGTAAAATAATCTCAGACATTGAAAGTCCTTGACTAAATTTTCCAAAGACAAGTTGACCTTAAAATAAAAATTGACTTAGGCAAAGAGAGAATATCAAAATACTTATGGGTTATAATTAATATGATTTTTTTAAACGAATACCAAATAGTTGTAAAAAAAAAGTACATTTTCTTAAAAAAAAATGCCAGCGTTTTGGTACCCATTGATGAGAAGAATCACCACTCAATGAAAGAGCATGTTTAGTTTAGATTATAAGTGGTTATGGAGTAGAGAAAAGTGATTATACAGCCAGTAAACAAACACAATCCAGATAAAAATAATCACTTATGACCATTTAAGTGATTATTTCTATAAGCTACTTTTTCTAACTTATGACAATCACTTTTCTCTCATAATCACTTATTTCACTTTTTTTTCTCATTATCCACCCAATAATCACTTATAAACTTTAATATCCAAACACATTTCTTTTCTCAAAATCACTTATGGGTTAAAAATATCCACACACAATTCACTTTTGATATAATCACTTATTTTTATAATCTACTATAAATAATCACTTATCCTCATATTCACTTATATATAATCTAATCCAAACACACACAAAAACAATAAAACCATTAAACAAAAGGATCCCTTGATTAGAGAGAAATAAGGGAGAAAATTTAAGAATATTCAACGTAAGAGTGGAAGTTCAACTATAAATTATTTTATAATTTTTTTAAAATACTCTTAATTCTTTGTATTTATGTCTTTAAAATTAAAATATAATATATTTATTTAAAGATTATTTAACTTCCAAAAAAATATACAAGAAAAAACAAATTATGCATGAACTTTTAACTTTTCTCGCAAAACTATTTTCTAAAAATTATACCAAACGTTTCCCCTCAAATGATATATAGAATATATCTTCAGGATTAAAATAGGATTTTTCACTTTTATTTATTTTATCCTCTTCCGGTGAATGAGCGTATTCTTTGTCCTATTGTTAATTAAAAATTATTAAATCCATCGTAAAAGGATAATATTTCAGGTAATTCAAAATTATTCAATCTCGGTCATTTCTCATTTTAGTTCTTATTAAATATTTGAAATTGTTAAAAAATGATCTAATAGTTGTTATCATGATATTGATAATGTAAATGACCATTATAAAAATTTTGTTTATTAATTTATCAAAATTTTATTTAAATGTATGTGTCATATGCATGTTCCGATATACTTTCACGATTTAAAGTAATTTTTATGATGATATTTGGCCTAAAGAAAATAGAAAAGAAAAAAAAATATATACAACATAAGTCTAAACCCAAACATGTTTTATTATAAGTCTGACAAATACAATCTTGAATTTGTATAAATATTTGATCATTGTTTTTTACAAACTAATTTTATCAACCGAGCTATCATATAAAAATGTATACATTATCTCACTACAAAGATAACTGAATTAAACACACTATCTGATTCTCTAATCTAAGGAAGATCCTTTTCTCGATGCTCCTGAGAGTGCTGCGAACTATTCTCATCACAATTCTCCTTCTTCCTGTTCTTGCACACCACAAACCAAGTAACAACTTCCAATATGAAAGCTATACAACCCAATGAAACTATGATGCCCAAGTAAGCATTCTTCCACTTCTGATAAGAGTTTGAAATGGAGAAGCCTCTGAACATGTTGAAGATGGCGAGGACGATGACTCCATAACCAATTATGTAGTGAAATATGTTCCAGAAGATTCTGTTCTTGTGGTCCTTCTTAGGCCTGAAAAATAAAGCCACCAAGACTTGAGCCGTAGAAGACGCGAATATAGCGATTCCAATGTAGCCATGAACAGGAGATCGATTTCCCATGTAGATGCCCAGAGCAAAACCAGCCATGCCTGTCAAATAAGCTCCAATCTGACATGCCCTGTGCAAATGGAACCATGCAGGTCCAGCACCTTCAAATGCCTTCAAATAACGAGCCATCATTGCCCCGATTGGCATCAGAATCCCCCACCCTATCCCATTCAATATTCCATGAACCTGAAAAGGATTAAAAATACAATCAAAGTGTTAATAATTCTCAATCAAATTCAATATAAAGTAAAAAAAAAAACTCATGGATTTAATATTCAAAAAACTATATATATGTAGATAAAGAGTGAATAGACTTACTTTTCTGATTAAAATCTGCGAGTTATCTAGATTGCCATCGTCATCGGAAACTTTGCCGGTGAGAAAATCTATCTGACCAAAAGATTGGAGGTTGGGTCCAAACAGAGCATGAGATAGGGGAGTGTCATCAGAAACAGAGCCCTGTTGCCAAACATGATTGACCAAAGTGGAATTCCCGGGAAGCTGAAACTTGGCATATATGATAATGGTACCATCTTCAAAACTCGTAGAAACGCCATGAACCTCAAAGTCAAGCCTACCTTCCTCCAACCCTGTACCATATGTGGTTATGGGAGCGGTGTAAGCCGCCGCAGTCCCATCCGATTTCTTAAAAGCCACGAAAGCCTGAGAGCCCACCATGCCTCTGGAAGTGGGGTTGATAGCCCAGGCGATCCACTCGTTGTCGTTGACGTGATTCTTCTTGAAAGCCATATCGATGGAGTTTGCAGAAGAATGATAGTTCCAGTGGATGGAAGAGTCGAGAACTGGCAAGTCATTACAGGCTGAAAAATTAGATGTGTTAGGAAATTTGTACGAGGTACAAGATGGTGGTTGTGGTTGTGGTTGTGGCTGTGGGGTTGAAGGGGTGATGGTGATCACGATCAAGAGGAGAGCGAGAAAGAGAGGAAGCTTGCAAAAAGAATCCATGAAGAAAGCTAGAAAGAGTGAAAGAACTGTTAAGTTTTGGAAGTAGAAATTTTGGAGAGGGATGAATGAAGGACTAATCGCTGTTAATTTATAGACCCAAGAGGGAGGGAGTGTTGTGCAAGGAATCGGAAGCTGATAAAAAACAGATGAGATAAGATTTTTTTTTTTTGAGCCAACAAGATAAGCTAATTCATTTCAAATCTATTCTTTTAATTTATCATTACAGTTATTGTTACTTTTCTGAAGATTTTTTTTAATACGTAGATATATATAAAGAAGAACGATTATTTGGGGAGGTTTTTTTTTTAAAAGATCTTTTAACGATAGTTATTGTTTTTTTTATACAAGAAAAATATATTAAGAATAACAACTAACTATTTATTGGCCATAGATTTTGTGATTGAGAATTATAGTATAAAATTACTAAACTATAATACTAATATTAAAAGTATAAATTATTGCTTTAAACGAATTAGTACACAAAAAAATCGCAATTGATATTTCAGATAATTCAATAAATTGGATTTAAGTTGCGCAATGCTACCTTTTATTTTTATACTTATTATTTGGTGATTCTCAGGATCGGAATGAGCTTAATTAATATATGGCGAAGTATTTTTTAATTTATGTTGAAGGGAGATAACTTAAATCTCTTACATTTCTACAGAGATAAGATAAGAAACGGAAAATAGTGAAGATAAGAAATGGGGTAATTAAGAGTTTGAAATAGAGAAACCTGTCATATAAAACATATACATTATCTCACTACAAAGATAACTAAATTAAACACATTATCTGATTCTTTAATCCTCTTAAACATGATTCATCTCTTGATGCTCCTGCGACTACTGAGAACTGTTCTCATCACAATTCTCCGTCTTCTTGTTCTTGCACACCATAAACCAAGTGATGACTTCCAATATGAGAGCTACACAGCCCCAATGAAACTATGATGCCCAAGTAAGCATTCTTCCATTTATGGTTAGAGTTTGAAATAGAGAAACCTCTGAACATGTTGAAGATGGGGAGAATGATGACTCCATAAGCAATCATGTAGTGAAATATGTTCCAGAGCACTCTGTTCTTGTGATCTTTCTTAGGCCTAAAAAATAAAGCCACCAAGACTTGAGCCACAAATCTCTCTGCTTCCTTCTTGGACCTATGTTCAGCACACTGAAGAAGACCGCCCAAGTGCTGATTTCAACCTTATTAAAATTATTCTAAACCAACAAGCAAATAACTTAGTCTGGTAAAGGACTGTACTAACTTAACTAGTAAGCATTGTACTCACAATAAAACAAAATACTATGTCAATTATGGGTTTTATTAGAACTCAATAATTAGTACATATTTATTTTGGAAGAAATGCCAACTAAAGTGGTGTGGGGAAATAGGTAGCAGATTAATTGGTGTTAATAAATGCCCACAAAACCTTAAGAATTTGTTAGTGTTTATAAAAATAAAAATTGAAAGAAGACTTTAGTTGGTGTTTATTTATATAAATGTTAAGTAATGTCCCTTTTATTAGTTGGCGTTTATTTAATAAATGTTAAGGAAAAAGATATTCCTTTGCATTTCTTAATAAATGCCAACACAAGGGTTTTAAACATAAGGGCTTCTCATTTTTCCGTGTTTATTCCCTCATCTCCACAAAGTTGCTCTAATTGATGAGTTTGCATTTATTTTTATGGAGGCATATTGATGATAGGAATGCTGCATTTGCTTGACTAAGTACAGAGAGAAAGAACAGGTTAGATAGCTGCCTTGTTCGCATATGTTTCACCAAAAGTGTGTGGATCAATGGCTCAAAATCATCTCCCACTGTCCTCTCTGCAAACAAGGAATTGAGAGGTAGAAGAAGTACCCCTAATATCACACTAGACAACAATAACATCATCATCATCCCTCATACACACACTTGTTATTACTCTCGAATCCTTTCTTATTATTCTCTTTCCTTTTGGCTCTCTTTGGTTACTTGAGTGAGTTTGAGCATATGTATAAAAGATCTCACCAGTAACCTAAGTGAGCTGCTTCTCATTCAGTTTTTTTTTCAACTCCTTACCTGTTATTTAGCAATTGTGCAACGAATAATGAAACAAAAAAATATGGAATTATACATTAGTTAGCAACATCTTTGTTTCTTTGGGTCACAAGTTAACAATATCATTACTCAAACAACACTATTCTTGAGTCAAAACAAAATCTATATATATTTATGAAACTATACATTCTCATCTGCATCTCTTGGTGCTCTAGGGTATTGTAAAAATGCTGTGTCTAAATATACAGCATAGGCACAATTAAGCCTAGCTTGGGTCATTCCTAATTTATGAATATATATGTGTGTGAGAGAACAACACTATTCTTAAGTCAAGACGAAATCTATATCAAGTTGGGTAGTTGTCCAATTAATACTTTATGTAAAATTAATTAGGCAAAGGTGTTAACAAAAAAAATTATGCAAAGGTGATATTAAAATTCCATTGAATTTATTTGTTTTTGTAGAAATACATAGCTAATTATTTTAAAAAAATGAGAGATAAATGTGCTAATTCATGAGAAGGAACAATATTATAAAAGATATGCTAAATATAATACAACTATTTTTAAGGAGACAATTTAGTAAAATTTATTTGGAATAAAAAAAAAATTTCTTCCATTTTATCCAAAAAATGATTATTATATATAAAACTAAATAATTAAACAGGAATCACCTCATAAGAATCACATTTAATTACACTTGTCTCTTGTCAAGAAAAAAAATACACTTGTCTCATTTTGCCAAGCACATGCCAATGATTAAAGCAAATCTCCATCATACAATTGTATATTTGCATGGTAAAATGACAAAATTTAATAAACCTTTACTAGTATAAAAAGTATGTCTCTTTCCCTCAAAAGCATCCATGGAAAGAAGAAAATCGTATGTGAGAGAATGAGAAAGAGGAAGAGAGGAAAATAGAGAAAGAATTAAAAAGAAAAAAAAGGAGAAAAAGAAAATTGGAAAAAAATTATGTTGAAGTCACAGTTAAAATTATTTTTTTATTGTTTTCTAGGGGTATTTTATTCACATTATGTTATTATAGTTAGTGTATTTAATAATTTGTTTTGTTTAGCACCATCAAAATGAAATCAAGATTTGTGAGTTGTGTAACAAAGAGGCATACCCTTATTATTGCTTCTATTATATGTTTGATTGCTGGAAATGCGATGCCAAAGTTCATGATGCCAACTCTCTAGTTGCTTGTTATGTCCAATAAGTTCTTTGCTGCAATTACTAGTGTTTTTCTAGAAGATCTCTAGCAGTATAGCTTTGATTGTGATGACTACTTGACAGTCTTGCTCACCAGAGCATCCTTTCGATGACACCAATTGCTTATCTTTGTCATTGATGTTGGCTTGAGTTTTAAGTACTAAGTCTCATGCTATAGCTCTGTAGAAGATTTGGCTCTAAACAAAGATAGTCTTGTTGTTGAATTCCATCATCGATGAGAAGTGCATGACGGAATTGTTAACATATTGGACACATACTAGTGAGAACAGCTTCAAATATTGTCGCTAGTGTTTAATTTGGCTTCATTAATAATGCTATTATGTAATCTTGGTTATGTATCCTAATTAATCAGCTATGCTATATGTATTGGATATTTCTTAAAATTCTAAATTTGTATTGTACCCAAAATATTTACATATATAATGAGAATATTCAAGATCAAAAATTTATAAGGAGACCTGAATTTTGAATTTTGAAATAGCAAAAAAGGGGAGGGGCTAGGGTGCATGCAATGAGGCATTTATATGATGAAATGGAAAATGAGGAAGGGAGGTGAAGATAATTAAGTGCTTCAAAAAATTCGATGGATTTGAAAACCAGAGTTATCAGGAAATAGGAAGTTAAAAAATAAGGATGTACTCTCCATTGGAGGGAGGACTATAGTCTTCGTTTTAATTCATAATCACTGAAAACAATTTTGAAGTGCCAAATCAAATACCAAAAATTTGAGTTTTGTCATGAAACTATGGATTACCATCACTAATTATAGAATTTTGCCCTTTCTTATATTGCCTTTCAAATACTTCAGGGCATCGAATTTTATCAGAATAAAATGCAATGTCTTGAGGAATATATTTGAAGATTGATTTCAGACATGCAAAAAAAAATTGATCTAATGATCAAGAATTAAAATGAAGGTAAGGGAAGAATTGTTCCAATATAAACGATCCAATTCATGAAAGTTTGCTTTGAGAGAAAGGACGAAAATCACAAGATTCAGATTTGCAACATACTGAAAGACACATGACATAATGAAGCTTTCATAGGAGAGAGCCTAAGTGAGCTGCTTCTAATTCAGTTTTTTTTTCTTTTTTCTCTTTATCTGTTATTTAGCATTTGTGAACGAATAATGAAGTAACAAAAAAATTTGATCTTGTATACTGCAGATTTTCACTTGTGTTTTCATATTTGAAATATTCAAAAATTAAATAGAATATGTTATTAATTCTTATTAATTAAATATTTGAAATTGTGAAAAAAATCGAATAGTTGTTATCATGAAATTGATCATGTATATGACCATTATAAAAATTTTGTTTATTAATTTATCAAAATTTTATTTAAATGTGTGTATCACATGCATATTCCAATATACATTCTTGATTTAATATAATTTATGATGACATTTGGCCTAAAGAAAATATAAGTGAGTGTGTGTGGGTATATAAGTTAGGAAATAGGTTTTGGATTGTCATTCACCTAAGGTGATTTTATCCAATTCAGTAAGTTCAATTGGTAAAAGAAAGAAAAATAGAAAGGAAAAAAAAGATATACAGCATAATTCTAAACTCAAACATGTTTTATTATAAGTCTGACAAATACAATCTTGAATTTGTATAAATATTTGATCATTGTTTTTTACAAACTAATTTTATCAACCGAGCTATCATATAAAAATGTATACATTATCTCACTACAAAGATAACTGAATTAAACACACTATCTGATTCTCTAATCTAAGGAAGATCCTTTTCTCGATGCTCCTGAGAGTGCTGCGAACTATTCTCATCACAATTCTCCTTCTTCCTGTTCTTGCACACCACAAACCAAGTAACAACTTCCAATATGAAAGCTATACAACCCAATGAAACTATGATGCCCAAGTAAGCATTCTTCCACTTCTGATAAGAGTTTGAAATGGAGAAGCCTCTGAACATGTTGAAGATGGCGAGGACGATGACTCCATAACCAATTATGTAGTGAAATATGTTCCAGAAGATTCTGTTCTTGTGGTCCTTCTTAGGCCTGAAAAATAAAGCCACCAAGACTTGAGCCGTAGAAGACGCGAATATAGCGATTCCAATGTAGCCATGAACAGGAGATCGATTTCCCATGTAGATGCCCAGAGCAAAACCAGCCATGCCTGTCAAATAAGCTCCAATCTGACATGCCCTGTGCAAATGGAACCATGCAGGTCCAGCACCTTCAAATGCCTTCAAATAACGAGCCATCATTGCCCCGATTGGCATCAGAATCCCCCACCCTATCCCATTCAATATTCCATGAACCTGAAAAGGATTAAAAATACAATCAAAGTGTTAATAATTCTCAATCAAATTCAATATAAAGTAAAAAAAAAAACTCATGGATTTAATATTCAAAAAACTATATATATGTAGATAAAGAGTGAATAGACTTACTTTTCTGATTAAAATCTGCGAGTTATCTAGATTGCCATCGTCATCGGAAACTTTGCCGGTGAGAAAATCTATCTGACCAAAAGATTGGAGGTTGGGTCCAAACAGAGCATGAGATAGGGGAGTGTCATCAGAAACAGAGCCCTGTTGCCAAACATGATTGACCAAAGTGGAATTCCCGGGAAGCTGAAACTTGGCATATATGATAATGGTACCATCTTCAAAACTCGTAGAAACGCCATGAACCTCAAAGTCAAGCCTACCTTCCTCCAACCCTGTACCATATGTGGTTATGGGAGCGGTGTAAGCCGCCGCAGTCCCATCCGATTTCTTAAAAGCCACGAAAGCCTGAGAGCCCACCATGCCTCTGGAAGTGGGGTTGATAGCCCAGGCGATCCACTCGTTGTCGTTGACGTGATTCTTCTTGAAAGCCATATCGATGGAGTTTGCAGAAGAATGATAGTTCCAGTGGATGGAAGAGTCGAGAACTGGCAAGTCATTACAGGCTGAAAAATTAGATGTGTTAGGAAATTTGTACGAGGTACAAGATGGTGGTTGTGGTTGTGGTTGTGGCTGTGGGGTTGAAGGGGTGATGGTAATCACGATCAAGAGGAGAGCGAGAAGGAGAGAAAGCTTGCAAAAAGAATCCATGAAGAAAGCTAGAAAGAGTGAAAGAACTGTTAAGTTTTGGAAGTAGAAATTTTGGAGAGGGATGAATGAAGGACTAATCGCTGTTAATTTATGGACCCAAGAGGGAGGGAGTGTTGTGCAAGGAATAGGAAGCTGATAAAAAACAGATGAGATAAGATAATTTTTTTTTTGAGCCAACAGGGTAAGCTAATTCATTTCAAATCTATTCTTTTAATTTATCATTATCATTATTGTTAAGATAATTTTTTTGAGCCAACAAGATAAGCTAATTCATTTCAAATCTATTCTTTTAATTTATCATTATCATTATTGTTAAGATAATTTTTTTGAGCCAACAATATAAGCTAACTCATTTCAAATCTATTCTTTTATTCATCATTATCATTATTATTATTGTTTCTTTTCTAGAGATTTTTTTAATACGTAGATATATATAAAGAAGAACGATTATTTGGAGAGATTTCTTCTTAAAAATTCTGTTAACGATCGTTATTGTTTTTTTTATAAAGGAAAAATACATTAAGAATAACAACTTATTATTTATTGACCATGGATTTTGTGATTGAGAATTATAGTATATAATTACTAAACTATAATACTAATATTAAAAATATAAATTATTGCTTTAAACGAATTAGTACAAAAAAAAAATCACAATTGATATTTCAGATAATTCAATAAATTGGATTTAAGTTGTGTAATGTAAGGCTACCCTTTTATTTTTTTACTTATTATTTGGTGATTCTCATGATTGGAATGAGCTTAATTAATATATCGAGAAGTATTTTTAATTTATGTTGACGGGGAATAAATTAAATCTATTGCATTTCTACAGCGATATAATAAGAAACGGAAAATAGTGATGAAGAGGAAATAATGTAAGATTAGCATGGGGTGTTCGTTAAAGATAATTAATGAGAATGACACTTATGGTGTAGAATGCATAGGTGTGACTTAATTTGCGTTTAAAAAAAAAGAAAAAGAATTTAATTAATTGCATTCAATCTCAATTACAATTTTGATGCACGAGATAGGGTCAAATTACCATTAAATATCAGATGAACTTAAGAAATTGTTTCTTTTTAATGTTAGCTAATTAATTTATTTTATTTCATTTAAAATATATTATTTTATACTCATTAATATGTTCACCTTCTATTGGATCAATTTGTGATATTTAATAAGCAAACTCTAATGAAAATGATCATAGATTAAATGGGTAGACTTTTTATATTAAATCTTTATTTTTTAGCTTATATATATTTCTTAAATATTATATATATCTTAAATATTTTATTTTTATCAAAAAATAAAAATAAAAAATCACAAAATAATTAACAATAGATTTTGGTTTTCTAATATTATCACAAGGAGATGGACTAAATAAAAAAAGTATAATTTTGCACATTTAAAAGATATTCAAGAGATTCAAACGGCAACTCTAAAATATATATCGATATTATTTGTATACATAATAATATAATATAATATATACTAATATATTGGTATCTTTAATCTCAAAACCCATATAGTAATCTGAAATAAATTTAGATATAATATTGATTGAAACTCTTATGCAATTATAACATGAGCTCTCTTCTTTTTTTTTTTTATTCATATGACTCGAGCCCTTAATTAAAAGTTGTCATTTAATTAAAAGTCAATATTTTAAAAAATATATTTTATCATCTATAATTTTTAAATTAGAAAATAAAAAAATAAATTTTCCTGGCACCATCTTTTGCCACGGTTGTGCAATGTGCAGGAAAACTAATTTTTTTATTTTTTTATTTAAAAATTATAAATGATAAAATATGTTTTTTGAGATTGTACAGTCGTATATCTATATTGTTTTATTCTATTCTATATTTTTTTATGCTCATATTATATAAATGTAAGATTGTAAAGATCTCATTTTCATTGTGTAATATTTAAATTTAAAAAATAAAACACCTCATTTTTATAGTTGTATTATTATAAAAAAGTTATTTTTATCATTCGCTAAACCTTAAATGTTAAAAAAAAAAGTAAAAAATGAAGTAGGCAAGAGAGTGGCAGGAGGTATATCAAGGCATTTATTTTATACATATGCTTATATATTTTGTCTTTGCTTCTTTTTATATCTGGTTTTAAGGTTTTAGTATCGTTATAAATTAAGAAATGCAATTAATATTTTATAACATGGTTTTAAATTTTCTAATATGTCCTTAAAAATAGATAATAATATAATTAAAAAAATAATAATGAATGATGTCTTAGAACTTTAAAATGATAGATAAATAAAAAAAATTTTAAATTAAAACCAAAATAAAAATATTGTGTGATTTTTCTTTAAAAGTGATAGTTAAAAAGAATTTTAAAGATAAAGAATTTATTTATAATTTTAATTTTTGTTCATTTCTTTTTTTAAAACATACAAAATAAATTTACATATTAGATATAAAAGACTTATATCTAGCACTAGCCATGTATTTTTTCTTGGGGACAATGTTTGGGTGATTCAATATTTCCTTTTTTTTTACTACTTTTTAAAAATAAAAGTACCAAAATCATTATTTTATTCTATGTTTTCTTTATTTTATTCAACATATCAATACCAAGAGGACCCTAAACTATATAGGTTGACATAATTTACTTGGGGAGACAAAATTTCAAAGGAGACTTAAGAGATCGGGAGTAATTTCTTCTTCCTTGATACTAAATATGGGAGTCTTTACAGGTAATATTTATTATATATTTTTAAAAATATCTGTATTTAATGTATTTCTAATAGTGGGAGAAAAAGATTAAATAAGAATAATTTTAAAAAAATATCATAATTTTTTTAAAAATTAAAATAATTAACTAATTTTAATTTTTATCATTTATCAATGTAATTTGATTAAAATAATATTATATTAAAGATTAAAATAATATTATATTAGAGATGAGAAAGAGAAATATTTTGATAAAAATAAAAAAGTATAATTTAATATTATTATATATGAGCACATATCAATGGAGGACAGAGACGCCGACTAAGTGAAGAACAAACAAGTGGGATTGATGAGCAGCAGTGATGTGCAGAGAAAGAAAGAAAGAATGTGCCCTGCTCTCTTTCTCTCTCTGCACAACATACCATGCAGTGTTGCATTAGCAGAGGTTTCTGGTCCATAGTACTAGTAGTTAAATGTAGGAATATCCGAATAAAATAAAATAAATACTCTCATAAAGAGTGAAAACATTAATGGCACAAATTAAGGAAATCATTTAAAAGCAACAAGATCATTGAATTTGTCAGTTAAAAAAAAAAAGAAAAACTTCATTCAATACCCAAAACTCATACTCCTCCCTTCCATATATAAAATATTTTATAGAATAAATTTTTAATCTATATTATAAGATATTAATACATTTTATTTTATTTTTACCCCACTTATTATTACTCGTAAAATATTTATCAAACCTCCCTACATTTAATAGGTATGATGACTGAATATTTAATAAGATTAAAAATAAAAGTTTTGGTTTCTTCCACAAATTTAAGATATTTTCAAATTTTCTTTAATATGTGTACATTTTATATGAACCACCCTATACATAGGAGAGGGGAAAGCATCATATAATTAATGATTCATCACTATATTTTCTCTTTTATATGTAATTAATAAAGGGTAGTATAGGAAAAAATAATTAAGCACACCAAACAATCCACATTTAGATTTTATATTTTAGATCAAAATAAGTTTATCCAAACTTCCTTATATTTGAGACAAGATGGAGTATCTTTATTGATTTTTGTCACAAGTCTAAAGGCATTTATTATATTTATACTCCTTTTAGTCAAAGATATAAAGCACTTTATGGAAGAATTTGATCATACAAAATAGTATAAGTTACCTCTTAGAATTTTTATATCATTAAATGTCTCTTTTCCGAAAATGTCTTTCATTAAATAAAGTATGAATGAAAATTTGAGATTTACAGTGAGGAAGATAAACAATTAATTAATTAGTTTAATTAATTTTAACTATTTTTATTGATTTATGTGAGGTAGATAAGATAATACTCCCTCCAGTCCTATATATATATAATTTTTTTATTCTGATCCTAAATATAGAATCTTTTACAATATACGAGGTAATATTTATTATACATTTCTAAAAATTCTTCTATTTAATATATTCAAAGAGAAAGATAAAGAAATTAAATAAGGATAATTTTAGAAAAATATTGAGATTTTCGGAGAAATCGAGGTAGTTAATTAGGTTTAATTCTAATTCTTAATCCACATAATTCAATTAAAATTGTCTTATATTAAGGATTAGAGGAAGTAGTACATTATATTTTCTCCGGTCCTTATCGCTTTTAACTACTTTATTAAAATAAAAAAATTTATTACATTATTAAAATTATTTTAAAATTAATGTATTTTTCATTTTTACCTTCTAAAATAAGACATTTTGAAAATAAAATAATTAATACTTCAAAAACTTATAGAAAATGATTTATATTTAGAATCATAAAAATTTTTTAAGATATAACTAATAAACAAGATCGAAAGAAGTATCTAAGACTAAAAGAATATATTAAATTTTGTCACAATTAAGACGTTGGTCACAAAAAACCCAAAAAAGGAAGGATTTTAGAATCTGCCATTTCATGGAGCATATACGCGAGTGAAAACTGTCATCCAATTACCTTAAGGGTCCGTTTGGTTTTCCGTTTTGTAAAATTAAGTTAAGATAAATGAAGTTTGTAAAAATGAAGTTTAGATAAAGTAAGTTTATTGGAAGTTATTATGTTTGGATATTCTTTTTGTAAAAGTAAGTTTTGACAAAAAATCTGTTTGGATGATAGGAGTTAAAAGTACTTTTAGATGTATAATATAGAGTAAATTTATTTATCCTTTTCGAAAACCCACATTTTGTTAACAGAAAAGTAATTTTTCTCCTCCTTTTCTAAAATCACAGTTTAACCCACTTTTCATTTTTCAAAAAGTCAGTTTATGTTTCACATGTATTTGGCCAAACACATCTAAAAGAAAACCATGGTTGAAAACCATGGTTACGTTTCCAAACACACACTAAGTAATTTTAACAAGGGAAAATTAACCTTTTGGTCCCTGAACTTTACATTAATTTTGAAATTAGTTCATGAACTATTTTTTTTAGATAATGCTCCCAAAACTATTTAATCGTGGCATATTTAGTCCCTCAACTTTGCATCGATTTTGAAATCAGTCCCTAAACTAATTTTTTTTAGATAATGCTTCATAAACTATTTAACCGTGGCATAATTAGTCCCTCAACTATCATATTATTTGTAAATTAGTCCCTATGAATGTCACGTGGCAAGATTAATATGAAACGGTGCTGATGTAATAAATAGAGTTGCTGATGTGGCAGACATGTAGGCAAGAGGTGCTGACTAGAATTAAAGAGTAGCTGATTTTAGTCCTTATATTTTACCATAATTTATAATTTAATCCTTAAATTTTATTATTTTTCTTATATTTATTCTCAAACTTTATGTCTATTTAAATAGTCATCATTCAACTATTTAGGGACAATTTGATCCTAGTCAACATTCCTTATAATTAAAACATATTTCAATTTGTCAAACTTACTTTTACAAAAAGAATATCCAAACACATCACCTTCTAACAAACTTACTTTTATCCAAACTTTATTTTTACAAATTTCATTTGTAAAAGTAAGTTAGAATAAATGAAATTTGTAAAAATAAAGTTTGGATAAAAGTAAGTTTGTTGGAAGATGATCTGTTTGGATATTCTTTTTGTAAAAGTAAATTTGACAAATTGAAATATATTTTAATTATAAGGATGTTGATTAGGATTAAATGGTCCCTAAATAATTGAATGATGACTATTTAAATAGACTTGTTTGAGGATGAATATAAGAAAAATAATAAAGTTTAAGGACTAAATTATAAATTATGGTAAAATATAAGGACTAAAATTAGCTACTCTTTAATCCTAGTCAGCACCTCTTACCTACGTGTCTGCCACATCAGCAACTCTATTTATTACTTCAGCACCGTTTCATATCAATCTTGCCACGTGACACTCATAGGGACTAATTTACAAACAATATGATAGTTGAGAGACTAATTATGTCACGGTTAAATAGTTTAGGGAGCATTATCTAAAAAAAATTAGTTCAGGGACTAATTTCAAAATCGATGCAAAATTGAGGGACTAAATATGCCACGATTAAATAGTTTATGGAGCATTATCTAAAAAAAATTAGTTCAGGGACTAATTTTAAAATTGATGTAAAGTTCAGGGACCAAAAGGTTAATTTTCCCTTTTCACAAACTAAAAGTAAGTTCGTACAACTTGCAGAGAATCTAAAACACATTATGAGAAGAGTGTTCACTTGGGATTCGGACGGCTCCTTAAAGTTTTATATATATATATATATTGATGTTTTTAACAAATAATGTAGAGCCAATAATCAATTATTCTGAATTATAAACCTTCAAATTAATTTGTCTTTTTCTGTTCTTTATTTTTTGGCCTGAATTTGTCTCTTCTCTTCTTAGAAAAGAAGGAAAGAAGACTAACAGAATCTGATTCTTTCTGTTTTTCAGCAGTTTATTTTCCTGAAATTAAAGAAATAAAAATAAAAAATTATTTAAATCAAATATAAACAATCTAATTAAAAAGTACTAGATTCGCTTCCTAGTCACAAGCTTGTGGCCATAAATTATTGATTAGTAAATGCCACAAAATTAAAACAGAAAATTTGAGTTTGTTAAGGCAAAAAAAATTAGGTGGTTAATCTGTGAGGCTGTTTTGTTGTCTGAACTTCTCATTAATCCCTCTTTGTGAGAAAGGTTAGATCTGAGGATTTCAGAACCCTCCTTCCCGTCTCGCCGGCCCCTTCCTTCCGAGAATCAGAAGCAGATCAGTGAAGCATTTGTATATTTTTTAATCAACTTTAATGTTCATAGGAGGTTCTGTTTTAATTAATTGCTCATTTGCCTATGACATGGCCATATTATTTTCATCTGATTTTATGAAAATTTTCACAGGGAAAAGTATGAAGGAAAATATTGAGGAGCATAAGCCACTAAGGATCACTGTGAGCAATCTGGGTAGTCGCGAAACAGAAATTTCTAAGTTGGATTTGGTTGATTTTAAGAAGACTCGACAATTGAACGTGTCACCAAGAAGTTTACTCATTAGGAGGTCTTCAAGTGGGAAGAGGAACTGTCTCTGCTCACCCACCACTCATGCCGGCTCCTTCCGGTGCCACCACCATCGGACCAATGGGTTTCGACGGGCCATTTCTGTCGGCTCTAGTCTCTCAGACTTGGCCTCTAAATCATGAAGATTTTGAGTTTGTGTGCCTACTAATTATTTACTAATGGTGGTATATGCATATACACGAAAATTTTTAATTGTTCTTGGGGAATATTGTTAACGGGTTCTTTTTTTATTTGTCTAAGGATATGAAAATGAACTTGTTGAAAAAAAAAACATAAAAGAAAAATGTACTTCACTTGAAATATGAACGAACTTTTGTGTGATATCCAGCTATTTGTGCATGATTTAAAAACACATGGGTCTTATTTTGAGTTATTGTTGATGAACTGTTTCTCTTGTATTTGTTATGATCATTTATAGTGGTAATAAATACTCCCTTCGGTTCTATATATAGGATATTTTATTCTGATTCTAAATATAAGACCCTTTACAATATATAAGGTAGTATTTATTATACATTTCTAAAAAATATTCCTATTTAATGTATTCAAAGAGAAAGAAAGAGATTAAATAACGGTAGTTTTGGAAAAAAATATTGGGATTTTCAAATAAATCGAGATAGTTAATTAGTTTTAATTCCAATTCATAATCCACATAATTCGATTAAAATTGTCTTATATTAAGAATTAGAGGTAGTACTATGGGTATAACTTCACATCCTTAATTAATATAAAATATATAACAAGGAATACAATTGATGTGATTTATTTTTTTAAATTCGTCTAATGAATATGAGATCCATCTAATTAGTCAAGTGAACACTTAGACATGAGCATAATGTAATATGTAGCCAAGCCATGTCTTGGTTTCAAATTTTGAAGACGAGTAAGGCATTTAATATTTTGAAACAACTCTTGCAATAATAATAATTAATAATAACTCCATTTCATTTCATTTAATATTTTGAAAAATCCTAGTACTAGTATTTTAAAACAAGATACATAATTGATGGCAGAACAGCAAATAAATTGAGAAGAAATTGAACCAAATATTAAACCTTGTGTGGAGGGACAAAGCCAAATTAATACTAAACCTTAAATTGGCATTTAATGGATTAAAAAGCCTCCGTTTCATAAGAGTTCTTTAATTCTACTTCTACAGTTAGTTTGGGAAATCTCTCGTAGGTGAACCAAGATATAATATGAGCATTTATTCAACGTTGATTGTACTTTTTCATAAGAATTCTTTTTTTTTACAGTTATTTTGGGAAATCTCTCATAGGTGAACCAAGATGAAATAAAGGTTAAACTGAAAAACAAACTCCATATAAATTGGATTAAAGTGATTTTTTTTTTTGCTTCAAAAGGAGGATGAGAAATATACATACTTCAAAACTAAATTGAGAAGATAATTATTTTTATAAAAGTAAATCAAAAAGTATTTTCTTTGTGGAAAAATTGAAAAATTAATTTTATTATAAACTAAGATAAAAAAATATTCAATCTATAAACAATCCCAATACGGGCGGTATTCTAATCCTAAAGTTATATATAATAAAAAAAAGAAGCGGGGGGGCGGGGCGAGCCATATCATGTAAAAGGCCCCGTAATTTCTCTTCCCTTTTTTTTTAATTAACATATCAACTACATAATATTTCCTCAAATTCTTAATATAATACTTTTTTAATCAAATAATACTGATTAAAAATTAAAATTAAAACTAATTAACTACATCAATTTCTCCAAAAATCTCAATATCTTTTCAAAACTACCCTTATTTAATCTCTCTCTTTTTCTTTGGATATATTAAATAGGAACATTTTTCTAAAAATGTATAATAAATACTACCTCGTATATTGTAAAGGATCTTATATTTAGGATCAGAATAAAAAATCTTATATATAGGACCGGAGATAGTAATAACAACGAACAGAAACATACCAACTACCCTAAAAATCAACTACACACATAATAATTTCTCTTCTAGTAATTTTTGTGCTCGACTTCGGGTTTGATGACCCATCAACGGGATCCAGACATGTCAGATAATGGTAGTCACAAGTTAGTTTAGGTCGGATGAGATGGGTTTGAGGTTCATGATTCCAACCTTACGATTATGTCAGATGGGGGAAAATGGAGAAGGAATGGAGAGGCGAGGGATTTTGCATATTTTTCGTCGTGTAGTGAGAAAACAATTAGGAGAGGGGAAGAGAAATGTTAAATTTTTCCTACTCTCTCCCTTTGAATATTTTTTCTTTAAATTGGAATAATTTGAAAGAAAAATAAATCGTTTTATATAACCTTAACCAAATTAACCTTCAACATTTTCAAAATCCTAACAACCTTTCCATGTTAACGCGCCTCACTCTCTCACTCGCACACAGCCACTATTGAGTCTCTCTCTCTCTCGTGTCCACTATTGCTATCGACGTCACTGTCGACGACCTTCTCTCTAGCCACTGTTGCAGTTGTGAACCCCCAATCCAGGTTTCGCCACCTCCTCTCTGTTTGCCTTTTTATTTTAACCCAAAGTCATGCTTAATTTTGCTTCCCCACCATGATTAACAGCATGTCTGGAGTTGCTTTGCCTGGTTCGTTTTGCTTCCTCAACCAAGTTCATTGTTTACCCACAGCTTTGCCTGTCTAGTTTTCTTTTGATAATAATTTTGTTTTATTCTTTCTACCTATGATACCTACAGTTTTATTCTAAAAGTAAGATGTAATTTTCTATTCATAATTATTCTTTTTTCTCTCCTCTTAAATTAAATAAAATAATATTAAAATTTTTCCATTAAATTTTCTTATGTACCTTTCCCTCTTTTTTTCTCTGTTAAAATCTCTTTCTTCTCTTCCATTTTTCTTCGTTAAATCAAACACAGCGTTACTGATATAATAATTTTTTTTCCAAACTAAAAAAAAATGAGAGAAGAAAGCTAATTGAATAAAGAAAAGGGAATTAGGTCAAGATTGCAAACCCAAAGAGAGGGAAAAACCATAATTAGCCAATGGTGAAAAATGGTAATTGAGTTGAGTGATAAGTGACTCAATATTTTTTAAGTAAGATTTTGAGTTTAAGTTTTGTAGATTTAATAACACTTGAATTTAGTCAGATAATATTAGATACCAAATAATTATACCAAAAGAAACTGATCAATGTTCAACTATGTTCAAAAATCAAATGCTACCAGCTAATGATAATTTATTGGGTTGATTATATATGGTGATTGGACTATCTCTTAGCTATTTTGATATTTTGATCGATCTGAATATTAATAATACAATTTGCAGGATGCATTATCCGTGCTTCTTCCATTCACAACATGCTTTGTCCTTCTGAAATTAAATAACTCTAGCTAGCTCAAAACCGAAATCGATGAATTATTTATCCTATAATTAATAACATGTAATTAGATCTGTGTTTTTTATAGGATATTATGTAGGATTAGGATATATATTCATTTTAAAGATTACCATGGAATATTCATATTAAATTTACATAGTTTAAATTTTATTTTATTTTATTCATGAAATTTTAATGCTTTTATTTTTTATAGGAATAAAAAAATAAAATAAAGGTAGTCTTTTGATTATTATCAACTGTTTAAAATATAGAACTTTATATTAAAAAGTTAAAAAAAATTAAATCTATTTGTTTGATTTAAATTTGAATTGAATAGCCCGGATATCCACAAGTGATATGCTACTAAATCTGATTCTGCCTTGATTCGTGGGGTAGTTTAATATTCAACTTCACCGGAGTATCCGTTTCTCATACGCCTCGGTGCTTTTTGTTTTCCTCCTCTCGCTCTGATCTGCTCTCTTTCTCTTATCGCCAGTCATTGATCTCTCGTTCCCTCAATTTCCTACCTTTCTTTTGTCTTTATCCACTCCATTACTACGTTTTCTTCAAATTTTGATAGATGGCAGAAACGTCAAGAAGCATAGAGGAGATTGATAAGGCAGTAAACGAGGTGATTAATAAGCAGATGATCCCACTTTACAGGGACGAAGTAAGACTCCAAAGAAGAGTACCCCGAACAATAGTTTATCATCGTGACATGATAAACGCTAGCTTTTTTAAAAGATGTAGATAAGGAGGCACAGGTGACAGATACCAATGACTTGGTCAAAGGGTGGGTAACGCAAGTGAGAAGCCTCTCATATTGCATCCAAGATGTGATCGACGAACACTCTTTTAAAATGACAAAACGGAATCATCAAAATTCTGGACTTATTGCTGCTGCTAGAAGAATTGGTCACTTTGGTCAGAACCATAATAACTTTACGATGAGAATGAGCAATTGTCTCAGCTTGGATACCTCACAGAATCAGTCAGATTCAGTCAAACATTAAAGATTATATACTCCATCGAATCTGCAATAAAATATTTGAGCAGTCGTGTCGGAGCAGATGTTGATATAAGACGTGACATTCAGCAGTATCCTCCTCCTTTTGTGGAAGATACTGAGTTGGTAGGTGTTGATAAAACTAAGGAAAAGCTTATGGATTGGCTCTTGAACGGAGAAAAGAGACACACAATATTATCAGTGGTCGGTGAAGCTGGATTAGGTAACTACATATAATGTCTTTTCCTTTATTTTGTGAGTAACATGCAAAAGGTTTTCTGATTGAACAGTAACAAAAAATATTACAACCTAAATGCTTAATTATAACAAAATAAGCACATTTAAATTATGTTCTTCCCATGCACATTTCCATAATTATGAGAATCTGATTGATTCCTCTAGTTTTAGCAATTAAACCATTATCACTAAACTTAAATTGATTTTACTCCAAACGGAATTCCCTCCTTTTCTATAGGAAAAACGCAGAAAGATTGTCTACATCCGCTCAATTTATGTAAAAGTAAACAATCCTTCTTTTATATAGGAATTGGACAAAAGAAACAATTTTTTATACGGGTGTTCTAACTGAAAATTCTTCACGTTTTCATTTAAATATATAAAAAAGCATAAAAGATTATCTATGTCACATTGTAGATTGCACTATTAATGCAAAGATATTTAATAAAGGAGAGTTTATATTTTATGTATAAATAAACGCGCATTCTAAAACCGAAACATTCAATTACATATCTCTAATTAACCTCACCATATTCTATCTTGTCAAGGTAAAACAGCTATTGCGAATAATTTATACGAAAAGCAAAAGGAAGAGTGGTCATTTGATTGTTATGCTTGAATCACTGTCTCTCGCTCTCTCAAAGGAGAAAAGCTGTTAAAAGCTATGGTGCAAAGCCTTTATGTATATGACTACAGCACATTTGATGCCATAGAAATTAATTATGAGTATGACTGCAACATGGACATGGTTGTTTTGATTCGTAAACTTAGAAAATTCCTGTGCCGAAGGAGATATATTATTGTTTTTGATGATTTACGGGATTTGGACTTTTGGGAGATTGCTCAATTTGCATTACCAGACTACAACAATGGTAGTCGAGTAATTATTACGGCAAGGGATAAAGGAGTGCCAGAATATTGTCGATGTCTTGCTCCATGTTACATTTATGAGCTACCACCACTATACCAAAAACATGCGTTGGAGCTCTTCTATCTTAAGGTTTTTCAGTTTGATGATCTCAAAACTTGTCCTCAACAATTGTTAGGATTATCTAAAGATTTTTTTCGCAAATGTAACGGAGTGCCACTTGCAATTGTCTCTGTCGCCAATTTCCTATCAACTGCAAAGAAAGATGTCTCTGAATGGAAAATGGCATTTAACAGCATTCACTCAAAATTGGCAAGTGATTCTCATTTAATACCTTACTATCAGGTGTTATTGGAAAGCTACAATGATCTTTCCTTCCATCTTAAGTTATGCCTCTTGTATTTTGGTCTTTTTCCCAAAGATCACCACATTAGATGTGCTACACTAATTAATCTATGCATAGCAGACGACCATGTAATGCAAGAGGGGCGCAACATGACTCTTGAAGAAGTTGCTGAGGAATATTATTTAGATGAACTAATTCGTAAGGGTTTGGTTAAAATATTGGATGTCTATCCTTATGGTAGAGTTCGAAGTTGTCGAGTCCACGACTTAATGCATGACTTTATCCTTAAGAGATGTGAGGAGATGAACTTTTGTCAAGTGAAGAAAAGAGAGGAATTTAAATTCCATGCATTGACCAGACGCCTATCAATCCAAGCCATGAACCCTAATGATCTACAATGCACAAGAGGTTATGATAAAGTGAGGTCTTGTATTGTGTTTAATTTGGCAAGATTGCCAGATGCTGTGTTAGTCAATGTTGTCAAGTTTTAAACTCTTAATAGGTTTAGACTTGGAAGGTTCATTTATTGGTTATCTTCCTAAAGCAGTTGGGAATTTACTTCTTCTGAAATATCTGAGTCCCAGAAGAACAATGATCAAAACCCTTCCCAGCTTCATTAAGAAGCTTCAAAATCTAGAGTATTTGGATCTAAAATGTACTCATATTCAAGAATTGTGTGCTGAGATTAACAAGCTTGTCAAGCTGCGTTGTCTGATAACAAATTATTTGGCACATGGGACATGTCATTTGTACAGTTTTAGAGGAGCGAAATTACAGGAAGGGATTGGGTGCTTATGGACTCTTAAGAAACTTTCATCGATTGATGCAACTGATGGGGTTGCTGTAATCACTGAATTAAAGAGTCTGAGGCATGAGAAAGTTCTCCATTACTGGACTAAGAAGACACCAAATGAAATTCTTATGTCCTTCAATAGAGAATATGGAGAATCTTCGTTCACTGAGTATTCGTGGAGCAGAACATGAAGTTATTGATTTGGAATCATTAACTAACCCTCCTCGGTACCTGAGGCGCCTTTACTTGGATGTCCACATAGAGAAACTCCCAAACTGGCTTGTCAAACTTGAATATCTTGTAAAGTTGAGATTGAGTTTCTCAGGACTGATGGAAGATCCACTTCCTATTCTTAAAGTCTTATCAGAATTAGTGGAACTTCAACTCGTGGAATCCTATGAAGGTGAGGAGCTTCACTTCAAAGCTGGATGGTTTAAATGGCTCAAGAGTTTGGATTTAGAGGGCCTGAAAGGCTTGAAGTCCTTAACAATAGACAACGGAGCATTGCCTGCCCCTCAAACTCTGCAATTGAGGAACTGCCCAGAATTGGTAGAGGCGCCCATTGGATGCTACGAAAGAATGAAGGGAATAAACCTTGTGACTTCTCAATATCGCAGGGTTTAACCCTTCTTCGCATGTCCTAAATACTTTTTTTTTAATAATTTTGTTAATTTGTTGATGCTATATATTTCTCAAATTCCCTTTCTTTGTGCCAACTTCAATTGCTAAGAGCAAAGGCAGTGTGCATGACATGTATATGTTGCAGTATATTTGATCAACTAGGATCCAATTTATCTCAAAATTATTACAGAAAATGAAAGTGTATTCGTGTTTATTATCTTTTTTTTTTCGAGTAACATCAATGACTGTTTTTCATTCATACAAATATTAGTATGGTTTGTAATTAAGCCAGTTTGAATCTCTTCCCCTTCTTGCGTTCTTACGTACTTATAGCTTCAAGCCTTCAATGGATCATCTACAAGTATTTGCTTATTTGTGAGTTTCATAATCTCTTTAGCCTAGTATCAATTTATAATAAATTACATTATTTATAAGTAATAAACATTATAACTCATTCTTTAAGGATCCATATTTTGTACAGAAAAATGTGTATAGTTAGATGAAAAATCATACTTTTGAAAGAAGCCTTAGAAATGGTGGAATAGCAAACAAATTCTTAGCAAGCAAATTAATTGAGAAGAAGTTGAACCAAATAACCTTGTGTAAAATGACAAATTAAGCAAAATACTAAACCTTAAATTGACATTAAATGGATTATAAAGCTTCGGTTTCTCCTTCATGTCCATGCTCTCTTTTATTTTAACCAAACACAAAATAATTTTAGATTTTATAAAATCTATAAATAGTTAATATTTTTTTAAATAATCTAAAAATCACCTTTTAAAAAACTTTAAACAAACATGCCCTTGTATTTGGATCTTTTAATTTGAGAAGTAATTTAAGAAAATGAATGTGTTTAAATTTTAAGAGTTTTAGTGATTATTGGGTAGATAATAATAAGAAAAAGAAGTGAAATAAATAATTATAAAAACATAGAGTGAAAGAGTAGTGATTATGATAATCAGCTTCTCCCATAATTAATTATTTGAAATATAATTTATTATTAAAATAGATTATATGTTTGACAAATTTTAGAAATAAGTGACTATAGATCTCTATAATTACTTATTCAGGGTATCCAATTAAGCTCTTGCATTTGTGTAAAAGGAAAGAAAAAGAAGAAACATTAACAATGAAGCTACTGTTCCCCCAAGACTAAATTGGATCTTCGAAAATAGTTTATATAAATATACCATATGGTGGGTATGCAAAAGTGGAACTTAGATGTCAAGACTGCTATTATATATTTTTTTCTCTTCACTTTATAGAAAATTTTTAGATTTCTTCACGTTAGGAGATTGATGTTTAAGAATAAAGTTATTTTATAGTATTGCACAAAAAAAAAGTTATTTCATACTCCTTCCATCTTATTTTATTTATTATTTAAAATTTTTTTATATAAACTAATAAAACTATTAATTAATATAAATTATAGTAAAATTTAATAATATTTTATTATAATATTTTTATATTAAATATTAAAAAATAATTTATATTCTACTTATCGTAAAATATCGTAAAATAGTAAAAAAATAATTAATATTTCATTGATAATTTAAAATAATAAATAAATTGAAATATTTAAAATTTTTAAAATAAAAAATAAAATGAGACAAAAAAGTGAAAGTTCATATTACTAGTTGAGAGCATTTATTCAACATTAATTGATTGTCCTTTTTCAGGAGAGTTCTTTAATTCTAAAGTTATTTTATGAAATCTCTTATAAAGATTGAATTAATACTACGCTTGTTACATCATGGAAAATGAATTTGAGAAAAGAGAAAAGATAAGGGAAAATAAAAAAAAAAACCATATTTGATAAATGATAAAATAATTTTATTGGAAAGAGAATTTTTTGTATTTATGGGACAGGGTTCTTCCTTGTTCAGCCCATTTTTCATTCCCACCTTGAATCAAACTGATCCTAAGATTAAACTGGGAAAACAACCTCAATATAAATGGGATGGGAGTGAGTTCGACAGCTGCATATGAGGATGAGAGATGACCATATTTCAAAAACTAAATTGAGAAAATAATTTTATGAAAAGTCAAGTCAAGAAATGTTTTATTTGTGGAAAAAATAAAAAATAATTTTATAATAAAATAAAATATAAAATATTCAATATGTAAATAATCACAACGGAATTCTAATTCTAAAGATATTAACATATTTTTCCATAGATAATTTTAAAATTAGCACAAAATTAAAGTGGAGCCATCGTATAAAAGGGCCGGTGATTGTCGTGCTTCTAATTCTCTCCTTATCTGTTCACCCAAAAAAAACATCTCCTTAATTTGCTGGGCCTCATCATGGTATTGGGTCCGGATTTCGGGTTTAATGACCCATTAACCGGATCGGCACGTGTCGGATTCTTTTCGCGTCGCTCTACCACAACCGCCTTATTACCTTCAAGGCTTATTCTGATAGGTAGCGCAAATTAATTAGGCCAAAAAAAAAGTAAAAAGAAGGATAGGTTTGCTCTTCTCTGAAGACGAAGTGCCTTGAAACCCTTCAAGCTTCGCTCTTCTCTTCCGGGCAGAGAAGCCAGCCAGGAAGCCGAAATACTGAGAAGCACAGTTCCGAATTTCAATCCTCTCTGCTATCTGATTGCTTCTTTTGCAGACTCGTCAAGGAAATATTCTTTCCACTCCCTGTTCTGCAATTTAACGCGATTCAGGTGAGTTCATCTCGTCAATTCTTGAAAGCATCGATGAGAATGGGTGTGATTGTAGTTTTGCATCGATCATTATCGTGAAATTTTTTTGAAATTAAGCCAGTTGTTGAAAAGAATAGGTTTTGAGTCGTTAACTTGTGCTTGTGTTCTTTACTTTTTCTTTGAAAATTGCTATTTATTTATATGCCATTCCTTCGAGGTTTATATACTTTGATTTAATCAAAAACTATTTGACTTTCTGAAAAGTTGTACCGACTATTGAAATTATTTTATTTTGTAATTTGTAATTCTAGCTGTGGGCTATCAGAATTTAGCTATATATTAATCTATTTTAATCTCCATTGAATGTTGGGTGGTTCTGGTACTAATTATTGGTTTCGGGGTCCTTTGAAGTAGAACCACTTGTGCTATTTTATTCAATGGGAAAAAAATATTCTTGCCTTAATGTCACGGTGGAATATTTAGGTTTTATTGAGAGCAGTTTGCCTCACATATAATCATTAATTTCTTGTATATCATGTTGCAGCTGGACCTTTTTAGTTGGCTAGATTGGTTTGAGTTTGATCTCGGATACTAAGTTACAGACACAAAAGTAGTTCATATCTTATATATAAGAGGGGGAAACGACTCAGCCATGAATTGAAAAGATTGAACCTACCCATCTTTAATTTATTTCACTTCGTTGCCAACCAAATATCCCTTATAGAACAAGGTAGGAAGTGTACCGTGTTTGCATAATGGAATTGAAAGGTGAAAAGTAGATGAAAAAATGATTGCCTATCTGCGTTACACATAACCCAATTAAACCCCTAGTGGCTTTTAAAATTTCATTAACTATTAATGTTCAATGGTGAGTTTCCAGTCGAGGCTTTTGAATTTCTTTCTTATGCATTTGTTTTGTATGCTGGAAACTTAAATGTGAATAACTTTGGTTGAGGGTTTTCTTTCTTTCCAATCCTTTGCTGTAGGACTTTTCAACTTTTGGAATGAGTTTTTTTTTTATAATTAATTATTTTTTCACATTGTTTCTTCCTACTGCTACAGTGGTCATTTAGCAACTGCGTCCAGCATGCTTGATGACATATTATCTATTTACCTCCAGTTTTACTCTGATAGAGTTGTTTTTAACTTTTAACAAAAAATTCAATGTCCAGGCGGTTTCTCTGTCTCTGTCATGTCTCTGCTGACAACTATCACAGTTGCATCTTTGCCCAACTTGCCCCCAGGTAAATTGTCATTCTTGACACATCTATGGACTCAATTGAAATAAGACATGAGTTTTAATCATACCATATAGGAAAGGAGTTTGTTATAACTCTTGGTGGAGGGGGATTGGGTCGATTGGCTACAACAAGAGTGAGAACTTTTTTATTCTCACAATCACACTTGTCATCGATTCAGCATATAAATTGGTGCCATGGATTTTAAGTATCTTCATGTTGGGAATAACTATAATCGTATGGCATTACTTGGACTGGACTCTTCTATTTATGGATGCTTGTCCAAGAATAGATTCAACAAGGATGGTTGCTATAAGTGTGCTTATATCTTTGAGGAACTAATCTTGTTTGACCCTGTTTCATTGTAGAATGATAAATGATTTACTAAACTGCTGTGGTATTAATGCATCGCATAGATTTTTTAAGGGTGTACTAATTGGATGGGGACGTAAGGCAGTGTTGAGAAAATATCTGTTATTTACTTTTCTCATTAAGTTGAGGGGAGATCCATCGTCATAATTTCTTATTTTTCTAATATATTTGAAATAAAATTTGTCTGTAGTGTGAAGCTTAATAAGATCTGTATGCTTTACAAGTAGAAATTGTTCTGGTATTATAATATTACTGGAAGCTCAGGATGAGCAATTTTTTTTTCTGATTTAATTTTACCTCCATGGAAATGTACCAGATGCTCATATTATTGATTGCTATTGAATCTATGGATCTATTTTTTTGTTTTTTGCAAATTTCATACATCCACTATTGGAATTCTTTGAAAGAATGCTTCTAGCTGTTGATTAGACCACTAATTTGGGTTCTAGTTGAGGTTGCACAATGTTTGTTAACTCATTTAAGCATGTGCTCAAAAATATATGGTTTCACATGCATTTTGTTTTTATCTTTCTGTGGTAGAAGTGATTGGAGACATGATCAACTTTTTAACTCTTCCAATGATTGTGAAAAGGATATTGTGATGTGTTGAAAGAGCTTTCTAAGTTCACATCATATTGCTTTTGTAAACAGTGAGAAGCAGCAGTGGTGCAGAGACTAATGTCACTAGATCTAATCTACCAAGAATCTGCTTGCAATTTTACCCTTTGGAAAGAAAAAGAGAACTACAGAAGACTGCTCATTTAGGGGCACTGAGATGTATGCATGTTCCATATAATACAAGAACTCTTCATGCTCGAACTGTAATATGTGCCGCAGCTTTGGTATGTTCCTTCTATTTTAATGTATTGTCTTTTATGCTATTGCTATCTTCATTGCCTTGAAGTAGTAGTATAGTCCAGTAGTCCATCAGTCTTTTAATGTCTTAGAATAAAACTATCATGCGGGAATTTTGTCTAGTCTTTTCTCATCTTTTGTTGTCCAATTCAATTTTACTCTTTTACTGTCAAATTTCAGGGTTCACATTCAGGTTTCATATTATAATATAGCAGGGCTGAAATAGGGTTTTATAGCATGATTGCTGTTCAATGAGTTAATGAAAAATCATATAAAGAATTTTATTGCAATTTTTAAATGCAGTATATTTATAGAGAAAATAGAATTGAAAGAGAATAAATGAGATACTTTTCTAACCAATCTCAACTGCAGCACATGCATTAAGATCCTGAGATATATTCAGAGACCTGCTTCATTTTTCAGATTCCTTTGCCCCAGGATATGAATTTTTCTGATGGTCTAAATGATCCTTGGAATCATGGAAACCTAGATGATATTTAGCATATTACTTGTTTCTTTTGCTATGAAGCTTATATCCTACAACAAACTTTTCAATCTTGTGAAATATTTCAAGATGGCGCTTAGTTGAAGGAATGGAATGTCGGATTGTTATTCTTGTGGTTCATTTGTTTTAAAATGTGTTGTTGATTCGTTCATGGTAGTTTTTTTCATGCTATGATTTTGCCCATTGTTTTGAAAGTTTGCTAGTTTCAGTACTCTTCTTATGATTATCTACTGATAGGGTTATTGGTATATTTTTTTCATGCTATGATTTTGCCCATTGATATGCAATGCTTCATTCTATCTTGAGACTGGCAAATTGTGAACGTCTTGAAGAAGATTAGTCGTTTCGTTAAATATTACATTAAGATCTCCTATTTGTTCTCCCTCATGTTTGTACGTTAGAGCACACGTTCATGCACACATGATGAACGCTTACATTTGGACTGTATTATATAGAAGACAAAACTGAGGTCTTGCATCTTCTTAATCATTTTCCTCCACAATTATGCAGAATGCGAGATGTGGGGCTGAACAAACTCAAACTGTTACTCGCCAGGCTCCTACAATGACACATATTCCTGGTAATTGCTTATTTCCAACTTGTATAACTTCTAATACTCCATATTTTGTGTGCCTTTCACCGAAGAGCATTATCTCTGGTTATTGCAATTATGCTCTTCCTTTTCTCACAACATTTTTTTTTTTGCTCTGTCATTTCTCATAACATTGGATGAAGATTATTTAATTGATAATTAAGGACCTATAGTTCCTTCTGAAAGTAGTAGATTTTGGAAATTGTTGTTGAAACATTTATGGAAAAATATCACACTTTGTAAAGAATTTTCCTTTGAACGGAATACCATGGCCCCCTGAATTTTCAGGCAAGGAGAAGTCACCACAACTTGATGATGGTGGCACTGGATTTCCACCCCGTGATGATGGTGATGGTGGTGGTGGAGGAGGTGGAGGTGGAGGCAACTGGTCTGGTGGCTTTTTCTTTTTTGGGTTTCTTGCGTTTCTAGGTTTCTTAAAGGACAAGGAAAGTGAAGGATCTTACAGAGATAACCGAAGAAGGTGAAGAAAATAAATACGTGCGTTTTTTTTTTACTGCTTTTATTCTTTAATACTATGTATACCCACTATAGATCATAGTGGTTCATTAGTGTATTGTTCCATGATTGAGATGTTGATTAATAGCAGCATAATTTTGTATCAATCTACTGCCAACTTTTCAAATTGAACTATGTATTTGAGACTCAACTATGGAAGGAAAGAAGTAAATATCCGGATGAAATATGAGCATCTGATTAAATCATGGTTTAATTACAGTTATGTGCTGAATTACACTATTTGGGCCCGTGCTTGGAGTTCAACACTAAACAATATTGTTTATGGTTGGTGGAAAGTGCAATTTATTTATTATAATTTTATTAAATATATAGTTGCAATGTTTAAGGGGTCTTTGTTTGCTCTTTTCTTTTTCCCCTTTTGGGCCAACCGTTCCTTTGCTCTTGAGCAATGCTTATTAAAGCCTTAGTAATGACATTTTCTTTATTTTCTTTTTTATTTTAGCACTGATTTTTTTTTTTGGTATCTTAACATTCAAGACGTGTTTGATACATTCATAATTGTGAGGAATTACAATTTGGGATAAAAATAATAAATTTATTACACAATAAAATTTTTTATTACTTATTTTTTCAATTTTACTCTTCAATTTTTAATTTTATCATTTTTTATTAATCAAGAGATTTTTTATAGTTAATTTCCTTCATTAGTAGTTAATTGTGATTTCCTTTAATAGTTAATAGGGTAAATTTCATAAAAATACTAAGGAAGCAATATAAATTCAAAAAACTTACACAATTTGCGATAATTCCAAATCATCGCCTTGCAAATTAGAATTGAAGTTTGAGTAGAAAATGTTAAATTTAACCTTGATTTGCTTTCATTCTATCTATTGCATTCGCTCTTTTTCATGCACTCCTCTACCTCTGCTACCTCCTTCCTTTCTTTCTCTCCTCTGACCTCTTCTTCCTCTTCTCCCTTCCGCCTCCTATGTTGAGGGTTTTGACATAATTGGATGAACATCAAACTAAGAGAGAGCGAGACCACAATCTTCTAAATAAGATGGCCATTGATGAGCATGAGCATATGACGAAAGATTGAGAGTGAAAAAGCATGGGTTTGAGAAAAAGAGGGTGAAACAGAGAGCACAAGAGCAAGTTTGAGATCATTTGGTTTGTTAATTTGATGATGTGGTGAAATTCCTCTTCTACCATCTAGTTGAAATGCTATATTTGTGGGTAAAACTTTATTCTTAAATTTTAATAGGAAATCCTTTGATCTAAGTTGATATTAGTTTATAATTGAAATTTGTATCTCCAATTTGGTGTAGTGGTTTCTAGTTGACATGCCTTTTGAATTCTGATTCATAGATTAGTCACCTCATAATATGATACCCCTGGTTCTGTTCCTATAAAGGTATGCAATGACTTTCTTAAAGTCATGTATGACACCCATTTATTATAGGCATGCAGGAAATTAGAGTTTTAAGAGAACATTTTCAAGACCCAGGACTATGCAATAGAGATCCAATGAAGGCATCATCATCAACTTTTGAAGGAGATACATTCCATAAAGTTAGGATTGATATTAAACACAACAACAAATTGCAACAATTAATTTTGTTTTGAAGGTTTATTTTAATAATTAACAATTAAAAATAGTTTTTAGTATAAGACACATGAATACCTTGTGAACATTATGAGTGAATCATTTCCTTTCCTATTATGTGTAGTCTTATTGATGCAGCAAAGGAAGGGACTGCAAGGTGCCTCTTATTAGCTGCCTCAAGGAGAATGCAAATATAATTGGACTTAAAAGGAGATTTAGTTCATAGCTCATTCACTTTGTAAAGCTCATTTGCCATGCATATAATGGAGACACCAATGAACTTGCCCTTTATAAGGCCCATTAACCATCCATATATATGTATAATAGGCACTTGTGATGCTCTAATATATATAAATGTGTGTGCGTAATGCTTTGATTATCCTTTGAGCTATGTCATTGCACTAGTTTTTGGTGACTGAAGTGAAGAATGATTTGTGGTATATGCTAATTCCTATTTAGCAGATCAAATAAGAAAAAATTTTAATTTTTTTCTTTTTTCCTTCTCTCTAATTTCTTCCAATTAAACATAGGGTAAGGGTTATCAAAAAAATAAATTTTACAAAACAAGAGTTGAAATTTTTTTAATTATATTTTATGGTCAGAGATGAGGCCTGGAAGATGCAGGAAACCCACAGAATTGGAGATCATTCCATAAATGCAGATCAGTCCTCCAGTGGCGTACTTTGGTAAGCACAAAACGAGAGGGAGGGAGAGAGTCAGAGACATTCATTTTCGGGTACCAAATCGGAGAGAGAATACCGAGGAAGGGCGAGTCAATTTAAAAAAAAATTATAGATGAAATACTTAAAAATGATGTAATCAATGGAAGAAAGAGAGCATGATACGTAGTGATAAATTGATCTGAATTGGTACATTTTTATTTGATAGAGTAAAAATGATTTGATACTTTAGGAGTACCTTCGGTTTCCCTCAAGATTCAGCCAATCAATCGGGACCTAAATACAATTAGGGGGAGGGGGGGGGGGGGGTTTGGGTTTTTGGAGAAATTTTGAAGGGAGGGGAGGGGATTAAATTCTCTCTCTTTGGTTCAAAAAATTGGAGAGAATTTAATTCCTTCCAATCCCCTCTTCTACCTTTTTATTTCTCCTCCCAAATTGGAGGTTTTATTTTTAGAAGATTGAGTAATAACACTCAATTTCTTCCAATACCCTCTAATTTCTTTTTTAATCAAATAAAATTTTATTAAAATTTCTCCAATCCCACCAAACAAGAGAATTTTAAAACACATCCAGTTCATTTTTCTCCAAAGTTGAACCAAACATACCTTAAGATGATTCTTCATCTCTTGCTTTTTTTTTAATAGAAAATGCTTATCATTAAAAAGCCTAAACAATTTAAGAAAGAATGGTGTTTACATCAACCTTTTATCAACCGTCATCTTCCTCTAACAAGGTGGGATGGTCAAAAGTGTAAAAATCCTGATTCCTCATTTTCGCTAGCCTTTCACCCTTTTTTTCTCTTGCTTTAATATGAAAAGTCTTCACAAAATATCCACAGGGACTAATAATTGCAACATGTTGTCACTTGATTATCTCCTAAAAATTATATATAGCAACAAATTTTACAGTTATCATTTCACCCATCAATTATAATCTTGTTATCTTTAATTTAATTTGACACGTTTGATGGATGCATGCATGCATGTAACATTTATTTAATATTGAAGCACTAATTATATGAAAAAATATACAAAAGAAATATGCAAATTGCATTACTTAATATATCATTTGTCTTAGTAGTTTTTTTTTAATTTGATAACAAAATACAACCAAAAAAAGACAAAACAAATTAACCATTACATATTAACTATGGCGTCAGTGAAATTAAAAGCGGTAGGTGCGAAATAAGTATTACGATTTACGTGAATTTCATTGTCTAGTTGGGTAAGATTTAAGTAAAAAAAATAGCAGCAAGTATTACGTGAATCTCATTGAGATTAGACCAAAGATTAAAAGAAAGAAAATGATGATATTTAGAGGCCAAGTTGATAACATTTAGTAAATATATAATATCTGTATAGGCAACATAATGTTCATGCTTGCATAATTTAACAATTTCTTAGCCACAAGTCATTTAATTTTATTAAACAATTGAATCGAATATGATTAGCATTTTAAAAAAAATTGAAAATTTGCATTAGTATATAAAATAACATCAATAAATAAATACTTGAGAAAATTAAAATTGAGTCCAAACTTCAAGAATAAAAAGAAATGATTAAATTTATCGTGTGTATGTATATATTACCTTTCGTCTCAAATATAAGGGATAATTATAAGTTTATTTTTATCCAAAATATAAAGAATAATTATAGTTTGTCCCTATATTTATTTATTTTTTTAATTATACCCCTTATTAAATATATATTTATATTTTTCTATAAGAGCGAAATTAGTAGAATATACATTAATTTAGAATTAATTTAGGGATATTTTTTAAACATTTTTTAATTTTAGACATATTTAAGAGAATTAATTATTTTTAACCAACATCATTTTCCTTGACATATATGAATTAGTTATTTGTCCCATACACACACACACGAGATCAAAGTGAGTACCGTAACTTGGTGGACCACCTATATTTCAAGAGCTTAAACAATAAATATATTGTTTATAATATATAAATACTAAGGATTCATTTGGTTTTTAATTTTACAAAAATAAGTTAAAATAAATGAAGTTTATAAAAATGAAATTTGAGTAAAAATAAATTTATTGTAAGTTGTTATGTTTGGATATTCTTTCTGTAAAAATAAGATTAACCAAAAGCCTGATTAGATGATAAAAGTTACAATATTTTTAGATATATAATATAAGTCAGTATCCCTTCTTTTTCCAAAACCGTAATTTAACTCAATTTTCATTTTGCAAAAAATCAATTTGTAACCTATCAAGCACATCTAGTTGGAAAATCATGATTTTGTTTCTAAAAAAGGTAAACTAAATAGGTAATAGCATGACTAACTATAAATTTTATATTTGATATCATTAATATTGATTATTTAACAAACAAATCAATAATTTTTTTATTTCGTTATTTTTAAAATGATAAAATATAAATAAATAAAAGTGCCCAAAAGATGTGGTGAATGTAAAGATCTACAAGTCTTTTAATGGGACATTAATATATCATCCATATATCCACAGACACATATTTAATAAAATCTATAACAAATTACAGTATTCGTGAGTCATACAAAGTGTAACTAATTCCTCAAATTAAATGAAATGCATAGGAAATCATATAGAGCTAAATAAAAATATTTACTTTTGGGCTTTTAATATTGGTAAAATGAGCTTCTCTACCAATGATAAATAGATTATGTGGTAAAAAACTCAATAATCCTTATTTAAGTTTTTGAATTCATACTTTATGAATAAAAAAATTAAATTAGATCGGCTTGTTCGATCGGTTGGACTGAAACCAGTCACAGATCCAGTCCAGTCACATATTTCGACTCCTTTTTTTTAGAATTGATAGAAAATTGGTCAAATTAGTCACGAACCAGTCAAAAACCGGTTGAACTTGTCCAATTTTTTTTTAAATATTTTTTTAATTTTTAATATAAAATAATATTATTTTTTGTATAAACTTTTTTATATTATAATATTGTATAAATATTATTATGATATATAATTATTAGTAGTGTCGCACCCGGAAAAATGCGACGAAAGGAAAAAGAGAACAAATCTGGTTTTCGAGTGAAAACCGACTTGTGAGGAGTCGCCACCAAAATTTTGAGGAAAATCTTGGGAAACCTAATTAAAGAGGAAAGGATGGTCTGCGTAACCAGAGTTGGATTTGGGAGTCGATTGTGTGTGGGGAAGGTGTTAGGCACCCCACAACACCCGTTCTTAAGAACGGTTACCTTACATTGATTGTGTAAATTAATATGACTTAAAAATATATTTTGGTTTTCCTTTTATAAATCACATGCGAGAAAATGGGTAGAGAAAAAAGAAATTAAGAAAGTTTGGAAAACAAAATAAAGAAAATAAATTAAATTAAAGTTAAGGATATTTAAGCAAAATGAGGAAAAGGAATTGAGAAAATAAATTGGGAAAACATTTATTAAATTAAGCGAGAAACACCGAATAAATCAGGAAATAATTATTTATTTATAAAGGCGGACTTGACCCAGGATCAGAGCCTGGGGCCTACGTACCCTGCGATGGGGATCAAAGTTCACGTAGTTCGGGACTATAAATGCGTGTCACTTGGTTGATATTTTTTTTAATTTTATAATAAGAGAAGGTTAATGGAAAATAATTTACTTCTTCACAAACAAAACAATTTTCTGATATTGAGTTGGTGTGTTTTAGTTTGCAAAAAGATAATTTAATTCCGCTTACTTACTCTCCTTCATTTTGTTCAAAGATGTTTTATTTTATTATTATTTTTTTTTTTTGAAAATGCGTTTATTTGATTTTCTTGACTTTTGAAATAACATATTTTCGTATTTTTAGAATTTTTCCTTTTAAAAGAAAATCAATCCATCTCTTGCAGGCTCGCAGCCACACCCAATAGATTGGTTCCTTAATTACCTGCTGAAGTTCTAAATCTCGCGGTATAAAGGTTTTATTATAAAGTGATAATTCATGAAATACTATTATTATTTGATTTTCAAACGACAATTGCTTTTTTTTTTTTTAAGAATCTTGGAAAAAGACTTATTATATTATCCTAATTTATTTTCTATTATTATTATTATATTTTTTTTGGAAAAATATAGTTATCCTCTCAAGAAGAAATTTATTTATATAGACATATCTGCGTGGGCTCGCAACCTCACGTGACAACTCAGTAAGTAGATACTTACGCGGATTCCAAAAATTCACGCGGCGTAATTATTAATTCATCAATTTATTTGTTTATTTATTAAGAAAACAAACTTTTAAGACTAAAAAATGTTGGGACTTACTATGTGTAATCCCTTACGATATACCCATACTTCCCTATGGGCTTCTGGTGTCAGGCCCACGAAAAAAAATAGAAGCAAATAAAAACAAAAACAAGGAGGATTTGTAGCAGGCCTCTCCATGTCAGGCCCCCCATGAAAATGTTCATTCCAGAATTCACAAGGCCCAACTCGTAGAAGAGATAGGATGGAATATCCGCCATGTGCGGCCCAGCCCAAAAGAAAAACCATGAACCCCTAACAGACTTTCCTATGACTGGCCCAGATCAAGGTTCACGAAGACGAGGAGAAGAATTGATTGAACATGCAGCATTGAAAATGCAATGGATCCTTCAAAGCAAGATCTCATACTTCAAACCACGCTCTAACAATTAACATCAGTGGCATAATCACTGCCCTGCTCCTTACTTATTTTAGACACGATGCGGTTTATCATTGAAACAGTTACTGGGTTTTCACAACGAATGAACCCAATCCGAATTTCCTAAACAAGTCGAGTATGGAGCTAAAGAACCCAACCAATTGGTGATTAATGGAGACTCAAGCAAGGCTAACAGAACAAAGGCCCCCCAGTACACAAGCTCGAACCAAATCAACAAAAGCATGAACAATATAAATTCAGGATCTCGCAACTCAGAATCATGTTGGAGAAACTAGGGAACAGTGAGTTTTAATCGAAAAGGAAGACACAATTAGAATAAAATTACCCAGTCCAGAAGCTCTACTACTCGGTTTCAGACCGTCGGTCTCTCCCCTGCAGATGCCCCCTCTGTTCTTGCTTCTTCATGCTCGGCTCCAACCCCTCCGTTTCTTTTTGGGTGCTCCCTCTTTACAGCTTCTCCGTCTCCTCTCTCTCGGCCTCTTCCGCGGGACCAGCTCAGAGCTCCGTCACCGGAGCTCCCTCCAGTTCCTCCTCTGTTTTTCCGAGCTCCCGGTCCCTTCGGTCTGGACTCCCTCTGACTCTTCTTAGCTCCATATCCTCTGCCCTTCATCCCCTCTCGGTCTTTCTCCAGGGTCTCCGTCGCGACTCCCTGCTCTCTTCGGCCTCAGCTTCAGCTTCTGGAGCTTCGTGGCCGAGTCCTAAAGCTTCCTCTGTTTTCCGGGTGCCTCCCTCGTGTGCTTTCGGTTTAGCCCCCCTTCACTCTTCTTAGCTCCATCTCTTTATTTTTATGACCTCCATCGTGCTTTTCTTCACGCCTCCCCTGTTTTACGGTTCCGTGCACGTCTCCTTCCTCTCAGCTTTTCCTGTCTCCCATGCTTCTGGTCTCACCTCCTTGCTTTTCTTTTCTCCTCGCGTGCCTGACTCCCTCAGCTCCCGTGTTCCCTCTGCTTTCCTTTTCTTTCGGTCTGCTCCTGGCCTCTCTTTTCTGGTCTGCTGCTCCATCCCGTGTTCCCCTCGGTTTCTTTGCTTTTCCTTCGTTCTGTGCCCTAGTGGTTCAGGGCATGGACCTTTGGGGCTCAAGTCCACGAGCCCTCAATTGGGCTCGTGGCACTTGGGCCCCAACTACCCCCCTCTCCCCCTTTTTTTTTATTTTCTTTTATTCTTCCTTTTTATTATTTTTTTTTGTGGGTTTGTTCCTTTCTTTTTTTTTTTTTGGGTTATGTATGTATATTTATCTAATTCTTGCAACTTTCTTATTATTATTATTTTTTTTTTTTAGGATGCCCGGACAAAATGAGATGTTCACAAGTAGTGATAAATTTTATTTAATAAATAATATGAAAATATAATATTAACTGACTATTTTAAATTCAAAATATAATTACAGATGAATATTAACTTATTTAAATTTTAATATAAAATTGTAAAACTTATTAATAATATTTTTAATTTTTTACATAATATATAAAATTAAAAAAATTATTATTTATTACTATCGATTTAATTTCAGTTAAACCACATATAAACCATTAAAATTTAAACCATGTCTTGATGGATTTAATTTTTGATTTGATTTTTTATATTGGGAATAAGTGAAAGAAAGGACCGATTGTTTTTGGAAGCCGCGTGAAAACAATAACATTAAAATTAACTATGATGATGCTTTCAATATGCAAATATAGACATCACAACTTTGAATGCAGATTTAGGCGTGACTTCACTTAGGAATGGTTCAGTTGTTAGAAAAGGCGATGATTAATTGTTGATGTATTTTTGTATGTTTGTTAGTTTAAGGTTGTGTTGTATCCTTTTATGCTTTTCTTTTGTTTTGTCTTTTAGGAGGGCATTGCTGTTTTAGGTCATAGTTTTCTGAGTTCAGTTTTCAAGCGTGATTATGCTGTTTCAGATTTTAGATGCCTACATGATTTTGTTATTATTAGTTAAATGAAAATAATCTTTGCTTGTTGGCTCAAGAAAGTGAGGTTATAACCCCTTCTCAGTCTTTCTCATCACTTTCCTATTTAAGTAATCTCACTGTGGATCTTCTCATGTGGATACAAATGATCCAACGTTTGAGACAGAAATCATGCAATGTTAGATTTAGATTTTTTTTTTTTTGCCAATAATCCCTCTTATCTTTATTATAGGTTATATTTTAAAAGATTTACATGAATCTATATATAAGTCATATGGCAAAATATATGGAGTATTAAATTCTTTTTTTACAAATGTTTTTGCATTGAAAGTTGGTTGGTTGATTTAAAATTTGAGAATTAGATTTAATAGAAGAGATAAACTACTTCTAATAAATTTAATTCAAGGCGATCTTAGAAAGTACTAGGAATTTTTTAATAAAAAAAAGAACCTAACCCACTTTTTAGTTTTAAGCATGAAAATAATATAATTTAAAATTTTAAATAGTATTCCAAGTTGTCATCTGTCTGTCATCTTCAATCTTCGTCACCTTTACAAATTGATTCGTTGCAACAATCGACCGGGGCCTGCAGAAAACCCTGTGATAAATACTCCTCCCAACACTCTTTAATCCGCACTTGGAATTTTTACGATCTTCTGTTGATCTTCGAAAGCCAAGGTGAGATTTTTTTTCTCGTTACTCGCTTCGATTAACTGCCCAGAAATCTCCGAGTAGATGATAATATCTTATGTTTCAACATGGTTTTCTTGAGCTTTCTCTCAATTCCCTTCCTTTTGGGATTCTCGGGAGGCGATCGATGTTTCAATTCTTGAATTTTTTTGAAGTCCGAATTTACAAAAGTTCCAAAGTTTGCAGAATTTGAAACTTCTCTTGGGGGTTATTAAATTTCAATCTGGGTTCTCTCTATGGCAATTCTAACATGTTTTCGATGTTTAAGCTATATGTGGATCACGGATCCGTGTTTAACGTTTGGACTTAGTGCAGGTTTTGGAAACCTTTTTCATAACTCCAGTCTTCCAGTTTTTCTCTTGGCAATGTTCTAATGTTTTGTTTTATAGTTCCTGAAATTTATAGTGCCACAGTGATGTGTAATTTTTCATCCGTACATGTGATAAAACTTTCATCTAAATACAAACTCTGTATACATGATTTCATATGCTTCAAAGAAAAGGAAAGCAACATGCAAGCCCTGAGTTCTGGTCATGTAACTTGTTCTTCTGTGTTTTTTACGTTGAGTACTTTTTACTACTGGCATCTGATGGACTTGTATTCAATCTTGAAACCAGTCATAGGCTGCAGTGGTATCTTCAATTTTCGCAATCTTGGCTTTGGGGTTCTTCTGCAGAAATTGGAAATGGTTAAAAGGTTCATTTATCATTTGCCCACAGTTACATTGTCTTTGCAAGGAATGAAGTAAATGGAATATCTAACTCCTTTCTTTTTGTTACAGTTATGGAGTGTTTTGATTTGCTAGAGATATCATGTTGCAGTGTATTGAGGGTTTTAAGCATCTATTTACTTCCTTATTGCGTTGCTGTGACCTTGACAAGCAGCCAAAAGGACTTGAAGATCCCGAACTTCTTGCAAGGGAGACAGTTTGTATGATATTGATCTTACTTTGTGCTCATGAAGTGTTTTTTTTTTTTTTAATGAGATGTGCTCGTGAAGTTATGATAGACTGCTGATTTGTCAGTTGTTGCCTTGTGATTAAAAAATATGCATTTCAAAACTTCTGATGTTGTGTTTCCCCTTTGGTTTCTGAGAGCATGTAATTTAGTGTGGATGTATAAGGAAAAGGGAAGCAAAATAGGGTGGTATATATAGATGTTACTGTTTTGTTTTGTTTTCTTTTACTTGGTTCCTAACCTGCCACGCTAATCCTTGGAAGTAATTCCTCATTGTTTGTACTGATGATAAGCATTTGTTTCGGTACTTTAATGCAGTCAGTGTAAGTGAAATAGAAGCACTTTATGAGCTCTTTAAGAAAATCAGCTGTGCGGTGATTGATGATGGGCTGATTAATAAGGTTTGTGTGTTTTATCACCTGACAACATGTACATATTGGCTTAAATTAGCTTTTACCTTTTGTCTTGTGATAGAAATTTTATTCCCATATTTGATGATTCTCTATTATCATTATAGATCTAGCTTTCAAAATTTTATTTAGAAGCCAGTTCATTTGTCAGTTTTCCCTCTAACATCAGTTTATATCATTTGCAGGAGGAGTTTCAGTTAGCGCTATTCAAGACAAACAAAAAAGAGAGTTTATTTGCTGATCGGGTACTAATTTATTAAGTTATTTAATCTTTTCATATTCTCATATCTTTAGTTTAACTCTTGAAAATCTTTTGCTTTTATTATATAACATTAATACCCACATATACACATCATGTACAAAACTACAATGAACAAATTCTGGGCCTGTTTAATGGAAAACCTGAAAGTTTGGTTCTGCCCCTCTTTTGTTGTTCACTCTCCTTTGTTATGTATTTCTAATCACCAAGTCTGGTTGTTTTTAATTTCTGTTGTGCCACTTTTCTTTCATTTTGGCCTAGAAATAGGAGAGCAAGAGGTCAAATTCGTGAATGGTGTATTTATATGCTGATATAGTATTATGTATATATTCGTAGACTGGCTTCAATGGTTCATCAAACATTAGAATATTACATCCAACTTTGTACTTTAAAGTTGTTATAACAAGGAGGGTGAGGGCATCCATGCATGCATGCTTAAATGTATATTGACTAACTTTAAGATGGATATTTTGTGATTTCAAGTTGGTTAATTCATTTACTCTCGACACTGATATTCACATACAGTGTATATTACGATGACTGTGAACTGTAGTGATTTAAATCACATCGTCATTGTCATATGTTGCATGTAACTGTGCTTCCAAAGATATTAATTGATTGTTAGCTAATGTGACTTCTCAATTGAGTTGATGAATCTGGAAGCTTTTCTTACATGGACATATTTTTGAGACAGTTCACCTAAATGCCATATATTTCTGGACTAGTTTGAATGCTGAACTGCCTTTTTCGTTCCTTGTATATTCATTTACATGCTTCTATTCACATGACTTCATGTAGTCGGTTTCTTATGTGAACTTCTCTCTATGTCTTCTATTAGGTCTTTGATTTGTTTGACACAAAGCACAATGGGATACTAGGCTTTGAAGAATTTGCTCGTGCTCTATCTGTTTTCCATCCAAGTGCCCCTATTGATGAAAAGATTGAATGTATGTTGAAAAATATTTGTTTTATATCATCATTCCATGATGAAGTTGCTATGCTTCATCTTTTAAGCTGCTATACTGTTTGAATTTAATACTTTTAATTTACTCTGATGGGCCTGCCTTTTTATTTTTGTGACAAAATTTAACACACATAATCTCATGTTTCAGTTTCCTTTCAACTGTATGATCTCAAGCAGCAGGGTTTTATTGAAAGGCAGGAGGTAAATAAATTTTATTTTATTTTTTTATCTGATTGTCCAAGTTTATGGTCCTCAATTGAACAAGTCTGATTTTGATTTGGCTTCTTCTGTAAAGGTGAAGCAAATGGTAGTAGCTACACTTGCTGAATCTGGTATGAACCTATCGGATGATATTATAGAAAGTATAATTGACAAGGTGATTCTCCATTCCTTTTCTTGTGCTTAGGCCTTTTTTTCCACTTTCAGAGTCTATCTCTTCCATGTCGGGGGAAAAAAAGTTCTTAATTTTTTCTGTTTCTCCAGACTTTTGAGGAAGCAGATACAAAGCATGATGGCAAAATTGACAAGGAGGAGTGGAGAAGCCTTGTTTTACGCCATCCGTCACTTCTGAAGAATATGACGCTTCAATATCTCAAGTAATTTCTAAATTATAAATTTTAGTTTCCCCATTACATTAAAAATCTATTTTAACTAATTTCCCAGTATTCCACTAATTGCATGCATATATGCACATTTGCATTTATGCATGCAATTGCTCTCTGATGTTGGTAGGTTATAAAACAAAACTCACTGAGATTCAATGGATTTGCTTACAAAACTTACATTTGCTTTCCCCAATTCAAAAAACTATTATATATGCATATAGTGAACTTTTATCATGCTCTTTTTTTCATTAGCCTATCTAACTAACATCATCTTCCATGTGTTTGCGCAGGGACATCACCACAACATTTCCAAGCTTTGTGTTCCATTCACAAGTAGATGATACTTGAAGCTCAAGTTTTCAGTCTGTTCATTCTGCCAACGTTTTGCTTGCTTGCAGTCTTTAGAGGTATCTCTTGATGACCTTGCATTCGTTATATGTTTTATGAAGGGGTTGAAGATGAAGAGGGAGAGATATTTGGTTTTTTGTAATTATATAATGATGAAACTTTATGGAAATGCATTCAATTTCTTTCTCTCTTCCTTTTTCTTTTTTTCGAAGAGTTGCTTATGCCATTGTGGTCCTGTTGCCCAAATCGAAGATTGGATTGGTTTTGAAAGAACCGTATCCTCTCCTGTGAGGTTGTGGATAGGTGGGAATTTGAATTCTTTTTGTTAGGTAAGAAATTGAGAATGTGATTCATTTGTTTTGGTGTAACTGTCACAGAAGTGGCATCAACTCTGTTGAATGTTTCGAGGAAGATGTAGGTACATACCATAGATTTTGTTTTTATGTGAGCCATTTAAGTTGATCTGCGAGTGGTAGACCTCGTTGAGGAGGGACTTGTGATGGATTGCATTGGGACCACTTCTCCCCCATTCCTTTCCTTGCATGGTTTCTCTGTTTCTGGTTGCAGGTGAAGATAGAGGAAGCACACACACACACACACACATATTAGCCACCTAAGCAAAACTAACGGAGTCAGTGACTGGTGTCAATCCTTGCATCAATATTTGAAACCGATTAACGGATTGGATGGAATAAACATTTGTCTCTGAAATTTTTTTTTTTTTAAGTATAAGGACTAATTTTGAAATTCAGTGAAACTATAGAGACCAAAGGTTTAAATTTCCCATTTTTGAATGTCTTACAAAGAAATGGAGATAGTATATTTATATGGGTGGTCATTAATCTATTAAAGTGTTTTAAATTTAATCATTGAGCATTGCATAAATTTTTCGCGTCAATATAAATGTTACAGGGAAATAGCATCTCTGGCTAACATCCAGTCGTCCTTCAAAATATCCTTGTCTTTCTTTCTTTCTTTCTTTTTTTCCGTAAGCATTTGTTTTTATTTTAGAGTTGGAGGTAAAAAAAAAAAGGAAAAAAAAAAAGACTACTATCAATTAGGGGTGATCATGGGCCGGGTTTGACCCCGGTCCGAAATATTTCGGGCTAGTATCGGGCCAGTTTCGAGCCAAGTACCGGGCTGGCCCGATACTATATATCTTTTTTTTTAATTAAAAAATAAAAAAACTTATTTAATAATAAAAAATATATTTATTTATACTTAAAAATAAATTTTCTTAAAAAATAATCTTAGAAAAAAATAAAATTGTTCAAAATTTATGAATATTTAACCATTATACATTATTTTTACATAAATATTAAGTTAAAAAATTAATTCAAAATTTCAAAAAAAATTTGAAACATTAAAATCTTAAAAAGTTTTCATAATATTTACATAGTAAATGTATTATATTAAATACATAAAGAAAAAAAAATTCTACAAAAATCAATTAAGATATATGAAAAATTAGAAAAAAAATTTAAAAATATATATATAGATCGGGCCGGGCTAGGGTTAGAGTGCTTGGCCCTAACCCTAGCCCGGCCCAAAATTTGGCCCGACCTGATTGGCCCGAAGTGGTCGGGCCGGACCGGGCCAACCGGGCCTCGGGCAGGAATGTTCAGCCCTACTATCAATGGTGGAAATAGGTCAAGTGACGCTAGAATTTAATTAACTAGGGCTTGACTACATTGTAAGTCTAAAATCTCAGTATGAATTATTAGGCTATGCAAAGCTTTCTGTTTGGTTCACTTCCTATAAGCTTGACCTAACTTGATGAAACATATTTAAAAGTCTATTAAAAAATAAACCTAAAAACAATTTTAATCATTTAATCAATTTAAAAAAAATTCAAACTCTGAAATAACTTTTTGTCACCGATCACATGACCCAGGCTTACTTGCTCCCTTTTTATGCCCATTAAAACGAAAGGGTTTAACCCTTTACTTGTAAAGATCCCATCCATTCCTATTCCCTTGTCATACTACATATTTTCACCTTCTCCACAAAAAAAGCGGCGCATCGTACAGACACCAGCACTCCCTCGTTGCAATTATCGTACGAGGCTTCTTTGTATTGTGGTTATTTTTTACATGAATTAATGCCCATACTTTATTCTTTTATAATGTTATTTGGCTATATCACTTTTAATAGGCAAGTATGCAATGGCAAGTAAATGACCATATAACCATTTCTATCTCTTCAATGTAAAACCATAATACTTTTTTACTGAGAATAATTGACCATATTAAATCCTAAGAAGGAAAACCTTCAAGAAATTGTACCTAATCGCTCATAAAATACTATCATTTGAAACCCAAAAAAAAAAAAGACTGTCGAGATGCTCTCCGCTAATAATAAAAACTGAAAAACAAAATATAACAAGGTAAAAGTTATCAGTCAGATTTAGTCGACTTCTTCCATCTTGCTTCCCTCAGCATCAGCATCCGCATCCGCATCCTCCAATGGGGGCATGTCGGCATCTGCGTCGCCACTGTCCTCATCAATGCTCAGTCCGAGCTTCAGCATCCTATGGATTCTGTTACCGAAAGTGTTGGGTTCATCAAGGCTGAACCCAGAGGTAAGAAGAGCAGTCTCGAACAGCAAGAGAACCAAATCCTTAACAGATTTGTCATTCTTATCAGCCTCTGCACGTTTCCTCAGCTCCTCCATGATGGGATTCTCCGGGTTGATTTCCATTGTCTTCTTGCTGGACATGTAACCAGCCATGTTATTGTCTCTCAATGCCTGTGCTTTCATGATCCTTTCCATGTTGGCGGTCCAACCATATTCACCCGTCACCAGACAGCAAGGCGAATCAACAACACGGTCAGATACCACCACTTTCTCAACCTTGTCACCCAAGACATCCTTGATCACCCTGCACAGTCCATCAAATTTTGCCTTCAATTCTTCCCGCTTTTTCTTCTCATCTTCAGTCTCGTCGAGTTTCAGGCCTTCCTTGGTAGCAGAGACTAGCTTCTTCCCCTCAAACTCCTTAAGCTGGCCAACGGCGTATTCATCAATGGCATCAACCATGAATAGCACTTCATATCCCTTCTTCTTCAGCCTCTCCAAGAATGGGGAGTTCTCAACTGCTTTCTTGCTTTCACCACTAATGTAGTAAATATCATTCTGACCTTCCTTCATCCTAGTCACATAGTCCTTGAGGCTTGTCAACTCATCGCCACTCTTGGTAGAGTGGTACCTGAGAAGTTCAGCAAGCTTTGACTTGTTTTGAGAATCCTCGTGGATGCCAAGTTTCAAGTTCTTGGAGAAGGCCTCGTAGAACTTGTTATAATCCTCTTTGTTTTCAGCAATTTCAAAGAAAAGCTCAACGCACTTCTTGACCAAGTTCTTACGGATGACCTTTAGGATCTTGTTTTGCTGCAGCATTTCTCTAGAAATGTTGAGTGGGAGATCCTCAGAATCCACAATACCCTTCACGAAGCTGAGGTATTCAGGAATCAACTCGTCACAGTTATCCATAATGAAGACACGTCGAACATACAACTTGATGTTGTTAGGCTTTTTCCTGGTGTCAAAGAGATCAAAAGGCGCCCTCTTGGGAACAAAGAGAATAGCCTTAAACTCAAGTTGACCCTCAACGGAGAAGTGCTTGACAGACAGATGGTCTTCCCAATCATTAGTGAGGCTCTTGTAGAACGCAGCATATTCTTCCTTGGTGATCTCTTCAGGCTTCCTCATCCAGATAGGCTTCTGCTTGTTCACCAATGACCACTCATGGGACACCTCCTTAATCTTCTTCTTTTTCTTCTCTTCCTTCTCCTTCTCCTCATCCACATCCTCAACTTCACCCTCCTCATCTTTCTTCCCATCCTTCTCTTCTTCATCTTCATCATCAGAAACCTCCTTCTCGGTAGTCTTCTCAACCCATAGAGAAATAGGGTAGCTGATGAATTCAGAATGCTTCTTGATCAAATCCTTCAGACGGCGTTCCTCAAGGTACTCAAGCTGATCTTCCTTTAGGAATAAAGTGATCTTAGTTCCCCTGCCAAGATTCTCACCAGATGTGTCTCTGGTGACAGTGAATGATCCACCAGCTTGAGACTCCCAAACGTATTGTTCATCGTCATTGTGCTTTGTGGTGACAATGACCTTCTCAGCAACAAGATAGGCTGAGTAGAACCCGACACCAAATTGCCCAATCATGCTTACGTCAGCACCTGCAGCCAGGGCCTCCATGAATTCCTTGGTCCCAGACCTTGCAATGGTACCCAGGTTGTTTACCAAATCTGTTGACATAACGAATAGCATTAATTAAAAACAATTAGTCATCATATACTTTGGTATAAATTGATCACACATAGACGACCAAACAGTCATATCTTACCAGCTTTGGTCATGCCAATACCACTGTCAATAATGGACAATGCATTGTTTGTCTTATCAGGAACAATGTGAATGAACAGCTCCGGCTGGGCATCAAGCTTGCTCTTATCCGTCAAGCTTTCAAATCGTATCTTGTCCAAAGCCTACAGTGACGCACAGTAAGATAGACTTGGAACAAACTTATGCTTGAAGAAACCGCTAACTTCGCATACATTCCAAAAGTGAATGTTAAAAAAGATTATAATGACTAGCATTAAATATCAAGACACCTACTCCTCGAACAAAAATAGAATTAACGTTAAAGAGATTCCATGACGTCTTACGTTCCATTTAGTCATGAAGTAAAACCACGAATTTTCGCCCCAGGTAACTCAAATAAATGAGGAACTTTCAAATGAGAAGGTATAGCTATAACCAAAATACGTAAAGGAATTGCAAGCCAACAGATCTTCTCATTGTCGCTCACAAATGATAAAACGTGATGAAATTTAATAACCAAATCAATTAAATTATCAAGAAATTACATAACTTTAAGGAACAACATGCAAATTAATACGAAAACCAGGACAAAATTCAAAGGAGAAAAAAAAGAAAACTCTAGATCATCTAATTGTCCAAATAATAATCAAATAAATCCACAACAACCACGAAGAAGAACATGGACCCAGATTAAATACACCGACAGCAAGTAAAGAACACAGGAAATAAAATTGGAACGGGTAACATACAATCAAGCCGCGTGGACAAAAATTCACAAAGAAATTAACATTAGATCCACGCAGAATGACCAAACAAACCTCTTCGAAAAATTTGCACTAGGCCAAACAATGAAATATAGAATTAACCAAACAAGGAAAAGGAAAGGAAGACCGTACATCAGAGGCATTGCTGATAAGTTCACGAAGGAAAATCTCCTTGTTGCTGTAGAAGGTGTTGATGATAAGACTGAGAAGCTGGTTAATCTCAGCCTGGAAGGCGAAAGTCTCAGTCTCCGACATTATGCAGATCGAAGAAAAGACTGGAGTCTATTAGGGGAGGAGCGTATAGCAATGGAAGAATTAGACGCAGCGAGGATGATAGATGCAGGGAAACCTTATAAAGAGTAGATTAGGGTTTCTAGATCCTTCTATGTGATAATAAATATCGGATTTTGTTAGACATAGATGGGAGTTTGAGGGACGGGTTGGAACTCCGTGATGTGATTGTGCGGTCCCACAACACCAGTGGCCCCCTTGCTTTCGTTTTTTTTTGAAAAAAAAAATATTTTGGCACTCCAAAAATTCAAATTCGTTAAAAATATTTAAGATCTTTGAGGGGATTAAAAAAAAAAGTTAGACAATAATATCTCTCTTTTCTCTTTTCCTTATTTTCTCCTTCCCTCACGCGTAATTAGTGATATTGCTGAAGCTCCAGCCACTGGGGCTCTTGTAACTGGTGATATTATTGGAGCTTCAGTGACTAAAAACATGGCAGACATCGCTATAGTCACTAGAGTAAAATTTGATAAAATTTAAAGTACTGAAATTAGTTATAATAAGTTGGAAATTATGAGTTTTTTACTTGAAAATTTCATTGATATCACTTGGAAATTTTTTCATGATTACCTTATGAAATAAAATTAAGAGTATTAAAATTAGTTATAGTGAATTGGAAATTATAAATTTCTCACTTGAACATCTACTTGGAAATTTGTTTCAAAATTGCCTTGTAAAAAATTTTCAAGTTAAATTAACAAAATTTCTAAATGAAAAATTTATAATTTTCAACTTACTATAATTGATTTCAACAATCTCAGTTTTATTTTAGAAGGCAATAATGAAAAAAAAATTTAAGTGGAAACAATAAAATTTTTAAGTGAAAGATTCATGATTTCTAACTTACTATAACTAATTTCAGCACTTTTAATTTTATCAAATTTCACTCTGGTGGTTGTAGTGACACCGGCAATATTTCTAGTCACCGGAGCTCCACCAACTGGAGCTTCGACAACATCGCCAACGACCGATGAGAAAAAGAGGAAATAAGGCAGGAAGGGAGGAGGGGTATTGCTGTCCAAATAATTTTTTTTATCCCCTCAAAGGACTTGGGTCCTTTTAAGAAATTTAAATTTTTGGGATTCCCAATTTAGAAATATCTTACTATGGAAGTCCCAAAATGTCTTTTTCTCCCTTTTTTTTTAACCAACAAGATAATATCATTATTAGCAATCAAAGAACACCCAACCATTCTGAAACAAAAGAACAAACAACAAACACAAATCACATAAGGTCAAAAACCAAAGAAAGAGCATGAAGAAATGAAATAAAAACAACTAAGAAAAAACTACAAACATTTTAGCGTTGCTGACAATGTGCCATGGCTAAATTGGAAGACCTTTGATGTTCCAAGGAATTAGCATGAAGACGGTGCAAAATAGGCATTGGTGGTATCTCTACCCATCCTTTGGGGGCCATTCCCTTCGATGCAATACCTACCACTATATCAACAGTTTGATTTCCCTCTTGTTTAGTGAACTAGACGATAAGTGAAGGATGTGAGTACATGGAAGCTAGAAGTTCCTCCAACAGCCATTGCCATTGCCATTAGCATCCAACAACTGAACGAGAAGACAAAGCAACAAAGAGCTCAAAACAATTAGTTTCAATTATGACCTTTCGAAAGTTGGCAGCAATTTCCATTGCTTTATCAGGCACTAATATTTCAGTAGCAAAGCTAGAATTAACAGAGACTTGTTTAGTCCAATATCTTACAAAATGCCCAAATTCTTCTTTACACACTATCCCAATGCCACCACTCCTAGAAGTAACACAGTTAATTTTAATAGATCCAGGAGGAGGAGAAAGCCATCAAGCACTGTGAGTTGTTGGCGCAACTCTCCTAGCCAAGGTAGCAGCTGTCTGTGCATTATGGAATTCCTAAAGACTAACGGTAACCAGAGTAAGAACACATTTTGGATCCACTTGTGAAGCATGAAAGACTACCTTACACCTTTCCTTCCAAATGTGCCAGCATATAAAAGCAAATAACGCATTGCCCTCATCATCTAATTGAGTTGTACCTGTAAGACACCAAGAATAGACACTAGAAATGTTATACATGTGAGGTTTGATAACAAGAGAGCTACCCAAACCACGTGGCTTGTGTCCAAGGACAAAGAAGAAGAAGGTGTTCAATTGTTTCACTCTTACTCTCATACATAGGGTATCGAGGGTTGGGTTTGTATCTTCGTTTATGTAAAGCTTCATTAGTTGCCAATGCATCATTTAAGGCTCTCCAAATGAAATGTTTGACCTTTGTAGGTATTTGAAGTCGCCAAACCTAATTCCATCGCCCTTTTGACATCTGTATCAAGCTACTAGGCTAGTTTATGTGGCTATTTTCCTTTCTCGCCTGTAAGACTCTATACCCAAGTTTAACTTGATAACATCTATCATTTGCCTTGGTCCAAATCAGCTTACCGGCTCTAAGCTGTCTTAGCAATCTAATTATTTTAATCGCATCCAGCTCTGAAGATGGCATTAAACCATTTATACTTGATAGATCACAGTTATCATTTTGGATAAGATCCTTCACCTTCCATTCAACTTGTTTTCTAATAGGGTCCAAGCATGTCAATCATCCATTCTCTAAACTCGGAATCCATCTATCCTACCACATTGAAATAAAAGCCCCATCTCCAACTTGCCAACATAACTCCTCTCTTAGCACCTTTCTACCCTCCAATATACTACAGCATGCCCATGATGTTTTTGTTGGAGATTATACCCTAAGTCAATCATTGTATTATGAACATTGTTCTTTATTATGAAAAAAGATATTTTTCTTACATTATTATATTGTTTACATGTTTTCTTTATAATAATATCATTCGATAAATTATTTTATCCTAAATATCCCTAGTCAATCATCATTGTGGGAACAATGATCAACTAAGGCTAATATGATTTTGATTAATAATTATGTATGAAGATACAAACCAAAATTATAAACTCCTGTTAGGGAATATGAGCTAGATCGATCCATCATGAGATAACTACATGGATTAAGTCATAAGCATATCTCATATATAACTGTGTCACTAAGTCCTCAGACTTGAGATCATCATGACTTTCTACATGGGGGACACTATACTTTGACATAGTCAAAAAGTCACCTTTAATTGGGAGATCATAAAAACTATGATCGGGTATAGTAGAACTCATATAGAGGAAGATAAATTATCAAGATGGAATTTGTATAACATCCTGAAATTTTTATGGATAGTCAAGGCTCAATATTTTGAAATCTATAAAGAATTTGCAAAAAAAGATATATATCATTTAGCATGAAATAGGACAAAGAGGTCAATTATCTCAGTTGAAAGAAAAAATAAAAAAATGACACTTTTGTTCCTGAAAGAAAAAAAAAGAAAAGAAAAAGGAAAAAAGAAATAATAATAATAATAATAAAAAATTTAAGTCCGTGAACGGCTGTTGAAGAAAAGTTTATGAATTTTGGGACAAATTACACTTAATGATCCAAAAATTTTAAAAATTATAAATTAACCCCAGTCAAGGGTATTTTTGTAAATATAAAAAATTATTGTCAAAATGAAGCTCTCAATGAGTTAGACCCAATGAAATATATAATGGAATTTATTAAGATCAAAATCATATTTATTGAATGATTAGGATTTAATATTAATATTTTACCCGATAAAAATCAGTTTAGACTGCAGGAAAAGACAGTATTGATCTAAGGACAATGATTGGACCTTGCTAAAATATATTTTGGATCTAGATAATTATTTTGGACTAAAAGTAATTGTTGGATAATCCTATACCAATTTAATGACAATTTTGGCAAAAATACTTAATCGGTACGGATAAATGTAATCGGTAAAGAGTATTTTGATCCATTTAAATAATTGAAGTAATTTTTTGGCCAAAAATAAGTTGAGACACGTTTGAAACATGCCATGGGATATGAAGGAAATTTTGAAAAAGTTTTTACCAAAAAGTAACTCAAGTTACTTTAATTATTAACTAAACTTACTTATTATTATATATTTATCATTTAAGCCATCTTGGTCATCATCCTCAGCCATTTTCATGACAGCAACAGTGGGAAAAGAGGGAGAGAAGCCGTGACTTTGTGGTAGCCAAAGGAAGAAGAGAAAATCACAAGATTTGTCCCAAAACTTCAAGATAATATCTTATGGCCATAATCTTGTGTAACCTTTAACTTGAAAGAGTTTTATAGTTTATTCTCTCCTATTTTTCCACTGAAAGTTTCAGTTTAGAGAGAGAGTAGAGAGAGAAAATGAGGGCATGGAGAAACTAAACCATAAAAAGTATCATATAGGCCATAAGGTGCAAGAATGTGTCATTAGAGTACAAATTAATCAGTTAGTTATTTTTCTATGATTTATGGTAATTTTCTGCCTAATTATGGTTCATTATAGGAAGGGAATTTTAAGTTTTTGACCTCAAAAATGGATTCGTTGGGTTCAAAATAGATTAGAACAAATATGTTGTACAAGGAATGCATGATGAATAACAAAGTACAAATTTTAGTTCAAGTAAGCACTTTGTAAATGAAATTGGATAATTAGTGGTTAATGACATTATTTTATGATGCTATAGGATCCAAAGGAGTGTTAGAAGATCAAGGAAAGGGTTTGAAAAGTTTGGAGACTATTAGAAAGCTCAAAGGTAGTTAACTCACCTATCTATGCTTATGTATTGTCATTGATGTTACTTGGTTTGAATGATGTGTTTAATGTTTGGAATGTTGTCTTGTGATGATTTGGCATTGTTGGTTGGATTATTTGAAGGGTAATGTGACCCTGGATATGTCTAAATACAAGGGGAAGTGCTATCCAAATTTTTATAAAATGATTATGCCAAAATGATTTGATTGCATTCTTGATGTGCTTTTAGATGAATACTTGCAATATATATGATGATATGTGTGCATGATGGTAGTTACTACTGAGATTATTTGAATCTCACCCCTTTCCAAATGTCTAACAAATTTTAGGTTCAAGCTATGGTAAGATTGCCCAAGAAGAAAAGGGGAAGGAAAATCAAGCTCTTAATTAAAATGAATTTGCTTGTATTGGCGCTTTGCTTGGAATACCTTGTGAAAATGATGTGTATGGTTCTAGGACTTTACATGAATGTATTTATGTTCATCTATATCTACTATGATATAATTTTTTAAGTGAAGACAAGAAATGGCCATGTATGTACATATTAAGGTCTATGTTAACAAGTTGTAGGAAGAAAATAATCATTATGACACTGCTCAGAATTTCATGTACTGTTCAGAATTTTTGTGGTTTCATGCATGAGTGTTTTACATGTATGGAAACTAGACATGTGTATCTTTCTATAGACATAAAGATAACTTAATTTGGAGTTGTGTATGATTTATGGTGATTTTTCAAAGTTATGGTCAGAATTAGAAATTTTAAAAAATGACCATTGCTACAGTGCATATAATACGAATTCATTGTATAAGTTGGCCAAGTAATTTCCCTGTTCAACATTTTTCCCATGTATAGAATCTTTTAAGCTATATTTAGAGACTTGAACCATGTCAATATGATTTTTCTTGATTTAGTTACAAATTTTAGTTATGAATTTTCAAAGTTCACCGGATAAAAAGAAGTTAACCAAGAGAATGGTACCCAAATGAAATAAATTGGTTTAAGTTGTTTTATATAGTCAAGTCTTTAATCAAGTATTAATGGACTTAAATATATTTTAATATATGGAAATAAGTCTAAGTATGAGGTGTTACAACTTGTCCCTCTAACTAATGGAGAGATATATCTGGGCCCCTCAATGAGTGAGACTGAGAAATACATGTCCGTGCTCGAATTGAAGAGTTTCCATTTATTCTGTTAATCTACTCGGAGATCAAAAAAGTGATGGTCGAGTAACATGAAGATGACGTTTCCATGCCTCATACTTGACCTATATATCATGAGATAAAAGGGATGTGATCGGGTTATATGATTGATTACGTCGGATCTTCGATCTCATATAATTTTGATAGTCACAATATCTTGCTAGAGGTCACTTGTGACTTATGGGTTCAATAGTGTTATTAGCTCACTGCTAACATCATATGGATCTACAAGGTCGCACACAAAAATAGACCAACTCGAGCTAAAATGTCCAGATTCATTGAATCTAAAATGTATCTAGATTCAATGAATTTAATGTTTAATTTAGGGTGATAGAATTATATATATACATATTTGATATATATATTAAAATTCGAAATATATATCTTTAATATATTATATATTTGATATATATTATATTATTTCGAAATATATATATTTTGTTCAAATTAATTCAAATGAATTAGTTTTAAATTTAATTTTATATGATAGATTTAAATTTAAATTAATATCATAATCTAAATTTGATTTATATAATAAATTAAATCTAGATTTGATTCTAGATATATATATATATATATTAGATAGTTAGTTTAAATTTAATCTATTAGATAGATTTAAATTCAAACTAATCTATTTAATTAATATTTGATTTAGTTTAAATTAATAATTTAAACTAAACAAATACCAAATCCTATCTATAGATTGATATAGACTAAGGTACAGAATCAATATAATTTTGAATCACCTAAAGAGAGAGCGGCCGTATACTTAGAGAATGAGACTGTACGGATGAACAACGAACGGCAACTGTACGGATGAACAAAGTATGGACATACGAACTTCATAACCAGAGGTGCTAGCGCGCCGTTTGAGTTGGACTCATCGTTCATGTAGATACCAGTAAAGGGAGTTGACTAGTCGCGTTAGTTCTTGAGGTCTAACGAAATGAAAAAAAACACCAAGAGATGCACCGAAGGTAAATTCTTTTTCTACATCTCAATCTAAACAACGTTGACGAATTCATGGGAGGCAATTTCTTAATAGTTTTCTGCTGCGTGTATACTGAAATTTCCAACAACTTTTGCCCCTTGAGATGCTTATAAAAAGAAGTAGCTAGGAAAATATATGCCTTTCAGCACTCTAACCCATAGAGATCGAGGGTTCTCTTGAATTCTCTATGCACTCTTTTCTACTAAGGCATTATTAAACTTCAGAAAGTCCCCAAACCCCACACCCCCTTCCTCCTTCGCCCAAGTAAGATAACTCCATGATTTCCAGTGAATTTTTCCACTCAATTCCTCTTGCGTTTCGAAGAAATTAGCCACCAAACTATCTAACTCCATACACGTCTTCTTTAGGAATTTGAAGCATGACATTAGGGATAGCATTAATGATCACCTTAATCATAACTTCATGACTTGCAAAGGATAACATTCTTTGCTTCCAACTCTAAATTTTCCTACCAATTTTATCTCTAATATGGGCCAAGGCCGCCATTAGATCTATCCCACAGCACAAGCAAGCCTAAATGTTTTCCTGGATCCACTATATCCTTGATCCCCAACACCTCATTAATATGTTCTTTCACATTACAAGGTGTATTTGGGGAATAAAACACACACAACTTATCTAAGTTAACTTTCTGTCCAGATGCCAAACAATATGCATTAAGAATTTCCTTTATCAAAGTACAATTTCTCCTTAGCCTTAAGAAACAATATAGTGTCATTAGCAAAAAGGCAATTAATAATAGCTAGACACCTTCTAGCTAACTTAATTCCCTACAACTCACCTTTATCAGCATACCATGAAATCATATTAGATAGAATATTAGAGGCCAATATAAACAAGAAAGGGGAAAGTGGGTCTCCATGTTGCACACCTTGTTTAGGCACAATTTGGCCAACCACATGACCAGATAGTTGTAAGTTAAACTAGACAAATTGAACACAACCCATAATCCATCGAATCCATTGTTCAACAAATCCCAACCTCCTCCTCTAATCTATTATAGGCCTTATTCATATCCATTTTAATTGCTAAATCATACTAGTTGCCATGTTTTTTCCATTGCAAAATGCTTTATGTGCAATGACAATATTATCTTGTATCAATCATTAAGGAATGGAAGCACGTTGCTGTTCAGAAGTACATTTATCAAGAACTCCCTTTATCTTATTAGTCAAGATCTTGGAGATAATTTTATATACAAAGTTGCACAAACTAATAGGATGAAAATGATTGATGCACTCAGGCCTGTTAATTTTTTATATCAAAATCAAATTGGTCTCATTCAGGGAACCTAACGCCTTATCATGTTTAAACAAACCAGACACCATGTCAATTACATAATCACTTACCTCCTCCCAAGCTACTTGATAAAAATGGCCACAGAACCTAGCTGGTCCTGGTGCTTTATGAGCACCCTTGCTTTCGTTCATTTACGAAAAAATACAACCTCAGTGTGGCCAAATATTTTTCATTGAAATAAAAATAAAAATAAAAACATTTAGGGTTTTTTTTTAAATAATGTTCAGTAAAAATATATTTAGTAAGAATGCTAACATATTTAATTTTACATTTTTTAAATTTTAAAAATATTTATAAATAATTATTTTTAATTTTCAAATGCTACATTGTATATAAATTCCTTGAATTTTTGATTTTATAAAGATGATCCTTATAACACCCTACAGAGAAGAACCCAAAACCATGACCAAGAATGAGCAAAACAGCACAAGGAGACAGAAACAAAGGGCATCGTGACGGCATAACATAGAGCATTGCGACGGTATTTTGGATGAAAAAGAAAAAGAAACAGGGGAGTGTGGCACCATGGCTTGAACACTGGCACCATGGCACTGTGAACCGTTATCATATAAGCTTTTTGCTAATTTTGGGACCAACTTCTGATGCGCATAAATTTCAACTTCGATCTTCAATTGATCTGATTCCAATTCCTACATGTCACTCTACTTATACTTTAATTATAGACATGAACCACACTACAAAATACCTTCATATGGAGATTTTAGACATCCAAAATCGAAATGGTCAGTTTTAGAACAAAACTTGGCGCTTGGACCTCCAAATTCCAAGCCTTAACACTAAATAAAGAATTAACACTTGACCTAAGTCCCAAATACCTCAAGGATTTGGTTTAGGGTGATCTCATCCTAAGAAAACTATTCCTGTAGAATTTAATCAATTGGAACCCTAAAAGCAACCGGAGGTTAGATACCCACTTAACTAAACAAACATATATACCAATCACAAACACACCTTCCAAGCTTAACATGATAAAATATACACAATACAACTATAGTTTGACCTATACTGGGGTCCAAGAGCATATCACAAAACATAACAACAAGGCAACTAGGACTCTTACCACATCCACAGATTTCCATACATTTCCACAGAGTACATGAAACACATATAATACTAATTGCCTAAGATACGATGTTACAAGCTACCATCACTACAAATATACTACTTGGCACAATATATATAAACTAATGACATAAAAGCTACCAGTTATGAACTCAGATGTCTTGTGAAGGACAGAGCTAAGACTCTTTAGTTTTCTCCTAACTAGTACTAGAATCTTTGCCTGAAATGTTAACCATAGAAGGGTGTGAGACAGGATTCTGGTAACTGAGGGAAACTACCACTAACAAAAATATACAAATAACACAATACATGGGTATGATGCAATGCAATGCAAATGAAATTGTATGAATGTTTACTAAGTACACGGCTCGCTACTATCACAACCGGCTAGCTACTATCACAAGGTACATCCAACAAACAATTTCGTTCCAACAACCAATGAAGACTAATTTTGGTACATTACTAAGCTCTCTGCTCACTAGTATGACCTGGCCAAATACCATACTAATAATTGGATCATGGTTCTCCTTTCCCTAAACCACCTGAATTGATGGTGATTTAGGGAAAGTGTATCCTCAATCCACTGCCACCTGGCTTTCTTAGTCAAAGGAAAATGATTTAGTGGTAAAGATATATATACATATACCAATCTCACCACTTAGATACGAAGCTCTGTGTGTTCCACCAGTGGATCGGTATATCACGTGGTATCATCAGACATCATCACCCATCAATCAATGTCTCATATGCATATTTCCATGATAATGCATTTCCATGTCATGCTAACATATTATTATACATCATATGCACAAGTATTCTAATATAATCATCGATACACGTTTCTGCGAGTGGGGATGCTATATAAGTTACATGCAACAAGGGAGAGACAAGAGATTGCCATATTCTCATTATCCATGCCGTGTACACATCATGATATGAAAAAGGGTTAAACATATCTACAGGCACATATCATGATATGTGAGGAACAAACATATATATATTTATAACAAAACATAACATATATAAAATATACCCTAATTACCTTGGATTGTCCACACTCAAACACATACAGGGGAAACAGTAGTCTATTGGAGAACCAATGATGAATTTCACTATTTCGAATCATTTCTTAGAATGCCACAACTTCCAAACATATTATTGAGTACTACAATACCATAGTGCCTCCAATTAACACAATATACATATGTTAAAAAAACTCATAATTCAACCAATCAAGCTTAATAATGGCAAACACATAGTTTCAATAGCACAAATATACATCAAAAGGCCTCAAACACCCATTAAAACCATAAACAACCACAGGAATTTTAGATCTCGTGCTTCCTCAACAAATTCAAGACTAGGGTTTAAGATAAACTATTCACAATCCCTCCAAAACTCATACCCTAGCCATAGGAACACCCTCCAAAACTCATACCCTAGCCATAGGAACACCAAATAACACATCAATAACACATATACAACCATTTTAAATAGTAAAAATCTTAACCAAACCAAAATCCGTCATACCCCCAAAATTTTCATCCCAAAAATGAACAGAAAAAGGAGAAGAAGAGATATAATCCACTAACTAATCAAGATTTGCGCTTCCTAAACCAAGAAATTAACCCTAAATGTCAAAAGAAGCAAACCTTAGCAGAGCTCTTTCTAATCTCTTCATTTTCTTCTTCTTCATTCGACTGAAACGCGTTTTGATTTAAGCAAATTATGTGATTGGCGCAGTGGTGCACGATAAGCTCGCCATGATGCGAGCCTATTCTACCTCTTTTAGAGTTCAAAATTTTCAGTCCCTCACCACGGCGCCACTGTAGCCCACCATATCGCGAAATGCTTCTATTTCTTTTCATCAAATTTTGGATTCTTTTGACCTTCCTCTAGTTCCTGCTCCTTCAATATTGCATAATTTAAAAGTTATACTCATCATTAGCTCAAGACTAAATCTAGGACAATAATTTAAGGGTCGTTGCTGTTAATTCAGATGGTTTTGATTACTCCAAACAACATTGAGCTTGGAAATCCAATATCAAAGGAACACAAGTCTTAAAGTTAGAGATTCTTGAAGGTTTAAGAATTATTTCATGAATTTTAAGAATCCATTTGTAAAAGAAGGTGATTAAGTTTTGAATTTTACTTCACCCAATATTAAGTGATATATCCATTTGGATGATTAATGATTAGCTCATGACTTTAAAATGGTTTTCATGAAAAGAGCTACATTGTGAGATAAAGTCTCAATTGCAAAGATGCTTTTAAGTGTTCACTCTGTTTTTATGAAAATGTTTTACCTTATGAGCATAACCAGTGAAGGTTATGAGAATAAAGTCTCAATCTCAAAACTTTTCTAAGTATCCCTTCTTCAATTTCATGATAAGGGATTGAGGTTATCCGCATAACATAGCTGTACATCATGTTCTCAAGTCTGTCCTGATGGTTATCCTGATAAGTTGGGTACCTTAATCGCATAAGGGAGTGAACGGTGAAGGCCAATTGTACTGTGTAGCCCGTTATTCGCATAACCTAGAGAGGTTATCCACATAATATGTGTTACAGAGCACTCGGACTCTCCTCTGTTAATAGGTTATCTACATAACCTATATTTCAGTACCCTTGGACTTTCCTCAGTTAAATAGGTTATCCGCATACCCTAGGAAGATTATCCACATAACTTTTGTTACAGAACTCATGATCCTTCTTCAGCAACATAGGTTATCCATATAACCTTGGGAGGTTATCCTGATAACCTATATTTTATAAAAACTCAGTTTGAGAAAAATTTAATGTTATCCGAACAACTGAGTAGGTTTTCATGAAAATGTTCTTGAGCTAAAATTTGGTCATTCTGGGATGAACGTTATCAGCATGGCCTAACTAGGTTATCCACATAACGAAAGTTCTATGTTGAAAGCAAGAGCCAACGATCACCTGTTATTCGCATAACCTCTATCAGATGCATTTATTGCGGTAGGTGAACGACTATTTTTCTGAGAGTAACAGTTAATTCTTATTTCCAACAGATAGTTTTGTTCTAAAACAATAAATAGAACCTTATTTAATTTTTGGAGTAAGGAGGAAAAACGTATAAACGTTAAAACTCTGTAGAATTGATTTCTGATTCATTCAAAGGTTACCTACCCTTGTTTAATCCATAAATTGTACTTAAATTTTCATACCCACTCTTTTGAGAGAGAGTTTTCATACTGTGATCTGTATATTTCTACACACTCGTAGATAGTACTTAGTGTGAGAAGACATTAAGAGAGTTAATCTTACTCTTGGGAGAGTAGAGTGAGAGTGGTTTATTCAGCTCAAGGTCCAAGTTGGGGTTGTACTGTGATTTTTATATAAACCCATTCAAATCTTGCAAGATATAGTGGAGAAATCTCAAGTGATGACTTTAGGATTAGACGTAGGTCAAGTGGAGTAGACTGAATCAGGATAAATCACTGTGTCATCTTCTCATTTACTTTGCAATTGTTCTTTATTTCTTATACTCTGATTTTCAATGACTTTTTATTATTACTACTATATTTTGTTTTTGCAGAAAAACCCAAACTTCCAATTCATCCCCCTTCTTAGGAAGACAGCTGAACTAATAGTTACAATCTCCTTAATTTATAAAACTTGATTAGAAATTTCTTAAACTTTTAAATTTATGCTGATAAATGGAGATAAATCACTTACCATCAAGTTTTAAATTGCATAGAAATTCCTTGAATTTTGGATTTTATAAAGATAATCTCCTTGATTTATAACACTTGATAAGAAATTTCTTAAACTTTTAAATTTTTGTAGATAAATGGAGATAAATCTCTTACCATCAAGTTTTAAATTGTATAGAAACTCCTTGAATTTTGGACTTTATGAAGATACTATCCTTGATTTATAGCACTTGATAAAAAATTTCTTAAACTTTTAAATTTATGTAGATAATTGTAGATAACTCTCTTACCATCTACTTTTAAATTTAATTTTGTAAATAGTGCTGCCTCCTACTTTTTTTTTTTTTAAATTGATGATTCTGATCGATTGTATCAAACATAAATCTATTGGAATCTTAACTCGTTTCTTTCCTTCCAATAAGTTCTCCTTCCAACTAAACTAAACATGAATCTAGAATGTTCTAAAATTAAATTTAAAAAGTTTGTATATTTCCTAATGGAAAAAATCATATATAACAGTATTTATTTTTTTAATAAAAATATTATAATTTTTTTCAATAATGGCATAAGTGTATTTTGGGAATTTAGCGTTACATAATTCATTGTTCAAAAAGATTTTTTATATGTTGTAATTATAATTTTTGCATATATAAATTTGCCATGCATTACTTATTCCGATAAACAAAATAATGTCAGAGAAGATTATTGGCTACGTGTACATAGATACTTTATTTAAATACAATCCAAATTTTTATCAATATATAATATAAGACTTATAGTAAATTCTACTATACATAGTACATAGTACAATTCATTTGTAGAAAAATCACTTCTAATAAATTAAAAATTTCAAACTTTACCCATCTTTAACATGCACCATCATCCTAACTCAAATCATCATGATGTCAATGTTCAAATTTGCGAGTCATGCAGGTTTTTATCCTCCTTACTCTTCTTAGTTAATAATAAAATATAGATTAAATTATATGTGTACCTGGATAAGATTAAAATGTAAATAGAATTGTTTAACATAAAGTATTATAATTTATAAACGATGAAAAAAATTAGGAAGATTATAAATCCTAAATACTAAATTCTTTATTTTTTTGGCCAAATGAATTTAAATGACTAGACCAAATCACCTAACACGAATAATAGTCTAAAACCTCCATTTTCTAATCTATATATTCACACATAGTGGGGTCTAAGAGACTAAATTCTCTAGTTAATATGTAACATGAAAATGAGGTGATTTTTTTTAACCAGAAAAATGAGGTCATGTTTAGACATTGAATTTAATTGACATATTATGTAATTTAAGTTGATGTAGAAGAATTATAATTCCCCACTTAAAAATATGAGATGATTTTAAAATAATTTCTCTAAAATTGCGAACGAATATTGGAATATTTTGTTGCTTGCAGCGTCAGTTAATGATAAAAGCACGCTTTGCATAAGAGGAAAGAAAGTGGGTCCGAAGGCATAAATTGATGGTAAAAACTTACATGATTACAATATTGATGAAGAGGGGGTTGCTTGGTATGGAAATTTACAGCATTTTGCTTCAATTACTAGAGGTTTAGGTGATATAATAGGATGACAATTATGTAAGAGATTTCTTCGGTATGATATATAAAAGAGTGAGGGAATAATGTTTATTTTTTTAAAAAATACAAATAAATATGAAATGTCAATTTTGCCTCTAGCCAAAAAATAAATAAAAATATCCTCCCCTACCCTTCTTCTTCATGGTGTTGTTCATTGCCAGCCAATGTCACATACCAACATCATCAACACAAGCAAAACAAGAAGACAATAAAGAGGAAATAGAGTAGAAAGGTTAAAGCTTGAGAGAATGGGATTGGGTCTCAGCAATACACTTTCAACATAAAATCTGAATCAAACCCAACAAAAGACCCAGATCTAGATCTAAAGTCCAACCTTTGACTTGCCCTGTTCCAGATCTGAAAATGACCACCGCACCTTTGCTTCTTCTTCACATTGGGTCATCGAGCATATTGGAGAGAGGAGGGTTCACTTCTTCTTCGTTGGTGGTCATAGTGTGGATCTGAGATGGAGAAGGTAGAAGAAGGTTGGTGAAGATAGAAGAAGGTTGGTGAAGATCAAGAAGAGTTGGATTTGAGATGGAGAAGGCCGAAGAAGCAGAGATCATGGAGTCGATGGTAAAGGTCTATGTTGCAAACATCAATGGAGGACGCCGACGATGGTGAAGGAGCCAATGGTGAATGGGTTGAAGATGGAGGGAGGAAGGATGGAGGATGCCAATAGGGGATGAGGTCGACAACAGAGATGATGGTTGGTGGGGGAACAAAGATAAAGCAAATGTGAAAGTGGGCTGAATGAAGATCAGGGGTATTTTGGTTTTTTAAAAATGATTACAGTGAGGTGAAGGAGATTACTTAGCAAAATGAAAGTGGGAAACATTACATCAATTGGGGTGATCTTCACATATATTATGCATAACCAAACGCTATTAGTGAAGTAATGTAAAGCTCATAACTTCACATAACTCCTTCATGTGAGTGAATCAAACATGCTTTAGGCTATTCACCAACTTTTGCATTTTTGGATAGCTCTAGCGTGGTTGGGGCCAAACATAGCATGTTTGGATTAGCTTTTCCATAATTAATTATGGGAGTAAGTAATTTTCTATAATTGACTATGAAGATAAACGATTATATCAAAAGTGATTTATATTTGGATGTTTTTAGCTGAAAAGTGATTTTAAGACGTAAACGTGTTTAGATTTTAGGAGTTTAAATGATTATTAGGTGGATAATGAGAAGAAGAAGTGAAATACTCCCTTCGGTCCATATTATAAGATATTTTATATGATAAATTTTTTGTCCAAAATATAGGGTATTGGATATTTTTCTTCTCATTTTACCCTTATTTTTAATACTTTTATCTCTCCTCATTTATAGCCTTACAATAATAATAAAATGAGGTATTTAATTAGAGTAAAATAGGAAATATAAATATTTTTTATACTGATTTTAGTTAAAAAATAATTTTTTTAATATATATGTAATTGATATAAAATATCTTATAATATGGGTCAGAGAAAATAAGTGATTGAGTGTGTTTGGCAAATTTTATAAATAAACAATTACGGTACTTGTTGATCCTATCCAAAGAGATCCTTCAACTTCTATAGAAGTTGGGAAATGCAAAAAAATTCTGACGACGAAGTTAATACATTATAGTACCCGTTTGAAAACTCATCTTTCAGAATAACTAGAAAGATAACTAGAGAAATAAGTTAAGTTATAATTTGAAATATTGTAATTCTAAAAGTTAAATTTATTTTTATATTATTATATAGTTTTTATTAATATTAATTTGAATAAGCATTCTTTTGATTAAAATTTACCTATTTAAATAAGATTTTGCTAAAATAAACAAATCAACATCTAATTATTATTGGTATTTATAAAAAGAAGAAAAATAAATATCGTGCTTTTTTTGTTTGGTAAAAATATAGTGCTTTCTAATATTATAAAAATGATCATTTATATATGTGTCAATAGCTTTCTAAATACTGAAATCAGTAAATTGGGGATGAATTTCCTAACCTAGTCTCCATGACGTATTATAAATTGAAAGTTGAAACAAGCAACCTCCACGAAATATGAATTCTTTTTTTTTTTTTCAGTTTTACTTTTTTATCACTTCACACTTCACTTCTCTTTTAGTTGTCAAATTAAATTAAGATGATTTTAATTTAATATTTTATAAATTAAATTTATCTCATTTTTACAATAATTTAAATTTTAAGTTGTTTAAATCAAAATTTTAATTTTTTTATAATTTCAGACTTTTATTTATTTAACTTACAATTTTTTTGGGTGGATTATTTTTTTACAATTAAAGTATTAAATATGTATGGTCAAAAAAAATTTTTTTCACGTAAGCACCTGATATCCTAGATTTACCTCACTTGAACTGTGAGAACTTTAATAGAGTCTAAACTAATTCGGATTGAGACTTGATAGGCACCATAAGGGTGGGCGCCCCTGACCACTTACGCTGCTACATTCCCAGGACTCGAACTTGAGATCTCTAACTAGGTTGAAATAACTCCTGTCAGTTGATCCAGACACTCATGGTTATGTATGGTCAAAATTTAACTATACCGTGCAGAAGTGTAGGGTAAATCCACGCACCATATGGATCACTAACGTGGCACGAATTTGGCAGTCCATTTCTCTAGCTTGTAAGATGTCACTACATCACTTCCCGCCATTTAAATGAAACACATCATTTTATTAGTAGAGGAATTGCAGCATTGTTGTGTAATCTGAACTGTTCATTTAATCCCAATTTTCCCTCCAATAAAACCCTCATTTTTCCTTTTTCTCTCCAAGCATTGCAGCCGCTGTTAGATTCTTTCTTGTCATTTCATCTGCGTCTCAGGGAGGGTTTTGAGTTTCATAAAGGGTGGTGAAACTTGTGAAGGTTGGTTTCACCCATTTGCTGGAGATATTTTTTTATTCCACTAAAGAATTTAGTATTTTATATCTTTATCCATTAAAATTAGAAATTTGTTTAAAAGGTAATGTAGCTTTTTTATCTATCCAAGTATTTTATATTTTTTGCATTTGTTTTTGAATTTAAAACAACAAGAAACATATTGCTTAATTAGCAGAAACAACGTAGTCTTCAAATAGTAAAATTGTTTCAAAATGGTAATTGAAATTAAAAAATTCTGTATTTTAAGAAACAAATTTCAGGCGTATTATTTTACCGTCATTTCATGGTTCACACAGTGGTTATTGATATTGAAAAAAAAAGTGGTAATTAAAGAAAAATTCAAATATGTATTTCGAGATATTATATTCTGATTAAAAAAATTAACTCAACTAATTTTTTATCAAAAAATAACTCAAATACAAATTTTTTTAAACACATATTTTGATAAACAAATATTATAGTCCAATAAAAATATATATTAAAATTTTTTTGGCCCATAAATATATATTACAAATTGATTACAAAAATTTTGAACTTAGTTGGTTAAGAAGTGTCACAATGCAGTTAACTTAATGTCATGAGAAAGGAGAGAAGTTATACATGGTTTTCTTGATGTGTGTGTGTTTTTTTCTATTTTTTAATTAAAAGTTAATATATGAATTTTTTTTAATGCATCACATATTTATTTATCATAGTATATAATTAATGATTAAATTTATAATTGTTCACATGTTAATTTTTAATTAAAAAGAACACTTTAATCGTTATAGCATATGATTAATGATTAAATTTATAATTATTCACGTATTAGTTTTTAATTGGAAACTGCATTAAAAGTATATAAAGAAAATATATAAATTTTTTCATAAAAATATTAAAAAGAAAATAGTGATTCAGGGCAGGTAATATGTGACAGGTGGCAAAATCTTAAAACGGATGGCTCCATAGGTGTGGAGTGAATCCACGCACATCGTTATCCTGGATTACTTGACAATGCTGTCTCTGCTTGAGCTTGGCTGGTGTTAGTGGAGAAGACATTCTCTAAATTTGAAGGATGGGATCACCATTTTGCTTGCTCCCACTTCCATGCCCCGCTTCTGCATCCGCTACTCCCAGGTTAAAATTTTCCTTTCTTTCTCATCTAATTTCAGCTCTCGAATTGTGGACCATGTCACAGATTCACAACCATGTTCTTTTTTTAATTCCTTTTCGTTGTTTACCCACACCGTAGTGAGGAACTTATATTTCCTGTATGATTTTCTGTATCCTTCGAATGTGTTCTATTTTCGATTTTTCATCAATTTTATAAATTATTCTCATGGAATTTCTTAACGCTGTCAATTCATAATCAATTGGAGACCGGCATGAATTCTCCTTCAAAAGCGGTATAAATTGGGTTCCTCTCCATTTAGCTCTAAGCCTCTGAGCTCTGTTTCCTCTAATTTTTTTTTTATGGTATTTGGCGAATGATTTAACTCAACCTCTGCCAACTGCCCACATTCCTTATCATCACATCAGACCTATTAGTTTGTTTCCCCTATATTGTCAATAGGGAAAATGAACCCAATGTCTTTTGGCGTTTCGGGTATGGCCTTTTTAGTCCCTTACCACTTCTGATGAAATTGTTGGCAAAATTTATATCCAACAATGCTTTGTCCTTTGCAATTGCTATTTCTCATCAGCTCCTAGGTTTGGTTGCAATCAAATACCTGCTTCTTTTGGTTATCCCTTCTTGATAATTAAGGTTATGTCTGCTTGTTACCCTTAATAATATCCAAAACCATTTGTGATAGTATACCAACTTGTATCATTGTTCTCAATAAAGCACTGTCACTTTGAACCAAATTTGATCTTGAAGCAGTGTGATAATGATAAATTATAGATAGAAATATTAATCTGGAATCAACAAATTTGGTAGTGCAGCTTTGGAAGCATGGTAAGAATATGGAGAATTTCTTCCGTTTTATTTTGTATTATGTTGTTTTCTTAACTGCAAAGTAATTTGTATTTTAATTCAAGATGGTTTTTTACAAACTCAACATGTGTGTGTGTGTGTGTCTATCATACTTATTGGGAAACTTGTCTCTTAACTGTTTCAAATCTTGTTTAATCCAGCTGCATTGAGAATGGAAATGTTAAACATATCGTGCCCAAGAGCTCTGATTCCAGTCTCCCTGTGACGAGGTTGAAAAGATTTTCAAGAAGGCTAATTCTACAGTTTGTGGGGTTTAATCAAATTTGCCATGCTTGTCCTATTTTGGCTGCGCCAATAATGCCAGAGATGAAGGAACCTGAAGTCTTGCGGTTTCTCTGCTTTTACCCTTTTCTAATATCTGTTCTTACTTTCTTGAAGTGATAAACTTTCTATTTATTGTGATATGTGATTATTATTTTTAATGTGAAGCATCTAGGACTTTTAAGCTTGCCAATGGAGTGAGGATTCAAGGTACAAAGTTTCTAAACTTCCTCATATGAATTGTTTCTGAGAAAAATGGCATACATTCCAGATCAATTGTTCACGCAAGAACACTTACCCCCAGTTTGGTTTGAAAGATTTGGAGGGAAGGGAAGGGGAGAGAACATCTTTCATCCTATTTTTTTCTTTTCAAACCAAACAAAGGGAGAGGAGTACTTTCCCCCCATCCCTTCCTTTTTCTCTTGTCTAAAGACTGGAGGAAGAGTACTCTCTCCTCTTATTTGGTTAGAGAGAAAATTAGGATTGAAAATTTTCTCTCCACTCCCCTCCAAATCCCTTGAACCAAATAGAGTGTTTCGATGATGAAATTTAGGAGGCATGAGAATTGAATTTCTGCAATTAAAATACATGGATTTGCAAAATGCTGTGTTAGCAAAATACCATGTACTTTTAAAATGATTTCTGTTGTTTGTCCAGACATGGCTTTTACAACATGGCATTTTAAATGCTCTAAAAAATTACATTACATCCTTACAATACCATATCCTAACACCACTAATATTTAAAGGCAGGCTTCCTTTTCTTACTTTTTTTTCCCTTTTTTTATTGCATCCCATTATATGAATGAGGGCCATTTGATTCTTCTATGCTTATTCAAATTGGGAATGCAATGCATTTAGTACATTCACCCTTCACCCTTCCATGTGATTAAAATGGTGTCAGGCACTCAATGCCGAAATTTGCAAATAATTAGCTTTTCCACGAAATGTTCATAATAGATATCGTTGATGGGGAAGGACCAGAAGCACATGATGGAGATTTGGTTGAATTCAACTATGTCTGCAGGCGTGCAAATGGATACTTTGTTTACAGGTAAGCATACTGTGAATTTGTCTTTACACTACTTATAATCTACAAAAAAAAATCTTAATATACAAGTAATTCTCATGACCCAAATCATACCTGCAGACATGGTATACTTCAATTTCTTGTTTCATATTTTCCCTTCCTTGTCCTTGTGCCAGTATATTATCTAACTTAGTTCTGTTTCTGTTGCATGGTTTCATGCTGTGATTCATATAGCACTGTGGATCAATTCAGCGGAGAAAGTAAACCAGTTATACTTCCTTTGGATGAGAACCAGGTCAGAAATTTCTTTTATTCAATGGGTGAAGTCCAATGAACCTCAAAACGTGGCTACCATAATTTCAGATGAACTTTATCTTTTATCCTTTCTGAAATGAATTTCTGTAATTTAGGTATCATTAAATAACGTTCCTATCATGAATGGAAAAGTTGAAATAAAATTAATGGAATCCTTTTCTTTGTTAGAAATTAAATTGTGATTGTCATATCAGTGGTGACACAGCAAATAATGTATTTGTAGATGCTGCCATCATCATTTCTAGAATTATGCTAGTGCAGTTACCGGCGCTCTAATTTTAATATTTTCATATTATTTCAAGCCATTTTAAGTTCAGTGACTTGAAATTACATTCCTAAAGATTGGTTGGTATCTTAATCATTTAAGTCTTGGTCTGGTAATGAGGCCCAAGAAAAACTCTTGGTCTGGTAGTTCTTTGGTAAATATTTAATTATGGGGTCACATAATACAAGTTACTTGTGACAGATGATCGAGGGCTTGAAGGAGGTCCTGACTGGCATGAGAGCTGGTGGTAAGTTATGAGATGATTGCCATTAGTTATTACTTTATTGAGATTTTTATATGCAATCCAACTATAAAAGATAAACCAAACCAATTTTTATGGGATGTATAAGCAGGTTGTCCACTTAAGTGAAATTCACCTTTGATATGCATATCTGTCTTTTTACAATTGATTTGGGCTATCTAAATAATTTTCTCCTGACAAATGAATCAAGAATTATATGACAGCTGTGGCACTTGTTTATGGGGTCTTACACACTCATGTGAGTTTCATTTCTAGGAAAGAGAAGAGCGCTGGTGCCACCTTCTGTAGGATATGTAAATGAGAACTTGAAACCAGTACCAGATGAGGTTAGATATGCAGTTAATAAGGCAAATTTGGACATTGGTTATGATAAAAATATTGCAGATTTGAAGTTTCTTGTTGATGAATGCAGTTTGGTCCTCGACGCAGCCTCTTTTCTCATGCAAAGGAGCCTTTGGTATTCGAAGTTCAACTTCTAAAAATTTTGAGTGTGCCTTCATCATCTGTATTTTGAGTGTTTTCTACACTTGTCTTTTGATTTTTTTCTTTTTTGGTTGGTCTAAATATCTTTTGAATTATATGAAGAAGACTAATTCAAAATTGTTGACATCTTTTTAGATTTTTTTTTAAATGAAAGGTTGGAGGTCAAAATTATCTAATGGAGGTGGTAATTGAATAGTTCGAATGTCTTGAGTGAGACTTCTTTTCATATTTCAGATATTATCCTAAGTTCCATCGTTTAAAATTTTTGTGCGAAAATCCTATGTTTTATTTTCTTTTTCCTCCAAATAAATATATGCATAACTTTCTATAAAAAAATCATTAAAAATCTGCATAAATTAAACATCAAAGGCTATTATAATATTTAGGAAAAACTTTTAATCTCGATAATTTAATTTAATTTTTAACCGGAAATTAAAAAATAAACAAAATTTACGGAGATGAAAAATTTGTTTTTTTCTTAGTAATATGTTAATAATATCGATCAAGTGAAGTAACTTACTAGAGTTCTAAAAATAAAAATTATATGATTAGAATTCATTATCGTATTTAGAGCATTATTGTATCATTTGTATGTAATTTGATGAATTATTATGATCACTATACAAGTCTTTCAATTTTCTAAAACTCTGTTGAATCCTGTCAAGCCAAACAAAAGCATGCTAAGTTTAAAATTATTAGATGCCAATGAAAATTTGTTACACTTCCTCTTATATAATTAAAATTTATAAAATTTTTTTATCTATAATATATTTTTATTAAAAACCTATAACAATAAAATACAATATAATAATAAATGTCTTCTTTCCACGGAAGTGGAGCAAAAGCAATATCATAGATTAGGGTGTTAAATAAAATTTAGATGATTTAAATTTAAATATTTCATAAAAATATTAATTGAAAAAAAATTAATATAAATTATTAAAATTTTAAACTTAAATTTGATATAAATAACTAAAACTTTCATTATTCTTATTTTTGCTATTTTCTAAACGCGCACCGTCCTCTCCGATATAAATAACTACCGTTTGGTTTTTATTTTTGAAATAAAGTTGGTAAAATTGAAGTTTAATAAAAATAAATTTATTGAAAGTTATTATGTTTAAATATTTTTTTTGTAAAATTATAATTTGACAAAAAATCTATTTAAAAAAATTACAGTTTTGGAAAAGAAAAAGTAATTATCTCTTTTCTTTACTAAAATCATAGTTTAACTCACTTTTTATTTTTTTAAAAGGTAATTTATGTTTGACCAAATATATCTTTTTAAAAAATTATAATTAAAATCTATTATTTCTTTTTCAAAAAGATCAATCAAATGCAAACCGATCTTTAGTTCGTAACTTACACGCATGCTTTGAGCTTGAAATTGTTACTAAAACTATTATTAGTGTATTTAGTTTGACTTATGTATAAGTGATTGCGACGATAAGTGTGTGTGTTTAGATTGACTTATGTATAAATGATTATAAGAATAAGTATTTATTTATAATATATTATTAGGCTCATTTGTTTCAGCTTTTTTTAATGCAAAAATTACTTTTTTTATATAAATAACTACTTTTTAAATTTTTTAGGATGTTTGTTTAAATTTTTAAAAATTATCAAAATCTAAAAAAATAAGTTTTCTGGTTATTTTAAGAAGTTACTTTAGGTAGCTTTTGAAAAAAATCAGTTGTGGTAGATTAAAATGAAAAATGTATAAAGGGTGGGGTGTAATGAAGTCATTTTCAAAATTACAAAAATAACAATATTTAATCCTACGTGAATATTATAATATAAATTTATATTTTTTCTTTATTTGTTAAACAATTTAAAAAGTGTTTTTCTTTATTCTAATCAAATACAAAATAATTACTACTCTTTCAAAAATCTCTAAACAATTAATCACTTTTTTAAATAATTTAAAAATTATTTTTTTGAGAAGTTTAAACAAATGAGTCTAGAAGAAGTGATTATATAAAAAATTATTTGTATTAAAATATTTTTACTTGTAGGTGATTTTGAGAAAAGAAATATGTTTGAATATTGAGGGTTTAAGTGATTATTGGCTGAATAATTAGGAGGAAAAGTGAAGTAAGTGGTTATAGAAAGATAAGTGATTATCATAAGCAAATGTTGAGTGTATTTGGATTGACTTATGTATAAGTGATTATGAGGATAAATGTTTATTCATAATAAATTATAAGAATATGTAATTATGTCAAAAGTGATTTGTATTTGGATATTTTTATCCCAGAAGTGATTTTGAGCAAAAAAATGTATTTGGATTTTGGTAATTTAAGTGATTATTGGGTGGATAATGAGAAGAAAAAGTTAAATAAGTGATTATAGGAGGATAAATTATTGTTATAAGTAGAAAAAATTAACTTATTTTATAAGCACTTATTTGAGATATAGATGTTTATTAAAAAGTAGGATATGTTTGGTAAGCTCTTCCCATAAATGATTATTTTTCCCCCTAATCACTTATGGATGAAATCCAAATAGGCACAAGATTAACTTCTTTCATAAATACTTATAAACACTTATTAAGGTATAGATGCTTATTGAAAACCAACTTGTGATTGACAATTTTTTCATGTAATTACTTATTCGCTTCCATAAATGCTTATGACTTCTATCCAAATAAGCACATAATAGATTATAAGAATAAGTGATTATGTTAAAAATAAGTTATATTTAATTATTTTTACTTCATAAATAATTTTAAGAAAGAAAATTTAAATTTTAATAGTTTAATTAATTATTAAGTAGATAATTAAAAAAATAAAATAAGTTATTATGTTAAGAAGGAGAAACAACAAATTTTTTACACATTTATTTAAATCATAAATGCTTGCTTTGTAAACTCCAGAAACGTGATTATGACGAATATCCAAACAGCGCTGAGTCGCAGTAACGCACACTTTTTCAATTTTTCCTTCTTTAGATATCACGAAGTAAGTTGCTTTCTAGAAGAATCGCATTGTCATGCACAAGGCATTTTCGCTCTTCAGGTGTTGATTTGTCTACAATCCCGGCTTCTGGAATTCAAACGTCATAATAAATTGTTTGATTGTATTTTGGTACTGGGTTTTGAGAGCCAAGGAAGCAAATCAGAACAAAAATTGCAGAAAATGGCACAGGGATGGTTCTCAAAGAACTCTTACGGTGAAGATCTCAATAAACCCTCACCCTCCGTGTTGGCCCAGTGGAATTCCTACGCATCGTCACAGAACTGGCAGGACAGCTCTGATTCGGGTCTCGGTTTCGATCTGGAAGCAGCGGTTAGGTCAGCTAACGACACAGTCGCGGGCACTTTCAATGTGTAAGCCATACTCGCGGCTTCGAATCTGTGTTTCGGTACATGCACTTGAATCTGGTTGAACTTCTTTCTCCCAGTCGATTTGATAGTTAGCTTTTTGCTGGGTTTTCTGGACCTTGTGAATCCGTGATTGTTTTTGTGTAATAATGCATGATGTGATTAATGCAAATGCATGCTTGTAATTGTATAAAGACTTTCTTCACTGCACTTTTCATTGAGCTTTCGTGGAACTCAAAGTTATGTGAAGTAAAAAACAGTTTCGGCTTGATTTTTTATTAATGTAGATAAGCACATAACAAGGTTCCTTGATTGGTAATGAAGTGGGTTTTATAGTCATCTTAATTAGAATGCTAAGATATACTTATGAATGTATATGCTTAACGTAGTGATTATTAAGTCATACTGTGAGTAATCTGGTTTGAGGTTTATATTACTGAAGGCTTTTGCTAGATTATGCTGGCTAATTCTACACTTTCTCTATGATATTTCCTTACTTATTCATGAAGTGACATGAAGACTTTCTTTACTTATATTTTCGATGCACCTTGATGGAACACAATATTATACAAAGAAAAAACAGACTTTCACTGTATTTTTATTGATGTAGATAAACACATAACAAGCTTCCTTGTTTGGTAATGAAGTGAGTTTTTATAAGGGAAAGTAGTCCTTGCTCTCTTTAACTATATTTATATAATTATATAATTAGAATTATCTTTCAACAACAAAGGTGTCATAGCTTGTGTGAAAAAATAAAACGTTGGAGGTCAAGCCATGAGGAATGCCCAACTGTCTCAGTCTTCAAAAACATTTTTTTTTCTTTTAACTTTCATTTATTTTCCAGGATTCCTTATATGGATATGTTTCTTGTCTGTCCTTTTAGTTTCTCCAAATGTATGTGTCACTCCCACCCCCCTGCTTAAAAGGGTTTAGAGACACAGACCATACAGAATGATGTCTTTTGGTTCATGTGTTCTGAAGACAGAACTCTTCTGGAAAGTACAGCTTCCAGAATCTAGACTCTGGATAAGTAGGACCAAGACTGACCTGATAAAGTGTAAATTCAGCCTCGGTAGGAGATGAAATGAGGTCAACTGACTCAAAACACTATTAGATTCTTTATGTAGGAGGATATAGAGTTTGCAAATTGAAGAGAGAATACTATGCTAACTTTTGTGAAACTTAATGTTGACGCTGAGCTTTAGAGTTTCCAAATATTAACTTGCAAAATTTTGTGTTGAAATAATCCCCCATCCTTCCCATTCTCCCAACAAACACTTCACACAAAATAGAACTGCATCAATGACATAAATATAACATAATAACTCCTTAATCTTAAAATGTACTTTATGAATGGGGAAATGTAGAGTAAGTAGATTCATACTGTAATAGTTAGAGTAAATTATACACGCATGTTCTCTATGTTTAAAATATTTACTGACTTCCCCTGAACGAAAAGTTATCCCACACTTTAGTCTAATTTTAATTATTTTTGGCTAAAATATCCTTCATTAACCTAAATACTTTTTTTTTAAATAAAAATTTAATTAGAGGGTATTTTAGTTAAAAAATAAAAATTGGACTGAAGTGGAGGATGAATTTGAAATGATGGGAACTATTGGCTGTTGAAGGAAAGAAAGAATTATTAACTCAAAAGAAGAACAGAAAATAATCAGAAAGTTAGAAAAGAAGAAGAATTGGGGAAGAAATAATCAGAATGGTAGAACCTGAAACTTAGGTGCACTTGTAAGAGAATGGGACAGAACTCAAGGCTGGCTAGGTGAGTGGGACAAAAACCTTTTAAGTCCTCAACTTTTTTTTCCAAGGTATTAAAAACCGGACCGGCCATTGAACCGGATGAAACAACGGTTTAAGGTTCAGTGGTTGGATTGGGGTCGGACCAATTGTGAATAAATTAATATATTTTTAATAATATAGATAAAAAATATAAAAGATATTTATCCATAATCATAAAATTAACATTTATTCTAGGATAAAAAGTAAATTTAATAGTATATAGAAAATTAAAAATATTATTAATAAGTTTTACAACCTAATATTAAAATCTAAACAAGTTAATATTCATCTATAGTTTTATTTTGAATTCAAAATAGTCAATTGATATTCTATTTTCATATTATTTGCTAAGTAAATTTATCATTATTAATAATTATGTATCATAATAATACTTATAACATATTGTAATATAGAAAGAAAAAAATTTATACTAAAAATAATGCTACTTAGTACTAAAAATAATATTATTTTATTTTTAAAAAATATTTAAAAAATAAAAAAGGGTCCAGACCAGTTCAACCTGGTTTTGACCGGTTCGACCGGTTCTGAAAACCCCCGATCTGTATCTATGCCCGAACCAGACCAGGAGCCGGTTCTCGGTCGGACTGATCGAACCGGCCGCTCCAGTCCGATTTTTTCTTCATGATTTTTTTCTTTTGGAAATGGGCCTAGGTCATAGATGTCCTAATTCAAGTTTCCCCAATAGCATGCGCAATGGGCAATGGCACATGCCGCGGCTGTGCCAAATGAAATTAGCAGCCGTACAACATGGTGTTGCCCAACTGTCCCTGGTGCATGCTATAGTGTTCCATTAACAACTACGGTTTGTTCTCTCTTCATTACATTACATTTTTAATTCTTCTACCCTAGATGTGAAGCAACTCTTGATATATTATGTATGATGTCATGATGCTGATCAGTATTTTGATCAAAGGAATTACACATGATTTATCTCCTTATTCAGGATTTTGCTTTTGCTTTGTTATTTCTTTTACTTCTCTCTCATGTCATGGAATTCTATCTTTTATAACATTAGTTATGGTTGAGTTTTATTGTGAACCACCCTTCTTGTTAAAGTCATGCTAAACAGCTGATTGTCTAAGATATTTAAGCATATTGGAATCGACACAAGTTTTCAATGCAATTCTATGTGGAAAAAGTCTACCTATTCTATTCTGCTTTATGTGAATGTGGCAGAGAAGTCAATGATATTGTTCTTCAGCTTCCTTCGGTGATGGTATAAACTGCAACATAAAACTCAATATTTTTATTGGATTGCCCATGTCATGGTGAAACAATGTGTTGGTTAGAAGTCTTTTATGAGTACATTCTTGTAGTTTTGATTAAGCTCGTCTTTGAGCAGTTAAGGAATTTTCTTAAATAATTGTTTAGGGTTTCCAAGGGTGTAAGCAATATACATGGCAACTTTCAGTCCGCTACTAGTAGTGTTCCTTCTGGCAAGGCAATCGTGTATTTTGGTTTGTTTTTGGCGAGTGGGATCTTCTTTGTTTTCATTGCATTCACCATGTTCCTTCCTATCATGGTGGTTATGCCCCAAAAGTTTGCTATATGCTTTACTCTTGGCTGTGGATTTATTATTGGATCATTCTTTGCTCTCAAGGGTCCAAAGAATCAGCTTCTCCACATGTTATCAAAGGAGGTACCTTGCTATATTATATTTTCTGTTTTTTGTACGTTGATAAAATAACGTTTCCAATTTGTGTCTGTTTGGGCAAAGAAGACAGTCTCCTTAATATATTGCATGTGTTTGATGCTTTCTTCTTAACCTAGCTTCTCTTCGTGATTATTATTCAGAGGCTCCCTTTCACATTGGGTTTCATTGGCACTATGTTTGGCACCATATATGTATCTATGGTGCTTCACAGCTACGTTCTCTCTGTGGTATTCTCTATTCTACAGGTATCACTTTCATGTACTGTAAAAAATATTCTGTTGGATTGTTCTTCCTCTTGTATTATTGTTAATGTATGCAGTTGATTTGTAGTCTGTTTAAAGGCATTTGAGTATGTTATTTAGCAACATTCCTTGTATGGGAATGAATATGAATATACGAGATCTTATATCCATATTCCTGGTGTCCGTTTGTTTTTGTAATGGGTGTAGATTCCATGACATGGCCCCTTCCACTGGGGTGTGGGAATTGGTCTTCCCTACTTATTTTTTCTTATATTATTGATTATTGATTGATCTTTCTTTCTAAAACCATTCAATCTTCAATTGAAAAACGATATTTTGGTTATACTTGCAGGTTCTAGCACTTGGGTATTATGCTTTATCATATTTCCCTGGAGGATCTGCTGGAATGAAATTCCTGACTTCTGTTTTTGCTTCCTCAATACTGAAATGTTTTGGGAGATGACATGATTTTGGTTAATGGGGAGTGAGGTTAGCAATTTGTCCATATGGTAGTTGACTTGTACATTTGTCTCAGAATCTCAGATGAAGCTTTGAACTGATCTTAGAACATTGCTAAATTCAAGCATAATCTTTTTTTTTTTCTTTTGAGATTTCAATGTATGTTGCCACTTCTGAAAGAGAAAATAGATTTACCTCCCTGATGCAAGATGTTACCCTCAAATGAGCAGAATCTGATGAATCTGCTACAGAAGTCTTTTACTTTGTTTCTGTAACGTCACTTTTATTACCATTTCCTTTAATGAGAATAGCATTTTCATGTGGAAGTTTTTTCGGTGGTTATCTTCTGGATTACAGAGTGTCACGTTATCTACTGTACTTTTATTTTTCTTTCTGAAGTTTAGGATTGAAAGCCATATCTGCATAATAGAAAGGGGAAGAATAAATTTAAGTACCAGTTTCAAAGTTGACGGAGTCACTATGCTGAAATTAGAGGGAAGTGGGATGCAGAATGGATAGAGTTAGCTTTTTTTCATTTTTTTTTTTATGAATAGATAGAGTTAGCTTTGAATAACAACTATGAACAGTAGTAATTGTGTGCCTGTACATTATTTTTTATAAAAGACTTGATAGAATAATTATAGATTATAAAAATAAAGTTTTAATAGATATGTTTAAATAAAAATAATAATAATTAAAAAATATAATTTAATTTATTAAAAGTTCAATGAAACAGCTCATGATCTTTAATAACGTGACAGATAGCCCGTTTCAACTGCAGCAGTACGATTTTTATGGATGATGGATGTATTACCAAAATTATCATGTCCATTTATGTCCTAGTCATATTATTTAATTATATTATTTAATTAATACATTTTCTTGAAGGGTCTGACGGATTTTGTCTATTAAGCTGACGTTATGTGGAAAGGATTTTAAGAGTCAGTTTCGCTGGTCAATCGCCTAATACTAGCTTTGTCAAGCAGGTTGCTCGTAGGTAGGCTGCGGCTCTATAATAGATGACATATGGGATACATCACAAACAGAAAGACTTGGAAAAAGCTAAAGCAATGACATTGTAGGTAGGTCTCTATTGGCTACAAGAAGTGAAAATCATATCTGACTGGATAGAAATAAATATATCTGATTGTGGTTTGCTGATCCCCATGCAAAGTATTAAATATATAATTATGCATTTTCTATCAATTGTACAATTGGTGTTGTATAGAAGTGAATCTTGAGAACTGACTTTTGATGATAAATTGTTAATAATTGGGTTGGAGTTTGTGCTGAATGCTTTTTTCTTTCTTTTCGCTTAAATGATAATGGCCTCTACAAATCATAATTGGTGGTTTTATCAATGGTGTTGTTTGCTTCACAGTGTGTTGATTTGCTTCTATTTAAAGAGTTTGAGTGCAGTTGTTAATGTTTGGTCGATTCAGGAGTGTGCCGATAGTCATTCTCTTTATTTGGTTTGGGTTGAAGAGTGATATACCCGTTAAATAACACTGTCAAATTATATTTCTTTGGTTTTTATCTTTTTAATTTGATTATTAACAATCGCAGTTTTGGGCCATGAAATCTGACATCATTCTTGTAATTTTTAAGCATACCATGCACATTCTTGCCATTTTTCCTGTGAGATGGTCAACTTTAATTACATTGGTTAATTTTTTTATAATATATCTATCTGTGACCGCTAAGGTATTCCACTATCACTCTCAACTTTAAATAGATTGGCTGGCTTTTCCTCATGAAAAATCTTGGACTCGGGGTGAGACCCCTCCTATTACAGTGCTGCTATGGCAGGTTTTCATTTTATTAAATTTTTTAATTAAAATTTATAGGTAAAAAATATATTTTCTAGAAATCATGTAGATATGTATTTTGTATAGCTTAAAATTTTTATTTATTAAAAAATATTATACCATAAAAATTGGATTTATGTAGTTATACAGTTTTATGTAATTTTTTATTAATTAAGAAAAAATATTAAAAATTTTACAACTGCACAAAATATATAACTAGATGATCTTGAAAAATATGTTTTTTATCTATAAATTTTAATTTTAAAAAAATAAAAACCTATCATGACAGTACTGTGGCAGGAAGGATCCCGACAAGAGAGACCCCTATTCCCTGGATTTGTTCAGCTGATAGAAAGCTCCACAATTTTTATTGTTTGCATGTTTTATGAAATATATTCTGATCTTTCAAATTGGAAAATCACTGGAGATTTGCAACATGGAACATGTTTGCTGTTTGCTTTTTCTAATGATGTAACCAATGCTATATTATGAATAATATTGAAAGTGCCAGTAAAGAAATAAACTTATATCATATGGACTGACAAAATAGAAAGGAATCACTTATTTCAATCAAAACAAAGGCTTTAGTTACATCATAATGAGGTATGAGCATTATGAAAATGTAAAAGTCTTATAGAGATAATGTAAAAGAGGCTCACTTGAGGCAAAGTGATCAAAATGGTTAAAATGGGCGTGTCTTCGTACACAAATTAAATGATAGTCAAGAGAGAAGCAAATTCTTTTGTATTGTAGGTTACTTGAGCTCATTTAGATATCAAGTATGTGTAATTAATTGAGCGAATAAGAGAGAGCATTGGTAGATCAAATTATTATAAGGATTTCCTATCATTGGTTTTTTTTTTATCATTTCTTTTATTATTCATATATCAAAAATGAAAATATTGACAAGATGTACTATAATGTGGTATTTGGGTCTAGGGAGGATATGGAGAAGGACAAGAAGCATTGAGGGGCAAAGTTGAAGAGTAGATATATAGTTACGGATAGGGTGAGGAAGGGGAATAATCTATTTTGAAAATTTTCACCAACAAAATTATAAATATTTTTCACCTCCTTACCCCCTTCATACAGTTAATGTAGGTTACTATGCACCTTTTGTTTATTCAAATAAAATACTGATAGTTAAAGATTAATTTTTTCGAGGTGTGAAAATTACTTAAATGAGCTTTGCCTTTCCTAAAAAATATTTTTCACACATACAGTTAAGTATTGAACGTAACGTATGATATTATACTTAAGGGAGTTAGTTATTTGTCAATTGTGCCCGAACTTTATTAATGAATAGAAAACCTATATTTAAACGTGCTAAGCATTACATATGCCACACTAACCAAATGAAATAATTAATTGATCTTGATCATACAAAGAATTAATATAAAACTATCTGTGCATTACATTGGGAGAGAATCTAGTTTACATATATATATATATATATATTAATAAAGATATAAAAATAATATAACAAAAAGAAAAGATATAAAAATTATGAGAGAAGGCAACTATTTTTATGTATAACAATTTTTTTTTCAAATGCAATGTAATGGTTGTCTTTATTGATATTTTAATTTTATCTCAACTAATAATTCTTTTTTGTCCTAACTAAATCCCTTTCATTCGAAATTTTTTTTTAATAATTTTCATCATCTATCTCTATCAAATAGTTGAGATTAATACAATTGTTTTTTATCCCTTTTATGAATTGAATAAAAAAGAATTTGTATTAATCTTGAAAAACTTTAAAGCCAACATTTTGATATTCAGATATATTTAAGAATTAAAGGTATTGTGAAAAATGTAAACAAAAAAATTTATACTTTAAATGAAATATTAAACTAGATCAAAATATTAAATTCATTTCTAAAAGATGTGAAAAATATTAATAATTTATATTACATTAGACCTTTTTAACAATTTTGTCATAAGGCTGGAAATTTCTTGACATCGCGTTGATGAAAGGATTAGTTTTCACCTTATTAAATCAAGAGTTTTGAAATGATGGTCAAATACTTGGTTTGTTTTTTTACCCATAAACCATCTATTAATCTTCATGCAAATTATGGTTTGTTTGGTTGGAGGGAAATGGGGGGAAGGGAAAGGAAGGGGAGGGAAAATGTATAAAAATTTTCCCTCCCCTTCTCTTATATATTTTCTCCCCAAATTGGGATAATTTGGGGGGAAAATGTGTTATTGTGTCTAAAATGACCAAAATACCGTTCATTTTTTCATTACTCGACCACACAATATACTGGTCAGTCTTGTCCTTATATTAACTTAAATAAATTAAGGATATAATAGTCAAATTATAATTATTTTCCCTTCTCTCCCCTCCTAACCTAAACGAGGTAAAATTAAAATCTTTCCACTAAAATCTCTTCTTTTCCTTCCAAACGAGGTAAAATTAAAATCCCTTCTTTTCCCTCCCCTTCCTTTCTCTCCATTAAAATCTCTTCCCTCTCTTTCCCTCCTTTGAACCAAACAGACCATTACCGATTATTTCAATTCAATTTTCAGCTGAAGTCTTAGTAAACATTGATTAGTCTCAGTGGGATAGTCTTTCTTTTATTTTTCCTAGGGACATATTTATTATCTTAAAAAAAAAAGCATGAAGATATAATGGTAGGAAATATGCGACGGTGATTAAAACAGAGAACTGGTTTATTAATCAGGCTAGAGATAAAAGGTGAAGATTCCAAGTGGGATCATCACATCTTCTCAAACTCTACTATTATAGCCACCATCATGCTCATGTACCATGGACAACATAATTGTTCATAAGGCTTTGATGCTGATTGAATTGGTTGATTCTATTGGTGGTTAAATCAGGCTCAGTTGGTTGAAACCTCCCAATTTCTGTTACTCCAAACAATTTCCCAGGCCCCCCTTCCCCCTCTTTTGTCTCCCCTCTTTTAGAAATAGTTGAATAGGTTACCATAATGAAAGAACATTTTCCGGATATGAAGGGTCTTAAAATGCTTCCCATGAAACTTTTGACCTAGGTCAATTATGTGTTTTTGTTGGAATTGACTCTTGCTTCATGGATTTAACATATTATTTACTTCTTTTACTGCTATTCTTATTTTGTGAATTGATGTTTGTTACAAAATGCAATAATAAGTAGGTTATACTTAGATGTTACAACAGCTATTTTGCTGAGTTTGTATTTATAATATCACAATGTTATTATGTTGAAGATGGAGGACAAAGGGTAAAAGCGAAAAATGAGAGAAAAAGGCCCTAAAACCAGTGTGCTTTACACACACACACAGATATATATATATATATATATATAGACACACACATATTATAAGAGGTGCAAAGGAGCGAAAGAGTCTTCAGCACACTAAACGTGTGGAGTTGATTGGACATGTTCAAAGTGGTTCAGGAAAAAAGGAAGATTTTTTAGTACTCTTTGGTCAAGAAGCTCAGTCCCACATTGCATCCATTACCTCTAATAATTTAATAGCATTTGAAAGTGATTTGGGAACAGAAACCCTGAACTTAAGGAAATATTTGGACCGATGTAATGAGATGAGACCTTGATTTGACATTTAATATGAAGATTATGAATGAGCAAGCGATGGTTCTGTATGGTTTTACATCTTTTAATAATGGAATTATTGATAGGCACAGGCCATCTTAATTCTCCATGGAGAGTATACAAAGCTGAATTTTTTCAGTGGAGCACTTTGAAAGGTCTGAGAAGGAAAGTGAAGTAATTAGGGAGAAAAACAAAAGCAAAAGAGCCAAAAAATGATTCAAACTAATCAATCCATGAGATCATGGTGATCCTTTTGAATCTTCCTCACAGATTTTGCTCATGATCGAGAACCACTCGAGAGAAAGGACAGCATCTCTTTACGTTGTGTAATGCACTATGGCTGATTTGTGTTGACAAATTAGTACTAGAGAGTAGAGATATAAACAAAAATTATTTTCAGTAACATCAAATGCTTCACGCTTGAAGAGAAAGATTTAAGAGATGAATCAATCTTAGCTTTAAGAGAGGACACATGGTAACTGATGGATGTGAATCAATACGGTCAAAGTATATATTATCTGATTGCAAGATATAGAATAACTCATGTATGAACTTAACCTTCTAATCTCATGAAAAAACTTTTGAGATAGAATTAGTATTGGACCCTTGTCATTAGAAAAGGAATCTCAAGTATTTGACGGCAATATTATCCATGGTTTAGGCTGGATTTCAATGAAGATGTGGATTGAAGGTGGCATTATCTGGATGATTTAGGTTCTAATCACAAGTTGGAGGAAATGGGGCCAAATGATTGGAAAGAAACAAGGAATTGCTATATTGATGATGATGATTATGATTTCTCCATACGTGTGTGAAACGGGGCAAAGCAACTTGGCAGCTCATCTTACATGAATTTTATGAGAAGATGGGACCCTGTTGATTAAGATTTTGATGGGATTTGGGTTTAGTGTCAAATGACAAATCTTGTTTTTGGATGGATCAATTTATAATTACTGTTTGGGGATTCAAAAGTCCACATGATGTGCAATCCCCTTCACTAATTGCTCCCTCCTCTTTCATTGCACGTGTGCCTTCTATTCACGACAAAAGTGTCTCTTGATAGTACAATACTATACCTTCCCTGGGTCCACCCACTCTCTTGATGCAAATTATTAAAACAAAAAATTTCTTGTGTTGATTTATCTGAACAAATTATAAATTGAATTAATCATAAATAGATATGTTAAAAATTTAATTTTATTAGAAATGTTTTGGTAGCCACATGAAATTAATTGAGGTAATGGAATGTAAATAGTGATAAGAGTTTCTTCCCCCGTAGTCTAGTTCATATAATCTGGTTTGCAATCTCCTCTCTTTTGGTTGTATAATATATAGGGGTTGGAAAACAATTTTGTTTCAACCAATGATTTTACAACGATCAATAATGTCGCATTAAAAGTGATAATTGTGATTAGTGATTGATTTAGTTAATTACTAGGATCTAATAGCATGTTTAAATGGGTAAATTTTTAAGTGATATTGAAAATCAATTGACTGAATAGACGTATTCATCTTGACTCACTTTCATTCCTAAATATTTAACATATTATTTTCAATTTGTCAAAAAAAAAATATTCCTCAGATTGAGCTCCCTTAACATATAATAATTAATCAAAGCTAACATGAGGAATAAATTGAAAATAATAAAGAAAACTCAGAAAAAAAAAAGAAATAATAAATTAAATTTGTGTAGAGATCCATGGGGGTAAAAAATGATCATTCTTTCAAATAAAAACTTTTTTGGCCAATTATTTCAAATAAATTTTAATTGTTCAGTTGATACATGTTTAAAATGATTTTTATCTTGGATAGAAAAATAAGTTTGGACGGTTCAAATTTCAAAATAAATAATTTTTTACCAAAAACAAAAAATTTCGAATCTAAAATTTAAAGGATGAAATTGAGAAAAGAAATAATTCATGAGAGGTAAAATATTAATTAATGGGTAAATTTCGGTTTAGACTTTGATCTCGCTGTGATTAGACTGGTTAACTCCCATGAAATGCAAAAGGGGTGAAGTTGGTTTCAACTTTTAATTGGTTATTAGATGAAAACAGAAGTGACATCACCCCATTCGTGTGCTTCAAACTCATATTAGGATTTCTTAATAAACCAACCCTTTCTTCCTTTTTTTCTTTTAGTGTCTTTTTTATATAAACAAAAGCTCAACTATTCAACTAATGGTGGGGTTGCACTTTGAGGAGAGAACCCTTTCCACAAATTATTAAATTATTGTTTCTCACTCATCTAATAACCCCATTGTTTATTAATTAAATATTTAATCCTTTTCTATAATTAAATCACTCCATATCCAATAGTCACATTGGTTTCTAACTAATTCAGATCAAATTAAGTATGACTACAATGAGATAAAATTCTCCCAACAAATATTTAATATAGCTACATATTCAAGATTTAAACTCAAAATCATTTATTAAGCTAGCATTATCCCCTATTAATTGAGTTATGCACTCATCAGTAAGTGCTTAATCTTTTATCTAGGTTGAAATTAATGCTTTTAATTTTTTTAAGAAAAATGAAAGATCAATTAAACTAACATTCTTAGAGGTCTCAAAAGATTCATAATGCACCGAAACACAGTCATCAAATGTTAAAGGTTAAGGATGTTCAATGTATCAATATCAAATCCAAGGGTGCTAATCATCTTCAAGATTAAATTTTTAGGGTTGAGCACTAATCTCATTCACATGTTTGCAATGATGTCTTAAAAGGATTTGTTTAAAAAAATTATAAATTGTTGTTTTGGATCCTCTCAATTTTTGACCGTTAGATCACATCAGATCAATTACTAAGAAATATTATTCAAAACTCACAATTTTATTTAATAGATATATGATCAATTTAGACTATTAAATATAAATTTAACAGCTAAAAATTAAAATTGAAACAACTTTAGAGAAATAAAAATTAAAAAGATCCAAATTAATTGGAAATAAATATAACATGCTTTAAAAAATATTGCTTTGAGAATAATTGCTTTAAGGTGGCGAATTTATAATTAGATAAATAAGAATAAATATAGAATCCTGAATCCATACATGTACACACATGAAAATATATTATATGCGCAATAACATTAATTTTTTAATGAAAAAGTTGAAATAAATTACCCATTTTTTAAAAAAAAAACTATTCAAATCTTTTTTTAATTTTTTAATCTGTATTTAACAATTATTTCACGAAATTATTTTTGATTGGTAAAACAAAAATGGGAGTAAACAAGTCCATAAAATCAGTATTGCACACTTTCAAATGCTTTTGAAAAATTAACCAAATATATCATCGTAACAGACATGCCTTTTTAACTTTGGAAGAGATCTTTCTTGATTATTCTGAACGAAGAAAGATTAAAGTGAGTACAAGTACGATTTTATTCCCACCTTAATCTTCCCAAACAGAAGGAAGAAAGCGTATATCTCCGGTAGGGTGTCTCCTTTGGAGACCTCTCCTACCACGATACTGTCTCAGCAGATTTTTTTTTTTTAATTTTTAAAATTAAAATTTATAGATAAAAATATATTTTTTAATAATCATGTAAATATCTTTTTTTAGTTACTAAAAAACTACATGGTTACAGAGATCCAGTTTAACCTATTTTTACTGTATAGTATGCATGATTTCTAGAAAATATATTTTTTATCTATAAATTTTAATTTAAAAATAAAAAATAAAAAACCTACCATATCAGTACCGCGGCAGGACAAGTCCGTATAACTCACATGTTCTCTTTTTAAGAAAATTCAATGACAAATCTCCACGGTAATTAATAATTATAACCATTCAGATTAGAACTCTTGATAAATGTTTAATTTATAAAATATGTACAACACATCAGTAATGGTTGGAACTATTTTATACAATAAATCAATGGCTTTTGAAGTATTTGATCACCTAATATGGCTTTTTGCTATGTATTAATGATTTTTATATAAAATTAGAAAAAATTACTTACAACAATTAGGTAGAGTGGTTGGAATTTAATGTTCAAGAAAATTTTATAAATAGAAAAAACTATATTAAAAGAATTTTTTTTTTCCATTTGGAACTTAGCGTAGCTTGAATTCGAATTATCTGAAATGAATATTGAACATCTGATGATTATTACTAAAAAAAAAAAAATATTGATGGAAAATTTAAAAATTAAAGCAAGATCCCCGCACTTAATGTTATAAGAAAATTCAGATATTTATATTTTTTTAAACTTTTTTATTGTTTAACATTTGAAAGTATAATTTAATGATCACATGGTGGGTGATGAGCAACTACGAAATATTTAAACAGATAATGTTTTGTTTTATTGGGAGTCATATGGCTCTGATTTTCCAATAATACCAATTTAACATCCAACGTTGCCCCTTCCACTTAAGGTCACACTCCTTTACTTAATTTTCTTTTAATTTTTTATAGCAAAAGCAACAACACAATACGTCCAAATTTCCATATTATTAATTAAAACTTTCTTTTTTATTTTCCCATATTCTTCACATCCATGTGCACTTCACGTCTCTATCAGATTTCACATGCACTCCTTCAATCTTTATATAAACAAATCTAAATCAATCCACACTAGATTTTTATTTTTTTAATAAATTATTTAACTAAGTTACTTAATTATGGGTATTCCAAGCAAAGCTTGGCTTAATCATAGAGGCAAGCATGTGATGTGAGATGAAATTAGACGTAATATTTTAGAGATTTAAATATTGTTTATACCAAATTCTTTTAGGCTAAGTCATACAAATTTTCTACCTTTTAGTCTCGTCGCAATTAATATAAAGCCTTTGTTTAAAATGGTGAAATTATATGAGAAGATTATTAAACAATATCAGATTGATATCCTTTACAATAACACATATACCATACAAGAGAGTGACCAAAAAAAATTGTATTTATTATTTTTACATACTTCTTTTTCTAATTATATCGGTCCGTTAAATGGTATTCAAATACTAATAATATAATGGGAGAAAAAGCATAAAATGAGAGAGAGAGAGTTATCAGCATCGCAATATTTGTCTTATTTGGTGTATCTTTCTGTTTTACATGCATGGAATCGTCATCAAATTTTTTAAGCGTATACTTTCAATCAAATAAAAAAAAATTCACCACTACTCAAAAACGAAACTTTAATTATTACTTCATGTCTAATATAAATATTTGAAACTATATTGGATATGAACATAATTTTCTTTTTTAAAAAAATGCGTCTATTTTACAGATAAAAATTGAAAGAAGAGGAACAAGTGGCAACCACATGTGAGTGATTAATGAACAGGAACCACATAAAGAGATGGACCACAAATGGGCCAAGTTAAAGCAAACGGAAGAGAATTATGATTTTGATTAAGAGAATCAAAACCGAAACTCTCACATTAATTTCATAATAATTAATGTATCTTCTGTTTGATGATCAGATCAGCCTATCACTGTCCGTGAGAAATGAAAATGAATATCCATCTTTAAAAAAAAAAAAGTGCTTCTATCTATTTACTGACATTCTCACTAGTCCTAGTGCTTCTTGTTTCCTGCCAACCATAACAGCTCAATATTTGAAGATGAAAAATAATGACCATATAAAGATGAACAAGACAATAGTAGTGCCCATGTGGGCATCACAGATCTTAATTCATGGTTACATCATTATTAGCCTTTTTCCCCATTTTTTGTAGTTATCTTTTTTTAATTATGAGCTTGAATATCTTTTGTCTTTGTCTTAATTTAAATATCTTTTTTTATTAATGTTAATGAAAAAATTTATGATTTTACTCTCAGAATACTTTTCAAAAAAATATAGGGCCTGTTTGATTCATACTTCTGAAACAGTTTTTCTTTTTTAAAAACAGAAAAATAAAATACTTGTTTGGTAAACATATTTTTTATAAACTGTTTTGAGAAATAGAAAAATAAAAAAATAGAAAACTCAGAATAACTTTAAGGTGTTTTGTAGTTTTTATTCTAGAAAATACAAAAAAATGTGAAAAACATCTACCTCATTAATAGTAAAATTATAAATTTTGAATAACTCATTTATAGTTCATTAGTTATAATTTTGAGAACAACTATTCAAACAGGTTTTTTTATTTTCTTGTTTTCAAAACTTATTCTCGAAAACATATTTACAAAATTGTTTGAGAATAAAAAAATAAAAAATACTGTCAAACAAGCCTATAAATTTTTTATTTATCTAATTTAAAATTTTGCGGTTAGATCCTTCCCTTCTATAAAATTTTTAGTTTAGTTTTTGTTGTTAAATCTTATAAGTATTTGTTAAATTTTATTGATGTGACTAATTCTTTAATTTAATACTTTGAATATATAATTTATGATAATAAAAGTGATTAGGGTATATATAACAAAATAAAATTAACAAAGACTGAACTAAAAATTATTTAAATTATACATTTTAAAAATTAAATTAAAAATTAAGTGAGAAGACAGAAGTTAAAAGCATAATAACTTTTTCCTATTTGTTAACATAACTAAATTCAAATCATCTTCTCTTACTAATTGAGTCACTTATTTGATTTTATTTTCTTAAATAATCTTTAAAAAACTTTTAATTCTTGATTTTATTTTCTTAAATAATCTTTAAAAAACTTTTAATTCTTGATTTTATTTTCTTAAATAATCTTTAAAAAACTTTTAATTCAAACAATTAAAAATTATCATGTCTTAACTATTAATGAAACACTGAGTGAAGAAAGTAACAAATTGGAAATACAATCAGACAGCAAAAACCATAAAAATTCAACCCGCTACTTGAGAGGTTATATGGGGAGACACAATATAAAAAGCCTAGTTTGGCCTAAATTAAAAAAACCAAGATGGGTACGACAATGTCTTCCTCATTAAACAACAAATCCCCTTTCAATAATAAAAGAATAAAAAAGAAGCTGGCTCTTGGATCCAGATCTTCTTTCCTTCTTCATTATCTATAAACAAAACATGGGATTTCCCCCTCTACAATCCCAATACACATCCCTTGTTCTTCCCCTCTCTCTTCAGCAATGCCTGTAAGCTTAAGAAATTCCTCACTTTCTCCCAGATTTTTCTCCTTCACCTTACTTCTGTCTATAAACTCTCTTCTCTTCTCATGCTGCTACTCCATTGATGAACAAGGCCAAGCCCTTCTTGCATGGAAGAACAGTTTGAACAGTGCAGAGGATGCATTACTAGCATCTTGGAATCCTTCAGATTCAAGCCCGTGTAAATGGGATGGAGTTCGCTGCAACTCCAGAGGAGATGTGGAGGAGATAAGCTTGAAATCTGTGGACCTGAAAGGCTCATTGCCTTCAAATTTTCAAGTTCTGAAGTCATTGAAGATTCTTGTCCTGTCATCAACCAACCTCACAGGTACCATCCCAAGAGATATTGGAGTCTATGGGGAGCTTGTTTCTATTGATCTCAGTGGGAATTCTCTCTCGGGTGAAATACCAGAAGATATTTGCAGGCTGAGAAAACTTGAGAGTTTGTCTCTCCAGACAAACTTTCTTGAAGGTAATATTCCATCCAACATTGGGAATCTCTCTAGTCTTGTGAATTTGACTCTCTATGACAACCAGCTCAGTGGTGAAATCCCGAAGAGTCTTGGATCCTTAAGAAGGCTTCAAATTTTCAGAGCAGGAGGGAATAAGAACCTTAAAGGAGAGCTGCCATGGGAGATAGGAAACTGCACCAGCTTGGTCATGTTAGGCCTTGCAGAAACCAGCATTTCTGGGAGCCTCCCTTCTTCAATAGGAATGCTGAAGAACATTCAAACCATAGCCATTTACACAACTCTCTTGTCAGGCTCAATTCCGAAGGAGATTGGGAATTGCAGTGAGCTGCAGAATCTGTACTTGTATCAGAACTCTATCTCAGGTCCAATCCCAAGTGAAATTGCAAATCTCAGAAAGCTTCAAAGTATTCTCTTATGGCAGAACAGTTTAGTGGGTACAATCCCAGAAGAGCTAGGAAGCTGCACAGAGCTCAGAGTCATAGACTTTTCAGAAAACCTCCTCACTGGAAGCATACCAAGGAGCTTTGGAATGCTTTCAAATATTGAAGAAATCCAGCTTAGTGTTAATCAGTTGACAGGTACTATACCTCCTGAGATTACAAATTGCACTTCTCTGACTCAGTTGGAAGTTGACAATAATGCTCTTTCTGGAGAGATTCCATCTCGCATGGGCAACTTGAAAAGCTTGAATCTGTTCTTTGCATGGCAGAACGATCTCACAGGGAAAATCCCAGAAAGTCTCTCTGAGTGCCAAGATCTTCAGGCACTTGATCTGTCTTACAACAATCTGATTGGTTCAATACCAAAATCACTTTTTGGGTTGAGGAATCTCACTAAACTCTTGCTTCTTTCCAATGAACTATCAGGCTTTGTTCCTCCTGATATAGGAAACTGCACAAGTCTCTACAGGTTAAGGTTGAACGGCAATAGATTTGCTGGGTCCATTCCACCTGAAATAGGAAACTTGAAAAATCTCAACTTCGTGGATATAAGCAGCAATCACTTTGTAGGGGAGATTCCTCCAACGTTATATGGATGCGAAAACCTTGAGTTTCTTGACCTCCATTCAAATTCTCTCTCGGGTTGTCTCCCAGAGGCTCCTCCCAGAAGTCTTCGATTGATAGATTTATCAGATAATAGTCTCACCGGTTCGCTGAGTCGCACCATTGGTTCATTAAGTGAGCTAACCAAACTCAATCTGGGAAAGAATCAGCTCAGTGGAAGAATCCCAGAAGAGATCACATCCTGCTCTAAGCTTCAACTTCTAGACTTGGGAAGCAATGATTTCTCTGGAGAAATCCCAGAGCAATTGGGTCAAATCCCTTCATTGGAAATCTCTTTAAATCTCAGCTTCAATCAATTTTCTGGCCAAATCCCATCTCAATTGTCTGGTCTTACCAAACTGGGTGTTCTTGATCTCTCCCACAACAACCTCTCAGGGAATCTGAACTCTCTCTCTGACCTTCAGAACCTAGTTTCCTTAAATGTCTCCTTCAATGACTTCTCTGGTGAATTACCCAACACCCCATTTTTCAAAAAGCTACCTTTAAGTGACCTCACACCAAATAAAGGCCTCTACATCTCCGGCGCCGGTGGTTTGACTCCGGTCGACGGAGTAGGACCCAGTAAAGCCCATGCCAGATCAGCATTGAAGTTCATCATGTCCATTCTGTTAAGCATAAGTGCAGTACTTGTACTTCTCACAGTCTATGCTTTGGTACGTTCTCATATCCAAAACAGAGCAATAATGGAAGATAACTCATGGGAGATGACTTTTTATCAAAAGCTCGAAATCTCCTCCATTGATGATGTCATCAAGAGCCTGACGTCATCTAACGTGATCGGCACCGGAAGCTCTGGGGTGGTGTACAGGGTCACAATCCCCAACAAGTCCCACGGCGAAAGCACGAAAACACTAGCAGTAAAAAAGATGTGGTCTTCAGAAGAATCCGGAGCGTTCGATTCCGAGATTCGAACTCTGGGTTCAATCCGACACAAGAACATCGTGAGACTCTTGGGCTGGGGATCCAACAAGAACCTCAAGCTTCTGTTCTACGACTACCTCCCCAACGGGAGTCTCAGCTCGATGCTTCATGGGTCAGGAAAAGAAGGAGCAGAGTGGGAGACGAGGTACGAAGTTGTGGTGGGTGTGGCTCACGCGCTGGCTTATTTACACCACGATTGTGTCCCTCCAATACTACACGGAGACGTAAAAGCCATGAACGTGTTGTTGGACGACAGGTTTCAGGCTTATCTTGCAGATTTTGGCTTGGCGAGGATTGTTAATGGAAAAGATGACGATGATCATGATCATTCTGATTCTAAACCAGTCCAAAGAACATATCTTGCCGGTTCGTACGGATATATGGCTCCTGGTATGTATCTTAATTATTCACATTTCAAATCCCAAAATACTTATTTAAAGAATCTTAGAAAGAGTGTTGATTTGAGTTATTTTGGAATATGTACAGAACATGCATCGATGCAGAGAATCACAGAGAAGAGTGACGTGTATAGTTATGGGGTGGTTCTTCTAGAGGTGTTGACCGGGAGGCACCCACTAGACCCGACGCTGCCAGGTGGTACACACATGGTTCAGTGGGTTCGGAACCACTTAGCCGGCAGGGGTGACCCATCTGACATTCTGGACCCAAAGCTAAGAGGCAGGGCTGACCCAGCAATGCACGAGATGCTTCAGACTCTGGCTGTGTCGTTCCTCTGTGTCAGCACTAAGCCTGAGGATCGTCCTACAATGAAGGACCTAGTGGCCATGCTGAAGGAAATCAGATCTGTTGAGTCGTCGAGATTAGATTCTGGTGAGCTGAAGAAGAAGGCAAAATCATCGTTACAGAGCTCTAAATATCCAGTGCCACCACCTAAGCGGCTAGTCTCGTCGCAGGGATCTTCTAACTGTTCCTTTCATTTCTCAGATGAATCGATCTAAAGAGAAGTTTTTAGATTGAATAAATAAATTAAAATAAATATATAAATATGTGAGATATATCTTTTATAGAATTATTGTTTATGTATTTGTATGTCTCTTGAAAATTATGTAAGCCAAGCTGTTTGGTAATCAGCCTCTGACTTGTGGAAGGAGTTTGTAACTATGTTTCGCAATCTTCAACCATTAAAAAAAGTTAAAAAAAAAAAAAAACTCAAGTATAATTGAACTGTTGGGAGCTTTAGTCAATAGACTCAGGTTTTAATTTCAGAGCCTTTGTGGTTAATTAACGACTTAACGTATTGCAAAGAAATATATACTTCTATTAATTAATTTATAAAAAAAAGGTTAAACGTCAATTAAATAAGAAGTTTTCAAAAATGAATATCAAAACAGAACAGAGGAAATAATTTACATTTAAATTATTAAAAATTATAAATAATATTTATTTATTTACAATTTTTCAATTAGTATTTCTTAAAGTCATTTTTTAAAAAAATTGTTGTGTGCATAGAAGTCATTTATTGTGATTTATAACATTTTTGTTGAAGTTGATGCCAGCAACGAAGGGGATTTCTAGGAAACAGAGAAACCTTATCTGTCATCAAGACAGACCTTTTAGGGCTTGGGGAAGAAGCTGCACCAATGACTGGCGACCTTTTTTTACCACAACCGAAACAAATATGATTAAATTAAACAATCATAGTACAAATAACATGGGCCACAAAAGGACAAACACAACTCGACCAGATACATAGTCATGCCCGACCCAGAACAAACCCATCCCTGTCATCGATGGAAGGCATCCCCGGGGAGCGAACGGGAACCACCAGAAAACCACCAAACAAAAAGATCCACAGAGGAAAACAAGCAGAGTTAAAAGAACAAGCAAATAGTAAAGTGAAAACCAAATGAAGCACACCACCTGCTAAACAAGGCCAACCCTGATATTGATAGTACAAGAATGACGGAAGCAGAAACATCACCACCTTTGTTGGGGATGGTGGCTCAATGAACCTTCTTATCTAAGCCATTCCCTTCTTTACCGGATCTATCCAGATAGAAGCAGATTTCGAAAAGCTCTACACACCAATCACGTGGAAAAAGTCAACTCCACTGGAAGACGACGCAAGTAGCCGAACAATCATCAGGAAGCATCCCATCTCCATACCTCATATCCGAACTAACCAACAAAGATTCTGGTAGCAATAGACCCTTCGAGCTCCAAAATGCCTGCCTATCAGATTCTTCGCGGCTGAAAATCAGAGAGGAAGTAGCTGTCCATCTATCTTCAAGTCCAAGCAATCGAAGGCAATGTGAGAAAAATTTAAAAATAAAAATGTATCCCTAAAATATGAATGAATTAATAATGATTCTTGAGATGATTTATGAAAAATTATAATATTCATGAAATATGAAAAGAAGTGACTTTTATCTAAATTCATGAATTATTACAATATATATACATTAATTATATGAAAGAAAATAACTTTTTATCTAGATTCATGAATCATTATAATATACATATATTAGTTAATGTATGTGTTCTCTTATTGAAAAAGTTATGTTGCTTCAAGAAGTGTCTTCTCATTCCCTATAAATAGTCTACAATCTTCCATCATTATATATGATTCCAATTTTTTTTATCCCCACTTGTTTCAACATATATAAACTCACTTGCCTTTATCTTTAGTGCACAAAGGATAAAAAGCAAATTACACTTTGTAAAAGTCATTGTTGTCTATACTTAAGTTTTGGAAGTACAACACCTACTCAAGTAGGAAATTCGTCACTAACCCAAGTTGTACCCAAGATTTGGAAATTGGTGGGGGTGAATTAAGCCTAAAGGAAAGTGTTATCCACGCATTGAAGACTCGTGCACAACCTTTTCTCTAATCTCATTTTCTTCTATACTTCAAAGTTTCATATTTTCTAACAATATTTAGGCTTAAGTCGTTGAATTCAAATAGCTTTTTTGAAGGATTTGACTAAAAATTTTGTGAAATTGGAGAGGTTTAAAAGAGGTAATTTTCTAAGATGACAGAAGAAGATGAAGTTTCTACTCACTACTTTAAAGGTGACCTATGTTCTCACCACTTCCAAGCCCGAAGAAAGAGAAGGAGAAACTATGACTGATGTTAAAGAAAGGCAAAAATGGGAGAATGATGATTATATCTATACTGGACACATTCTTAATGGACTTAGTGATTCCCTTTTTAATGTTTATCAAGAGTACTCAACCTCTGCAAATGCACTATAAGAGAAACTAGAGACAAGGTACATTCAAGAGGATGCAACAAGTAAGAAATTTCTAGTTACTCGTTTCAATAATTATAAAATGATTGATGGAAAATCTGTTATGAAACAATTACATGAAATTGAATATATTTTGAATAATTTCAAATAACATAATATGCATATGGATGAAAGCATCATTGTCTCCTCAATCATAGACAAACTTCCTTCTTCATGGTAAGACTTCATAAAGAGTCTTAAGCATAAAAAAGAAGACATCTCTCTTGAGCAATTGGAGAATCATCTTCTTTTAGAAGAGGAGTATCGTAAACAAGATAATATTAAAGATATCAATGTTCATGAGAAAGTACATGGGGTAGAGAAAGGGCGGTCAAACAAGACTGCTAAGAAAAGATAGAAGGAAAATAATAAATCCTATGGACAAAATGGCCATAAGAATAAGAAAAATAAACGTAAATGTTACTTTTGTAGGAAGATTGGTCATTATAAGAAAGAATGTTGTTTTTTCAAAAAGAAGAAAGAAAACAATTCTTCCTCAAAAGACGATCTTGTGGCTGTTATTTCTGAGATCAACATGGTTGAAAATAATGAATCATGATAGGTGGATTCTGGAGCAACTTGTCATGTGTGCAAGAACAGGGATCTCTTCAAGACATTCAAGGAAGATGATGAAAATATGTTTTACATGGGAAATGCATCAAGTGTCCATGTTAAAGGCAAAGAGACCGTGGAAATTGAGTTCACTTCTGGAAAAACTCTTACTTTAACATATGTATACTATGTACCAGATGTTAAAAAGAATTTAATTTCTGTACCGTTACTTAATAAATTTGAGTTTAAGTCTGTTTTTTAGGGAGATAAGTTTATTTTGTGTAAGGGAGGAATATTTGTAAGCCAGGATTATTTATGTAGGAACATATTCAAATGTAATGTTGTTTAAGTTAATAATAATGTTATTATTATACTTGTATTATTGACTTTTGTAGTATATAATGATATCATTTACGGCATATTAATTATATTAAATGAGATGATAAATATTGACTTAATTATAAAATTTATAAGAAATCAAGAATTATACATTATTTGATTAATTAGATAATATTTTCCTAGAATAGAAAAAGGTTCTAAAGTATTAGAATTAATTCTGATGATATGCATGATTGGCTTGCTAGAGATTGTAAAAAACATTTTATGACTTTTATTAATGATTGTTCTTGATACCATTGTGTTTCTTTAAGATATATCATTGAAAATGTGTGACCATTCAAAAGTGAATTTATGAACATGCATAATAAATGTTTAGATGAATATTTGATATATTTATTTAAATTCATGAATGATCATGTGAATTTAGATAATCTTCTTGTATGACATGTATATAAATTTGAGATTCAATAAGTACCTGAAAGGAATAAGTCACTATAATTTGACCTATAGTGGTAATTCTTTAATTTTAAAAGGATATACAAATGATAGTTGAATAAGTTATCTAAAGAATCATGCTTCTACAAGTGCATGTGTTTACACTCTTGGTGGAGGTACTATTCTTGGAAATAAACCTATATTATATATTTCACCATTAGTTAATAGCATAAATATCTATCTATTATGATATTCAATCTACTCTTTCAAAGGTTTATAACCAAATTTATAATGGAACATACATTGGAATAAGACATAGTTATGTGAAAGATTTAATTATAAATGAGATTACCTCTATTAGTTATATAAGGTCTGAGTTAAATCTTGCAGATTCTTTGACAAAAGGGCTTACAAGGCATATGGTGTTGAAAACATTATTGGGGATGGGATTGAAGCCCATTAAATCATAATTACCAATGGTGGAAACCCTACTCACACATGATTAATGTCAAGTCTTGAGTTCCAATGTAAAAGTACACTATTAGAGTGATTGCAAGTACGTGAAATATTATCTATTCATCTCAAGGTTGAAAAGTACTTGGTTACCATAGATTTAAAGGAAGGCTGAGTTTTAACTCTTAATAGATATGTAAGCATATATTTGCTGGAGTACTTATCATGGTGTTACTCTTAACAGAGTCTACTTATATAAGAGTGAAGTGGGGCGCTTTAGGGAGTCCAAGGACTTGACTCTCAAACTCTCATGAAAAGGATATAAGATATAAGGCCATATTAAAAGTGTCTACTAAAAATGGCATAAATGGTCCGAGATCTTATGCGTAAGTCATGCACACCTGTTCAAATGGATTAATCGGTTCAAAAATTGTCTACCATAGCAATTCGAATGGGTAAAATTATGTTACTAAATAAAGGTTTAAGTCTTTAAGACACATTTATTGAAAACATGAGATTTCCGAAGTGATAAGAGTTTGTTATTTAAAAAAATTATTCATTTTGAAAATGGTGGGTAATTGTGAGAAAATTTTCAAAATAAAAAGATATCTCTTAAATGATTCATGAATTAATGATGACTTTTGAGATAATTCATGGAAAATCACAAGATTCATGAAATATGAAAAGAAGTAACTTTTACCTAAATTCATGAATTATTACAATGTATATACATTAATTAAATGAAAAGAAATAACTTTTTATCTAGATTCATGAATCATTACAATGTACATACATTGGTTAATACATGTGTCCTTTTATTAAAAGAGTCATATTGCTTCAAGAGGTGTCTTTTCATTCCTTATAAATAGTCCACAATCTTCCATCATTCTATATGATTTCAATTTTATTTATCCACACTTGTTTCAACATATACAAACTTATTTGCCTTTATCTTTAGTGCGTAAAGGATAAAAAGCAAATTATAACTTTGTAAAGACCATTTTTATCTAGGCTTGAGTTTTGAAAGTATAGCACCTACTCAAGAGTCTTCATTGTATCTTATAGGAAATTCGTCACTAACCCAAGTTGTACCCAAAATTTGAAAATTGGTGGGAGCGAATTAAGCCTAAAGGAAAGTGTTACCCATGCATTGAAGACTTGTGCACAACCTTTTCTCCAATCTCATTTTCTTCTACACTTTAAAGTTCCATCCCTTCTAACAGGCATGGCAACAAACCCCAAGAAACAAGAAGTGGACACACGCACACTAAGGCCACCTTCTCCTTCAATGGAAGTCGGGGAGAAAGGCGTCGAGAAGAGTAGATTACAAAAGTAGGAAAAAGGATTTGCATGATAACGAGGGTTTAGACTCTCACTGTATGGAGAGAATTTGAACTCTCCTGCGAAGAGTGTTTTTTGCTTTCCAATTAAAATAATGATTAACTAACCACTGAACGTTTAGATCGACTGGTAGGAGTCGTTCTAACTTAACTATGAGTCTTGGATTTGAGATGGATGAATGCAGCAGCATGGAGTGGTAGGAGCTTCCCACCCTTGTGGTGCCTCCCCGGCCTCGAATTCGGATTAGTCTGGGCTAGTTGAAATCTTTTCAGTTTGAAAAAGGCAGCCCAGGATACTGGGTACACACCTCAAAAAAACAATGATGGGCTACTTTGAATACAAGCATGAAGTGTTTCTTGACAGGCAATACCCTCCCCAGTCCTTAATTGAAAATTCTTTTAACCTAATTGTCGAATCAGGCAATTTAATAATAGAAGTTGAAGTTAGTTAACTATTTCGATTTCTTTAAAAATTACAATATTTATTTAAAACTATCTTTATTTAATATATTTCTCTCTCTTTGTAATATATTAAATAAGGGTATTTTTTGGAAATACATAATAAATACTACCTCGTATATTGTAAAGAGTCCTATATTTATGATTAGGGCAAAATATCCTATATTTAGGACCAGAGGGAGTAACAATTATTCCATTAGTTCCTTATTATAAGGCGCTTTCTAGAAGAATTCATATATGCAAAATATGTCATATTTTGAATACTAAATGCAGTTTTCCATACTCCCTTATTAAAAGTTATGGTGGAGAGAGATCAAGAAAGATATTATAAATAAGATAGGTTATAATTAATGATGTAATATTAGAAAATTATGATAAATTTCACAAAGTTCAAAAATTTTAATTATTTTTAACCTTTTGTCTTAACATGTGTGAATTCGTTAAAAGTAACACATAATATAATAGAAAATAGAGGGAGTAAAAAAATTTTTATAAAAAAATAAAATCAACAATATGCATGAACAAACATAATCTTTTTTTATACCACAAAGATAATCTTTCTCATACATCTAATAAAATTTAATTCTCATATATTTATTTATCTATACTCTCTCCCATCTCATTTATAAGGTGTTATCTAGAAGATCTATCTAATTCTATTTATAAGGTATTATCATTTTTTTAATTTAAATTTCTTCCTTTACTCTTCTTTTAATAATTTTATTGTCTCGTAAATTGTTCTAATCTTTAACTAGTATGGGTAAAATTGAAAACTTATACTAATTTTTTTATAACTAAGAGTATAATTAACTCTACTTAATGTCATGCATTTGATAAATACTTTATAAATAGAACTTCGGGAGTAAATAATAAGATCAAAATAATTAAACTCAATTCAATGAAATTTATTCATCATATATGTTATTATCTATGTGAAAAAAAAAAGATTCTTTATATATATTCCAAGTACAAGCACAAGAAAGTAGCTTTCGTAACAGTCATAGTTTCTCACATGGTCCCCCCTTTAATACTTCACATGTCCATGTGCTGTCTGATTGGGACTTTCCAGGGATTAGAAATTCCTCCTCATGAATATATATATATATATATAGACACAGAGAGACAGTTGGAGATTGAAAGGCTTTTTATTTATCTGAATAAGAGAGCCCACATGCAACTTCTGAAACCAAGAAAATTAATAACAAAATTAACATATATAGCCACTCACTCATCCAGAACCAACTTCACCAGCCACACAGAGTAGCTGTAGCTCTGAATTGAAAGTCACTGAACACACACACAATGCATATCACATATTGCAACAGTTAAATGAGAATTGTTGGTAGAGTCACACATGAAGGCACTATATTAATTAATTATGAACATTTATTTAATTACTTTAAAAAAAAAAAGATAAAGTTTTACTTAGTTGTCCGCACTAGCTAACTGAAACGCTAAAATTGCATTTGGCTGTATCTCTTTTTGAAAGCAACTTTTTGACTCCGTAAAGAAGATTGCAAGGAGGCCTAAAATTGATGAGATGGTGGGTAAAAGTTAGATTTTAATCTCTTGTGGAATTGGAGATAATAGTAAAAGAAATTTCTATTGAGAATAATGTAAAATGAAATTATGTTCTCAAAATATTTCCCATTCATTTGGGCACAGGAAATTTTAGTCCCAATAAAAAGGCACTGGAAATTCAATTCCATTATATATATAATGTTTAATGTTTGATTACTGTTATAGCTATTTTTCCCCTTGTTTTGAGATATAGCTTACAGGACGTTAGAAATTTTAAAGCATGCAATACTAGTGACAATTGACACCAAAGTTTTACAAGAAAAGAACAAAACCCTCTGTGTGTTTAATTTGAAAATAGATTATCAGTATAGTCCAAGAAAGTGACACAAGAGAATGTGACTTTGCATGGAGTTCACATCTTGAGATTACTATCATTCTTTGTTTTGTTTTTTCTCTTTATCCTCTACAAATATATCACATGCAACAAATTTTGTGAAACTAGAAGATCCAAACTCAGTTTATTTTGTGCTCCTGCTTTTAGGTTGATATACTTTTCTCTTTTGAAGCCACACTTTTCCAGTATTTTTATGAAGATGCCTATATTTTAATCTGAACTATTTCTTCTCTGAGTATTTTATTCATACTTGATCTTCTTTTGTCTGTAGTAAGTGGAGAATAAATGTCATCTACAATTATATGTATTTTTATGAAGATGCCTATATTTTAATCTGAATTATTTCTTCAGTGAGTATTTTATTCATTCTTGATCTTCTTTTGTGTGGAGTAAGCGGAGAATAAATGTCATCTACAATTATATCATCTTCAGTCTTCATATCTTTTCAATATTGACCCACCAAAAGTTTAAAAACATCATTCTATGCAATGATTTCTTTCTTTGCATTTTCTCTATAAAATAGATAGTTATCTCATTAAAAGAAATATTTATCTAATTCGAGCATTGATTACAAAAATTGTTTCTTATACGGACCAATGACCAAAAGAGATATATTTGCGTTATCCTTCACTCATGACTATGTAAAAAAACAAAAAATAAAAAATAAAAAATAAAAACCAAATTTTAATCTGGTATTCATTTCACAGTTTTTTTTTTTTGGGTACAGTATTTTACAGTTCTAGTCTCTTGCCTGAGAACAAAACAACCTATTACTATTAAAATGATAAAAATAACAATGATTAAATAACAATTACCAAAAATATAATGGACAGTAAAAATTTAAAAAAAAATCACACTGTTCAAAACTTTAAAAAGAAAAAAAAATCAAAATCTTCATAACTTTTGAACTATTACTTTAAAATAATCATTATGCACCCCATGCAACAGATACATTCTAATTTTAAGTTAGACCAGTATCAGATCAATGTTAAATAGATATTCATCTTCGTATTCATTTTTCATTCCGCTTCAGATGCAGGAGTCTCAATTATAAGACAGGCCAGAGGATAAATACCAGATCAATGAGAAATGAAGATGACGTGAAATCACTCAACTCCACATATCCATTTGTCATCCATCTTGAGTACACAACACCAATCTGTGTCAGAATTGTGCTCCAGAGTCTCCTCTAATGCTACTTGCTGTGTATAATTGGATAGCACTGTAGATAATTCTTGTGGCGTAAGCACACACTGAAAACACAAATAGAAATTCTTTCCACATCATGCAGGCACAATTTTCTAGAATAAGAAAGCACTTGACTCCACAAGCCACAACTCCTCAATTAGTGGTTCTTGGTACTTTATCTCAGCCTCAATGTGACAGAAAGTAGGCTTCATTGTATTCGGACGAGGACAAATATTTGTGTATTCTAATGCATCATGGCCAGAAGCACGTTGATGAAGTGAAATGTCTACCTTTGTTGGAACAGCATTTTGTGCCAATGACAACTTCAAACCTATCCATAAACAGAACTCACAGTTCAAGGAGAAAATTCAGGTTAAATTTTTATATATTTGCCATTAGATTCTCCAATAAAATTACAACACAGATGAATTTTTTTATGAAAAACCAATGGTGTGATAACTTCTCAAACAATTTTACATCCAAGTTTGATCCTTCAAGAAACTTGTAGTGGACCTAGAATGGCAGACAAAATGGATGTCTTAGTTGTGCACTAAGGAGGAACCTGCTTCTCTAGTTTCTTCAGTATGAAGTTAATGACATCCCAGTCAAAACCACGATATTGTAGCCATCGAACAACCCTTGATTTCCTTGTGTCTTTCGGTGCATCATGGCTTCGGAGCCACTGCTTTGAAGCCTGAACATATAAGTGATCAATGGAATGCTTTGATAAGCCAATACTTGACTTCTGATCCCCATCACTATCTTGTTCCTTGAAAACTAGTTCAACTGCCTTCTCAGCATCGGCTTGACTAACTCCCTTCTTAGATAGTGCCTGGCACAAAAATGGCTCTCAATCAAACAGATGAAAGGAAACACTTCTCTTGATAATAATAGGAAGTATGCATGTCTACTATGTACTGAATTATTTAGAGTAATAGTAAGGTACTTATGGCAGAAATAGAGTCCTGTTAGGATTTAGGATACTAATATGGATGAGGGAAGTTCTAAAAGAAGAAAAAAATTTTATAGGCAATGTCTACATATATCATTAAACTTAGTGTTTGCCACAAAAGGGCTAATCTCATTAAATTAATATATTTTGGGGAAAATATGATATGCAGTTTTTATATCCTTATTCCCTTAATCAAAATATGATAAGTGTATATTTTTGTAGAAAACTGTATAGCTCTCTAATTAAATCATACCCCAGTCATATTATTATTATAGAACCATAAGCCTGTCATGTTTTGATCAGGGAACTTGATGGTAAGGATATAAAGAACTGTATATAAGTCTAGTCCTATATTGCATTGTTGACTCTTGCTTATTTGTGAGTTCATTTCATGGATAACAAGATAGGCCCTGCGCCTACCTAAGGAAGACCCCTAAAAGATATTTACTTGTCAGTCGAGTTTTATTCTATCTATAAAAGTGGCCATCGTGTGTAACATGAGATACACCATATATTATGGATTATAATTAATTTGCCAAGAATCTTCCTAGTTTCCACGTAAACGTCAAAGTTCCTACCTAGAGTAGAGATTAGTAGGCTGTCTTCTATAACAGTACCTATCCCCTAATTTAGTGCTTCCGTCCTACATCATCAATATAATTGTGTGGTCGTAGCATTTTATCATCTCTGCTAGTATCTGTTCTCACATATCTATAACCTTGTTCCTTAATGCCTAAAATAATAGATTTCCGCTAAACTTGCTACTGCTTTCCTAATGCAAAACAGTTTTTCCTCAAAATAATACATTCTTCCACATTATTAAACAAGCACCATGGTATATGCCAATGAGTAGGATTAGAACAAAGGGAAGAAATATTACTCAAGAAGAGGGGCAAAAAAATCAGCATTGAAAGAGGATGAGGTTAGCTTACCTGCTTAATCCGCCTTGGTCCCCAACTCGATGAAGACCATCTAGACCGAGAAAATGATTCAGCATACAACTTATCATTGATCAGCCCTCTGAAACAAGAGAGGATAATATAATTACTACAAATGCATAAGATATATAATGAGGAAGTGAGTTCAAATTAAAAGTTTTTCCCCCCCAAATTCACAGTAAAAATGTAGTTAAAAGGCACATTCAGAGACAATACTGCACAATGTAATGATGCATCGGTTAGCAGATGAAGCTTAACAAATTAGTCAGGTACTAAGTTTCAATTATGCCATATGGATATAAGTACAGGTATCATCATATCTATGAAATCATTATGGGTAAATAACAAATTACAAAATATTTAGGAATTAGGATACAGTACAGAGTTAATAAAATTATCTACAAATACAAACTAATATTGTGTTTGAAATAAAAATTGAGAAGGTATGACACAATAAATGTTCATCTAAAAAAAAATCTAAAATTGAAAGTCAAGCACTTGGCACACTTCATTGCTATCTTGAGTCTTGATGAAATTTTGAACATTCGCCAAGTTTCAACTGTATTACTTGATGCAAAAATTATTACTAGGGTTTATCTATTACTGGGTAAATGATGCTCACAACAGAAGTGGTAATTTATCTATTACATGAGTCATGACAACAGAGAATTAAAGCACAACATACCAAATAGAATAATAAAAATGAATGAAGATAAAGACATTCAGCAACTTCTAATGAAATTAGCAAAAATGAACTTGAAGGGAAAAAAATCCAATAACCAAAAGCAACATAAAGACAAGCTCACAAAAATGAAAAAGAATATCTGTCTCCATTCTTTTTTACATCCAATTGCTCTTTCACCCAAAACGTGGGAATTATAATAGGTCAGTTTTTGACACAAATCTTTGGAAAAAATGAGTTATGATGCAGACAAAAAATAAATGAATGAATAATAAAGAAAGGCCAATACACACTATATCACTCATGACTCAACAATCCAAGAATCAAATGCTTTGAAATAAAAATGGGAAATAAACACAATTCCCAGCTATACAAGGGTGGGTCACACTAAAAAATTCAAAACTTTCTTTCTTCATGATGTACACCTTGTTACCGAGCTCTGTTTCACCAGGAGAGCCCATTATTAACAGAACCACTGGAAGGTTATCGTTAGTCCAGAAAATGGAAGATTATTGCTGAATCTCTATTCCAAGTCTTCAAAATGGCCTTTTGCTTCTGAGATTGCAGATATCTCATATTCAAGGCCCAAAAGACAGATGAACTCTAATGTAACTGAAATAAAACGAGTACCTGATACACGCTTCTAAAATGACCAAAAATAATGGGAAAAAAGCGACACAACATGCACTACTCTCAATTTAGTTCTTATTACTTAATATTGGATGATAGATACCAAATCCGAGGCTTTTATTGGAAGTAAACTACATACTTGCTCAGGAACTTGTTTATCACTGCCTCCACTGCATCAGAAGAGAATCTCTTCCCTAGCAGTTTCTTTCTTAATTCAACTGTTGTAAGTGCCCTGTAGAACACACAGACAAGCATCCTTAAAAGCCTAGACTTCATATACAATCTAATGCATATGCACAACCCCCCTCCCAAAGGGATAACCGCTCAAACTACTACAAAGTTTATTCTGTTTGTGAACAACTGAGAGAACATAGTTCCAGAAAAAAGGTAGTTCCAACTTCCAAGACTTTCATTGTTGCCAACAATTTGCAGATATTCTAACTTCATCGCCAAATTTAAAATGAAAAACGAAACTTTCAAATTTGTACCATTTTGCTGGGAACTGAAACATAAAAGGGAAGAAGATGAACAAGAAATCAGGAAGTTGAAGTTATAGGAAGGGCAAATCAAAGCTACGCTTCATTTAGAATTACATAGCCTGGACCTTTTCATATGCAAACGTAATTTCAATCAACTTGAAATTTCAGAGATAGTATTTGGGATATTATGCAAAAAGTGACCACTCAAGCATTTCAGATGACTTCAAACTTTCAAAGTATATGTAATATCTTTTTTCTTCATATAACTTAGTAGCACTATTGAAAACCTGAGAAGGTAGTAGATACTTGAAATACTGAGTAAGTCAAGACGCAGTTGGCTCAACTGGAAGCAGAAGAAGTTCAGAACTGACTGTTAATATTAAGAATGAGCCATGCCTAGTGAGACAACAATGAAATTTTATTTCAAATCCACTGTAGCAAGAGGAAAATTGACTTCTCTTCCACTTTCAAAATAAAAAAATACTTCTTACAGTCCACATTTGGTTCAGAAAATCTACTATTAGTTTACCATAATACAGTATAGCATAAAACTAGTCTAGTGTAGAACAAGTTTTATTCAAGAAGGAAAAGAAACTAACCTCACAGCAAGTAATTTAATTGCTGATTCCTCAATAACACTGGTACATTTGTTAATTTGTAATAAATCTTGTTCACAAGATTTACCTGCCTGATGGATTGTCAACTCTTCAACAGCCTCTTCAACCTCTTCTATCTGTTCACAACCTACAATCAACAATTTATGATGTGAAAGACAACTTCACTTTTTGGCTCTATGAATGTGATAACATTTTTAAACATACTGCTGAATTCATTGGTATGGCTTTATAACAAATTGGAATAAGAAAGCTTCAAGCTAAATATAACAAGACAACATATATCCATTATTTTAATTGGTAATTGATAGCATAAGGAAACTTTAAATGCATGAACCTATTATCCATACTAGTTTTAATGATAGATTCGATACTATTAGACCTAGAGAAAGAAAATTGACTCTAGATTACCATAACATAACATTTTTAGTCCTTTCTTCCCCCATTTTTCTTAACCCTTCTTCAAATCTAGATACACTGTTTATTTCTTTTCAATGACAATGACAAGCAAGGAGACATTATAAAAAGGTAAATGAAAAAAAGACATTGACAGAAGACAAGTGATAATATGAAGAATCACAAACTGAACATACTGACCAAACCATTGCGTTTAAAACAAAACTAAATTAAAATTAAAAGATTAGGTTCATCAAAAGCATGCTGGTGCTACTGGTTTTAACCGGTGATGCAATATGATATATTGTCACCTTCCAAAAACAAAAAACAGAAAAAAAATCTGCTGGAAGATGCTAATGCTAAAATCTCGATCTTAATTGGCATTCTTAAAATCATGGGGGCTTTCCCCTTGGCTATCCTGATTAAAGTAGCAGCATGGTTCCCGTGCATTGGACATTGCAAAGCATCACTATCTCTAAAATCGTGACTTCAAATTATTGAAAGATTATAGAAAACAGATTACCTTGCCCACTGTCGTCAAACAATAAGTCATTATGTATCTCATTCTGAATTTGAGATGCTTCACAATGAGCAATTTTTTCACGTTCAAATTTTTCACCATTGATCTTTGATGCGCTTACATCAGCACGGCTAAAGTGGCTACTTTTTTCCAAACTTTTCACTTGCGGAGAAGTTTCGGACAGTTTCCTTTTGGAGGATGTCTTAGGAATGTACTTAGCTGGAACGGAAGATCGATAGTCTCTACTTTTCGAGCACGTAATCTGACTCTTCCACATTGCCCTATTTTAAAATTTTTTTTTTTTTAAATAGACACGAATCATATGCCCAGAATGTTTCAGAGCTAAGACTTTTGTGGAAGAGGTTAGGGAGCAAATAAATAATGCCACAAGTTGGAAACTAAATTTCATTAATCTGAATCTGAACTATAATCAAATACCTGAAATTTTTTCTGTCATTTTGTCCCCTCCCAAACCCCGACTTTTCTAAGCGGCCAAACGAAGGGTAAGACAAAGTGGAAGCGACTGAGAAAATTCTCACCAGGGAACACAGTATACGCGACATTGAAGCTGGGATGAGATTTTGAAACCGATGTTACCCGCGAAACTTCCCATGTTCATGCAAGCTCCATTTGTGCCAGGGACGGTTCACAGGGGTTGGTCATCGTTCACTCAAATTGGCGCGATGCAGATTTCCTTCTTCTTCGTCTTCTTCTTCTGCCTTTTCTTCCCCTGGTCAGCCTTTTTTTGGGTAAACATTTCCACTTTTTTCCGGATAACAAAGCCCAAAGGTAAACGGTAGGCCCAACTTGTTTCCGTTGCAAGACAGTTTCAGGGGTAAGCATTTCCTGGTCAGCTTTCGTTGCAAGGAAGTTTTAATGGGCCCTAATAATAGCATAGGCCCAATATAACTTTTTGATTCGTCCTTCTGGGCCCATTGGCCTGTAAACGCCTTCTTCATCAAAATTTGGATTTTCTTGCCAAGAAAAACGTTTGAAATTTTTATCGTAAGAATGAATTGCTGGTGCTAGATACTACTTGATTTGTCCAAATTCAAGCATTTTTTTATTCAAATAAGGTTAGCTCACTCAGCATGGTTATTCCAACACTTGGATATTTAATTAAAGTTTATATTTAGATTTCACCAAGAAAATTATATTTTGATTCTCTCCACTTTTTTTTCTTAATCTTTTCTTTCTCTTTTTAATTTGGATATTTAAAATATGAATCGTTTGGATTTAATATTTTTTATTGAGATGTTAAAATTTAGAAAAATGAATAAATGAATTTAGACCATTAAAATTGAATTTGAACAATTCAGATTAAGAAGAGGAAAAAGAGGGGAGAGAATTAAAGTGAAAAGAAATTGTGCGTAATTTAATTCAGACTGCAATTCTGGTTTTTCAATATAAGCAGGTTCAAAATGGCTTTGACGAATATACCATTGTGGTATTGCTCTTATTCTATGATAAATGGTTTTCAGTTATATAAAAATAAGTTAACTTTATAAAAAATGAAATTTGGTAAAAGTAAATTTGTTATAAATTATTATGTTTCGATATTCTTTTTGTAAAATTATAGTTTAACCAAAAACCTATTTAGATGAAAAAAGTTAAATTATTTTTAAATGTATAATATAAAGCCAGTATTTCCCTCTTTTTTCTAAAACCATGATTTTACTAATAGAAAAGTAACTATCTCCTTCCTTTTTTAAAATTATAATTTAACCCCACTTTTTATTTTTTAGAAAGGTAATTTATATTTGTCCAAACACAACATTTTTTAAAATCATACAAATCATAGTTGAAAACCCTGTTTGTTTGGTTTTGAAAAAGGTAAACCAAAGCCCCCATAAGTTTCATGTTATTCAATTTAACTGAAAATTGTCATTAAAGATGGCTTCTTCTGCCATTACAAGTTTCATGCATTGTAGTATTGTTCATCAGTTCATGTGTTCTCTTCTTATGTTCTTGTACTTCTGTTTAGGTTCTGTTGGTTTTACAAGTGATAATAAGAAGTTTCATAGTAAATAATATTCTTGAAATATCTAATTCTACAACGCTGCTACTGAGACCGGGGAAGAAAAGCCCCTGAGTACAAATCTAATAATCAATTATCAATTAATGTCACTAATTAGTGGTCCAGGCATGCAGAAAATGACAACAACCTTCAATAGATGGACTATCTTCAGGGCAAGAATCTCCATCATCACTATCAAAATCGCCATCCGCATATTCCAAAGACCCTGGCTTGAAGATGAACAACCCCTTCCCTGAGCCATTGAACAACCAATCATACACGTCCCACAATATATGCACCGGCGAGTTGTTCACGATCACCGTCTCGTTCCCCCTGAACCTCCAATTCAGGTTCATGATCCTCGTGGCCACCACCCCATCTATGCTCACCCACATCTCCGGATCCTCAGGCCCAGAAAGTGACGTCTCGATCACAATGTCATGCTCCGTCTTGCCTTCTTCCAGCATCGCTTTCGTGCAGAACATCTTCTTCCCGTACACCACCTCTTTCTTGTACAGCAGAACAGCTTCTTCTGAGCATGGTCTTGCCCTGGCTCTTTCATAAGCTTCTTTCTCCAAGTCTCCTAGGAACAGAAGCTTCTCCTTCTTGTGCACCATGACAACGTAGTAATCTGAACGAGGTTGTGGGTCTGTGGAGAATTTCGCGTGCCGGAAATCCCAGAATATATCCACTCGATTCCCTTGCATTATTTCCAAGGTTTTCATACCCTTTTTCCCCCAGTTTTGTTTGAATATTAAGTCGATCTTGCAATTGTGTGCCTTTTGCTCTGACGGGTTTTCCATGCTTATACAGAGAGAATGGTCGCTGGGGTCCTTAATCCATGTCACCATTACACTTGGACATATCTGAGGTAGTTTGGTTTGATACACAAATATAATAGAATGCTGTTCTTTAGCAGGTAAAGGCACAGCCTCTGCAACATTACCAGCCATTGACCACACTATTTGGGTAAGATTGAACTGAGCCTTCCTGCAAATCTAATGACTATAAGATTTACATTTGAATTTGATCCCTTTGGTCAGAAAGAGATAGATTAGGAAAACCCCAGCATGCAACCTTTAACAGAACAATAATTAACCATCTTTTGTTTGTCAAGCCAGAGAAGCTTCATGATTCCAATCACTCTGCAGGCAAGGTGTTTGTTTTTATGCTTTGATGGACAGAACAACAAACATGATAAATTTTTGTTATAGAGGGCTTCCACAATGGAATATGGCCACAAAAGGGGTTCTTAATCCCAGGTTGAATGTTTAGCAATGAGAGGAAACGGTGCTAAAGGATCACAGAACCTGGGAGTTGACCTGAAATTGAAGGATCAACTTCAGAAAATACAATGAATAGTGGGGTTGTCAATGGGCTGGCAAGAAGAGAAGTTGAATTTCTTTCTGTTATAACCTATTAGTAATGGATTACAACTTGAATATGAAAAGCTAAAAGAAAGGTTTTTTGGTTAAGTTTGGCAGTGCCAGAGTCAGGTCCTTGATTGTTCTGAAACCATTTATAGTAAATGTCATGTTTTGGACAATAGAAGTTTAGATAACGACTAAAAAATAATTGGAAGGCTGGTTAAGAACTTATTTGCAAACATTTTCTAAACAAAGCTTCTGTGAAAGAGAAAGGAAATGCTTTTCTCTTACTTCAACGAAAGAGGCAAATAGCTTTATTAAACATGTATTTATTTTGAAATTGCATATACAGTAGTAGTTAATTAATATTGATTGAAGTAATTTTTTCTTCTAAAATGAGGGATTGAAGTATCTTTATTAACCACCTTATGACCTACTGTCGGTTATGCGATCAATATATAATTCAATTAAGACATTATATAAAAGTTAGGAAGATGGCCTTTCCTGCTTAGCCCAAAACAATCATTTCATTGTATTTTTAAGGGTTAAAAATTGAAAGAATACCTAACAAAAAATGGTTAGGGAACAGCTCACCTCTGATGGGGTTTTAGGATTCTCAATTTCATAATTCTGATTTTAACAATTGGCATTTTTTTTGGACCATGCTTTAACCAATAAAATGAGGCTTGAAACAAAAATACGGGATCCCCAAAAACAAGGGGGCACTAAAACCTTTGTGAAAGAGAAAGGAAATGTATTTCTCATGGACATATGATCATTTATGTTTGAATTGTGAATCCTCATTGTGACAATTTATTTAGGTGTTTGTATTATGATTTGATAATAGATATAAATATGATATGATTATTTTAGAAAAACTAGGTTAATTTATTAGAGAAACTGTTGGGAAAATGGATCAGGGTGTCTAGCTTGTCAGTTTACCAAGAAAATATTTGGTGATAAAATCTCAACTTATCAAAACGGAGCTAATCCAACCTAGTCCACTTTTTACCATGGCACATGGTGAGCTAGCCCATATGGGCATGATTAACTCGCATTTCTAATTTTACACTTTATAATTAATATGAGTTTACAACTAAATCAGTTTAGTTAAATGAAATCTTGTAGAGCAATGAAATTTTTTTTACAAATTATGAATTTAAATATTTTTCTTAATTAATGTGAAATGGTTAAAAGTAATCTATATAAGGGAATGAAAATAGTAATATATTTCTTTCATTCCTTAATATAAGAGATAATTGGAAGAGTTTCCATATAAAATATAAGGGATATATGAGATTTGTTTTGTATATTTAATAATTTTTTTAAAAATATATCTCTAATTAAGATGATATTTTCTAATATAATTTATTTATATTAAATCAAAATATTTTTTGAAAATATTTTATTTAAAAAAAAAATTATTATTTTTCTTAATTCATGTGAGAAAACGGAGCAAGTAATTGTGACAAGCAACAACTTCACTTATGTTTTGTAGTAAAAGAAAGAATGTGCTTATTTTGGATGGATAATGGTTACGTAAATACTAGTAGTATAAGCAATAAAGGAGTGACATAAATCACTATGGAATCTATTGTACTCCAATTAGGATTTAAATTGCTAATTATTGTATCATTATTGCATAGTTATCTGTACCTAATAATAATGTGATAGAAGTTGTTCACCCACGAAGATTAACCTCGAACAATAAACAAAAGAGTCTCTTAATATTATTTAAAATTTTAAATAAAAAATGTACAAAATTTTTTATTTTATATTGTGAATATTTAAACTGCTAGTTTCGTAAATTCATTAACCACTAAAACATCAACTCCATAATTTTAAATGGATATGCAAACTAGAGCCCAAAGCACGTTAGATGGGGAAAATCATAGAAAAATTTTAAAAATAAAAAAATAATTATTCAAAAGTCTCAAAATATTAAAAAATCATAACCAAATCTTATTGGTGTAAAATCTTAAAAAATGAGTATAAAAATTTTTATTATTGAATATAAAATTATGAAATATAAATATAAAATATGAAACACAATGTTATACTTAATAATGAAATTTTTTATATTCATTTTTTAAAATTTTATACCACTAAGATTTGTGTGTAGTTTAATATTAAAGTATAATTTTATACTCAACAATGAAGTTTATTATACTCATTTTTTAGAATTTTACACTGATTTTATATCAATAAGGCTTATGTGTAATTTTTTTGGGTTTATAAAAATTTTTAATAATTATTTTTATATTTTTATATTTTCTTTGATTTTCCCTAAAATAATATATGTTTAATACACTAAGACCACAAAACTTGTTTTTTGGCCAACAAGACCACATAACTCAGGCAGCATAATTTTTAAACTTAAATAATATTTGAATCTTATTTTGAACTAATAATTTCATTATCAACACCAATATATCCATCTGAGGCATGGCCGGTACGTTGGTCATCATTTTTTACATTGGATATAGACATAGACAAGGACATAATCATTATGATTATAGTGTATAATATATAATATAAAAGCTAAATCCAACAGCAAAATAACTGTGCGCATAGAACTACTTGTTTGACTTTTAAATCCTGTGTTTTTTTTTTTGGCTAAATCCCTGTACATTGGCAATTTGGCATCAGGGAAAAGTTTATGGATGAAATATGGGGAGTTTTAGAATTAGAAAATTTCAAATTTAGGGTTTTTTCTTTTGATATTATGGTGGATTAGATGGGGACTGAACCAACAAGTTGGTCTATTCAACTTAGGTATCCTGTAAGTCAAGTTCGTTTAATCCAATTAAAAAAATTATAATGAAAATTTTAATTCAGCCCACTAAATTGGTAGGTTAAATAAATTAGCCTACCAAACTTTAATGCCAATCAATTTAGGAAAAGATCTAAATTGATAGCTCTAAATTTGATTAAGACTTTCTGTCCAAGAAAAATCGGTTTAAAACGTAAAACAGGGGATTTATAGGTCAGGTAATTATTAAAACAAATTTGACAACTCTAATGCAAATCAATTTAGAAAAAGATCTAAATTGATAGCTCTAAATTTGATTAAAACTTTCTGTCCAAGGAAAATCGGTTTAAAGCGTAAAACAGGGGATTTACAAGTCAGCAATTGAAACAAACAACTGAGCGCATGTTTGGCAACTCATTTTAAATTGAGTTTGAGCCTAAAAATGAGTTTGATCCAAATAAATTATGTTTGGCTTTCTTTTCTTGATCCTGTTGGCAACTTATTTTGGCTCTGCAATGGTTCCCTTAGAAGTAGATAAGGAGATACTTCTCTGTTGTGATTTTACATTTTTATTCATATGTATTTTAAAGTTAAATAAAAATAGACGGATAAAAATGAGAAAAAATAAAAAAATTAAAAAAATAAAATTTTCATAAAATTTCTCATATTTAATAACTAAAATATCCCTTCAAAATTTTATTCTCCATGGACTATAACCTATAAGAAAATATTACATCAGATATATTATGTTCTCAATTAAATAAATGTAAATTAAATTTTAGTTTAAGTAAATTAAATTAATCATGAAATAGAGTTTAAACTTAATTTGAAGAAAAATTATGAGTTTTGTCAAAACCAATTTTCAAATAAATCATCCAAATATAAACACGTTAATCCAAAACCAATTTTTATCATAATTATGTTGCAAAACCAATTATATCAAAACTTATTTTTAACTAACTGAAAATCAAATAGATCCTGGGTAAATGCAATTTTTGACCTATTATGAATTTTAAAAAACTCATTTAAAAAAATAAATTGATAAAATGAACATAACAATTTAACTTAAAAATATATGAATCCTTTTCTTTTGGGCCATAAAAATTGTATGAATCTAATGATGCCAAAAACACAACGTGATACTTATGAAAATTAGCGTCTAAGTATTTGATTTCCATAACAATACTTATAAAAATGTTACCCGTCTTTTTTATTAGTTATATTCTAAAATATTTTTATAATCCTATATATAAGTCATCTTCCATAGTTTTTTAAATTATTAATTATTTTATTTAAAAAAAAAAATTTAATTATGAAAGAGAAAGTGAATTATTTAAATTTATAATATTTATTAAGAGGTAAAAATGTAAACTATAGTTCCTCCGGTTCTATATATAGGGTCTTTTACTTTGATTCTGAATATAAGACTCTTTACAGTATATGAGGTAGTATTTATTATATATTTTTTAAAAAATTCAATTTAATATATCAAAAAAAAGAAAAAAATTAAATAAAAATATTTTTAAAAAAATATTAAAATTTTTAAAAAATTTAAGATAATTAATTAATTTAAATTTAAATTTTTAATCTATATAATTTAGTTATATAATTTAGTTAAAAAGACATTATATTAAGAATTATGATATTTTTAATAATATATTAACAAATTTGTCTGGGTGAAATAGTTAGCGGATTTATATTAATGATACACTAACGTCACTTGAAACCAGAATTCGGTCGGCAATCAAGTCCGGAGTGGACCCACGTCTGTAATTTACCATTGAGTGAACGACACGTCATAGACAAGAGAAACAGCGGCAAACATAATGAACCAGACTTCATAAATTCTGGAGGACACTCGGGCAGTTCTTTTTGACCGCCAATGAGAGATTTAGTTAGCGAACGACGAATGAACCGAATAGTAGGAGAGGATTAGCGAGAAATTTCAGCTCTGATTGATCTATTTTCTAGATATATCTCCTCACTGTATTATGAATTTATGATTTAACTTTTGATCGGCAAAATCTCACTCTGCTGCTTAGTCATTTCCAAAATTGATAGAGAGAGAGGATGGACCCGACAGATGATTCAGTGCCAGGTGGGTGATGAATACCATGACAAGCTCCTTGTGCCTGTCTCCACGTTAGAATTTCTAAAAGCGAATCAAACACAGTACCAATTCTGAGCATGCAACCACCCTAAACCACCCTATTGTCCAGCCCATTCATTTTCACCTCCTTCGAATTCAAAAGTAAAAGGGTAGGAAAAAAAAAAAAGAAAAAACATGCTTCTCGTTTTTTTTTGGTTTGATTTGGTAGATCTGTGAATCTCATTTTTGTAATTTGTAGTTTCCATTTCAAATTTTCAATCACCGTAAATGGCTCATCTTCGTAATTTCCCTCCAATATCAGGGCCCATTTACCAACTGATCCATCACCATTCGCTCTCTCCCTCTTCCCCTCACTATATAAGCACCTCTCCCCGCCAATGCCGTCCTTCTCCTCCTCCGTTCAATCTTCGTAATTTATATATATTCCCGTTTGCCTTCTCTTTTCTGCCCCTCTCTCCCGCCTTCACGTACTAATTCGGAGTTCATCAGGTTCGTGTGTGTTAGAATCGGCATTCTGTTTTGTTTTTAGTTTATGTTCTGTTACGATGATGACTGTGCATCGCTTGATTGAATCGGGAGTTTCAATCTGTTGGTTTCTTTTTTGGTTCCTTCCTTCCCGTGGATCTGGGCGCGGTTGTGAATATTGCTCTTGAATGTGCCCATTCCATGGTTGGCTTATGTGTTTTACTGCCAAAGTTTACGGATAGTGCAATGTAGTGTATGCTCAAATTTAGCTTTTTGTTCTTTAGTCGGTTGGAATATGCTTCTTGTCGGTTGTGTTTAATTTGTTGTGTGAAATACACATTCACGTGGTGCGTGGTGCTAGATGCATTGTGTGGACTGCATATGTTGGAAGTATTCTCAGTTCTCACGTATCAAATGTAACACTCATCTCCTGGCTGCAGACGTGGACTCAGGACTTATGATTTGGTACTGGTTAAGTCCCCTTTAGCCTATAGATCAAACAAGAGAACAAGTAAATTGTATAATAACTCAGTTAGGGTAGTCATAGGTTATTAGGGAAGACGTCAAAAAGAGATACAAGAAGGTGTGAACTGAAATATCGAAGATTCTCTTGCTATGGCTGCAGAAATTGAGCATTCATATCTAACCAGAATCTAAGACCATGTGTGGTCTGAAAACCATCCCTTTAATGATCACCGAACCCAGAAAGAATCATGTTCTATTATGTGTCTTAGTCTGCCACGACAATGCATTCATAAGACCTAGAAACAGCCCGCCACTGTGACCAAACTATTAAATGGAAGGTCTGGACCTGGACCAATTCCAGTACTTGTTCAAATTTAAAAACTATGCAAACATTTTAGAGTTAAATAATTGTCTTTACATCCAAATCGGTCAGATCTGCAGTCTATTAAGTTTAAATGCTTTTAAATGGCAGCAACACGTGTACAATTCTTATTTATTGTTTTGTTTGATATTATTATGTTTTATGTTGGTACTTACGGTTTACTTTCAAAATATTTGTTCATGTTATTTACTTTGATTCTTCTCTTTGTATTTATAAGAAATTATTTATCCAGGTCTTTGCCAATAAAATATAAATCTGGTATAGATGGAGTCGTCCTCTGAGGTTCATTTTTCTGGATTTCACATAAATGGTTTAGCACAGAGGAGCGCTGGCACAGAGCAACCAACAACTTCAGCAACTGACATGTATAAACAGCCTTTTGTCATAGGTGTGTTTTTACACAGCAAGCTGCCAATGTTATTATAAAGTCGACCTACTGCCAATTTTGATCCGGGGACTAAATGGTGGTGCTTTTACTTTGTCTAATGTTTTTTTCAAACTCAGGTATAGGCTTTGAAAACTCTTGATGGTTGGATGTCATAAACTAAGGGGTGCAAAAGCTCATATGTTGTTTGAATTGTTCTGTGGGTGCAGGAAAAATGTCTGCATCCCTGCTTGTTTTTCCCAATGGATTTGATTCAAATGAAACAGCTTGAATGTGTGAAAAGCACAAGGCATTAAAATAATTTTGTTTTAAGTAGTTGGAGTGGTACAACGTTTGAGACACATGTTTTTCTAAAGAAGAATGACCTAACCATAATTCATATTTTATGTTAGAAAGCATGGTCATATTCAATTAACATGAAATTGTAATTAGGATTCTATATGCCAGTCTAAACTATCATCTTGATAGCAATTTAACTATTATTCTGGTTACTTGTTATGCATTTTTAAAAGGGTGTGAACTTGTTTATAAATCATGCTATTAAATAAAGCTTCGTGCACTGTTAGCACTGATGTTTTCTATAACTCAGAGTTTGAAACAATGTTTTTTCCAAAATAAGCATATTTCACGAGTTTGAAATAAGCTTAGATATCGTATTTTCAACATTTTGGAATTGTGGTAGGTGTTGCTGGGGGAGCGGCATCTGGGAAGACTACAGTTTGTGATATGATTATTCAGCAGCTTCATGACCAACGAGTTGTACTTGTTACTCAGGTAATGAATTCTTTATGAATGTACTTATTAGCAATCAAATTCAGAACTTAACAAGATATAATATTTGTAACTCAATTGATATTTGAGTGTATGATACTGTGAAAGAACTTGATAGTGATAGCATCAAGCTTTCCTAACATAAATCTTATTATTTTTCATCTCTTCCCCAATTACTTTATTTGTGGTATTTATAAGGGTAAGTAGGTAGTTATGATATTTAAGTATAACCAACTATTTATTCAGTTAACAGTAACAACCAACAATGACAACTGACTAATATTAATCCCACATAACAATTACTCTCCCACAAAAAGTAGTTTTTGTCCTCAAGGATTGTTAGCAATGGCTGAAGCAGGAAAAATCAATGAATTATTCTTGTACGACAGGTAGTGACTCCTAGGTTGTTTCTTGAATGTTTCTATTGAATGATGACTTGGTTTTGGGGTGGAGTTCCTTTCTTGACTCCCTAGCTATAGGCTTCTCTTGGGTTCCTTGGATTTACACTTTGTGCACATCTTACTGCAGTCTCAGAAATTCCTTGAGCATCCTTTGAATTTTCAACTTTCCTTTCTTGTGCCAGAATCATAAAAATTTGGGAATTCTTGCATTTGTGATCAAATCTAAACTTCTCAGGGCACCAATAGCAGAATCTACCCTTTTCTTATTCATTTCCATCTTAGTTTGTTATTTGACTGCTCTGTCAGAAAGTAGATTGGATATGCTGTTGTCAAGGTTGGCATTTAGATTCTTGTCATTCATATGGGCTTTTCCTGAGTCATTGTTGGAAATTGGGTTTTTTAATTGGATTTGAAGGTGTTATTTTGGGGTCTTGTGGTCAAGAATGATGGCTAGGTAGTTTGGCAACTGCTCCCGTCCTTGGTAATTGCATGGGATTAGTTGTAAATGACTGTGACTATGCTTCTTTTAGTCTTACTAGGCACATAGTGTTCTCAAGTGTGCTGGGTGTGAACATATGCATTGGGGCTTCTATTTCAGCCCATAATCCTCCCAAGAAGCAGATTAATACCGGCACTTGAAACATTTCAATTTCTGAGTTGTTCTTCAAACTTCTCTTGGTATTCAGCCACTGATTCTTCTTGCCTCAAGTTTTTCAGTTCATCCATTGGGTCCACTCTTAATATGTCTCCAAATTGAGTGCCCAAGTTTTAATTTACTCTATCCAGCTTATTTCCCCTATCTCTCTCATCATTATGAAAGTTTGATGCCATTATAGTGTCTTTCTTTCAAGTGGATGCCTATCAGCCTAGTTCTTTGGTATAGATGGGCGTCATGAACTTCAAGGAATTGCCTACAATGAAAGATCCATTCTTTAAATTCTATTCCATTGAGTCTTGAAAATTTAATGCAAATTTGGTTAGAAAGATGCATCCACCTGTTTGATTCTTGTTGGACAAACCAATTGTGGGCATACATTTGACATTTTTCCTTCATTGACACTTGTCGCTACTCCATCTACCACCATTGAGACTTGCTACAACTTGGAGGAGTTTATATGCAATGCAATGTCAGCATACGCTCCAATTTTACCATTGAATTATGGTGCTCATTTACTCCTGAACATGTCTGCCTTGTTTCTTGTTTCAGCTCCTTGAATCTGTCTTTCGACCTTGTTTCCTTCATCATTACTCCAAAGCCAAAATGTCTGATTCTAAGTTGTACACAGGTGAAGAACTTGATAACATTGTTATCTCGATACAAATCTATTATTATCTCACACATTCCTGTCCCCAATTACCTCTAGTTATATTACTCATAAGGTTTAGTAGGTAGTTACAATAGTTAGTTAATGATGATATAAGCAAAAGATAAACTGCATGTCTTGTCTTTGTGATTCATTATCTATTCTTTTTCCCTTGTCAAGGGGCTGTATTTCAAAATGTGGGCTGATGTTTCTTATTATACTTATAATGATACTTTTACCATTATATATGAGTTACTTAATCGTGTTACAGGATTCTTTTTATCATAATTTGACTGAAGAAGAACTTACAAGAGTTCAAGATTTCAACTTTGACCATCCTGGTCAGTACAAATTCCTTTATCATTATTTGCTACTTTCTTGTTTATTGTGTTTTAGTTTGTGACTCAAATGGTGCCAGGGAAAAACTAATCTGGGAAATTTTGAATGAAGTAGAAGTTACCTAGAGTTAACATTGTTAGTTATAAACATATAATATTCTTATATTGAGCCTAGATTTCAAGATAGTTGCTGAAACTGCAGCAAATTTAGAGATGTCAGAATAAATTATGCCTTAAGATAATAGATGGTGATGAACATGGTTTTTGACCATGATGATCATGAGCAAGTTGATGTCAAAATATTTATTTAGAATTAGAATTTCCAGCGGTAATTAAGTTTGATAAGTTTCTTACTTTAGTTGATTTTTCTTGGATTCTTGTTCATACGTATCATAAAAGAAGAAATGGTTGATACATGGTGTAAAGTTGGAAATTAATCTAGAAGATTTCTATGCAGTAGTGTTTTTCTGGTTTCCAGGCTCTTGTTAAATTTTCTTTCATCAAATTCAGTTTTTCAGAAATAATTTCTTGTGCTGCATTAAATTTTATTTGGTTCTATAGAACCAAAAAAAATACGTGTAGGAAGATTTATTTTGGCCATAAATTGGTGTAGGATGATTGAAATCAATCGAGTATGTTGCTGTGTTGTAGTGTTTTTCTGTCTCCATGATCTAGTCAGTTAATTCTTTCATCTATTCTAACTTTTTTTTTTGGCAAATGATTTAATATTGAATTATATCTTCCATTTGGTTTTATGAATACTTAGAGTCTAAGCTTTATGCTATATTGTTCTGCCATCATTGACATAGAGTGCCTTAACAAATTAATGCACCTATTTTATAAAGGAGAAAATATGGAAAATTAAATAATTAACCAAATAGAAATGGATTGCTTTTATGCCCAACATGTACCAGAGGAGTGGGCCAAGTGGCATTGATCTTTTTCCAAAAAAGGAGGATGTAGGAATAAAAGGTCTCTCACAATAGTTTAATTCCATCTGTGTTCCTAAACTTTCGCTCTTAGGGACTGAGCCCTTATTATTTTCTTTGCAAAAAGGTTGTTCACTTTATAAAGCAAAAATTAAAAGAGAAAGCTCCTTTTTCAAATAAACAAGACTGCATCTAGCAGAAATAATAACAGTAGCTAAAGTCTGTGTTAGATAGTGTAATACACTTGAAATTTAAGAAGCTAGCAGTTTTGACAAGGATAATAAATTACGTTCAGCTTTGATATTGTATATTTGAATGATTACTCTATTACTCTTATAAATCTGGGCATTATTTCTACAATAATGTTTGGCAAAAAAAAAAAATCTAACGCAGTGTTGCTTAAATTACCAGATGCTTTTGATACTGAGCAATTATTGCGTGTTTTGGACAAGTTAAGGCATGGTCAAGCTGTAGATATTCCAAACTATGACCTAAAGAGTTACAAGAGTGACGTGTTTCCACCAAGAAGGGTATGTCCCTTTTGCTGTGTGGTTTTGCCTCTTTCACTCCCTTACTTTAGTGCTACTAGGCCTTCTATTTTTTAGCTGTGGGTATCAACCCCATGGAATTACGTTTTTGGCATTATTTCAGTCATTATTTCGCCATTTTATGTTGCATATATATGTTCTGCAGGTAAATCCTTCAGATGTTATAATTTTGGAAGGCATTCTTATTTTCCATGATCCACGTGTTCGGGAGCTGATGAATATGAAGATATTTGTTGACACAGGTCCTTTATTATTATTGTTTCAATTTAGCTAGTAGAATTTATTATATATTGCATGTTTTCTATGGAATTTATTGTAATACCCAGGTTAATCTTGTATTTGGCAAAAAAGGGTTAGATCTTGCATGGTGCACCTTTTATAGAGGCCATGATAGTACGTCAAAGACTACTTCAAATCAAACCTTAAGCCATTCAATGAAGGCCTATAACTAGTTTTATTATTATCTGACGTAGAAATCAAGTTGTTTACAAACCAGTATATATGTACCTTTGTTGCAGTGCTAAGTTAGGCTGTCATTTCTCATTGTAAAGTGTTCAGTGCAGATGCTGATGTTCGTTTGGCTAGGAGAATTAGGCGTGATACATGTGAGAAGGCTCGGGATATTGGCTTAGTGCTTGATCAGGTATCAAATTGGCACTGGTTGCACTGCCATGAGCATATTTTAATCATCTATTGCTTCTTTTTTTCTTCCTGTTTATATATATTATGAACAAAAAAATCTGGGGGACAACTGCTCCTAAACCAGTATACTTTGGTCTTTCCCTGCGACTTGTAAATGTAAGAAAGTCAGTATTTTGCTGTGGATCTGTTACAATGCAAGCTTCCTAGAAAACAATTCCTCTTTTTTTTTTCCCCTTGTGGAATTAAAGTTTTAAGGATGGATTGTACACTTATGAAGACAATAGTCAAGCTAATATATTCTTCTGTACAAGCTATTGCCATTTCCTTTCTTCAATTCGACCAAATTTGATATAATTGATAGCTAATTTTTTTGTTGTTCTTGATGCAGTATTCTAAATTTGTAAAGCCGGCTTTTGATGACTTCATTCTTCCAACAAAGAAATATGCTGATATCATTATACCCCGTGGAGGAGATAATCATGTGGCCATTGATTTGATCGTACAGCATATCCGAACAAAGCTTGGTCAGCATGATCTGTGTAAAATATATCCTAATTTATATGTCATTCAATCAACTTTTCAGGTACCTCACTCATGCTATTCATTGATATTTTAATCACTCCATTCCCGCCCTCTTTTCCTGGAGCTCCAAACTTTGTTTCATCATAAAGGTTAAGTCAGCATGGTAATTTCTACTGTGCAGATAAGGGGTATGCATACCCTGATACGTGATTCTCAGACAACAAAGCATGATTTTGTGTTTTATGCCGACCGTTTGATTCGTTTGGTATGTATACAGGTTCATTTGTTGTTTTCTGAATTTTGTGGTGGCATGACTTTTTATTGGGCACAATTCCTGTACTTGTCCAGGTTGTTGAACATGGCCTGGGGCATCTTCCATTTACAGAAAAACAAGTAATCACTCCAACTGGTAAGCTGTTCTTTTTCAAAGTCGTGTATCTTATGGTACTCGAGATATGTGTTTTGCTTTTTGTGATGTCGATTGAAGTAATTTCCATACTCAGCAAAGAGATTTTGGTGTCTATCACCATGTGGCAGACGTTCTTGTTCTACGGTTATCTGAATGGAATCAGTTCATTTCATTGTTGAACCTTGTTTATGTAGAACACTGATACTTTTCCTTCAATATGTAACTGCAGAGTCTGTATATACTGGTGTGGAATTTTGCAAGAGGTTATGTGGTGTCTCTGTTATCAGGAGGTATAAGTCTAGTCCAAAGTTGACATCACTGGGGCATTTGATTTTCAGATGTTTTCTTCCTTGCTTCCAATTGTGAAGAATAAATTTAAAGATACCCTCTTAGTTGTCCCAAAATAATTTTGAATATATAAAAGGAAAGATCTTTGTCAATTTGGGCTCCAAAGGACCAAATTGTCTAGATTGGATATAGTTTGTTTAGTCTCCTTCAGGTCATGATGTATTGAGAAACTAGTTATTTTTTCCCTCACCTTTTTCTGTGAACTTGTGATCTCTACAGTTTTTTAATTATTTAAACAACCACTCTCTGTTCTTACGTTAATATCTTCTGTTGATCTAATTTCAGTGGAGAGAGTATGGAGAATGCTTTACGTGCATGCTGTAAAGGTATCAAGATTGGTAAAATTCTTATTCATAGAGAAGGTGACAATGGTCAGCAGGTTTGTGTACCTGCATGTGTACTTGGGTACATATATGTGTTTGTTTCATTCATAATCACTGATGTCTTATCCTTTGATTATTGGGCAGCTAATATATGAGAAGTTACCCAATGATATCTCAGATAGGCATGTGTTACTATTGGATCCTATCCTAGGAACAGGTTTGTCATTCTCATAATGTATTCTTTTCATTTTAGTTTTCAGGTTACCAATTATTATTAGTTTAAAATTTCCTCATTATATCAAAGAGTATTAAAACTATCTCTAGCATACTGCAACTTAAGGTTTCACGGCAGTCAGCGTAATGAGAGAGAATTTTAAGACTTCTGATATTTGGTTTTATTCTTTTTCATTTGGATAAATTTTTAGAGTATTTTCTTCCTCAGGTAATTCTGCTGTTCAAGCAATTTCTTTGCTTATAAGAAAGGGTGTACCGGAGTCCAACATTATATTTCTCAATCTCATATCAGTAAGTGACTGGGTCATAATTCTTCTACTTCTCTCACTATATTTTGTTGTTTTTAAAATTGGCATCTGTTGACCCTAGATGTAATTTGCTTAAACATTCTTATCTTGCCAGGCACCTCAAGGTGTGCATGTGGTCTGCAAAAAATTTCCAAGAATAAAAATCGTGACATCCGAGATTGATTTTGGTTTGAATGAAGATTTTCGAGTCATACCTGGCATGGGTGAGTTTGGGGACCGGTATTTTGGAACAGATGATGATGACCAGCAGGTGGTGGCCCCGTCACAAGAGTGACTCTTGTGCAAAATCCACAGTAATTTTCGGATGATTGGTGCTCTGAATTTTGGTTTTAAATCAATTTTGGCTCTAATGTTATTGATTTCTTTAACAGTTACTTCCCACCAATATATGTTATGTGGATCTGGACACTATATATAGAAATGAATATATATTTTTTAATTTAATTTTGTTTAGGTTTGAGTTAAGATTGCATCTTGAATAAATACCTAAGGGGCTGTAGATAGAGCTAGAATTTGATGGGTCCACGATTTTGTTCTTAAAAAAGGTGAGCAATTGAGTTTTTTACGAGTGAGAAAAGATGACATATTCATATTTCAAGAATGGACCAAGCATCCAACTAGAATATGAATATGTTATCTTTTCTCACTTGCAAAAAGCTAAATTGCTCACAGTTTTCAAAATCAAATCATGCATGAAGTTGTGGACTCGACAAGTTTTAACTCTACCATAAGAATAGACATCCAATTGCTCACATTGTTTTGGAAAAGTGTTCTTTTATTTGTATTTCCATTTTGACCTAGAACGGCATCTCCTACCATAAATTGATGAACTTTTTACATTCAATTCGGTGGTATTGAGGAAACTTACCAAAATACAGGAAGCATGATTTGAGGTGATATGGAAGGTCATTGTAGCTTTCTGATAACACCTTATAGTAAGAGGTTAGATAGGTATCACTTTCTACTTTTGAGTCAAGGGTGTTGTATATGTTCTGCCATTGAGAGATAGTTTTCTGTATAGTGGCTAACAGCCCAGCATAAGCCACAATTATTCGTGGCACTCCATTGCATTTATGAACAAATTTCTTGGCCAATTCTTCCATCTGTGGAGGACAAGTTTAGATATCATCATTTGGAGAAGTCTTACGATTGAAGAGTTCCAAAGCAATGTTTTCAAGGTAAAGGTTGAGGTCTATGGATGTCAATTGGATCAAAACTTTTACAGAATTCCGCTACCCATTCATACCTTGTGGTAATGATTATCCTGCTGTTTTTGTTACCAGCTGGCAATGCATTGGTAAGTGTTGGGAAATAAGAGAGAATAAATAAGAGAAATTCTATTAAGAATTAAGAGCAAGAATCTCACTCAATAAAACTTAATAGCCAAGTGGAGAAACTCCGATTATGATTGAAATAATTCTGAAATTTTTTCTACTCCTCAACTGAATGACTGCTGTCCTATTTATAATGCAAAATACATTATTAAAAATAATTTAAATAATGTAGAAAAATACTCTAACAGACTCATGTAGCTAAAAATACTCTAACAAACTTGTAACGTTATTAAACAACCCAAAAAACTAAGTCAAGATGCTAAAAGATTCCTAAACAAGCTGCGCATACTTTATTCTATTCCCTACATATCTTCCACATGTGAATTTTCAGGATTGCTTTTTGCCACCTCATCTAACTTCCTCCTCGTTTTTCTCCTAGAATATGTAATCAATGGCCTCTTAACATTACCCCTCCCTTGGAAAAATGACTTGTCCTCAAGTCGAAAGGATGGAAACTGCAACTTGAGCAAATCATAATCCTCCCAGCTAGCTTTTTCATGTGGTCTATTGTGCCATCGGATTAGTAGTTCCAATGAATGATGCCCTGTCCAGCGATGACTAATAACTTGAGCATTCTTCAATTTCAATTCCAACTCTGTTGTAAGTGGTAAATCAGCAGGAGGAGAGGCTAGTTGTTGACCATATGCTGGACGAAGAAGTGAAACATGGAACACAGGATGTATTTTAGAATCCGGGGGCAATTCCAACTCATAAGCAACCTGACCCACCTTTCGAATAACTTTGGAAGGCCCAAAGAATCTTGGGGACAGCTTCTTATACTTTCTCTTAGCAAGAGATTTTTGTCTAAAAGGTTGAACTCGCAACCACACAACATTACCAACTTGAAACTGTAACTCCCTTCTATGCTTATTTGCATAAGTCTTCATCTTATCTTGTGACTTACGCAAGTTGTCTTTTAGTAGTTTCAACACAGTGTCTCTGGTTTCGAGCTGCTCTTGCAACTCTGAAATCATTGTCTCACCCTTGATGAATGGGTGTAAAAGTGGAGGATCATGCCCATAGACTATCTTGAAAGGGGTAGAATTAATAGAATTGTGATGGCCAGTATTATAGGAATATTCTTCACAACATAAAAACTTACTCCACACTCTAGGCTGCTCATGTGCAAAACACCGTAAGTAGGCTTCAAGACACATATTCACCACCTCCGTCTGTCCATCCATTTGAGGATGGTAAGTAGTGCACATTTTACGTTGAGTTTAGCTTAGTTTGAACAACTCTTGCCAAAACAAATTGAGGAATAATGAGTCTCTATCCGAAACAATAGAGCGGGGCATACCATGTAACATCACAATGTCTTGACAGAATTTTTTAGCAATTATCTTAGCAATATATGGATGTGTGAGAGCAAGAAAATGTGCATATTTGCTCAAATGGTCCACTACTACTAAAATAACATCAAACCCCCCAGATTTTGGAAGACCAGTGATGAAGTCAAGAGAAACATCCTCCCAAATCTAAGTTGGAATAGGCAATGGATGCAATAGTCCAGCTGGGGCCAAAGTCTGGTGCTTATTTTGCTGGCAAATAGCACATTGCTGCACATATGTCATCACATCAGAATTCATAGCAAGCCAATAGAAGTTCTTATTGTAACATCCCAAGAAAGTTAAGATATGTAGAAATGTATAGAGATTTTGCAAAAACGGACAGATCCCGTTTTGTGTGAAAAAGGGCAAGGAGGTCATTTTTCCCGGTTGAATGAAAAAATGAGAAAATTATATGTTTGCCCTCAAAGAATTATAAAAAGGACATCCATGTCCCAAAAGCATTGAAATGTACGGGGAGAAAGAAATAAAAAGTTTTGGGGAAAATTACACCTAATGACCCGAAAGTTTCAGAAATTATAATTTAACCCCGGGTCAAGGGCAATTTTGTAAATATATAAAATTACTCTCAAAACAAAGCCCTCGACGAGAGAAGTCCAATGGTATATGGCACTGAGGGTTAATATTCAAGAATAAAGAAATAATCAGTGCCGAGTGTCCAAAAGTAACAGTAAACCGATAAAGTAAACTGTGGGCCCTACCGATGGTTAAAAAGAAATTGGGTCTGGATATGAGCCATACACAGATACCATTTGGGACAGGATAATTATGGAAATATAAAAATAAAATTTGAATAGTCCTGTATCCCAAAAATGTTAAAGTACTGTAAAGACGATTTTATCGGTACGATTAAAAAGTATCCGGATTGAGGTATATCTGGATCAGGTAAATTGGACAAATTTTTGGACACATTTTTCTCTCTCTCATGCGTGATTTGCTGCAGCCAATTGTCCAAATTATTTAATGATTTTTGAAGGTAAACTTATTGAAGAAGGAGACCAAAAAGTAATCATGGTTACTTTTGTTAATTAACCATGATTAGCTATAATGTTAACCACCCAATTAAGTCATTTAATTATCTTCTTTCTTCATCATTTTCACGCGTGAAGCAGTGGCTGAAACAGAGGGAGAAAACGCAAGAAAAGGAAGGAGAAAAAGAGGAAGAAAAGGAAGAGGAGTCAAAGCAAAATTGAAAAACCAATCGGTAAGCTTTTATGTTACTACCCTAAGCTTACTATCCATGGTTTTTAAAGCATGATTTATGGTTTAGTTTTCTTCCTTTACACCTTAGGGTTTCAGCCAAATTGGGTTTTAGCATAGGAATGAGTTTTGGACCATGAAACTTAAGGGAAAGTATAGACTAGACACTAGAAGCATGAATCCATGGAAGGTTTGAAGTGATTTGAAGGAAATTTTTTTTAATCACTATGAGAGGATTTCGGCCAGAACAGGGGAGGTATTTGGAGTTGGAATTTCCTGATTTTGACCTCAAAAATGGATTCCCCATGGTCCAAAACCTTAGAAACAAGTATGTTGTACAAAGAAAAAGCAAAGGAAAACAAAGTGAAAAATTTGGGTTTTAGTGTATAAGGTATTGTGTAATTCCGAAAAACCAATGGCTAAATTGGTTCAATGATGATGTGGATAGGTTCAAGAAGGTTTTGGAAAGCTCAAAAAGTGGTGGACCAAGTTTGGAAAGCAAGGGAGCATCATAAGGTAGTTAATTTCCCATACTAGCATTATGTTATCATGTTGGTTTCAATGTGTTTTATGCCTTGTCATATGATTGCAATAATGTTTTGAGATGATTTATGTGTATTGGCTGAGTTGTTGGAGGGGCATTGAGACCCCGGGATGTCCATTTGTCAAAATGAAACTCTGCCGAAATTTTTATGAATTCATATGACACAAATGTGATAATGCATTCAAAGTGTGTTAAGGTATGCAAAATGTGTTACCTTGATATTTTTATGTATAATGTGATGATGTGATGGCATGTTAGGTGTTAACTACTGAGATTCTTTGAATCTCACTCTCCCAAATATTAACCATGAATAGGTAGCAACAATGGCAAGTCCACCAAGGAAGAGAAGAGAAAGGAGAAAGACTTTGGCCATTAACCTGATAATTAAAGCATCGGCCATGAGTTTTGATCTGTTGCATAAATTGGTAAATGTGATGATAAATAAGTTTCTTCCAGATTTTAATATTCCTTTAAGTTCTAGCTAAGGTGTGGCATGATATGAAGATGAATTATGGTCATGTAAATATCTTACAATTTTTGTATTGTAAGTATAAGGATACAAATGATCATTCTGACCACTACCAAATGAATGTTCTACAGTATGGGCTGGTTGATGTATAAAGTATAAATGTTATCTATGTTTAAAAACTAGATAGAAAGAGCTTTCATGTGGTCCAAATATCACTCAAATAGGATGAGTGTAAGAGTTATAGTGAATTTTCAAAGTTAGCCCAGAAAACTGGAATTTCTGAAATTGACCATATGAATGGTAGAAATTTATGAAATTTACTGTACAAATTGGCCAAGTAATTGCTCTGATTGATATTTTTTCCATGTAGATAATGTTTTAAGCTACACATGGAAACTTGAATCACATGCATACGATTTTTATTGATTTAGTTATGAATTTCCAAAGTTTAATTGGAATAAATGAATTAGATTAAATGAATAGTGCCAAAGTTGGAAAAATTTTGTTATGGCATTTATTGTGATTCAAGATCCTACTATGATATAAATAGACTTTAGAATGGTTAAATACTTGGGAAATTGGCCTATAAAGGAGGTGTTACACTTATTAAGCCTCTTCAAAGTCTTTAAATATCCTCCATGTCCCCCAATTGAAGAAGAATAGGCTTTAACCAACAATTTAGAGTGAACTTCGTAATCAGTAGGTATGACTAAGTGATTATTAAAGAACAACCTCTTGTCAACCAGTTAGAATTTTGGCTGAGCTACCGGATCTTTCTGCAATTCCTCAATGATTTTCTGGGTATAGGGGTCTCTAGATAATGCCTCCGATTGGTCAAACAAGTCAGTAGGCTAGGGCATAGCAAGCTGGAAAAAATTAGCATATTGAGGGCACCTTGAGAGTGCATCAGCTCCTTTGTTTTCACTACTAGCTTTGTATATGATTGTGACATCATAAGGTAGCAGCTTCAGGATCATCCTCTGCTATGAATTGGTGATGATACGCTATTGCAGTAAATGTTTAAGGCTAGAGTGATTAGTTTTTACATAGAAATGACACCCAAGTAGATAGTGCCACCATTTCTGCCAAGCTAACACTAAAGGAAGTAGTTCTCAATCATAGGCAGATTTAAAGCGATTAGAAAAAGCGAACCCCTTACTGAAGTAAGCAACATGATGATTATTCTGTATGAGGATTGCTCCAATCCCATCCATAGAAGCATCAATTCAACTGTAAAATCAAATTTGAAATCTGGCAATTACAACACCAGTGCAGTTGTTAATGCTAACTTGAGGTAGTCAAAGGCTTTCTAAGCATGAGGAGACCACTGGAAAACATTCTTTTTAGTCAACTCTATTAAAGGTCTAGCAATAATGCCATTATCTTTAACAAAGCGCCTATAGTAACCTGTAAGACCAAGAAATCTGTGAAATTCTTTCACATTATGTGGTGTTGGCCACTCAATGATAGCAACTATCTTTTTTGAGTCCATCTCAACACCTTTAGAAGAAACCATGTGCCCCAAAAATTGAATTTTGGTTTTCCCCAAGAAGCATTTCTTGTTAATAGCAAAATAAGAATTTTGCTGGAGTGTTTGCAGCATTGCTCAGAGGTGATTCTCATGCTGTTCAGCTGAAGGATTGTACACTAAAATATCATCAAAAAAGACAAGAAAAAATTTGTGCAAATAAGGCCCTAATAGGTCATTCAAAGCTTCCTGAAAAAGTAGCCGGGGTGTTTGTCAAGTCAAATGGGATGACTACAAATTCGTAATGCCCTAAATGAGTGCAAAAGGCCGTTTTGTGAATATCAGCAGGTAGCACACAAATTTGATGATAACCCGATCGAAGATCAATTTTAAAGAAATACATATTACCATGCAATTCATCCAGAAGTTCATCAACATTGGGAATAGGATACTTATCTGGAATGGTGATGTTGTTTAGCTATCTGTAGTCCATGCAAAAACGCCATGAACCATCCTTTTTCTTGACTAACAAAATAGGACTAGCAAATGGACTAGAGCTAGGCTGGACAAATCTTTTCTGCAACAGTTCATTAACCAGTCTTTCAATCTTTGTTTTTTGATAATAAGGATAGCGATAAGGTCGAATGCTGGGAGGAGAAACATCAGGTAACAAGGGAATAGCATGATAATGTTTTCTGAATGGTGGTAGAGCCGCGGGTTCCTTAAAGACAACATCAAAATCCTCCCAAATTCATTCACAATTGAGAAAAAAGGGAAGGTCTGAAATTGTGTCAGCTATTATTAATTGTAAAGAATGTAATTGAGCAGCCTGCAAGTCATTGTGATTCACTCCCTAAAGCTTGTATCTTTTTCCGTTAAGCCAGAAAATCATGAACATCTCATTCTAATTTGCCTGGATGGTATTAAGGGATGCTAACCACTTAATACCCAAAACCAAATCTACCCCACCTAGAGAAAAAGGGTAGAAATCTTCTGTAATAGTAAGGCCCAAGATGTGGACCTCAACACCTTCACAAATTTTATTACACCGAATGATACTCTCATTCCCAATCTGAACACCGAATGTAGGAATAGACTGAACATGAATATGCAACTTATGTTCTAGTGATGTCGAGATGAGAATATGTGTTGACCCACTATCAACAAGCAGCAAAACGTCACACGAAAGAAGCTTCCCTTGCAATTTCATGGTTGTGACCTCTGCTCTGCCAAGAATGGCATTAAACTCAACTTCAGCCTCCTCTATGTCTTCTTCATCATCATAGATAGGATCTTCTGCTTTAGAAATTGGGTTCCCTTCCTCGTCAATCTCCATTAATGAGAAGCTGTTGACTTTGCAATGATGCCCAGGCCTGAAAGCCTCTCCACAACTAAAACAGAGACCTTTATCGCATCTCTGTTGCTTCAACTTATCCCACTGACTTTGCTGAACAGTGATGGCCACTGAAGATCTGTGGAGAGACGCCTGTGAGTTCGCTGATTTGGAGTGATATGAAGATTTGGTCATACCCCCCTTGCTGTCATATGACTCGTGATTCTGAGAGGTAGTGGGCAGAGTTAAATGATTCTAGAAATTAGAGGTATTGAACTTAGGCCCATGAGATTTTAACTTAGCCTTATATTCTAGGGCTAAGCTTACTGCTTTGTACACTGTTTGTGGCTTTTGAATACGCCCATCTGCCTTCAACTCTTCCTTCAAGCCGCCGATGAAGACTCCAAGGAGGCAATGCTCAGGCCAATTTGTCACACGAGCAACTTATCTAGCAAATTCCTGTCTATAGTCTTGAATTGAACCCGTTTGTTTGATGGTCGCCATATGTTCATCAGGATTCTGGTACTTAGGTGGCCCATAATGCTCTTACAACGCCTTCACCAATTCATCCTAATGCAGCACCGTACGTCCTGAGATAATCCAAGAGAATAGATCCAATGCGTCTCCTTCTAAATACATGGAAGTGACATCAACCTTGAAATCTTCAAGTATTTGGTAATATCTGAAAAATTTCTCTGCTTTGAGTATCCACCCATGAGGGTCACCTCCACTGAATTTGGGGAATTCCATTTTGGGTGTGAGGAATTCGGCTGTTACACCTATAACCCCATGGATTCTCATAATCTTCTTTACTATTTTCATCGCAATGAGAGCGCCTTCTATTTTAGCTGACTCTATCATTAGAAGGGGTAACTTCAAGAGCAGCCACCTTAGCAGCCAAAACATTGAGAACCTTCATTATAGAAGCTATATTAGTCAATGGATCAAGATGAGGGTTTTGCTGAATATGAGATATTTTGTAAATTTCTCTATTCAAAATACTAATTTCCTTAACTTCATTAACTTTTATGGTATCAAACATGCTAGGGTCTTGCAAATTTTGCATCATACTTTTCAACAGCTTTTCCTTTTTGAACGAGGCAGATACATCGATCCAAGCATAGTATTCAAAAATCCCTCCTTTTGCTATTTGTATAAATTGTTCACGATAGTTGTTTTTCCTTGAAAAAAATAGAATACACTGAAGTTAGAGATATATAGTTGAAGAATTTTGTTTGTGGCCAATGCCTATATAAAGATTGTTTACTTCAAGCAATATATTGTGGTATCCCTTTTTTTGTGCAGTGAGGAAGTGAAATCTTTTCGGTCAAACAGCTGTTACGGTGAATAAATTGCATTTTTGTCACTATTATGTACAATTGTGGATCGTTTGGAGTTCTTACCTCTTGGCTAGCTAGTACTCCATGTACGTTTTTACGTATTTTTTGTCACTTATAATGATAAAATAGACGTTTTTTTTAGCCATCAAAATGAATATTTTATTAAATAAACCAATAGAGTACATCCATATGTAAGGGCTCTACAGAAGTTATCAACCACCAACCAAAAAAGGTTTAAAAAAAAACGCAGAGACTAACAGAAACATAAGCACGTGGCATTACAATACAAAGCCTGACATTGAAAGACAGAGAACAGCTTTGATAGCTTCGTTTCACTCTGGTGTCAAAAGCGAGAAAGAGTCCTACCTAAATCTACTATCAGAAATGATTTGTTTCCAGAGAAAGAGAAGCGAAACAAATCAAATACTTCCTCCACTCGCATACATATACACACACACACACACATATATATATATATATGATATTTATATATAGGGAAAATTATTCCACAGGTAATTAATAAAGTTTAAATTAGTTAAAATTAATTAATTTATTTTATATTTTCATTTTTTAAATTATTTCTACTTAATTTAATACTAATTTAAATTACTAATATATACTTTCTTTAATTCAAAATATAAGTCATATTTAATTAATTTTACATAAATCAAGAAAGATATTTTTACTTATTAAATTTATAAAAAATATAGTATTTTTTAATAATATTCCTATTTAATGCATTACATTTAAAAGTTTATCATCTCTCTTATATTTAATTATAGATAAGTATAAAATAGGAAAAAGAACATTTAATATTCTAAAAATTATCAAATAAAACTTATATTTTGGAGTAAAAAAATTTTTAAAAGAGAACTTATATATTGGACCGGTTAATGAAGAGTAATTTTTGGAAAAAAAACAATGCATCATTAATTTTTTTTCTTTATATTCCCTCATATCCACATTATAAGTTATTTTATATCAATTACACACATATTACGAAAATTATTTTTTACCTGAAATCAATATAAAAAGTATCCACATTTTATATTTATCCTTATTAAATATTTTATTCGATTATTATTGTAGAGTTATAAATAAGGAGTAGGAAAGAATTAAAAATAAAAATAAAATAAAAAAAATCTAATATCCTATATTATAAATAAAAATTTTATCATGTAAAATATCAAATTGAGGGAGTAATACTGTTATAAATAGTACTGAGGGAGCAAGACTATTATGATCGGCGCAAAACAAATTGAGCAGCTGTTTAATGAAAAGAGAGAGCAAACCTTTTGCCACTTGCTCTGCTCCCGCGCCATATCGGCAGCCAATTTCTCTTTCCAACATTCTTCCATCAATTTGATCAACTGTTGAATATTTAATATGCATCTGTACTCTCTACCCACTAGTTTGTACAACGTATCACTGAGATTAATCCTTCACCGCTGACAGCAAAGAATAGAACGTAAATCTATTTATTAGTATAGACGCGTTCGCATCTGATGATTGCCATAATACAGAGAGACATTTGTAAGATTACGAAACTGCTTCTCTCTCTCTGTTTTTTTTTATTGAAAAATAGCCCATCTTTTGTAGATGGTTTCCGTTGGGTGTGAAAATTTGTAGAGTGCCACGCGGTCCAATAAACTAAAATGTACTGAACAACATAATATCGCCACGTGGTGATACCTAAGAAGCATTTGATCTGTCCAGTTCTGATTGGTGCAGGAACTATACACTTCCATGAGAAAAGAGGAGGATATAATTCAAGAACATATTACGTGGTGTGCTGATGCCGTGCAGGTTTGTTTCAGGTTTTTCTCCCAGCCCCTCCCTCTCTCTGACGCTCTCCTTTTTTGAGTGCAAGTGGCTCTGACGCTCACGTTTCAACTCACTAATGGACAGTAAAATAGTTTTCTTTTTTCCTTTTTCCTTTGGTTGTGGTTGCACATTTATAATGAGAACATGTTTTGTTCCCTGACATTGCATATAAGTAACGAAACACTTCCAAATTGTTATCCAAAATTTTGGAATATTTTCTCCCCAAATTATTATCACTGAGTTTTTTTTTTAATTATTATGTTTAGAGGCATATCCATTTTTTATCGAGTTGATTTTTGTTTTTTTAGACAAATTCAACAACACATTTACTTATATAATTATAAGTGAGTCTGTGTCCGTGACCTGCAAGAGTATTACGTGAGTTATATTATTTATAGCTAATTAATAACATAGTTTCCAATAAATTTTAATAATCTTTAGAAAAATACTTCTTCAATTAATTTGATAATTTAGTAAATGGCAACTAAATTTAGGAATAAAAAAATGAATTTCACAATAGATATTAATTAAATATTTTTGCATACATTGCAATAAATCAATATATTACATAATTTTTTTGCCATCATTAAATAAAATTGAAATAATTTGTTACTATTTATTATTTATTAATATGGGTCAACATAAAGTGAAATTATTTGTTATTATTTATGTAAATTTATTGAAGTGATATTTTTTTAATGAACAATAGTTTTTAAATTCGTATGTTTGTTTTGAAAATTAAATATTGGCATACACTAATGCTAATAAAATACTTTTGGGATTTTGCTCGGCGAGGTAGGAGCTTTGACTAGGCATGCCTTTTCCGTGTGATTGTCGAAGGAAAAGTGCAGACGCGTCCGCACGTGACGATTATTACAATACTGTGCGACATTCGTAAAATCACGAAATAGCCCCTGCTTTTATGCAGACGGTTAATAGGCGACGAGTTTACGTTAGGACACAAGTTTCTCATCCACCAGCTTGTGGCAACGGATTTGGATTTCCTATGGAAGGAGAAGAGGCTAAATGAGTGTGTTTTGAAGCCGGAATTGAGGCCATGGTCGTTTTCTTTATTCAATTCAATGGAGGAATCAACGCTCAGAAAAATTGGGTTTGTTGGAATTTTCATTTGTTCACTTATTTTATAATATTTTCATATTTAAATTTTAATAAAATCATATATAAAAATGTTATAATTACAAATTTTGTTTTTAAATATTTATTTCATTTGTTTTTTTTTTGGCTTCCTTTATATTTTAATTATTTTTTGTATACCATTCTATTTTTAGTCATCTCTATTTTTAATATTTGGATATTCTTATTATAATAAATCAACAAGTTTAATGTAGAAATTTTATTTCGGTATTTATCATTACATTAGTAGGACTTAATTAAATCCTAGACCTATTCCCACATGGCCACGCTTCACTCTTGAGGTGGTAATTTTATTTTACTAATATGGTTGGAATAATTTTCCAAAAAATTGTAAAACATATTAGCAAAATTATTTTCTTGGGAGAATTACCTCCATTTGAATAGACAATACTTAAATCTGAATCAATATTACTAAATATCATATAGTTATACTTGAAAAAATTCTCTTCTTGGATAAATCTTAAAAATATAGTAAAAAATTCCTTTCAATAGCATCGTTAATTTACCTAACAAAAATACTTACATGAAATTAAGTTCATTTATTTATAAGTTTTCTAGCAACCTCATGCCAGCAAAGAGAATAGATAATGTTACTTATTTCTTTTGATTTCTGGATTTTTAAATTAAAAAAATATATTTACGATTGCGGTTCCAGAGCTAGGATAGGAACTGGTCACAGGCTCGATCTGCCTAATGAAGGTCTACCTCAATCAATTTGGGCTGAGGTGGGCTCAAAACAAAAATGGCTGAATTGGATTGGGCAGCTATACTCTAGGCGAGTCTAATATATTTTTGTTATATTTTCATTTTCTAAATTTTTTATGAATATTGTTGGCCAAAATTTTTTTTTATGGATATTGAATGATTTAATGTAATTTTTTTATTTATATAATTAATATTCATAAATCATATTGAATGATTTTTTTATGAATATTGGAATTATGTTGAAACAAGGTGTGTGGGTATTTATTTGACTTTTGTGTTTTCTTTAGTAGCAGGCCTTCTATATTTGAGCTGTGGGTATAATCCATGGGGAATACTATTTTTGGCATGATAGTGGATGAACTGCAGAAACTTGACATATATATATATATATATATTTTTTTTTAATACAAGCGGCATGACTAACAGAAACTTGACTTGTTAAATAGTGTGATTTGACTTTATTGTATGGAAGAAATTTTTTTTTTGTCCAAATAAATGTTAGAGTGTTTTTTCTTCAGGTGATTCTGCTGTTCAAGCGATTTCTTTGCTTACAAGAAAGGGTGTGCCGGAGTCCAACATTATACTTCTCAATGCCATATCAGCAAGTGACTGGGTCATAGTTCATCCATCATCCGTTTCTGTCACTATATGTTGTTGTTTTTAAAAATATCTGTGGCCTCTGGTGGCCCTAATTGCAATTTGCTTAAATATCTTTAATCTTGCCAGCTGGCACCTCAAGGTGTGCATGTGGTCTGCAAAAAATTTCCAAAAATAAAAATCGTGACATCGGAGATTGATTTTTGTTGTTGATCTTTTTAGATGCATGTTATGTGGATCTGGACACGGATGATGGGAGAGGCTTTTTCCACAAAAAAATTAGAGCTGTGAATAAAAGTTGAGCTGTGAGGTGAGTATAACATTTAAGAAGGATGGGTTGCCACTTGGCAGGGAGAGGGATCACTGGTAGTGGTTGGTCTATCCAAACGGGATAACCTTCTATAGGCAAACAACTGGACACGTGTTGCTTTATGTTGGGGTGTATATATTCTTGGTATATTCCTTTGAGTTTTGGTCCATAAAGCATTGGATTGGGTGAGCCCCGTTTTTGTACTGTCGTGCTTAATTTATCTGTTTTTTTCCCGCCTTTCATAGCTTGAACCACTTGAACCATGTCTGCCTTTGTTGGAAAGTATGCAGGTACGTTCCACTTCCCTTCCCTTGTGTGTTATACAGAGAATGGTGCAGTGCTCCTTAACCATTGGCTTTTCCCAGTTGATTGTTGCATCCTAGTGCCATTGCATTGTCAGCATATTGACTTTTGCCTCCTTTTTTGGGATTATTAACCAACTGTATAGACAGACTAAAGAGTGTCAAATTGTACGTGGCTACAAACTTATACCAGATACATTGGAGAAGGTCGCTTCCCATAATCAAAATTATTCAAAGTGTGTATTGTTCGGAAAGTGAAGAGAGAGAGATAAAGGGAAGAGCAAGTTTCACTTTTATTTTTGAGTCTCACAAAAATAAAACTCATTTCTCGTTGTCTTTCTATTTCATCAACCCAACGGCTGTACGAGATAGGTTTCATCACTTCTCCTACTCTCTTCGATTGCAAATCCTCCTTATGCGTGAATTTCTCCGCTACTGCGTTGTGCCACACTATAGCTTTATTTCAAAGGGATCTCTTCCTTTGAACAATTCTCATTCAAATTTTTTTAGCCCGTTCTCTTTCAACATGTCTATTCACTCCCCTATCCGTTCCACTACCAGAATATTTATTATTTTTATTCAAAAAGATTGAATTACACTTTTAGTTGCATTTTAAAAAAGTTTGCTTTCAAATTTTTCTATACATTTACTATGATAGGTGAACACTTTTCACTGTTGATTATGGTATGTTAGAATTTTCTTAAAAATGTTTGTTTCATATATTATATTTTTGCTAAACATGTGACAAATACTTTAAGAAACTTTGATGTTAATGCATTGAAAGCCATTTCAATTTAGTCCACTTACAAAACTATTTTTTTAAATATTGTGTTAAAAGATAAATCATTTTTTCAAAATTACTTATAAGACGTGACTTCTTAATAAATGATTTATATGAAAAGATAATATTTGATAGAGTTCATTGGTATCATATGATTCATGTAATCGATCACTTCGTGGGACAAGATTAATATTATTGTTCTTATTTTAAAGATAAAATAAAATAAAATAATCAAAAGGAACAAATTGAGAAATTTATTTTTTTCAATTTTAAAAAATTTAAAGAAATCTTTATAAGTGATTATAAGTTCAAAGGAACTTTTTGTACCTTTCTCTAATAAAATCTATTGTAGGTTTAATCAAAGAAGGCTTTATAATGTTTACTGTTCATCAATTTTATTAGTAGTTTAGATCTATTTGGTCATTTTTAAATCTCACATTGATGAGAATTAGTGTGTATGGTTTATAACATAACTACTCGAGCACTATTTGCGTTAAATAATTTTTTATTTCATAATGATAAAGAAGACGAGAGACAAAATTCGTATGATACATTTTAATGGTTTTTTTCTGGCGGGTTTATTGGTTAAATTATATAATTATAAAGTGGTCTCAAAAAGAGAAATTATGATCAGTTTTACAAACGAGTAATGGTATTTTACTCAGACGAACTCATCAAGACCGCCAACTACATAGCGACTCCCGGCAAGGGCATTCTAGCCGCCGACGAGAGCACCGGCACGATCGGCAAGCGTCTGGCAAGCATCAACGTCGAGAACATCGAGTCCAACCGCCAAGCCCTGCGCGAGCTCCTCTTCACGGCTCCCAACGCTCTCCAATTCCTCTCCGGTGTCATCCTCTTCGAAGAAACCCTCTACCAGAAAACCGCCTCCGGCAAGCCCTTCGTCGAAGTCCTCCAAGAAAACGGCGTCGTTCCTGGCATCAAGGTCGACAAAGGCATCGTGGAATTGGCCGGCACCAATGGCGAAACCACCACGCAGGGCTTCGATTCGCTTGGATCTCGGTGCGCGCAATACTACAAGGCCGGTGCTCGATTCGCGAAATGGCGCGCGGTGTTGAAAATTGGACCGACCGAGCCGTCGGATTTGTCGATCCAGCAGAACGCGCAGGGATTGGCTCGTTACGCGATCATCTGCCAGGAGAATGGGCTGGTGCCGATCGTGGAGCCTGAGATTCTGACCGATGGGCCTCATGACATTGCCAAGTGTGCTGCTGTTACTGAAACTGTGCTTGCTGCTGTTTATAAAGCGCTCAACGATCACCATGTTCTTCTTGAAGGAACTCTTCTCAAGCCTAACATGGTCACTCCTGGCTCTGACAGCCCAAAGGTAACATTTCAAATTTTTTCTCAAGTAAAAGAATTTAGTTGCATCCATGGCGTTGCCATTATGTTCAGCACAATACATGTTTATCTTAAATCTTACGGATAGTTCTAGCATGGTCACTACTGTCTGTGACAGCCCAAAGGTAACACTCCAATTATGGTAAAAATTTAGTTGCGTCAATGGGTTGGTCATTAGGTTCAGTATAATATATGTTTTATCTTTTCTTAGTTCTTACAGACGGTTCTTTGAGAGAGAATATCTACATGCCTCTGTTTTTATTGAAAAACATGATAAGTTCTGTCTTTTGGCGACATGATATTTCGTTATCAACCACTTGCTAAAATTCTGAATCTTTGTGTAATTATTTTCACTCCTGAAAGTGATTGTTTCCTTTGAAGCGGCAACTCTTGAACAATTCTGTTGTTTTGTGTTTAATAAGAGTCTAATAGGCTTGACACTTTTAAGTTGTATTTGCACAGTATTATGCTGTGATGTCTATAAAACTGGTTTTTCTTAGATTGCAGCGTAAGAATGGTCCTTGGTTAAAGTTGATTAAATGTGGTGGTATTTTATAGTACATGATATTTTCAAATATTTGAAAATTTTATATTCTTATAAATAAGATATTATGATATTAAAAAATAAAAAAAATCATATATTACATGTAATCTTAAATAATATAATAATATTTTTGTGTATTTCGACGAGGAGACAATTTAGTTGTTTCATATTGGATACTTTGATTTACTAGTTGGTGGTTCAAATCTCATTGATTCAAAAGAAGTGGATAACACACTTGTATATGAAACTAACCTTCACATGGGGACATCACATTCAATGTTTGAACATCAAGTGCTTCATCTTAGATCTATATTATAACTATCCCCAAGGAGACAAATTAGTGGTTTCATGTTCGGACGCCTCTGATTTAGAAGTGGGTGATTCAATTCAAATATCTTTGATACCAAAGACGTAAAGTGGGTGACACTTGCATATGAAACTGACCTTCACAACGGGACATCCTATTCCATGTTTGAACATTAAGTACTTTAACTTTCAAAATTTGCCTTGTCTTACAGGTACCACCTGAGGTGGTTGCTGAGTACACAGTCACTGCACTGCGCAGAACTGTCCCAGCTGCAGTACCAGGGATTGTATTCTTGTCTGGTGGGCAAAGTGAAGAAGAGGCTACACTGAACTTGAATGCAATGAACAAGCTGGAAGTGCTGAAGCCATGGACTCTGTCTTTCTCATTCGGGCGAGCGTTGCAGCAGAGCACCCTCAAGACATGGGGTGGGAAGAAGGAGAATGTTGCCAAAGCTCAGGAGGCTTTTCTGGCAAGGTGCAAGGCCAACTCTGAGGCCATTCTTGGCAAGTATTCTGGCTCCGGTGCTGGTGGGTTGGCCTCTGAGAGTTTGTTTGTTAAAGATTACAAGTATTAATTAGCCTCCTTGAAGGAGTTGGAAGATTGATTTATGAAGAAGGGGAGGTTTTAATTAATTGTATGATGCCACTTAAGTCTTTTCATTTCTAATTAACATTCTCACTTTTGGGTACATATACTAGTATTGTCATGTTCTGATCCTTAGAGTATTGGATAAGGGTATAATTGGACAAATATGACTCCATGTTTTAATTAATTGTATGATGCAACTAAGTCTTCTGATTTCTAATTAACATTCTCACTTTTGGTTACATAACCATATAAATTTCAGTTTCTTACGCTGAGTATTGGATACAAGGATAATGAGTTCGACAAATATAAGAGTGCAGTGCAAGGTTAAAAAAAGAAAGAACGAAAGAAATCTTGTTCATCTTTGATTAGCGCCATTAAAGTAGCTTATTCCTATCTTTCTAATTTCCACAAAAAAAAAGGAAAGCTGTTACTGATTTTAGTAAATGGAGCTGTAGACACGAATTGAAGGGACTCATTCTCATGGAGTAAGACGATTAAAAATTTAAAATGATGTGAGGAAGTGACTGAGAGAGAATCCACATAATAATTCAACTTCCTATTTGTCAATCATATATAGTGTGTCTCCATTCTAACATTTTTTATCCTTTCTTTTTGTGTATCAACTTCCTATGTGATGGCCCAAAAGAAAGCTTCCTATTTAGTTTGGCGTCATGCATTGTAATTTCAATAAGACTAACTATGGGTACTGTTTTATAATTTGTGAGAAGCTTCAATGACATTAAATAATACTTAAAAAAAAAGAAGAAGCTAAAATTAACACTAAAATTCAATGTATCCATTCATTCAATTTGTGTAGATTTATATAATTAATTATAATAATCATCAATGTTGTCAGAACCGGACCGAATATTGAACCGAGTATAGTATTAGTTTAAGATTCAATGGTTCAACCGTTATTTAATCGGGGTTGGACCGGTAGTAATTGAAATAATATATTTTAAATAAATAATATAAGTTTAAACAAATTTTATAGTTTAATTAAAGTCTCAAACTAAATAATACTAAATTATTAATCTATTATCCACTATAAATAAATTATTAATAAGTTTTATAACTCAATATTTAAATCTAAATAAGTTAATATTCATTTATAATAACATTTTGAGTTCAAAATAGTCAACTAATAATCCAATATTATATTATTTGTTAAATAAATTTCTAATTTTTAATAATTATATATCATAATAATATTTATATAATATTATAATATAAAAAGAAAATATATTTTGTATTAAAAATGATGTTATTTTATCTTAAAAATTAACAAAAACATTTTTAAAAAATTGAAATCGGGACCGGTGCAGCCAGTTTCACTAGTTCTTGACTGGTTTGCACCGGCTTCAGAATCTACTGGTTGTACTCTATAATTGGATCGAACCTGACACCGGTTCTTGATCGAACCAGCCAGTACAGTCTGATTTTGACAACACTGATAATCACAAAAACATAGGATAAGGTCAACTCAAGGTAGTCAAAAACTGCAAGGGGCAGTTAGATGACAACTTTCTAGACTGTGAGAACCATACTAAGCAATTGTCTTCAAAAGAAGTCATGATACTAAATCTATGGTTTCTTATTTTGACAACGTTTTCTTATTCATGACATGATTTTTTGACTAAGGGTTGATTACGGTGTGATTCGACTATCCATTAGACATTGGCTAATGGTTGTGTTAATTGTTTTTCCTAATCATTCTGCTAAACTTTGTATTGGCCTCTTTACTCAGTATGTTTCTGCCTTCATCAGCACCATTCAGCATCCAACAGTTCATTATTGAATGGTGCATTTGAAGATGTTGGTATGATGCGGCTTAATCTGGTTTGTTGGTGAGATCTAATGGTCAAGATCTCTTTACTTTATGACATTTGAGGATTTCTCCACTGTGGAGTTTTTTTTTTTAATAACAAAAGCATTACATAGTGACCTATGCCGCCCTCAACCTACGTCTCGCCTGCGAACCAGCCAGGCATATGTTCTCCTCCTTTTGCAACTGACGAAGAGCAATTTGCGGAAGGACATCAAAGCACACAACACCCAGATGAATGCCCAGAGCCTGTTTCACCAGCAGATCAGCCACAATATTTCTTTGACGACCATAGCTAGACACGTGAACATCCCAATCTCTATTTATCATACTACGGATCTCTTCTTCCGTTAGCGTCACATTCTCTCTATGAATCATTGATCCTACATTAATCCAATCAACAGCTTCACTGCAGTCATTCTTCGGCTCCAATCTCCTAGTTCCTGAGTCCCAGGCAATCTTGAGACCTTATAAGATTGCCCAGAGCTCAGCTCCAACACTACATCCCTCACCCAGATTCACCATGAAACCCCTTAATACTCGACCTTCATGCGTTTGAAGCACACCCCCACAAGCAGCCATCCCTTCCTGCTCGACACAAGATCCATCTACATTTACTTTAATCCAGTTATCAACCAGAGGTAACCAACCCACGTCATTATATCCCTTCCTTCCAAACAGTCCCCATTTTGCACAAGCTACCGAATAAGAACAGAGATTATCCACAGACTCGACCATATTCTTGAAGACCTTCTCTTTTCTTGATAGCCAAATATTACGATACACAATAGCAAACAAAACCTTCCACTGTACCCCCTGGACCTCCTTAGTCAACCTCAAGTTCCATTCAATCCATTTCCATGCTTTATTAAAGGAATTAAAATAATCCCAGTAGTTAGTAGGCACCAAACATTGCCATATTTCTTGTACATGTTTACAACAGCGAAGAGCATGCAAAATAGTCTCCCTCCCTCCCTTGCAAACCTCACATCTCTCTTCCTCCGCAAAACCGCATTCCTTGCGTGAAACATTAGTTAGCAGGCAATCTCTAGCACCTAACTAGAGGAAAGTCTTACACCGCTGAGGGGCGCAAACCTTCCATATCATCCTCCAAAGACTCCTCCATCGATCAAGTGGCCTCCTGACTAAATTCTCATATGCCGACTTCACCGTAAAATCCCCATGTCCAGTCCATTTGTAGTACGGCTTGTCCTCAGATGGGTAGCTAGGGTTAATTAGAACATGATTCAAGGTGTCAAGAACTGCTACTGGAAGCAACTCCCTTAACTCAGTCCATTTCCAATTATTGGACTTGTCCAACCTGTCCGCTACCTTCCATTGTCTAATAAGTTCAGGAACTGTCCCCAACACATAAGAATCGAGACTGCTGAGATCAGGAATCCATTGGTCAGATCAAAATCTCACCGTTTTCCTATTTCCAATCGTCCATGATATAGCTGATTCCAAATATTTCCAAGAGTCCTTAATTCCATTCCAAGCCTGAGAACCCTTCCGATTCGTATCTATTTTAGGCAATACATCTGCCCCACACTTGTATTTCTCTCTTAAAAAACTTGGACCATATGGAATCCTTTTTCTTAATCATATTCCATCCTAATTTCATCATAAAGGCCCTATTTTGAACCTTTGCCATTCTTAACCCCAAACCACTATCACTTCTTTGTCTACACATGTCCTTCCAAGCAACAAGGTGAACCTTTTTAACATTATCAGTACTGCCCCAAATGAAAGATCTACATCTCTTATCAATCTCATTACAAACACTCATAGGCAGAGGTGCTGTTTGCATGACATATGAAGGTAAGAAATAACCGAGCTAGCTAACGTATGACGAGCAGCTAGTGAGAGAGTATTAATTTTCCAACCTACTAATCTCTTATCTATACGATCCAGAATATTATGGTAAGTGATCTTGGAGACCCTTTTGTGATGAAGAGGGACCCCCAAGTATTTACCCAAGTCACTAGTTAGGCTAAAGCCCAAGAAACTACTAATCTCTTGCTTCCTTAAATGATTAACATTATGAAAAAAAAATATATGGGATTTGGACTCACTAACCTTTGCCTCTGAGGTACTGCAGAAATCATCCAAACAAGCCTTGATAGTGCCGACTTGATCCAAGTTGGCCCCGACAAACAAAATAAGATCATCAGCAAAAAATAGATGAGAAATGGAAGTACCATTTTTCCTCAACCGAAAAGGCAGCCATGAACCACATTTTGTTTCTGCTTGTATTAGATGAGCTAGTCTCTCAATTGCCAATACAAAAAGATATGAGGAAAGGGGATCTCCTTGCCTAATTCCTCTTGAAGGAACAAACTTACTAGCCTTTTCACTATTCCACAAAAGTTGCATGGACGCAGTCATCATGCACTAATAAATCACATCATTCATCCAATTCAGGAGTCTTAGCTCTCTTAGACAACTTAACACAAAACCCCAGCTTAGACGATCATAGGCCTTCACTAAGTCAATTTTGAGAGCCATAAAGCTTTTCCTCCCCTTCTTTTGTTTCATTGAATGAATGATTTCCTAAATAAGAACTATATTATCAGAACCATTCCTTCCCAAAATAAAACTACTCTGATTAGGTGAGATAATTTTAGGCATTATCTCCCTCAACCTTGTAGTGATCATCTTCGTAATTACCTTATACACCACATTGCACAAACTAATAGGCCTGAATTCTTCAAAGGATTCAAGTGCATCAATTTTTGGAATAACAACAATAAAAGCCTCATTAAGGGATTTAACTTGTATCGGGTCTACCAAAATTCGTTGCATAAGAGACACCACTGATCCCCCAACCACCTCCCATTAGCTCTGGTAGAAGAGTGGATTCAACCCATCTGGTTCTGGTGCTTTCAAAGCACCAATGGCAAAAAGAGCACCTTTAATCTCCTGGTCAGAAACCGGCCTCCTCACACGTCTCATAGCCTTCTCACCAATTCCGAGGTAACTCATCTTAAACACCAAACTAGGAGCCGCCTCCATATTTTCCTCCTTATTCAGCCTCTTAAAATACTCCTTGCCTTCATTCTTTATCTCTTCCAGATCGTATGACCAATTCCCATCAGTAAGCTTCAATGCTTCAACTCTCTTCCACTTCCTTCTCCTATTAGCAATAGTATGGAAATATCTAGTATTCCTATCACCTTGAGCATACCAAGTACACTATGATTTCTGAAGCCACATTAACTCCTCTTGCATGAGAACTTGTTCTAGTTGAAGCCAAATCTCCCTTCATTTACTAAATGTGAAGTTACACGACCTCATATTCTCCACCCTCTCTAACTCTTGAATAAGCTTGTTCTTTTTATTCATAATGTGCCCGAACACATCCTTCCCCCAATGAACAACCTTCTTCGAAAAATCCTCCACTACATCGACCCAATCTATATCCCTATTCCAAGTAGTCTTGACAAAATCATCAAACGTTGTACGGGTAATCCAATGAGCAAAAAATTGAAAAATTTGTTCCTTAGGATGGTCTTGACGTCCGCCTTCATGCAGTTCTAACCATAGGGGGGAGTGATCTGATTTAAACTTAGGCAGATGGATAATGACTGTTTCTCTGAATAAAGTTTCCTATAGTCTATTGACTAGCATGCGGTCCAGCCTGTTATAACTCCGCCCCCGCTGCTAAGTAGAAAAAGGACCATGGAAGTAAAGCCCTAGTAACTCATCCTCCTCGGCCCATTTATGAAACCCATCATCCACCTTGGGACCGAAACTAAAGATGGATAATCTCTCTTCCCTCCATAATGTAGCATAGAAATCACCTAGAATACCCCAAGCACCCCTAACCTCCTTACCAAGGTCAGCAAGGTCTCACCAAAGACTCTTCCTATAAACCTCGTTGGGATGGCCATGCACCACAGTCATCTCCTACTGGTCAGCATTCCCTTCATTAACCACACCGTGAATCCACTGTTCCCCTTTAGAAATAATAAAGAAAGCAAAAGCTTCGTCCCACATGCACCAAATTCCACCACTAGAACCATTCACCTCAACAACATCAATATACTTCATACCTATCCTTCTTGCCAACGCAAGCGCTTTTTACCCTTTCTGTCGAGGCTCAAGCAGTGCAAGAAAATGAAACTCATAATGCTGCTTCATATCATTAAGAAGCCTTGGGAAGGCTTTTCCCCTAACGCCTCTAGTATTCCATATAATACAATCCATATAAAAAACCACAAACACAAAATAGAACAAGCACAGATAAGGCATTCAACACTGCATGGCCTCATGATTGGCAATACACGTGACCATAGATTGCTCGACAATCTCATCAGATAAATTGTTATCTCTAATAGTAAAACTCTTTGTCCCAATTGCACCTAGGTCCAATGGATTCAACGATCCTCCTTGTTTCACCTTTACTGTATTACCACCTTGGACCGAAGCCTGATCCACCGCACTAGATCCCCCCATTTATCTCCATACCACTGTGTCTATTTTTGGCCCCATGGACTTGATCAGACATCCCCTTACCAGAACAAAGCCCCAAGTTCCTTTTAATCTTTAAGTAGGAGTCCATTGGCCTTTTGTCCATTCTGGGTTTAGCTACAATCACTTAGGAATCGAGTCTACTAGTCCTGCCCTTAATTATGTTTGTATTGCGGTCCCCACATACAGTATTGATAAAATCCTTTAAAGGAACATGACGTTTAGATCAAACTCTTGATGTTGTGTATCCTACATTGGTGAGGCCATATCCTCCTCGATGGCTTTAGATAGGATAGCAAATCTAGATCCTGATTCTCGCCCCTGATTAGTGCCCCTAAAATCTCATCGCATATAATCCCTGGACTTTTCACCTCCATTCGATCGTCGAGATTTCCTCCCCATTGCACCGCTATCCATAATCCTTGAATAGCTCCTCCGACTGTCGGCTAGGTCTTCACCCTTCCTTCCACTGTAGTAGCTACGTTAGTTGGGACGTAGGGAATAATACTAATGTAACTTGCCCCCTGGCCCCCCTCGTTGTTCACCGCACCTGATCCCTTCTCGCGCCTTACACCTCTATCCTTAGTTTTATACGCACAGTGATCCTTATCATGGTCATATTGTTGAAACAAGAGTTTTGATGATTCCAAACCAACATTCAAGAGCTTGGATTGAAGATATCAAACAAGAGCAAAACTGTCTCAAGTGAAGATTTTCTGAATACTTGCTGTTAGATCTTTTGTAGGATCCTTAGTTTTTCGTTATGACTGGGTAAAAGATTTTGATTTGAAGAAAAGAAGTTTTAAAACGTTAAATTTATGTTAAATCTTCAAATATTTGAAAAACACCCACAAACAGACGAAGGTTGAAAGTTTAAGCTAAACTGTCAAGTTGAAAATTCGAACTTTACCTTTGGAAATTCGAATTTCGAGTTAAAACTGAATAAGTCTGAAGAGATGACTCTCTGTCAGACGAATTTTGGTTGTTCAAAATTCGAATTTTCATCTAGTCTGAAAAGAGGCCTTTTGCTAACAGACGAACTTCACACTTTCAAAATTCGAATTTCAAGTAAAATGAAGTTTGTAAAAATCGAAGAAATTCGTCTGAAACTATGATAAAGTGCATCTGAAATCAAAATGAAATTGAGTTTGAAAAATGCTCTCTGACAGACGAATTTTGAACTTCCAACATTCGAATTTTCATATAAGTCTGAAAGATGCTTCTTTGCAACAGACGAACTTTGAGTCTTCAAAATTCGAATTTCAAACAAAACAAAATTTGAGAAAATGAAGAAATTCGTCTGAAACTGTGTTAAAGTTCACCTGAGATCAAGAGTGATTTAAGTTTCAGAAACTGCTCTCTGACAGACGAATTTTGAACATTGAAATTCGAATTTCAAAAGCTAAGTTCTTGAGTCTATTGAAATGAAACATTGACATACGAATGATAAGAACTTGCAACATTCGAATGATGAAATTAGTCTGAAAAGAGTTTCTCTGACAGACGAATTTCACCACTTCAAAATTCGAATTTCAAAGAAAGTGATCTACTGTGTCCTTTTAAACGTTCAATGGACAGACGAATTTTGGGGATCCAAAATTCGAATTTCGAAGGCACTGTAGAAAATTGAAAACACTGTTCATACTTAACCGAAAAACTTTCTTCTTGAAAATTCATATGTCACATTGTGAAAATGTTTTGTAAGTTTCAAAATTCGAATTTCACTTCATGAATAGACGAACTTCGTGCTGTAACGTTGGAAGCTTTAATCTTCGGTTCCTTCGAAATTCGTCTGTTGGCCAACCAAAATTCAAATTTCAGTATGTCAGAAACATTAAATGCGGTTGGTAAACGGATAGTTTTTCAGAGTAACCGTTGGATAACTTCCCCAACGGATAGATTTAGTCTCTGACGGATATTTGAGACCTAAATCTATAAATACAATATCATTTGAAGTTGTGGGTAACGAATCAAACTTGTATATACTGAATTTCTGCTGAATCTTTTTCTCAAAAGCTTTTACCCTCTTAACTTCTAAACTTGTACTTAAACCTTCATATCCACTCTTTACAAGAGAGTTACTTCATTGTAATCAATCTATTCTTCATCTGGGAGATAGGTTTACTTGTGAGGGGTATTCACAAGGGGATTGGGAAACACATAGTGAAAGTGCTTGGAGAGTTTGAGAGAGCTCAGAAACAGAGCATACCCATGTACTGTGGCTTTAGCAAGAAACCCACTGAAATTCTTGCTGTATAGTGGATAAATCTCAAGAGGTGTCTTGGGGACTGGATGTAGGTCAAGTGAATAGACCGAACCAGGATAAATCACTGACTTTTCTTCTCCTTATCCTTATTTTTCACCTTGCTCTGTTTTACGCATTGTTTTCATTATACTGTGATATCTTCACTTACTTCACCTTGTGCAGAAAAATTTCAAACTTCCCAATTCACCCCCCCTCTTGGGAAATCAGCCTTGCTAACACATATCGCCTACGAGAAAAACAAATGAGATGGAGCCCTTCATATTCAATCTGTTTCTCCTTCCCATTAACATGAAGAAGTTTGAGAAGGGGTGACATCAAATTGAGCTCCACACAAATATGAACGACCCTCCCTTTACTTCTCCTTAATGTTGTCATATCCATCTTTAGCACCTTACCAACTTGACTACTAAGCACATACAGAATGCCTTTATCATAATAGTCCATAGGCAATCCTAAAATTCGAATCCAAGCGGCAACCTTGTTGATCTCTTCCTTCTCTGACTCAAAATCCTCCTTCCACCGTTGCATCACCAAATAATGGTCCATAATCAACCACGGCCCCTCTGCCAACGCAAACAGGTAATCTGTCTTCTTTTTGAACTTAATGAAAAAGAACCCTGAACCCACGTCAATAGTCTCAAATTAATCACCATGTAAACCTAAATCTATTGGAGTTTTATGAGCAGATAATCTTCACAAATCATGTGACCCAACAGTTTGATAATAAGGGTCCGCTTCTAGTGTCTTACCAATCGCTCCTTCTCCACTGGGGGAATGAAAACGTTAGGGCTTCATTCTATATTTTCCACTTTAATACGCTATTTCCATCGGTCTCCACTCCACCAATCCTCCTCTTCCTTATCCTTGTCCTCCTTCGTAGCATCTTCAAAATCTGAGTGCGAGTCCGACTCATTCAAAATAGCTTTCTTATAGGACTTCCCTTTTGTTCCAATAGCATCCCTAGCTTCGTCCCCATCCTTCACATCGTCCTTCTGCTTCTCCTTCTCCAAAGCAACCCCTGGTTCCACCTCCTTCATCCATTCCTCCATCCTTAGAACCAAGCCCACATTGCCTAAAAACTCATTGTCGTCCTTCCTAAGCTTTTTTTTACTACGATTGAATGCGTCCATTTCCTCCTTTGACAGAGAAGCCTTCACATTTGCTATCTAAGTCAGTGGAGTTTTTTCCTATACAAAAAAAATTGTGCACAAAACGGTAATACTTTTATTTAGTTAGCTAACTCAATGGTTGGTCTAATTATAAAAAAACTAGAACATGTGTGGTTGAGACATAATGTATATGTTCCGATTTCAAGAGTTAAATTTTAAAAAAATGAAGGTTGTAGTAATTTTAAAAATTGGTTGTATTATTACTGTAATACTAAAATTTACACCACAATAATTAAAGAACCATCGTTATAAAACAACAATGAATTGATGACAGCTATTGGAGTGGGGATCTTAATATCGATTATCGAGTGACTTGGAAAATAAGTAAAACAAAGTATGATTTGATCTTACAGTTTACACAAGCTATTTTTCTGGTCTAAAATATAAGTTTTTTTAAATTTATTTGCTGATTTAAGATATAAGTCTTATTTAAATAAAATTAAAAGTATTAATTATTTTTCTTAATTTATATTTATCTTTAATTAATTTGTGAGAGACAATATTATCTTGAAAATTATTTTTATTAAGGATAATGTTAAAAAATAATGTAAGTTTTTAATAATTTTAATTAGTTAATTTCTTTTCTTAGTCTATATGCAATTAGCTAAATAAGATTTATGTTTTAGATAAGAAGAAATATAGTATAAATGAAATTAATTATTTAGTTTTGTATTTGTACATAAAAAGCAAGTAATCATTGACAAAAAAAATTGATTTAAATCTATCAACTGAAGGCCATATAGGTGGCGATTACTCCAAAATGCATAAACCGATTGGAGTGAATTATTTAACCTGTAGTGACTGTGCCTGCGTGTTGCAATTAACATACTGGAAATTGGAAAAGTCAACGGTTGTCGTTGAATTATTTAATTTGTTCGTACATTTTATGTGGGGCCTCGGGCAAGATCTCTCCTCCCAACCCTGCTTCCACCCTTTTTTTAATTTTTTATATTTTAATATTTAAGTTTAAAAATAAAAAAATATTTTTTTATTTTCTAATTTAAACATTATAGAGTAAGAGTAGTATCTTTATATTCATATAATTACACGGTATAAGTAAAAGACATAAATTAAGATAAAACTACGTAAATATATGACTGTATAACTTCCAAAAAGACATATTATATCATCTATAATTTTTAAATTAAAAAAGTGAAGAATAATTTTAGGGCTCACTTGATATAGGAGAAGTGGAGAAGGAAGTTAAACTCCTTAGCAAGTTGATTAATTGATGTTATTTGATTAAAAAAAAATTTAGAAATTCTTGATAAATTAAGTTTAACTTAAGAAATAGAACTTTTCTGTCAAAACCTACGGAAGTTCTATTTTCCGAGTATTTTATAATATTTTTTTTAAAATTTTTTTAATTTCTTAATTAATTTTTTAAATAGATAAAATATTTATGTATTTAAAATTTAAATATCATATATTTATTTAAAAATTATTTAAATTTTTTAAAAAATAAAAAATAAAATAAATAAATTATATATAAACTTTTTGAAAAGTTAACTTTTCAATAAGTATACTTTTCAATACTTTTCAAGAATTATACTATGCAAGTCCTTGCATTATTGTACACAGCGTCTCACTTTCATTATTGTTGGTGGGCTTTGTTTTTTCAAGTCTACCATATTATATTATCCTATAGACGATATAAACAGCGACAGAAGGAAAGTTTATCGAAGCAAGTTGGCACTAATCAAGTTGTAAAATTTGAGATAGGCATTATTTATTTTTTTTGAAGGAGATAGGTATTATTATTTATGTTTCCATCTAAACTTTGTCGTCCATAGCTTAATATAATTGGTGCGTTAGATTTGACTTATTATTTGCGGTAATGGTAACATGCATTTAGCTAACTCACGAATTGATCTAATAATAAAAACAAACTGACGTGTGGCTAAATATGATGTGCATGCTAATGGCCAGAAAGGAATATGATGCATCTGTTTGGATTGTAAAGGTTCGCTTTAAAATTAACATTATGAGATATCAATGAATTATTTGTCATATAATTGCCAAGTAAGATACTCCATTCTATTTATAAAGGAAAATTTTTTCTTTTAATGGTTCTAAATATAAAAGAAAAAGTAGAGTTAATGGTACATTAATTTTTTTTTCTAAAATTACCCTTTATTAATCTGAAAGAGAGATTAAATACTCCATCAATTCTAGTTTATGAAACATTTTTAACTACTGCACACGTATTAAGGGTAATAATTAATAACTAAATTTTTTTTCATCATTTCTTAAATTACCCTTATTTAATATTGTTGACTTATAAATTAAATTTCCCAATGTTGATTAAATTGCATTCTTTGTAGGGCTATTTTGGGTAGATAGAAATTAAATACACTACATAATTTATAAAATGACTTATATAGTGAAACATAAATTTTCCTAAAAGATGCCTTATATAGTAAAACAGACAGAGTACAATAATAATTTAAATTAATATTAAATTAAATTAACTAACTAAAATTATTTTCCCAATACTCATGAAGTATTTTTTTCCCATATATGAGATTTAACAATTACTGTTTATACCAATAAGGCAGGCTTCACTCTGTAATTAGAGAAACAGAGTTGTAAAGAACGATAAAAGCGAATTCAGTTTTATTAAACAGAATATTGCAAAGCTTTAAGATGAAACAATGAATGATTCTAGGTCCAAAACCCCAAGGGTCCAACATGTTAAGCAGGGTAGTTAATAGAAACAAAAATAAAATTTTACCCAATAGAAAAGGGAAAATTCTATTTAAATACCAAGAAAGTAAGATAATTCTAAAAAATTATCCCAATTTACCTTAATTCCCAAAAAGTACCAAGATAGGAATCTGGAATTAAAATTAAAAGGTAGAAAATGAAAATGCCCTTCCAATAAAAGTGACTCATGTGCAAATGCAAGTGATAATAGTATATTTATAAATGACACAATCTTATTTGTAATTGCAATTGATATTATTATGAGTTGTAAATGAGCATATTTCATTTATAAATATACTATTATCACTTATAAATGGGTTGCTTTTATCGAAAGGACATTTTCATCTTTTTCAATCCAATTTTAATTCTAGATTCCTACCTTGGTAGTTTTTGAAAATTAAGGTAAATTGGGGTGTTTTTTTAATTATCTTACTTTCTTGATATTTAAATGAAATTTTCCAAAAAGAGACAAAAGTAAAATTTCATTCCTTATTATAATAAGCTAATTCCAAAACGGCGCAAATATATGCACTGTAGATGAACTCATCATCCACCGAAAAATGAATAAACAATTAAATTATGGCCGGCTCGTGGTGCATTGTCCTTTATAATTCTACACTTGTTTCTTCTTCCTTTGGAACATTTCTGTAGCGAAGCTCAGATTATTTAATTGTGCTGGCGTGGTGCAACTAAGATATTCAAATAATCGGTTGTTGGTGTGAAGACAAAAAGTTGGCTTAATTAATTATCGTCAATTTGCTGCGTTTTGGCTTGAATAGTTGCGAAGCTCCAACTTCATCTCTTATAGGGCAGATCTTGGAAATCCGATTCAAGTTTCTGTATCTTCAAGTGATGAATCTCCAAAAGGAAAAAATGAAAGATTGATTCAGATCTGTTGGCTACACATCATACCTTTCAATTAAGCCTTTCATCATCAGATGGCAGAAATTGCAGTGAATTTAGTTATCGATAAGTTGCTCCCTGTGATGTTAAGAAAGAAAGATGAAGCAAGAAATGAGAATGAGGGGTATGTTGGTGGACAGGTGGCAGCAAATCAGGAATTGAGTGAGAATGGACAGGTGGCAGCAGACCCGAAAAGTCAGGAATCCGTTAGGAGGAGTGGACGTGCTCGCAAGATTCCCTTACGTTTGAGGGAATGAGGGAAGGACGTTATTTAGTGGGGTAAAGGGAGATTTTGGAGGGTGTGGAATATCTTGGAATTGTCTTCCTCTGAGTTCTTCTTACTCTCTGATTGTCTGTTTCTTCCCTTTTGGATATTTCTTCTTGCTTTCAGTTTGTTCAGACTTTGTTATTTCACTGTAACAATTTCCTATCCTTGTTATAGTGTTCTGAACATCAAAATTACTCAGGAAAATTTGCTTCAAAGATCAACTGGTGCTGTCATTGTTTTGTTTTAATTATATTTTGCAGGTGATCATTACAATTTGGTGCTCTCGTTGAGAAAAACTTCTTTTCGATGGCAGTAGCTGATCATACTCGAATGAAGGACATGACGTCAGATTTGAAGAAACTTTCTGATGAAATTGGGGATCTCAATCAGAGAGATGTATCAACTCAGCAGCATTTGGGTCGTATTGATCTGACGCTAGAATCAATAAACTGACAGTTGGAGATTATCTATAAAATTCTGGATAAAAATAACCAGATTGTCAACATTGAAACATCAAACTCAGGCAACAATGAAGCTCAATCTTCGTCAGCGGTGCATCCCCTACAAACGAGACAAGTTAAACTTGATTTTCCAAGGTTTGATGGGACAGAGCCATTAACATGGATATTTAGGGCAGAGCAATTTTTTGCCTATTATGCTACGCCAGATGATCAGAGACTTACTATAGCATCTGTAAATTTTGAAGGAACTGTAGTTCCTTGGTTTCAGATGCTTCAGAGGGCCAACTTGGTCCCAACGTGGGCTGCATTGGCATTGGCTATAGAGGAGCAGTTTGGGCCATCAAGATTCGATTCACCTAGAGCCCAGTTATTCAAGTTAGTGCAGACAGGGACTGTGGCTGATTATTACACCCAGTTCATGATTTATGCAAACCGTAGTGAGGGGCTATCTGAGGAGGCCTTGCTAGACTGTTTTATCAGTGGGCTTAAGGATTCAGTGCGTTTAGAGGTCATCGCTCAAGAGCCCAAATCATTAATCAGAGCTGTTGGGCTTGCACGATTATTTGATGAGAAGGGAATCCTGGGAATGTCTGGTAGCGGACCCAAAACTAAATCAAGTTTCACCTATCCTAAATCTGGGTATACCTTGAATTCTCCAGTTTCTTCTATGCCAACAAGTTCGTCAGTTCCTCTTTCATCTTCGGGTTCTGCTTTGCCCCCATTGTTGCCAAAACCGAACGTCAAACCATTTTCTCAGGTTAAGCGAATGACTCCAGCAGAAATTCAAAGTAAACGAGAAAAGGGGCTATGTTTCACCTGTGATGAGAAATACAGCCGCAACCATAAGTGCCCCAATCGACAGCTGATGTTGTTTGTGACCGATTCAGAGGAGCCACCGGATGAAGAGATGCAGACTTCTGAGTATATTAAGGACAGCAGCGAAGTGACAGATGATTCTGAAATTCTTCACCATCTATCTTTACAAGCTTTGCAGGGTAGTTCCCGAGGTGCAACTATAAGGTATTTGGGGCAGATACAGGGAATTAATCTACAAGTTCTGCTTGATGGTGGGAGTTCAGACAGCTTTATTCAACCACGGATTGCTCGCCATTTGAAACTAGCCATTGAACCAGCTCCGGGTGTGAAAGTTATGATAGGTGATGGTAATTTCTTACAGGCTGAAGGATATATTCCTGACTTACCCATTAAGATTGATGGTCACACTATACATCTTGAAGTTTATGTGTTACCGGTGTCTGGAAATGATGTTGTTATTGGTGCTTCATGGCTTGCTACTCTAGGGGCTCATATTGCCAATTATAAAGAGGCATATATACAGTTTTATGAAGGTTCCAAGCTGGTTACCTTACGAGGTTTTAAAAATCAACTTCCTACTATTGCTAGCTATCATCATTTTCAGAGAATTACAGCCACAAAATCAGTTGATGAACTTTATATGCTATGTTGTTTGGCTATGGAAGCTGATATTTCTAATGCGGCCGAAATTCCTTCAAATATCCATCCTGATTTACAAAAGTTATTGAAGCATTATTCATCAGTCTTTGAAGTTCCACATAGTTTGCCTCCATCTCGGTCTCAGGATCATTCCATAACTTTGCAAGAGGGAATTAATGTAGTTAAGGTTAGACCTTATAGATATCCATTTTCTCAGAAAGCTGCCATTGAAGCTCGGGTTGATGAAATGCTGAAGGATGGATTAATTCAGCCCAGCAATAGTCCTTTTTCAGCCCCTGTGCTACTGGTTAAAAAAAAGGATGGAACATGGAGATTTTGCACTGATTATCGTGCTCTAAATGCAGTTACCATCAAGGATTCTTTTCCCATTCCAACTGTTGATGAATTACTGGATGAATTGAAGGGTGCACAATTTTTTTCCAAGCTGGATCTTCGATCTGGTTATCATCAGATTCTAGTAAAAGCAGAAGACAGATATAAGACAGCTTTTAGAACCCACAATGGTCACTATGAATGGCTAGTAATGCCATTTGGATTAACAAACGCACCGGCAACCTTTCAAGCTGTGATGAATGATATTTTCAGACCCTTCTTACGTAAGTTTGTTCTAGTTTTCTTCGATGATATTTTAATATATAGCCCTGAATGGCATGTACACCTACAACATCTGGCTAAGGTTTTATCTAGTTTGCAACAACATCAATTCTTTGCCAATTTATCTAAATGTTCATTTGGTCAGACTAAGATTGAGTATTTGGGCCATGTTGTTTCTGGATGGGGAGTTGAAATGGATCCTTCGAAGGTTGCAGCTGTTCAGAATTGGGTTATACCAACTTCAATTTCTCAGTTAAGGGCTTTCTTGGGTCTCACTGGATATTATAGAAGATTTATAAGGGGGTATGCTACTATAGCTGCTCCCCTAACTGATTTGTTACAAAAGGATCAGTTTGGTTGGAATTCAGAGGCTCAATTAGCTTTTGATAAGTTGAAAAAAACTTTAACTGAAGCTCCAGTATTATCACTCCCTGATTTTTCGAAACCTTTTGTCTTGGAGACTGATGCTTCGGGGATAGGAATTGGAGCAATTTTGTCACAGAATGCACATCCTATTGCTTATTTCTCCAAGAAATTATCTCCAAGGATGCAAAAACAATCTGTTTATGCTAGGGAGCTTTATGCTATAACAGAAGCGGTTTCCAAATTTCGACATTATTTATTTGGACACCATTTTGTTATAAAAACTGACCATCACAGTTTAAAGCATCTGCAGGAACAAGTTTTACAGACCCCTGAACAGAAGGCATTTTTGCCTAAGTTGCTGGGATATTCTTATACAATTGAGTATAAGTTAGGGTCTTCTAATGTGGGAGCTGATGCATTGTCAAGATCTATGTATATGGCCATTTCAATGCCTCATTCAGATTTGCTAGAAGACATTAAGATGGCTGTACAAAAATCTACTCGGATTCAAACTCTTATTCAACAGTGCATTTCTGATCCTTATTCTCATCCTAAGTATCGAGTTCGTGGAGACCTTATCTACTATCAAAATCGGTTGTTGATTCCTGAAGAGGCTCATGAAGTTATTCAGAAGATACTTTTGGAGTTTCATTCATCTCCAATTGGTGGGCATGCCGGATTCTTGAGGACTTTTGCTCGGATTGCAGCTCAATTTCAGTGGAAGGGTATGAGAACTGATGTAAAGGAGTTTATTAAGCATTGTCAGGTATGTCAAAGAGCAAAACAGTCTCAACTTCATCCTGCTGGACTCTTAAGTCCCTTACCAATTCCTAATTCGGTATGGGAAGAAATTGCCATGGATTTTATTGTTGGTCTTCCTCCTTCCAAAGGATATACTGTTATATATGTGGTAGTGGATAGACTATCAAAATTTGCTCATTTTGCTCCTTTAAAGTCAAACTTTTCTGCTGCACAAGTAGCTGAAGTTTTTGTTCAGAATGTTGTTAAACTTCATGGAATTCCGTCATCCATTGTATCTGATAGGGACAAGGTTTTTACTAGTTCCTTTTGGTCTCATTTATTCAAGTTGCAAGGTACTACTTTGAAGATGAGTTCAGCTTATCATCCTCAAACAGATGGCCAATCAGAGGCAGTTAATAAGTGTATTGAGATGTATTTACGGTGTTTTGTTGCTGACCAACCTAGACTTTGGGTTAATTACCTTCCATGGGCTGAATATTGGTATAATAGTTCTTATCACACAGCTGCAGGTATGACACCTTTTAAAGTGGTGTATGGCCGTGATCCACCTACTTTGATTAGAGTTTCGCCTCAAGATGGAACTCCTACTGAAGTCTACACTCAATTACTAGATCGAGACAAATTATTAGCTGTTTTGAAACAGCATTTGCAAAAAGCTCAAGCTAGAATGAAGAAAAATGCTGATAAGAATAGAACTGAAATTGATCTGCAGATTGGGAATTTGGTGTATGTCAAGCTACAACCTTATAGACAATTGTCTTTAAGGTCTGTCAGAAATCAGAAGCTAGCTATGAAATATTTTGGGCCTTTTAAAATCATTGAACGCGTGGGTTCTGTAGCTTATAAGCTAGATTTACCACCTAAGGCCAAGTTGCACCCTGTGTTTCATATATATGTTTTAAAGAAGTGTGAGGGCAATCCAACTGAGCAGTATATTCCATTAGCTATTACTACCAGTTTAGAAGGCCCACATATTGTTCCAGTCAATATACTAGGTGTTCGACAAGTTACACTTCATGATACATGGGTGAATCAGGTGCTGATTCAATGGGATGCTATTACTGAGCCATCATGGGAGTATCTGGACTCTTTTCAACAGCAATTTCCTGATTTTGACCTTGGGGACAAGGTCGTTTTTAATGAGGAGGGTATTGTGATGTTAAGAAAGAAAGATGAAGCAAGAAATGAGAATGAGGGGTATGTTGGTGGACAGGTGGCAGCAGATCAGGAATTGAGTGAGAATGGACAGGTGGCAGCAGACCCGAAAAGTCAAGAATCCGTTAGGAGGAGTGGACGTGCTCGCAAGATTCCCTTACGTTTGAGGGAATGTGGGAAGGACGTTATTGAGTGGGGTAAAGGGAGATTTTGGAGGGTGTGGAATATCTTGGAATTGTCTTCCTCTGAGTTCTTCTTACTCTCTGATTGTCTATTTCTTCCCTTTTGGATATTTCTTCTTGCTTTCAGTTTGTTCAGACTTTGTTATTTCACTGTAACAATTTCCTATCCTTGTTATAGTGTTCTGAACATCAAAATTACTCAGGAAAATTTGCTTCAAAGATCAACTGGTGCTGTCATTGTTTTGTTTTAATTATATTTTGCAGGTGATCATTACACTCCCACTACTCAGAGACGAACACAATCTCCTTACAGGCGTTGACAAAGAAATCACTGTTGTCAAAGATCAGTTTGAGCTGATACAAGCCTACCTCAAAGATGCAGATGAAAAGGCAGAAAGGGCTGACACGAGCTATTTGGTCAAAGAGTGGGTGAAACAGGTGAGGGAAGTTGCTTTTCGCATACAAGATGTGATGGATGAATACCTGTTGAAAGTAGAAATGCGTCATCAAAATCATCCACTTTGTGGTGTAATTAGCGAAATTTGTCACTTGATTAGAACCATAATACCCCGTCATGAGATAACATCTCAGATTAAAGACATTAAAGAATCACTGGTCAGATTGAATAAATCAGAAGAGACTTCCGGATTCAACCCATCGGCAACAGAATCAAGCAGTCAAATTAGAGCAGGGATCCACACAAGACACAACTTTCAACAGGGTGCTCGCTTTATGGATGACGCTGAGCTCGTAGGTGTGGACAAAACTAAGAACGAGCTCATGGATTATTTGTCCAACGGAGAAAGCAGGCGCACAATAATTTCAGTGGTCGGCGAAGGTGGATTAGGTAAACATACCAAACTGCAAACATTTATTCTCTCTCTATATATAAATATATATGCGTCATTGTTATGCTAGGTTTTGCCATGATAGATATAATTATACTTACAAGCTGGGACAAAGAAAATCTCCCAATTCAAATGCCCAATGCAAGGATCTTTAGATTAATTATCCGTAGTTAGAGGAAGTGACTTGGCTCATATAGTTTCAATATTTAAACAACTTATATAGTTCGACAAAAAAAAACAACTTAATAGAAATAAGGAAATACTACAAGTCTTGATTATAGATTTTTCTTAACATTTTGAGAGAGAATAATACTAAAAATATGTGTATACATTATTTATCTTCTCTTTTATCACACTATTTATCTCCTCTCACCAACATCTACAAAAGTTTTCTAATAAAAAATCTCTAAATGATTACACTCTTTAAATAATTAGACCAAATTTAAATTAACCTAGATATTAAATCATCGATTAATTTATAAAAAAAAGTTCATATAAATTTTGCATTTTAATATATTAATTTTTCAGAATGAAATGTTATGAGTACTAAAATCATTTCTTGAGTAGTTAACACTAGTTTCTGCTTGCGGTTGTATGAAAATTAAGATCTAAATGGTACTATATGAATACTTGTTATAAATCACTTTTAATTATTTTATATATATTAAGAACATTAACTAAAAGTAATTCATGTTATTAAATTTTTCAAAAATTACTATTACTTTGTAAGATTGTCCTTAGTTAAATTCAATAAAAGAAATTTTTCTCGCTTGGTGAATCCACTTCTCAAATTTTAAGTTTTGAAAATAAAGTCAACACACCAACTTCAAGTACAAGGGTATTTTGGAAAAAAATTAATACTTTAGACATTTTGCAATGTAATTTATATTTAGAAACATGAAAATCTTTTATAATATAACCTATAATAATTAAGGACTCAAAGTTGTAAATACAATTAAATTCAAGAAAAATCACGCATGCAATTTCTTCTCTATTCTTAAAATATGTAATAGGAGTGTTCAATCAACTCAATAATAGGTATGATTCTACTGCTAGGTTAGTTAGGAGATTAGCTTGGGTTAAACACTCAGTTGAGGTCAAACTTGGTCTCATTTGGCCTAGGGTATAGATATAATTTTTTATTTTTACAATTTTTGTATAAATATTAATAAATTTTATATAATTATTTTTCTTGATATATCATATGTAATGAATTGATTTTATCATTAATATTTTTAAAATTTTATTTCTTTAGTTTTTTAAAAAATTTTAAATTGATTTCTTAATAATATGTAAAGAAATGCATGATAATTGAGTATTTATAATTTTTAAAAATGTTACTTTTAACCCTAATATTATTGGTACAAAAAAATTCAAATATTACTTTTTAAGAAAATTTATTTTGGATGCATGTAATCATAATTTAATTTATTAATAAATAAAATTAATTTATTATTAATTTTTTAAATATTTTTAGTGCTAATCCAAACTCGATCTCATATACTGACCTAGCTTGACCTACCCTCATGAAGCCGTGAATACGAGACCTAACTCATGAGTTGGCTCATATAGCCCTTTTCAGGTGAGTTTGGTTGGAAAAATTGTAGCCTGTTTTAATTCAGGCTTTTTCTAACTTGGCCCACTTAACACGCGAGTCAATATGGGTTGCTAGGTTGGCCCACTTTTTATTGTGCTATTGTTTAAAAATTTTTTTTGATGATGTTGAAGTTGAATGAACATATGATTTCAAGGATTGAATATTGATAACCAATTTTTGTTTGAATTTTATGATAATTTTCATAGTTTTGATAGTGAATTGTGATTACATTGTTGTTTAATATTGTTCAATATTTAGAATTAAATTTCTTTTTTAGTATGTATGATATTTAGATCATGGCTTAAAATTTTAAAAAATGTAATTTAAAAATTGGAACAGGGTGGACTATGTTGGTTGTGGTGGGTTGGTAGTTTATTATTCAAATTAGTATCAAATTATAGAAAAAATAATTTAAAAAAAATATGAAGGGCTGGCAGGTTATACTAACAAACTTGCCTTGGATCCCAACCCATCATGCCAATCCATTTGGGTTAGGTTGGCCTGTTTCCTTAGTTGTAACTTCATCGAGCATTGGATTAATTATTAACTTTGTCTTTATGTACTCCTAATATATAAACTTTTTTTAAACAAAAAATTTACTACCTTCATTTCAGAAAGATGAACATTTAAGGTTTGTTTTTATTTCAGTTAACACTTAACGTTATATGTACAATTTATGAAAGTAATAAAATGATTTAAACTATAATAAAATTTGATATTGTTAAACTAGAATGAACTGTAATTAATGAAAGGGTAAAATGTTTGACTTGTTATTATTATTATTGAAAGATAAAAATGTACAAAAATAATTAATAGTCATTGAAATTTTAAAGTGATTTTTTTTTAAAATAGTCAAAACTTCAAAGTAACAAATTTTTTGAAATAAAGGGAGTATCATATATTTTAATATAACATTCTCATACTTTTTTATAAAAATTCTTTTATTAAATATTTTAGTTTTAAAAACCTTTTTTTTTTCTCATGAAATTTGTACCAAAGTATAGTTAGACTTTTATTGAAGGAAAATTTTACATACATTTTAAAAGTAAAGAAAACATATAAATAATTTAAATAAAATTCAAGAAACTTCTACATATTTTTATTTAGGTACATTAGGAGAGTTTCAGCTTTTAACCACGAAACTTCACCCCACCCCACACTTGCCATTTGAAGACATCTGAATATTTTAACAATACATTTATTGTATTAGAATATATATATATATTTATTTATTTATTTATTTATTGCAGTAAAAATCCCTCACTACTAAAATGAAAGGCACAAGTAAAAGGTGCAATGGATGAGCACCTATGGTGCATAGATATAGGTATGGGTATTGGATGCGATATAATACGATATGCTTGATACGACAAATTTTAAAATTTCAAGATACGGATATAAAAAATATACATATAAAATTTACGTATATAATCAAGAAATTAATGTACTAAAGAAAAAATATGAAAAAATTGAGTTTTAAATAGATATTTTAAAAATAATATAAAGATATCTAAAATAAGAAATTAAAAATTGATATAAGATTTTTACTCATTTTAGAATTTAAAAAAAAACTAAGAATATGTATATGATATATATTGTGAAGTATGGTATATATATTGTATCTGATACGAATCGGATATGGATATATTTTTTTTTTTGAAGTATCAGTATAATATAGATGAGCACATGTCAACCGAATATGATAAGGATGACGTGGATTATATGGAAAGTGATTTCAAGTTTTTCCAATATATAAAAAGGGAAAAAATAGTTTAGGATCTCGATAGAAAAATATTGACAAATGAACGGTACCAGTACGAAATTCAGTTGATTCGAATTAAAAATTTAATTTATAGAAATACTGAATTTTTAAATTAAATTTTTGCAATGAAATATTTCCGGTTGAGGTTCTAATATGTCTTTTTTCCATATAAAAAAGACAAACGTATAAAGGACAAATGGCGCTATTCACAAATTGTTACGTCGACGCCAACAAATTCAAGGATATCTCCAACTATTTGGTCCAAAACTTAATAAATGTAAGGATACTTCATGTAAGGGCCATGTTAAGCAATTCTGAAGCCTAAAGTGAAATCGTTGAAGGGGCATGATGTGTTGTCACTTACAAATCACCATATATATATATATATATATATTTTGACTTTTTGAACTGCAAAGTTAATTATTAGAGTTTTATAATTAAGTAATTCTAACCTTTCGTTCTCAATAAATAAGATAGTTAATTCATTTAATTTTCCTTGTAACTTAAATTGGATTTAAGTAATTTTAATTATATGAGAGGGGTGTTATAAAAATATAAAAATATAAAAATATATATATAGGGGTATAAGCAAAGCCAATATGGGGCCTATGGCGAGAGTTTCAACTGACTAATGCTGGCCACGGCCCTGCTTCATGTATGATATGCGTGTGTACATAATACCAAAACCATAACATTTTTAAAGTGTAAATATATATATATATATATCTAACTGACTCAATATCCCATTTTTTGTGCAGGAAAAACAACTATTGTGAATACGTTATATAATAATCAAAAGGAGAAAAGATTCTTTGATTGTTATGCTTGGATCACTGTTTCTCGCTCGCTCAAAGGGGAAAAGCTATTAAAGACAATATTGCAAAGCTTCTATGAGCATGACGGCAACAAATATGGTGCCAAGGAACTTGATGAAATGATGGATCCTGGTGCTTCGACTACTAAGCTCAGAGAATATTTGCAGGGAAAGAGATATCTCATTGTTTTTGATGATTTGTGGGATGAAAAGTTTTGGGGATATGTTGAAGATGCATTGCCGAAAGAAAACAAAAGCAGCAGGGTAATGATTACCACAAGAAATCAAGGAGTTGTGGATTTTTGTAAACGTTTTGCCCCAGTTCACTCTCATGAGTTACAACCTTTGCTTCCAGAACATGCTCTGAAACTCTTTCATGTTAAGGCCTTTCAATTTGATGATGAGGGTTGTCCTAAAGAGTTGTTGGAAATGTCTCAAAACTTTGTAAACAAGTGCAATGGGGTGCCATTCATAATTGTGGCTATCGCTGGTCTCCTATCAACTAAAAAGAAATCTATCTTTGAATGGAAAAGGGTATTTGATAGCCTTCACTCAAAATTAACAAGTGATCCTCATTTGAATGCTTACTATCAAGTGTTATCAGAAAGTTACAACGATCTTTCTTATCACCTCAAGTTATGTCTCCTGTATTTTGGCCTTTTCCCTGAGGACTACTCCATTAGCTGCACAAGACTCATAAATCTGTGGATAACAGAGGGCTTTGTACTGCAAGATGTAAATGGAGATGAAACAACCCTTGAAGAAGTAGGAGAAGAATACTTGAATGAACTAATTCGTAGGAGTTTGGTTAAAATATCAGAGGTGTATCCATATGGTAAAGTTCGAAGATGTCGAGTCCATGATTTGATGCATCACTTTATTCTTAAAAAGTGTGAGCAGATTAAATTTTGTCAAGTGAGGAGGAATCAAGGATTTAGCTTCCATAAATTGACCAGACGCTTATCAATTCAAACCAACAATACTGATGATTTGCAAAGTGCAACAACTTATGACAGAGTCAGATCTTGTTTTGTGTTTAACTTTGAAGTTTTACCGAAGTCTGTGGTTGAGTCAGTGTTGTCAAATTTCAAGCTCTTAGTAGGATTAGACTTGGAAGATGCACCCCTTGATTATTTTCTTTAAGCAGTTGGGAATTTATTGCTTCTTAAATATCTTAGTCTTCGAAATACTCAGATTAAGACCATTCCCAAGTTCATTGGGAAGCTTCAAAATCTGGAGTATCTGGACCTAAAATATACCAGAGTTTGTGAATTGCCCATGGAGATTGACAAACTTGTCAAGCTACGTTGTCTGCTAGCATATCATCTTGATTCGAGTCTTGTGACAAGTGGAGTAGTGAAATTGAAGGAAGGGATAGGGTGTTTAAGAGCTCTTGAGAAGCTTTCAATTGATGCAACTGGTGGGGATGATGTAATCATTGACTTGAAGAATCTAAAGCGTATGAGAAGGTTGCTCATTTCAGGACTAAAAGGATACCAAGGGAAACTACTATGTTGTTCAATAGAGAGCATGAAGCATCTTTCTTCACTCGGTATTAAAGGAGCAACAGAAGATGAAGTTGTTGATTTGGAATCCTTAAGTGATCCTCCTCAGAACTTGCAACGCCTTTACTTGGATGCTCGCATAGAAAAACTTCCATACTGGATTGCCAAACTTAAGAATCTGGTGAAGTTAAGATTGAAATGGTCAGGACTAACGGAAGATCCACTTTTGGTTCTCAAGGACTTATCGGAATTGGTGGAACTTCAACTTCATGATTCATCAGTTGGAGAGGAACTTAATTTCAAATATGGATGGCTTAGAAAGCTGAAATGTTTGGAATTAATTGGGGTGCAAGGCCTGAGGACCTTAAAAATAGACATAGGAGCTTTGCCTTTCCTTGAAACCCTGCGATTGTATGTTTGCCCACAATTGGTAGAGATGTCTGCAGACTTCCAAAAGTTGAAAACTCTCCCAATGTTTCTTCATGCAGGAGTGCATGCCTCATTTAAGGTATTATATGATCTATCTTTGAAGAAAGGAGAAAGCTGAAAAAAAAAAAATAAAGGAAATAACCATTGTGACTTCTTTTTCAGGTGGCCAGCTTGACATAAGCTTAAATTCAGACTGAAGGATGCATTGATTGGTAAGTCTTCTGGTATGTCCTAAATATTTTATTTATTTTGAACCGATTTTTTATGTTATTGCTACATACATGTATATATCTCAAATTCCTTTCCTTTGTGTTGACTTTAGTTGCTAAATGCATGTATGTAGTATGTTGCAAGATTCGATCATCACCTTGGCTTTGAAATTCAAAAGTTGCCATCAATTTAATGAGAGGGATCTCACACTAAATACTACTTCAAATATTATTCTGAAAAGTATAACTCACTAATTAAATAAGAATCTAATTAACTTAAAGAAAATAAATGTGCATCTATGCTTAATTATTACCATTAATTAATTTTAATCTTACGAATATTAGTTATGGTTTGTAATCAAGTTAGGTTGACAACAGGGAAAAAGAATAACTTTACCAAACAAATTAAATTTTCTAAATTATAAAAATGTTTATTTAATAGATACGGTTACGTAGGATGTTATATTGTACGTGGAATGATTTCTATTTCTATCCCAGCAGAAGTTGAAATAAATTTTGAAGTTGCAATAAATTTTATTTTTTTTTAAATGCTTTGATGCATATTTATGTTTAACAAACATTTTAACAACAAAAATTCTAAAAAAACACATGGAGAATGTGTGCAGCTAATACATGTAATTATATAAACGAAAGGAATCTGACTGGGTTCTGGTTTCATTTTCTACCCTTTGTTGCTAAAATAAATGAGACTTCTTATAAGTTAGAGTCCTTGATATATAGATCAATACATTGTCTTTTATTATAATCATTATATAAATATTTTTTCATAACGAAATCATTATATAAATATTGTTTCTATGTTTTTGGGCTTCTTTTTTAAAACATGGTATCTGCTGATTTTTTTTTTAATTTTCCTTCTTATTTCAGGCTTCATCCAAGTTTCCAGAACGAATTGATTGCTAATAAAGGTTGATGAGCAAGTGTCTATGCATATTAAATGGATCCAAGTTTTATATTTTAGTTACTTTCAGTAATATGGAGTTGTTTCCAAATTCCAATTGAACTTTGGTTTGGTGTTTTTTTTTTTTGGTTTGATGGTTAATCTCCACTCCACCAGTAGTATTATATAACAGACACACACACACACACACACACACACACACACACACAATGCATTATTCTTCTATAGCCCTGGTCATCTGGATTTTGATTGTACACATTTTAATAAATAAGTCAGTGTTTCCTCTTCTTATATTTTCTGACCTGATAAAAGTGGATCTGCTTCCATTTGATCATACATTTTTTTTTCCAGGAACTTCAAATTTTCCTTGTCTGTTCTTCATATTTTGATTGTAGGATGGATACACTTTATTATTTGTCTTCTATGTTCACAATTTTATCCTCAGAGAGTGTTACCAAAGGCCACTAAGTATTGGATACAAGGATAATGACTTGGACAAATAGGAACGCAATGCAAGGTGGAAAAAATACGTGGCACATCTTTGATTAGCACCATTGATGTAGCTTATTCTCATCATTTTAATTTCCGAAAAAGAAAAAAAAATAAAGGAAAGCAATTCCTATTCCTAATTTAATTTAATGAATGGTGATGGAGCACATTGCAAAGTTTATAACTATAGACCCACATTTTCATGGCACACAACAATTAAAATTTTGTGAAGAACTGAGTGAGTGAAAGAGGGAATCCGTAGAATGATTCATCAACTGCCTATTTGTCCATCATAAAGATTGACTTTCAGCATAATCATAATTTTTTTTTTATATCAGAAACAAAAGTACCAATAATAAAAATTATTAGTAACTATCTTTTTCTTTTTTTGATTTTGGGACGGGGCACATGCATGACAAAGCCACTTGGAGCAAGGAGCGGCCCGTGATGAACAACAACTCTGCCAGGCCTTATGTCAAACGGATCAGCCCATATATGCCCAAACTAAACGGGCTGCCCATTAGCTTATCATATTTGTGTTTTTTTTTTTCCTTTTATATCTACTCATCTGTTTCTTTTTTGTTTTATTAAAATTTCTCATCATCTCCAACACAAGCAGCAAATGATAAACCAAAGACAAATTATTACTCCATTTAGTCTCTAATGTGGGTCCCTTTGTAGAAGGATCTTCTGAATCTTATTATAAGTCATGTTGCAAAATGTAGGTATCATTAAATTTTTTTTCCTAAATTTGTACTTATTGCAAATGCAGTTTATCAAATAGGGAGAGGGAATTAAGAGAAATAATAGTTAAAATGGATATTAACACTTAATAAATTAAATTAATGTTAATATTAAAAAGATGGGATAATTTTTGTAAAATTTATGTAATATGTGTAAAGTAATTAAAAGTAATATTTAATCAGAATCCTAAGAATGACAACTTTTTAATGGGGCCGGTTAAAAAAGAGCCTTTTAATAGTGAGAATCATAATATTCAATAGTCTTTAAATATGTTATGATAGGGAATCTGTAGTTTATTATTTTGACGGCATTCTCTTGTGACATGATTTTTTGAGCTAATGAGGGAGATTGGATTGATATTATGGTGAGATTCATCAGATATCCGCTAATATTACGTGTTGTTGGACTATGTTTAGCTAGTCATCTCTGTGCTTTCTTGCAGTATTAATATTGGGCGTGTGTCTCTATATACAATATTGCGAACATATATTTTTAATATAAAATATTATTTTTCTAACATTAAAAATATTATTTTTCTAACTTAATAATTATAAATTATTATTTTGTATTTTGTATTAATTAAGATAAAAAATCGTTGGCAAAAAAAAAAAATCAGAATAGAATTAAAGAAAAAGCAAATTCAGACCATTTAAATCGTATCAGAACAAATAAGGCATGCATATTTTACCTTTATGTGCAAATATGTTCACCGATTAATTTTATTTCCGCAATTTTTTCAAGCTGCAAATCTCAGCGACATCCCCGCCCCGATTCGTTTTTTTTATTTCCATTTTCAATTTCAACGGAGTGATATAATATTACGAAGGAAGTTCTGTTCTGTCCCTAGCCTGCCGCACAGTCACAGTGTTGTTTGGCTGTGGACCATCCGAACGCCATTTTTTCTTCCACCTGCCGCATTCTCTCCCTTCCTCTTCAGATCACAGTGCTTCGTTGGTGATTCGCCTTTTTATTCCCATTCTTATCTCGGTAAGTAATGTTCCTCATCCACTCCATGAACGCTCTCTGAATATTCAAGTAGTTTTCATCTTTTCTTGTTCACCAAATTATTTATAATATATTTATTTCTGAAATTTCGTTTCGGATTTTTTTTTCAATGGCAGCAACAGCATTGTCCACCGTGTTCGATAAGCTGGATCGACTTTTGGCAATAAAAGGTTTAGATAAAGATATCCGCAAGGTCAAATTTGAATTAGAATCAATAAAATCATGCGTCAAAGATGTGGATGAAAAGTCAGAAGGAGCATCCATCATCAACGAGAAGAAGAGAATTTGCTTGCAAACAGTGAGAGATATTTCTTTCAGAATAGAAAATATAGTGGACCCGTATCTGTTCAGGGTCGCAAAACACAGTCATGAGCAGGGAGTTGTTGCCCTTGCCAAGAGGACTAATCAGCTCGTCAAAGGAATAAAACCCAGAGATGAAATTGCTTCACATATCACAAAGATCCAGACACAACTTGCGCATCTCTACAAAATTACGAAAAAGTTGAAGTCGATACAACAAGACATTGTAGAGGGCTATAGCAGACATGGCTTGCGAGTGCAAGCTTCTTGCACGGCCAATGTTCAGCTTAAACTCATTGGTGCTGTCGTTGATGAAACAACCAAAAAGCTCAAGGACTGGGTGTCAAATGCAAACACAGGACTCACGATATTTTTTATTTATGGAGAAGGAGGAATAGGTAAGTATATCATATTATAAACCTATGTTCTTTCATTTTAAGTGTCCACAATATATGTTGCAACTTAAATACTTAATCAGAGTACGGATATTTAAATGAGCAAATTACTCTAGAGTGTAGAGTTATTGGTGTTATGATATGCTCTTGGAGAGGATGGTCTTGATGAGTATGGCAGAGCGACTGTGGACTGTATGTGTTAGTGGATATGAAAAGGTAGATGTCATTGGGTCTTTAATGGGGTGGAGTCAATGGTAGCATTGTTGTGGGTAAGGTTCTGTAATGATATTAATCTTCATGGATCATTTAAGGGGCAAGGATTGGCTGCTGGAGTGGGTATTATCTATAGATATAGTAATCCTGCTGATTAGCAGATTATTCTGCTTAGAGGTGTTACTGAGAAGGTTTTTTTGGAAGGATTTGTCTAAGGCTGCATTGTTAAGTTGATTTTCTTTTTTATTATTCTACTGGTTGTATTAATGGGTTGTTTATTGTGTTTGGTCTGTTTTACCCTTGTAATTGTTGTTTGTATGTTATTTTTTTTTCCAATTAAAATTTCTGTTTCGGTTAAAAAAAGCATATTTATATTAATTTTTTTTTCCATGCAAATTTTCATAGTTATATATTTAATTGGCTTGTATAGTTTTGGCAATTAAACTGTTATTGTTAAAACTTAAATTTCAATTTTTAAAGTATACATAATCGTGCAAAAAAGTGTAACTTATTCATCATAGAACTTATTATTTGGCCAAAACAATTTCGCTTGTTCGCCATGAGAAGAAGTGGCCGGTCTCTCCACACATAATCTATCGGAATCACTAATTACTTACCTCCTTCAGACACCACACCCCACAACACAATACATGCCTCTCTTTCACTCTCACGCTTCACATCCCCATCTGGGTCAGCCGTGGCCCATAAGCCTCTCTTTCACTCTCACGCTTCACATCCCCATCTGGGTCAGCCGTGGCCCATAATTACTTATGGGCCCGTCATATAATGTTCACTGTGGCAGAAAAATCTATATCTAAACACGTGCTCTTTCTCCTTGGCCGAAAAAACGCGTGGCCTTTCTTTCCATTTTTAGCTACACAAATTCACTTAAATATGCTCGGGGAGGCATGTTGACCTTGTTTTAAGGGCTCAAAACTATTTCAAGTAGAACTGTGTATAATTCAATTAACTCCTTCATGAGGAAAGGAAATTATCACAATTCACTGATGGTCCATAAAATACTGTTTCCGTCAAATATACTTAAAATTATCAGAATGCGCGTGACCGCGTGTAGTATATACATGAACAAACACACGCCAAAACCCAAACATTCTCCAATTATATACCTCTTTTATCATCATCATCATCATCATCATCATCTAACTATATGTATTATTTTTTTAAAGGTAAAAACAGCCATCGTGAACCAGTTCTTCGAGGAGCAAATGAAGGAGAGATCTTTTGATCTTTATATATGCTTGTGTCCAAGTTGCTGTTTCGCCCCAAAAGAAACAGCTGTTAATTTCTATGTCGCGAAGCTTTTGTGAGCATGACAGAATGAAATTTGATCCCTTAGAAATTAATGAAACCAAGGGCACCCATGCTTTGGAGAGAAGAGTTTTGGAACATCTGAAAGGAAGAAAGTATATAATTATCTTTGATGATGTTACGGACAAAGAATTTGTGACAAATGTCAGGCATCTATTACCCAATAAGGGAAGGGTAATCGAATAATAATTACTATAAGGCATTTTGAAGTTGCAAAAGGTTCTGAAAGTTCAATTCCACATTACATCCATGAGCTGAAACCTCTAGCTGAGAAAGATGCTAGACCTTTTCAGTCTTCATGCCTTTAAGGTTGATGATTTTGCAGTTAGCTGTCAAGATGGATACCTTAAAAAGTTAGCCCGTAGGTTTGTTGCCATGTGCGAAGGAGTTCCAATGGCAACTGTGGGTATTACCAATCGCTTGTCAAATAAATCTTCCAATGAATGGAAAATGGTATGTGACGCCACCTACTCAAATATGAGAAATGATATCTTCTCCAACTCCTACCATCAAATCTTACTTGAAAGTTACAATAATCTTCCCTATCATCTCAAATCATGCCTGCTATACTTTAGTCTTTTTCCTGGATCTTGCTTGATTAAATGCAAAAGAATTATTAACATTTGAATAGCAGAAGGCTTGTGACACGTAATGGTATGAAAGATCAAAGCCAACTTGAGGATATGGGGAAAGATTACTAAAAAGCATTAGCTAGTAGGGGCTTAGTCAAACTATTGGACAGTCCTGCAGGCAAGGGTGGAAGTTGTAGAGTCAATTGTTGGATGCATCAATTTATTTGTCAAAAAAGTGAGGAGATTAATTTCTCTCAACTTATGATGGATAAGAATTTTGTATTGAATTCATGGACTAGGCACCTCTCAATTCAAACCCGTATGGCATTGATGATGTACCAAACAATCGTTATCATAAAGTGAGATTGTGTACTGTGTATAGCCATGAAAGGTTTGAGAATCATGTATTTGAATCAAGGTTGCCTAGTTTTAAGTTTTTAAGTGGATTAGATTGCGAAGGTTTGCGTTTTTCAGAGTTACCTAAAGTAATTGGTAATTAGTTTCTTTTGAAATATCTAAGTCTCAGGAGAACACCCATCAAAACAATTCCCAGTTCTTTTAAAGAACTTCAAATTTAGAGTTTTTAGACTTGAAGTACACTCAAATTCAAGAACTTCCTGTGGAAACTAATCATCTCATAAAATTTTGGTATTTGATAGCAGGTGGAAAAGGGATGGAAGGAGGAGTATAAATGCAAAGGGATTGGTTGTTTAAGTACCCTAGAAGAATTCTCAACGATCAATGCAAGTTGAGGGGATGTGATCTTTGAATTGAAGAGCTTAAAGCGCATTAGAAAGTTTTCCATCTCAAGATTTCAAAGTTTACAAGCAGAATTATTATGTCTTTCCATAGAAAAGATGACCGCCCTCTATTCATTGAAGATTCATGCAGAAGAAGACGAAGAGATTGATTTGGGATTGTTAGAAAATCCTCCTTTGAGATTGCGATTAGAATATTGCCGAATTGGATGGGTAAACTCGATTGTTTAGAAAAGTTGACAATGAGTTGTAGCAAGTTGATGGAAGAGCCACTGTCTGCCCTTAAAGACTTGAAGGCATTGTTGGAACTTCGACTTACCAGATGCCACGAGGGTGATGAGCTTCAATTTAAAGCTGCATGGTTTAAAAAATTAAAGAATTTGGAATCAGTGGAAATGACATATTTGAAGACCATCCCGATAGAGGTAGGAGCCCTTCCTATCATTGAAAATCTAAAGTTGTCATCTTGCCAAGAAATGGTAAAGATTGCAATTGGCATCGAGTACTTGGAAACCCTGAAAATTTTCTCCATTGAACTAATGCCTGATGAACTTGTAAGGAATCTAAGTTAGAGCAGGGGCAGACACTGACAACTGCTGTCAATAACTAAGCTGGCTATTCAAGAAACCCCAGTCCACTATGTAAAAAATATTATATTTTTATTTTCATCTAATTTATTTTTCAGTTTTGAAATAAAATTAACAAGGATAACTGAAAATAATAATTAAGTCTTTATTATTATAGCACAATGAATTTAGAGTAACTGTTATCTTGAATGGGTGGCATAGAGTTATTAACACATCTCTACACATAATTTATTCACAAACCTAACTTTTTTTGTTCTTAGAACATCCTTTTCTATTCTTTAGATTTTTCAAAAATTTCTCTCAAAATTTTGGTACGCAATTCCATTTTTATTTTTGATTAAAAATTGGCTGTGATAATTTGATGACTTAATTAGGGATAGATGAAAAGTCAAACCCAATTAAATTTATTGTACTTAGTTAGTAATTAAGCATTACCTTTATTCTTGTTGATTTGATTGAAATCATTTTTGTTAATTTATGCGCTTTATCATTTGTCTGTTTTCTCATGTGTTCTTTTTTATTTATTTATTAGGAAAATTGGGGTAGTTTGTAGAATATTCCCTTCATACACTATACATCCGTGTGCTTCCTAGGTGAGAGAAAACTTGTAATAGTTTCCCTGAGGAATGCTAATATTCCATTAGGTCGTTCTGAAGACTTCACTCATATTGTTACCTACTTATTAAATTTAATCGATGAAAGGCTAAGCTCTCATAAGATTAGATTTGATAAATAGGATTTTCATAATTGAGATGAAAGTAATCTAGGGACCTGCACGAATATTAGAACTATCTTAAGCCATGCACAATGTAGAAAAGCATTGGACCTTCCCAATTAGATATATCCTATAGGTATTCAAACTTAGAATATACTTAACATGGGACATGGGGAAGTAGTGACATGGAAATTTTTTTTAACACATTGGTAAATATATTAACGGGGGTACAATTTTTCTAAGTTCCAATAAAGATCTAAAAGGGTGGAAATTTTCTACCTAGTGATATATATTAATCAATCAAATCTAAAAACTAAAGCTCTCCTATCAAGAGCTCAATTATTCATGCATCCTCAAGAAGTAGAACAAAGAAAGATGAGTAAGAAGAAGAAAATAAAAATCTTCTAGAAAAAATTCACATAAAAAATAAGAGGAAAGCTAAAGAAAACAACATGAATAATCACACTAAATCAATACTTTAAGTGACAAATACAATGACTCTTCCGGATTATTAGATTCTTCACTTTGAAGTTCGGGTTCTAATACCATTTGTTGGGTCTGCTAGCTTCATAAGAGGAGGTGAATTGGGAAGTTTGAAATTTTCTGTGAAATCACAAAGGAGCAGTGAAAGTAAAAGTTGCAGAAAGGTAAAGTGCAAAACATAAATGAGTAGTAAGCAAGATAGAGAAAGGAAAGACACAGAAATTTATCTTGATTCGGTCTTTTACTTTTGACATACGTCCAATCCCCAAGCAACCACTTGAGATTTCCACTATCTTGCAAGAATTCAGTGAGCTTCTTGCAATGTCACAGTACAATCTTGTGTTATGTTCTAAAAGCTTACAAATTCTTACTCTGCACTCTAGCAACGTGTTTCTCAAATTCCTTGTGAAATACCCTCACAAGAAAATCTTTCTTCTAAATGAAGATAAGATTGTTTATAACAAAATAACCTCTCTAATTTAGAGTATGTATAACGATTGAAGTACAATAAATAAAGTGTGAGAGAGTAAAAGGCTTTGACTGAATAATTTGATAGAGTTTCAATATATAGAACTTAAAAATTGATACCCACACCTTCAAATGAAATTCTATTTATAGATTTATGTTTTAACTATATGTTAGAGACAAGATCTAATCGCTAGAGATGTTACCTAATGGTTACTCTGCAAAACTAGTTGTTCACCAACTATATTTAATATGCCTGACATCCAAAGTTTGAATTTTGGGGTGTTAAAAATGAGTTTTACAGATATCATAAGTTAAAAACTTTAAGATTGAACTTTGAAACTTGTCTGTTCAAAGATGAAATTCAAATTTTCATCATGACAAATATTTCTTATGTTGGAATATATGAATTTTCAAATTAAAAATTTTTCTAATAAGTGTGAATATTTATTTCATATTGTTACAGTGCATTCAAAATTTGAATTTTAGTTACTTAAAATTTGTCTGTTAGTAAACAACTTAATATGGCGCAAAGGTTCTTCTTTTCAAAATTCGAATTTTGACTCTTCAAAATTCGTCTATCAAATAGATCTCTTATCAGACTTATATACTTATGCTTCAAAGTTCAAATTTTTAAGAATCAAAGTTCATATGTTAAAAGGTTATCTAATTAGACTTACATATTTTCATTCGAAAGTTTGAATTTTCAAAACTAAAGTTCATCTGTTAGAGAAATTGACTTAGACTCTTTTTGCATTTTAATTTCAAATGAACTTTGACATAACTTCATACGAATTTTTTTATTTTTCACAAATTATGCTTGACTTGAAATTTAAATTTTAATAGGCTAAAATTCATCTATCAGAGAGACCTCTTATCAGACTTATATGTTTTCATTCTAAAATTGAAATTTCAGCCATCAAAGTTCGAATTTTTAAGGCAACATTTGAGGTTTAACAGTTTAAACTTCATCTATCTGTGAGTATTTTTCAAATATATCATAAGTTAACATAAAATTGTTGAAAAATATATTTTAAAAACATTTGGTGAAAGATCAAAGCCTTTTACTTCTGTGAATACAGTGAGAAATCCTACAAACTAATTTATACTCATTTCTTCATGAATTTCTTTACTTGAAATCTCTAGCACTTTTTTGATATCTTCCTTCCAAACTCCATTTGTTTGGAATCATAAAAAACCCTTGATTCAACAAAAGTGTTCTATGAGAAAAACACTATTTTCCTGTGATGATTTATTTCATGTTTGACTAAAATTCTAATTATTAAATTATATAATAATTTTTTTTGTAATAATGACAATTTTTTAATCATGAGAAACTGAGAATCGGTGTTCAACCGTCTTCAAAAATAAATCTCACCGGCTAATGATAGTTTATTAGATTGATTATATGGTTAATATTATGTGTCAATTGTTTTGACCTTAAAAGAAAAAAAAATCTTTAGCTATTTTGATATTTTGATCTGAATATTAATGATTCAATATGTAGGATGCATTAATATCCGTGCTTCTTCCACTCACAATGTAATTTCCCTCCGAAAATAACTTTAGCTAGCCCAAAACCGATATTGATTAATTCAAAAGAGGTTGGACTAGTGGTACGAAAGTTAGTTCTTAGGGTAGATTTTACTTACAATATCGGGGGTTCGAGCCTTGGACACACCCTCCTGGAAAAGGTTTGCCTCGAATCCGGAATAATCATGCTCTTAAGCAAAAAAACTGATACCAATTAATTATTTATCTTGTAATTAATATGTAACATTAGTGCTTTTTATATGATAATATATAGGATTAGAGAATATATGTAATAGGATATCATATTCATTTGAAAGATGAAGATGGAATATTCATCTTAAATTTACATAGTTTACATTTTATATTATTATTTTATTTTTGAAATTTTAATGTTTTTATTTTGATAGGAATAAGAAATAAGATGAAGGTAGTGCTTTGATTATCAACTTTTTAAAATATAGAACTTTATATTAAAAATTAAAAATTCCAAATCAATTGGTTTAATTTAAATTTGAATTGAATAGCCTGGATATTCGCAAGTGATATGCTACTGAATCTGATTCTTGATTCGTGGGGTAGTTATCAACTTCACGGGCGTATCCGTTTCTCATACGCCTCGGTGCTTTTTATTTTCCTCCTCTTGCTCTGATCTGCTCTCTTTTTCTCTTGTCGCCAGCCATTGATCTCTCTTGTTCCTTCAATTTCCTACCTATCTTTTGTCTTTACCCACTCCATTCCTACGTTTTCTTCAAATTTCGATAGATGGCAGAAACGTCAAGAAGCATAGAGGAGATTGATAAGGCAGTAAACGAGGTGATTAATAAGCAGATGATCCCACTTTACAGAGACGAAGTAAGACTCCAGAGAAGAGTACCCCGAACAATAGTTTATCATCGTGACATGATAAACGCTTTTTTAAAAGATGTAGATAAGGAGGCGCAGGTGACAGATACCAATGACTTGGTCAAAGGGTGGGTAACGCAAGTGAGAAACCTCTCATATTGCATCCAAGATGTGATCGATGAACGCTCCTTTAAAATGGCAAAACGGAATCGTCAAAATTCTGGACTTATTGCTGCTGCTAGAAGAATTAGCCACTTGGTCAGAACCATAATAACTTACGATGAGAATGAGCAATTGTCTCAGCTTGGATACCTCACACAATCAGTCAGATTCAGTCAAACAATAAAGATTATGTGCTCCATCGAATCTGCAATAAAATATTTGAGCAGTCGTGGCGGAGCAGATGTTGATACAAGACGTGACATTCAGCAGTATCCTCCTCCTTTTGTGGAAGATACTGAGTTGGTAGGTGTTGATAAAACTAAGGAGAAGCTTATGGATTGGCTCTTGAACGGAGAAAAGAGACGCACAATATTATCAGTGGTCGGTGAAGCTGGATTAGGTAACTACATATATTGTCTTTTCCTTTATTTTGTGAGTAACATGCAAAAGGTATTCTGATTGAAGAGTAACAAAAAATATTACAACCTAAATGCTTAATTACAACAAAATAGGTACATTTAAATGATTTTCTTCCCATGCACATTTCCATAATTATGAGAATCTGATTGATTCTTCTAGTCTCAGCAATTAAACCATTATCACTAAACTTAAAATATTAATTTCACTCCAAACGGAATTCACTCCTTTTCTATAGGAAAAACACAGAAAGATTGTCTACATCCGCTCAATTTATGTAAAAGTAAACAATCCTTCTTTTATATAGGAATTGGACAAAAGAAACAATTTTTTTATCCGGGTGTTTTAACTGAAAATTCTTCACGTTTTCATGTAAATATATAAAAAAGCATAAAAGATTATCTATGTCACATTGTAGATTGCACAATTAGTGCAAATATATTTAATAAAGGAGAGTTTATATCGTATGTATAAATAAACGCGCATTCTAAAACCGAAACATTCAATTACATATCTCTAATTAACTTCACCATAATCTATCTTTTCAAGGTAAAACAGCTATTGCGAATAATTTATACGAAAAGCAAAAGGAAGAGTGGTCTTTTGATTGTTATGCTTGGATCACTGTCTCTCGCTCTCTCAAAGGAGAAAAGCTGTTAAAAGCTATGGTGCAAAGCCTTTATGTGTATGACTACAGCACATTTGATGAGTATGACTGCAACATGGACATGGTTGTTTTGATTCGTAAACTTAGAAAATTCTTGTGCCGAAGGAGATATATTATTGTATTTGATGATGTACGGGATTTGGACTTTTGGGAGATTGCTCAATTTGCATTACCAGACTACAACAATGGTAGTCGAGTAATTATTACGGCAAGGGATAAAAGAGTTGCAGAATATTGTCGACGTTTTGCTCCATATTACATTTATGAGCTACCACCACTATACCAAAAACATGCGTTGGAACTCTTCTATCTTAAGGTTTTTCAGTTTGATGATCTCAAAACTTGTCCTCAACAATTGTTAGGATTATCTAAAGATTTTGTTCGCAAATGTAACGGAGTGCCACTTGCAATTGTGTCTGTCGCCAATTTCCTATCAACTGCAAAGAAAGATGTCTCTGAATGGAAAATGGCATTTAACAGCATTCACTCTAAATGGGTAAGTGATTCTCATTTAAGACCTTACTATCAGGTGTTATTGGAAAGTTACAATGATCTTTCCTTCCATCTTAAGCTATGCCTCTTGTATTTTGGTCTTTTTCCCAAAGATCACCACATTAGATGTGCTAGACTTATTAATCTATGGATAGCAGACGACCTTGTATTGCAAGAGGGACGCAATATGACACTTGAAGAAGTTGCTGAGGAATATTTAGATGAACTAATTCGTAAGGGTTTGGTTAAAATATTGGATGTCTATCCTTATGGTAGAGTTCGAAGTTGTCGAGTCCATGACTTAATGCATGACTTTATCCTTAAGAGATGTGAGGAGATGAACTTTTGTCAAGTGAAGAAAAGCGAGGAATTTCAATTCCATGCATTGACCAGACGCCTGTCAATCCAAGCCATGAACCCTAATGGTCTACAATGCACAAGAAGTTATGATAGAGTGAGGTCTTGTATTGTGTTTAATTTGTCAAGATTACCAGATGCTGCGTTTGAGTCAATGTTGTCAAGTTTTAAACTCTTAATAGGATTAGACTTGGAAGGTTCATCCATTGGTTATCTTCCTAAAGCAGTTGGGAATTTACTTCTTCTGAAATATCTAAGTCTCAGAAGAACAATGACCAAAACCATTCCCAGCTTCATTAAGAAGCTTCAAAATCTAGAGTATTTGGATCTAAAATATACTCATATTCAAGAATTGCCTGCTGAGATTAACAAGCTTGTCAAGCTGCGTTGTCTGATAACAAATTATTTGGAGCATGGGACCAGTCATTTGTACACTTTTAGAGGAGCGAAATTACAGGAAGGGATTGGGTGCTTATGGACTCTTAAGAAACTTTCATCGATTGATGCAACTGATGGGGATGCTGTAATCACTGAATTAAAGAGTCTGAGGCATATGAGAAAGTTCTCCATTACTGGACTAAGAAGACACCAAATGAAATTCTTATGTCCTTCAATAGAGAATATGGAGAAGCTTCGTTCCCTGCGTATTCGTGGAGCAGAACATGAAGTTATTGATTTGGAATCATTAATTAACCCTCCTCGGTACCTGAGGCGCCTTTACTTGGATGTCCACATAGAGAAACTCCCAAACTGGCTTGTCAAACTTGAATATCTTGTAAAGTTGAGATTGAGTTTCTCAGGACTGATGGAAGATCCACTTCCTATTCTCAAAGACATATCAGAATTAGTGGAACTTCAACTCGTGGAATCATATGAAGGTGAGGAGCTTCATTTCAGAGATGGATGGTTTAAATGGCTCAAGAGTTTGGATTTAGAGGGCCTGAAAGGCTTGAAGACCTTAACAATAGACAAAGGAGCATTGCCTGTTCTTCAAACTCTGCAATTGAGGAGCTGCCCACAATTGGTAGAGGTGCCCAATGGATGCTATGAAAGAATGAAGCAAATGAACCTTGTGACTTCTCAAGAGGCCTAATATCGCAGGGTTTGGTCAATCTTCTGGCAATTACTTTCGTGGTAAATATGAAGGATGTGTTATTGGTAAGTCTTCGCATGTCCTAAATACTATATCTGTTTTGAAATAATTTTGTTAATTTTTTAATGCTATATATTCTCAAATTCCCTTTCCCAGTGCTTATACTTCAATCAATTGCTAGATGCACAAAGGCAGTGGACTGTGCATGTATACGTTGCAATATTTGATCAACAAATGATCTAACTTGTCTCAAAACTTGCAGAAAATGAAAGTGGATTTGTGTTTATTATCATTGACTGTTTTTATCCTTACAAATATTAGCTATACGGTTTGTAAGCTAGGTTGACAGCGGTTGGAAAAAAAAAAACTCAAATATCTTTTTCGTTTAAAAAAATCACTTTAACAAACTCACGCTCAATTTTTTTCAAAAAATATATTTTTTCGTGATACGAAGGAATGTTTCAATTCCTGTTGCTTTGGCCAATGTACAAGCAGGGAAAGTAAAGGAAGGTTTTGCGTGTTTAAGGGCTTTGAGTAACTTTTTTATTTCTCATCTAAAACTAATGACGATTTTTTTTTTCAAAGTTGAGGCATCGACTAAAATATAAGTTACTCTCTTCTTTAGTTACAATCGATCAATTTGTTTAAAGAAATTATATTTGCTGATGTTGTTCACTGTCTTATTTCCAGGCTTTATCAAAGTTTCCAGGGTGGATCAGTAGCTAATAAAGGCTGATCAGCTGGTATATATGGATGCGTGTTAAGAGCTTCCTAAAGTTTCATATTTTAATTACTCTATAGTATGCAGTTGCCTCTGATGGAAATTGGTTTGACGATTAATTTATGTTAGTTTAGAGTGCTTGAGTATGCTAGACAAAGGTACTGTGTCTCGTTCATAATTTAAAGATATTTTGATGAATCTTATACTTGATGCTTTAGAATTATATATATGTATATAATCGCATTCTTCAACATCCATTGTCACTTGGATTTCTTTTGTTGGGTCTATGTATGTATGTATGTTGTTCATTTAACCTGATACCGCCGGAAAACAATTGAATATGACCAACATAAGAATTTTTCAAAACAGTTATTTGTCAGTTTCACTTTACACTCACTGACCCTAATAATTATATTGAGGAATAGCAATTTCGTCCTCAATTCTAAATTTCTAATACAGTAGAATCGAAGGCACTCAAGAGTTGAATTTGAATGTTTTACAGTCGAACAGCCACTGATACAGAAGAAAAATAGATATAATGATAAATTCTACTTGATAGGTGAGACAGACCATTGTAGATTTAATTGTCTTTGCTTCGCTGCTTCTTGCTATTCAAACCCAGGCGTCCTGGCGACATCATTGATTCCATCACGTTTCAGGTGAATCAAAGCGACTATCTCCGTTTGAAGCTAGGAAGCAAAATGATCCATCCTATGCTTGTTCAATACTAGTTCCACTTGGGCCCTCCGGTTCAAGGGTGTTCATTCAAGGGTGTTTATGGTTTTGTTCAATTTTAGACAAAATCCAAATCAAATTAAATCAATTGGTTCAACACCTATTGGAATTTTTTCAGTTTTTCTTTCATTGAAACCTTTTTTATTTTTCTTTAATTCGTTTGGTTTGGTTGGGATTAATTTGATTCATACTAAATTGATTTCTTTTTTAAAATATCATTTTTAAAAAATTAAATTAAATAAGTTACATATAGATATTTTATAAATACAAATTATATCTAAATACTTTACTAAAATATGAATATTTTATGTAAAAATTTGTGAATTTTTCACATAATTATTTTTTACAATTCATATAATTAATTATAATAACATACTTATCTATATTTTTTTCTCTAAGATCAATAAATGTCTTGTAATATTATTTATGAGCTTTTTTACTTATTAATACTAAGAGACTTATGTTAAAGTGTAATACAAAAAGAAAATGTATTAAATAAATATAGCATTTGTATTAAAAAAATATAAAAAAGTATAATAAGTTTGGTTTGGTTATTTGGTTCAGATTTTAAAGGCTTAAAACCGAACTAAACTGAACCAAATCGGTTTCATAACTAAAAAAAACTGAAATAAATCTTATTTTAGTTCAGTTTTGATCAATCTATATCAGTTCAATTCGCTTTAATAGGTTTTGAATACCTTTAGTGCTATTTCCTATCTTATCTTTTCTCTCTACCATTGCCCTAGTTTTCTCCTCCTTTTCATGTTTTCTCCATCCAAAGTAGATCTCATGAATCCCAAACCAGGTCGACCTAGCTACTGATAAATAATGAAATTTTGTGTTTTAGTATACTTATATACTTTTTCTTTATATATTTTTTATATTATTTTTTAATTAAACTTTAACATGTAGACCTTTTAAATTTTTTTAAGTTTAAAAAGTTAACACTTTCAATATATAATTAATAATTAAATTTACAATTTATTAAAAAATAGTTCATATGTTAACTTTTAATTAGAAAATAATATGAAAAGCACGTAAGGAAAAAATCTAAGTATTTTCCTTTTTTTTTTAATCAAAGAATAACTTAAAAACAATGTCCCTGCTCCATCAAGTGCTCCCTTCTCAGCCAGTATATGACACCTTTCTAGTGTGTTGCCCAGGAAATGTCTATGAATTTTATGATTTTCATCACCCAACTATACGAGTTGGTCAATGAACTATGTCAAAATGCAATATGAAAATACCCTAAACTAGCAAGTTGGCAATATAAATGTGAATATACTGTAATAAGTACTAATAGGATATGTTTCTGGTTTCTGGTTTCTCATAAAAGCATGATAACCATAATGAAAAAGAAAATATTATCATAATAATGCTAATTTCTCCAACATAACATAAAGTAAAACAAATCAGCAAATACAAACTCATTCATCAATTAGTTTATGAATAATAGAAAAACATGTTCATAATAACTTGTTGAAAATTTTTCTACACGTCATTTTTGTTGTGTGCATGAATTTGACTTAGAGGTCAATCTAGGCTCAACTTGGACCCTAGCCCACTCTGAGTAGTCCGATAATATTAATTAATTATAGATTTTTGCATATTCAAATTTAATTTAATTCCATTTAATTTTATTATAAATGTTGATATCAAAAGATTTTTGAATTGTTCTCAATGATTTGCATTATTATATTGTTGATTTTACATTATAATTAATAAAAAAGTTTTAACTGATAAAAGATATTTTTTTGGGCAAAGACTGAAAAAAGATATTAAATCCTTTCGAAGCCTTTTCCTTTGACATAACCATATTTTATATATGCATTAATAAAATATATGATGAAAACACCAACAAGTTCTAACATAAGATAAATAGCTAGATCTTTTAAGTTTGATGTTTTGAATTTAATCTCTGGTTGGTGTATGGAAATAATTTAGGATACTTTTGATATTCACAAAAAAAAAATGAAGAAAACCTAATTTTTAAATGAAATTGTTAAATTATTTACATTAAAACATTCTAAATTGACTATATTGATATCGTTATGATGAGCCATTAATGAAAGAAGCCAAAAAGCAAAAAAAAATAAAAATCATAGAGAGTTTAGGAAGCAGAAATTGCAATAATCAAGATTCAATAACATACATAAAATTTTCAAATGATACATCAAATGAAATCAATGTCTTTGTGAAATAAAGATGATGATTTGATTGTGTCATTGTGAAGGGTTTGATTTTGAGTTACAGAAAAAGATTTCACAATCATGCAATGCGGTGTGAGGTTTTGAAGAATTGAAGAAGTTGGATCTCAAGCTGGGGCTGAGACTACGAACGTCAAATGTAGGGGATGAAGATGGAACGTGAAAACCCACAGGTGCATGCATAGTTTTTAAAAATTTGATTGGCTAGAAATTTTGAAATTGACAATTGAAAAGGTCTTAAAGTCCATACCATGTGATATTCGATTGACTTTATCTTAATATTTTAAATATTTGCAAATTTTGAAGTCTTTGGATTTTTTTTTTTTTGGTGAACGCATATTGCTGTACTAGTACATGCCTCCACATAGAAATTTAGAAATTTAAAATTTAAAATTAAACCAAATGCCCAAATACCAAATATTTAATATTGGATAATTTGGACTTTTCGTTCACCTCATATACTAAACTATGAAAAATCCTTGATTATATGGAATGATCTAATCGAACAGTTTGGAGGCATATTTAAGCATCAGGACCTCGGATGGATACCAGCATTTTTTTTTTTTAAAGGTTCAATCAAATTAGGAATGTAAGTCCGTATTAGCAGTACCTTCTTTTCATACCTTACCATAAGTAGATTGGAAGCTATAATTTTTTATTATATTTAATCAATATTAAAATATATTCGATTGATTTTCATTTAATATTTTAAATCAGCCACTCAGATAGTGTGATTAAAAAGATTTGTTTTCTGATATTTTTATTGGTTAACGATACTTTGTTATAATACTCAGTAATTTTATTTTATCAAACACATGCAATAGATTAAGGAGGCTGTCTTCTTTGCCCAAACAAAGACAAATTGGAAAAATTATTTTATCAACATACAAATAACAGAACATATAATATAGCGAGGTACCTCTTTTGATAACATGTGGAGAAGCTGATTCTTTGGACCCTTGAGAGCAAAGAATGATGCAATAATAAATCCACGGCCAAGAGTAAAGCATATAGCAAACTTTCGGGGCATAACCACCATGATAGGAAGGAACATGGTGAATGCAATGAAAACAAAGAAGATCCCACTCGCCAAAAACAAACCAAAATACATGATTGCCTTGCCAGAAGGAACACTACTAGTAGCAGACTGAAAGTTGCCATGTATATTGCTTACACCCTTGGAAACCATAAACAATTATTTAAGAAAATTACTTAACTACTCAAAGACAAGAGTTTAATCAAAACTACGAGAATGTGCTAATAAAAGACTTCTAACCAACACGTTGTTTCACCACAACATGGGCAATCCAATAAAAAATTTGAGTTTTAACTTGCAGTTTATACCATCACAGAAGGAAGCTGAAGAACAACATCATTGACTTCTCTGCCACATTCACATAAAGCAGAATAGAATGGGTAGACTTTTTTCCACATAGAATTGCATTGAAAACTTGTGTCAATTACAGTATCCCTAAATATCTTAGGCAATTAGCTGTTTAGCATGACTTTAACATGAAGGGTGGTTCACAATAAAACTCAGCCATAACTAATGTTATAAAAGATTGAATTTCATAACATGAGAAAGAAGTAAAAGAAATAAAAAAGAAAAATAAAAATCATGAATAAAGGGATAAATCATGTGTAATTCCTTTGATCAAAATATTGATCAGCATCATGACATCATACATAATACCTCGAGTTGCTTCACATATAGGGTAAAAGAATTAAAAATGTAATGTTATGAAGTTAGAACAAATCATAGTTGTTAATGGATAACCATAGCATGCACCAGGAATAGTTGGGCAACAGCATGTCGTGGGATTGCTAATTTCATTTGGCACAGCTGTGGCATGTGCCATTGCCCATCACGTATGCTATTGCGGAAACAAGAATTACGACATCCATGACCTAGGCCCATTTCCAAAAAAAATTGAGGACTTAAAAGGTTTTTCGTCCCACTCACCTAGCCAGCCCTAAGTTTTGTCCCATTATCTTACAAGTGCACCTAAGTTTCAGGCCAGCTTCTTCTACCATTCGGATTATTTCTTCCCCAATTCTTCTTCTTTTCGAACTTTTCGATTACTTTCTGTTCTCCTTGAGTTAACAATTCTTTCTTTCCCTCAACAGCCAATAGTTCCCCTCATTTCAAATTCACCCTCTACTTCAGTCCAATTTTTTTATTTTGGCTAAAATACCCTCTAATTAAATTTTTATTTTAAAAAAAGTACTTAGGTTAATGGAGGGTATTTTAGCCAAAAAATAATTAAAACTAGACTAAAGTGTGAGATAACATTTTGTTCAAGGGAAGTCAGTATATATTTTGAAAATAGAGAACATGTGTGTATAATTTACTCTAAATATTACGGTATGAATCTACTTACTCTACATTTCTCCATTCATTAGTATATTTCAAAATTAAGGAGTTACCATGTTATATTTATGTCATTAATGCAGTTCTATTTCGTGTGAAGTGTGTTGGGAGAATGGGAAGGATGGGGGCCTATTTCAAAACGAAATTTTGCGTGTTAATATTTGGAAAATCTAAAGCACAGCTTCAACAATAAGTTTCACAAAACTTCGTAGAGTATTCTCTCTTCAATTTGCAAACCCTATATCCTCCTACGTAATGAATCTAATAATGTTTTGAGACACTTGACCACATTTCATCTCCTACCGGGGTTGAATTTACACTTTATCAGGTCAGTCTTGGTCCCACTTATCCAAAGTCTAGATTCAGGAAGCTGTCCTTTCCAGAAGAGTTCTGGCTTCAGAACACATGGACCAAGAGACATCATTCTGTATGGTCTGTGTCTCTAAACCATTTTAAGCAGGGAGGTGGGAGTGACACATATATTTGGAGAAACTAAAAGGCCAGACAAGAAACTTATCCAAATAACAAATCCTGGAAAATAAATAAAAGTTAAAAGAAAAAAAAGCATGTTGTTGAAGACTGACAGTTTGGCATTCCTCATGGCTTAACCTCCAACGTTTTATTTTTCACACAAGCATCGACACCTTTATTATCGAAAGATAATTCTAATTATATAATTATATAAATATAATTAAAGAGAGCAAGGACTACTTTCCCCTATAAGAACTCACTTCCTAACCAAACAAGGAAGCTTGTTATGTGTTTATCTACATCAACAAAAACACAATGAAAGTCTGTTTATTTATTTGATGCTCCGTTTGATTCGCAGAAATATTTTTGAAGAAAATGAAAATGGAAATAGAAAAAAAAAAATAAAAGTAGAAGTGGAGGAGAAAATGAGATTTTGAAATGTGTTTGATATAACCAGGAAAGTGTGGTATAATTTTTATTTAAAATGTGTAATATAGTATTAAATTACTAATATAGCCTTATCAAATAAAAAAGCAAATTTAAACAGGTTTTTGCCAATCACCATGCACCACCTTGTAAACCACTGTGTACCCACCATCCTCCCCCTCTCAATAAGCCAAATCAATTAACCAGAAGCCCAAAAAACAAAATAATCGAAGAGCCAAATCGAAAGTTCATTTGCAGCAAAAAAACAACAAAAATCGAAGAACACAAATCGGAAACCACTTGAACCACCTTGGAATGTTTGAGCCAGGAACGATTTAGGTTGAGAAGAATGCAAATCAAACATATTCACTGAGAAATTGAACCCAAATCATTCTGCAGTTCATCGAGTGAGGAGCAAGAATCATCGGACGAAGCACTTCAACTTCCTGAAGGAGATTACAGATCTGTGACCATCTGGGATAAGGGGAAAGTTAGAAATGGAGAAAAGGAATTATTGTCGCTCATCTTTTGCAGGTGGTTGCCGGAGGAGGAAGCATGATTCTTGTCACAGATTGTCGAAGGCAGAAGGTGTCAAGAATCAAGCAAAGCATCTAAGCTACGTCATCATCGAAGGGAAGAGAAGGATCTGAGAAGCATATGCATGGGAAGGCTTCTCATCACGCCATTGCCGACGTTGCTCCGGTCGCTGTGAGTCACTCCAACAACCTATGCACACTCAAATGACCGGTGGAGTGGTAGTTGGGTGAAGGGTAAAATGGGTAGAATATTTGGCTTCCGTGGAAGTGTTGAGACTTCCACACCCTATCACATGGAAGTCGAGTTCCAGCCTCTTGATGGAAGTGGAGCTGGAAAAGAAGTGGACTTAAAACCAACCAAAAACAGGTTTTTTAGATGGCTTCCATTTCCATTTCTAGTTCCTGACTAAGAGTTCCAACGAACCAAACATAGCATGAATAATATTGTGTTCCATGAAAGTGCATCGAAAATATAAGTAAAGGAAGTCTTCATGTCACTTCATGGATAAGTATGAAAATATCATAGAGAAAGCATACCAGAATTAGCCAGCATAATCTAGCAAAAGGCATCAGTAATATAAACCTCAAACCGGCTTCCAGAAAGTATGACTTACTAATCACCACGTTAAGCATATACATTCATAAGTATACCTTTGCATTCTAACTAAAATTAAGATGACTAAAGGGTAGTCCCTTATAAAACCCACTTCATTACCAATCAAGGAAGCTTGTTATGTGCTTAGCTACATTAAAAGAAAAAAGATATCAAGCGGAAACTATTTTTTCCTTCACATAACATTGAGTTAAACAAAAGCTCATTCAAAAGTGAAGTGAAGAAAGTCTTTATACAATTACACGCATGCATTTTCATTAATCACACCATGCATTATTACACAAAAGCAATCACGGATTCACAAAGTCAAGAAAACCCAGCATAAAGCTAACTATCAAATCGAATGGCAAAAAAAAAATCAACCAAATCCAAGTGCATGGACCCAAACAAAAATACGAAGCCGCGAGTATGGCTTACACACTGAAAGTGCCCGCAACAGTGTCGTTAGCTGACCTGACCGCTGCATCCAGGTCGAAACCGGGACCCAAATCGGAGCTGTCCTGCGAGTTCTGTGACGATGCGTAGGAATTCCACTGGGCCAACAAGGAGGGCGAGGGTTTTATTGAGATCTTCAATGTAAGAGCTCCTTGAGAACCATCCTTGTGCCATTTTCTGCAACTTTTGTTCTGATTTGCTTCCTTGGCTCTCGAAACCCAGTACCCAAATACAACCAATCAAAGGATTTATTATGAGATTTGAATTCCAGGAGCCGGGATTGTACACAAATCAACGCCTGAAGGGGCGAAAAGGCCTAGTACATTACAATGCGATTCCTCTAGAAAGCAACTTCGTGATATCAAAAAATAATTGAGAAGGCGAGGTGTGCGTTTCTGTGACTTTAGTGGTAACAGTTACGAGTTCGACGCTTCGAGCTCGAAGCATGCGAGTTACGAATTAAAGATAGTTTCGTGTGAGTTGAGTTACCTATTTGGCCAAAAGAAAAGTTTAGTTATTTATGTCAAATTTAAAATTCGAATAATTTAGATTAATTTTCTATTTCAATTAATATTTCATGAGATATTAAATTTAAATCATATAAATTTTTTTTAACACCCTAATATATGATATTGCTCTCGCTCCACTGCCGTGAAAAGAAGACATTTATTATTATATTATATTTTATTGTTATAGTATTTTAATAAAAACATATTATATAGATAAAAATTTTAATAAACTTTAACTATGTACGAGGAACTGTAAAAGAATTTCATTGGTATCTAATAATTATATACTTAGTATGTTTTTATTTGGCTTGACACGATTCAACACAGTTTTAGAAAATTGAAGGACTTATAATGATCATAATAATTCATCAAATCACATACAAATGATACAATAATGCTCTAAATACGATAAAGAATTCTAATTATATAATTTTTATTTTTAGATTTCTATAAAGTTACTTGACTTGATCGATATTATTAACCTATTACTAAGAAAAAACAAATTTCTCATCTCCATAAATTTTGTTTAATTTTTAATTTCAGGTTAAAAATTAAATAAAGTTAAAGAGAGTAAAAGCTTTTCCTAAAAACTATAATGACCTTTAATGTTTAGTTTATGCAGATTTTTAATGACTTTTATATAGAAGGTTATGCATATATTTATTTGAATGAAAAATAAAATAAAATAAAACATGGGATTTTTTGCACAAAAATTTTGAATGTTGGAAATTAGGATAATATCTAAAATATGAATAGAAGTTGACCTCAAGACATTCGAACTCTTTAATCACCACCTCCATTAGATAATTTTAACCTTCAACCTTTCATTTAAAATAATAATAATAATAATAATAATAATAATAATCGAAAAAGATGTCAACAATTTTGAATTAGTCGTCTTCATATAAGTCCAAAGATATTTAGACCAACAAAGGGCCTAAAAAAGTCTTCTTCATATAAGTCAAAAGATATTTAGACCAACAAAGAAAAAAAATAAATAAAATCAAAAGATGGTGAAGTGCATGAAACTCTCAAAATACAGATGGTGAAGGCTCTCTCAAATTTTTTAGAAGTTGAACTTCGAATACCAAAAGGCTCGTTTGCATAAGAAAAGAGGCTGCGTCGAGGACCAAACTGCGTTCATCAGCAAGACACTTCAAATCTGCAATATTTTTATTATAACCAATGTCCAAATTTGCCTTATTAAGTGCATACCTAACCTCATCTGGCACTGGTTTCAAGTTCTCATTTACATATCCTACAGTGTCAGAAGGTGGTACCGGTGCTCTTCTCTTTCCTAGAAACGAAACTCACAGAAGTGTGTAAGACTAATATCCCATAAACAAGTGCCACAGAAACTGTCATTGGCGATAAGTATATGCGAACATGAACCAAATAATTTAAGTCTTTTGCCTTCTTTCTTTCAAGCTAATTCTTGTAGTAAAAATGCTAAAGAATCAAAGTAGATAGACAGATAGGGCAGCAATTTGGATCTTCTCCATTTTACTTTATTTAAATAAAAGTACAGTAAATAAGGTGACAATTTGTAATCCAGAAGATAACCCATGAGAAAACTCCAACATGAAAATGCTATTCTCGTTAAAGGAAAGGGTTATCAAAGTGATATTACAGGAACAAAGCAAAAGACTTCTGTAGCAGATTCATCAGAGTATGTTCCTTTGTGTGTAACAGCTTGTATCAGGGAGGTAAATCTATTCTGTTTTGGAAGTGGCAATAAACATTGAAATCTCCAAAAAAAAAAAAAAAAAAACAGAAGATTATGCTTGAACTTAGCAATATTCTAAAGATCAGTTCAAAGCTTCATATGAGATTCGAAGACAAAGGTACAAGTCAACTACCATATGGACAAATTGCTAACCTCACTCCCCATTAACCAAATCATGTCATCTCCCAAAACAATTCATATTGAGGAGGTAAAAGCAGAAGTCAGGAATTTCATGCCAGCAGATCCTCCTGGGAAATATGATAAAGCATAATACCCAACTGCTAGAACCTGAAAATATTAACTAAAATATCATTTTCAATTGAACATTGAAAACGATATTTTGGTTATGTTTAGCCTGCCCTATCAATCATCTTTAATAAATTCACCAGAATATTAGGCACCATTCTTTCATCAATTTTGGTGTTCATAATAGACCAGAACTGGCACCATCATATCAACAAAGAGAAAGGAAAATTAAGATGAAATCAAAGATCTGATCATAACCAGAAATTTGAATGCAAAAATGGTGGCCTTGACAGTAATTGAATTCATTGGAGGAAGGAGAATGGCAATGTACTAACTTAGAAAAGCGAACGTAAAAAAGTGATTGACGACATTATGTTCCATTCTTCACACCATAATATAATAACTATAATGGTCAACGAATTTAAATTACCTCCAATTATGCTTCTTTCTTCCCACCATGAAACCAGCCCTAAACCTCATTCAATCCATATCCTGATTGCCAATTTTCTTGGACAAATTAGTAAAATCGTGACAAAAATAACCTAGCTTTCAAATTCTAAATCATGTCTCCTTTTCTACCTTCAGCTAACCCCTCCCCAACACAAACAAACAAACAAAAACATCAAGTCCAACAGATATAAAATTTTAAATGTTAAACAGGAAAAAATAGGGAAAACTCTCCAAAATTCCATGTGTTCTTGTAAAATAATTCTGTTAGGGTAATCCTGTAAAGAATATTAGAAATCCACTACAATCAGTGCACTTTTTCCTAAATGAAAGAATAAGACTCAAACCAAAATACCGTGACAACTAGGATAGACATGGACCAAATCTTCAGTATGACCAAGAGGACACCAGGTCTAGAAATACAGACCAAAAACATGCAAGCAAGACAACCATAGACACCGTCACCAAAAACCAAGTAGATAATGGCTGTGATTGCTCACTTCCATGCTCTACTGCATCCTCCTCCAGCTCCTTCTTCACCTCAGTTAATTCCAAAGAAACCGCATCCTCCAATTGAGATGATTCCAAAATAGCGATGATCTCATAATCATCACCTGTGCAGTGTAACGTAAATATGCATAAATTGATCATTGTCTGCCAACATGTTAAACATCCTTTTCAGAAAGAAATTTTTCAGTAGATCTTGTCTTAGAATAGACATGATCAATTACAAAAAACAATGTAAACATGATAGAAATAATTTTTGCTTGAATATGTCATTTTTCAGAACAGGCTATGTATCTATGTATCATTCACATAGTCCTCAAGAAAGTTATTTCAATAAACTGCGTCTATTTAAAGATTTCTACATATAGAGGCTAAGTAAAATTATGATTGCTCACTTCCATGCACCACTGCATCCTCCTCCAGCTCCTTCTTCACCTCAGGTAATTCCAAAGAAACTGCATCCCCCTCCAACTGAGATGATCCTAAAATAGCGCTGATCTCATAATCATCACCTGTGCAATGTAATGTAAATATAGATAAATTGATTATCGTCTGCCAACATGTTAAACATCCTTTTCAGAAAGAAATTTTTCGGTAGATCTTGTCTTAGAATAGACATGATTAATTACCAAAAACAATGTAAACATGATAGAAATAATTTTTGCTTGAATATGTCTTTTTTTCAGAACAGGCTATGTATCTATGCATCATTCACAAAGTCCTCAAGAAAGGTATTTCAATAAACTGCATCTATTTAAAGATTTCTACATAGAGAGGCTGATTAAAACTATGCTCATGAAAATATAGGTTGATATGAGGTTAGGTAATAAGCAACTGAAAAACCATTAAGTTACTAATAATTTTGCAATTATTAATTAACCACATACCATATTTATTCTTTGTGATATCAGCGTAGTGCAAAGAGTTGCTATATGCATTCCTGCCTTGGTTGTCGACAAAAGTCACACATGGCACGTGCTGTATTTTATAGTTGTTCTGCTGCATTGGACCTAAACTACGAGTGAACTCATGATCCATCTCATAGAATCTGAGAATTCTCAGGTTTTTAAGGTATCTTAAGTCATTTGGGACCTCCTTCATCTGAGGGCACAGTCCAATGTACAGTTTTTTGAGTTCAACCAACGAGCCTTCATCAATATTTATAAGCTGCAGCTGCTGTAAATTTCGAAGGCATAGGATTTTGAGTTTTTTCAATGAGCCTTCTTTAAAATGTAATGTTTGACCTTGATATGCTCCGTGAAGACTCAAATCTAACAGCTCATGTAGGTGCTTAAGTGCAGTTACAGGGTCTTCTTCTAATCTCGACCAACTCAAATGAAGTCTAACTAAATTCTTTAGCTTGGGAATCCACTCAGGCAGGCTTATTAAATATCCCTCTAAGTATAATCTCCGGAGGTTTTCTGGGGGATGGCTCAAGGATCCTAGCTCTAAAAGTTCATTTTCATGCAGGGATCCCACTCTTAATGTGTGAAGAGATGTCATGGTCTCTAGGACACTGCACAAACCTCTTCCATGCTGCCGTTGAAGCTTTTTAATCCCAAGTTTCTTAATATTCTTCAGCTTTTTCAATTCTCGTATGATTAAATGAGCTTCTTGACTGCTCATATCAATAAAATATAACTTTCGTAGCAGTTGAAGATGCCCAAAGCCTTCTTTAATTGTGAATCCTTGAAACGAAGCCATACCAAAGTCAGCTTCATCATTGAAGGAATATCCCAAAAGGTGATGGAGCTTGACAAGGTTGTTTATTTCCAGTGGTAGCTCCCGAACTTGAGAGTTCTTAAGGTCTAAATGAAAAAGTTCCTGTAGTTTACCAATAGATTTTGGAAGAAACTTCGCTTTTGTGTTCCTTACGCTTAAAAATTTTAAAAGCAACAGACTTCCAATTTCTTCGGGGAGGACATCCAATGGAGAATCTTCAAAATCTAGAGTTTTCAAAAGCCTGAAGGTGGTTATAAAAGATATCGGCACCCCCTTTCCACCAAACAAAAGACAAGATTTTACATTCTTATTGATACCCTCCACAACCTCATTTTCTAGGTAATTCTCAAAAATAGCTAATCTTCTTGGTAAGGGTGAGACTGAGGACTTTGAGCCTTTACACAAAAATTTGCAGAAGTTTATCTGCCTAGCCTTTTCGAGGATGTAGCTATGCATAATGTTATGAACCCGGCAGCTTCGTGGTTCCCCATCAAAGTCTGCCCACGAAACCTATGAAAAAAAGGTTTAGAATTAGAATTAGTACTGATAAATTTATTAATATATTTAAAAAAAAAAGAAAAGAAACAAGAAGAAGAAGAAAATCCATTTACCTCAACAAGGCTTCTGTTCATTAATTCTTTGAGATATCCCATTCCCACATCTTCTAGTGAGTCAGAGCTTTCTTCTACAAAACCTTCGGAAATCCATAAACGGACAAGCCTCTTGCAATTTATATGGTGGCCCTCAGGAAATATAGAAAAATATAGAAAACAAAGTTTCAAAGCGTACGAAAGTTCATAATAACTGTGAGATAATACTCCATTGAAACTCTTGAGAAAGTTATGGTTTTCTAAGTTAGAACCAAGTTCATCGAACGCCCTCTGCCATTCTTCTACAACTTCAGTTTTGTCTGAGAGAAGGCTCCCAATGGCCACAATAGCCATTGGGTTACCTCCACACCTCCTAACTATGTCAGATGACAGTTTCTTAAGTGAATCTGGGCATGGTCGTCCCTGAAAAACCTTCTGGTAGAATAAAAGCTTAGCCTCACGGTTCTTTAGAGGTTCCAGATTAAAAAGTTCTACTTCATTAGCGTTTGTTACAGAACGCTTGCAAAATTGTACAACCTCCTTTTTTCTAGTCGTGATGATCACACGACTCCCTTTCTCATTTGGAGGTAAAGTTGATTGGATTTTTTCCCAGAAAGTTGAATCCCATACATTATCAAAGATTACTAGATACCTCTTTGTCCTCAAATACTCTCTTGCTTCGTCGATTAAGAGCAGCTTGTCTGCATCAGGAATAGGCTCCATGTCCTTTTGAAGCTGTTTGATAAACTTCTTGAATACAACTTCCAAATTGTATGACAGCCCAACTTCCACAAATAGCTGACATTGAAAAGTCCTTCTTACTTTCCTGTGGTCAGATACGTTTCTTACTAGTGTAGACTTACCTGCGTTATAAACAGCAAAAGTTGTGGGTCAAAATACAAGAGTAAGGATGAGAATTAACTCTGGTCAACTTTTAGGAGTAAGAAATATCACTCTAGAGAACATGTACTACTATCTTTTATTTAATTGATAGGAAAACAAACTTTTCATCTTTGTAACACTCTGATTGAATTAATAGTTACTGTATTCCTAAGACAGTTTAGACATAAAATAAATAACTAAATAAGAGGGAATGTTAGATTTTTAACCTTTTAAATATATCCCTATTGTATACGCACGTCTTAATGGAAAAAAAAAATGAAATAAAAACATTACACTGATCCAAGTAGATGAATAAATTGGAAATTAAAATAGAAATAATTATATACCTAGTCCTGGAGGGCCAACGACAGCAATAATTTTCCGGTTGGGTGAGTCATCGATTAGCCTGGCAACAAAGGTGTTTGTAGGAGACTCAATGCCAACAAATTGTGTCTCCAAATGCTGCGGATGAAGCTTCTGCTCATTGTTGGCTTCTCCTTCTATTCTTCGACCCAGAAGTAAGCCCATGGAATTTCTTGCAGTTCTTAATTCAGTAAGTTCACTTCGGATTTCTTTAATCTCGGCCATAAGTTTATGGCTCGGTTTAATTCTAATAACAAAATCTCTTATGAAGGTAAAAAATTTAATCTGCCTTTGATGATGTAGCTTCGCCACTTGAAACCTGTACTCAATTTTTTTTAAATAATAAGCATATATATATATATATGCAATGCATTCATAATAATATTTATTTCTAACATCTTTTAAAATAGTTTTATCAACAGAGACAGCAGTTGGCAGTTAGCATGGCCTCATTTGATGTGAAAATTATTCTAACATGTTTGCAATTTTAAACATATTTGAAACTCTATATAAAAAAAACTATACATATACATACATACATGACACACACATAATACGTATATGACACACGCATACCTGTACTCATCAATTACATCTTCAATACGGTGTCCTAGTTCCCTGACCCTCCTCACCCAGTCCTTGACCCAGAGAACATCTTTTTCAGCCTGTTGATCAGCTTCTCTAAGATAGGACTGAATCGTCACCAAATCATCGCTGATCTTTTGAACTTGTACACACAATTCTTTTTGGAATATTGCTTCTTTTATCAGGGCTGGGATCAAATTTGCTACCGCAAAGCCTACTGCGGATTCTGCCATTGCTTCCTTTATCAGAGCAGCGGATTCATATAAACTGACTTGGACCAGAGAAGGGTTTACAAAAAAACAAAAGAAAAGCACACTATGTATTCGGACCTGGTAGGAAACAAATTCTCTGAGAGGTAGCGATGGTTCACGGCACAAAGAACGGTTGTAGGAGAGAATTTCAGGCGATGACTGTGGGCTCCAGCGTCGTCGACCTGGTATAGGCGTTGCAAGTGAGGCCCCCGTTGGATTAGTACGACCAGTCTGAGCTTTCTTTAATTTGGAGGTAGAGCTAGTGACCAGAAAAGAGGAGGGAGGAAGATGTACGGGGGATCTTGGAATTGAAGAAAGGAGGGAAAGAGCGAGAGAAGATGCCTTGAAGGGGAGTGGATCCAGTGCATTTCCTTAAGTGCACCGCGTACACTTCTTATTTAATCAATATTTTTTTTATCTTTTGTCACATGTCAGCTTCTTCTTCCATTCTCTTCTTTTTTTTTAATTTTTTTTTGACGTAGCTAAACAAGCGTAATAAAATATTATTGAAAAAAATTAAAAATAAATTATATTTTTATGTATATAGCTACCTAGTATTAATACTATTATAGTAAATTTAAGTATTGTTAAACTTAATGGATAGTAAAAAGATTGCTCTTGGTTTAGTTTAAAGTAGTCTTAGGACCGAAAAAAATGGCAAGCGGTGAGGAGTGTGCGAACGACAGTGGCATGGGTCTGGACGATGGAGATGGGAGGGAACGTAGTAAGAAAAAAGTGTAGCAGGAGTCGAAGGAAAATGTGGTGGAAGCTGTAGAGGAGAGTAAGGTTGAGAATGAGGCATCTTACAGGGACAAACTACTGGCATGTGGTCAGTTTTCTTGTACAAAGGATTAAAGAGGGAGGAACGTGTTTGAAAAGGCTTGGCATGATCATATTGAGAGTTTGAAGTGCTTCTTTGGGGATGGTTATAAGAAAAGCCAGCAACAAGGTGAAGGGAGCGAGCCGGTTGATGATGATGAGTTGTGCCCCGTGCTGGTGGTTACACAGGAGGAGTATGAAAGATGGTGTGAACCATGGAGGAAATCTCTTATCATTAAGCTTTTAGGGAAGGATATCCCGATTTGGGGCATGAAGGCAGCACTAAAAAAACTTTGGAAGACGAAAGAAGAGTTTCAAACGACTGACTTAGATAATGGTTATTTTATCGTGTCTTTTGCGAATAATGAGGATCTGAATTATGTGTATTTTGAAGGACCTTGGATGGTGGCGGATCATTATTTGATTGTTCAAAGGTGGCATCCAAATTTTGATCCCTGGGCTGCAAATTGTCATAAAAAGATCACTGCTTGGATTCGGATTCCTACCCTCCCGTTAGAATTTTTTAATTCTGAAAGCTTATAGAAAATAGAAGGTCTGGTGGGAAAAACATTGAAGGTGGACTCCACGACATATCTAAGAGTGAGAGGTTAGTATGCTCAGATTTGCGTTGAGTTAGATCTCAAGAAGCATTTGAAATCTGCAATCACAATTTTTGGGAAAAGGAAATTTGTTGAATATGGGGGATTTCACCTTATATGCTTCCATTGTGGGATTTATGGACATCATCGAAATATCTGCCCAGAGCTTCAAGTGAGTACCCCTGATAAGAGAGAGAATGGGGAGGAGGGAATTAAGGGAAAGATGCAAGGTGAATCGAGGGAGGTGAGTGATCCTCAGAAATGGGTTCAAGATCAGGAAGGTAGTTCGGTAACTTCTGGTGACAGCGTAACGCCGAGTGACAACATTTTTGGGGCATGGAACTTGGTTGTTCGACATTTAAGAAGAAGATTTGGTTTCTCAGATTCTTCGGATAACAAGATGTATGATCAGTCGAGATTTGCGACGTAAAAATCTACAATGAATAGTGCACGTGATCAGAGGGGATTTAGTAGTCAAGCTTTAAATAATGATTTGCTCAAGGCAAAATTCTCAACTGGTTCGAATCCTAGTTCTCGTTCTGTTGGGAAAGATATAATAAACAAACGAATGTAGGTCCCTGTGGACCAAGTAAGGAGAAATAAGGAACATGTGAGTGAAGGTAGGAGAGAGAATAGGGCTCCCAAATCCAATAGTAGCTATGCTGTGTAAACCAACGAAAAAAAATTTTTAAATTCATCCAACCCTTTTAATGTGTTAATGGACTCAAGTGATGAGGGGCCCATACCTCCTAGTAATTTGACTAAAGATCAAATGCATTCTGAGCCCATTAAGGAGAAGATGGACCTTGAAGAGAATAAGGGCGTCATGGTGCATATTGTGAATGAAGGGAATGTGCCGAGTAATCAATTGACCGGGGTAAATATGGTTTTGGATGAGAATGTAGGCCCTAAAAGCCAACCAATTAACTATAATGTTATCTCATGAATTGCCTATTCTGGAATGTGAGGGGCACAAGAAATAAATCTTTTGCAGGCCTTATTCGAGAAGTGGCCTCTAAGTATAAAGTTGATTTTTTTGCTATCTATGAAACTAAGTGTAGTGGTTATAAGGCGGTGCCAGACGCTTGGGTTTTGACCATTACGAGATTGTTGATGCTATTGGGTTTCAAGGGGGTGTGTGGGTCCTCTGGAAGATTCTAGCTAGGATGTCAAAGTTACAGCGACCTCCAAACAATACATTCATGTCTGAGCCTCTAATGGTAATGATGAGATTTTTATAACTTCTGTTTATGCAAGCGAGTACTCGTAGAATCTTGTGGGAACAGTTGGTTAGTTTAGGAAGTACTATTGTGAGCCCTTGGATTATTGGGGGCAATTTTAACTGCATTTTATATCAAAATGAACAAAGGTCGACGGCTCAAACTACTTTCTCAGTGGACAAGGATTTTGGTGAATGGGTCGATAGTTTGATGCTAGTAGACTTGGGGTGTACGGGTCCTTTATTCATATGGAAACGTGAAGGGTGTGAGAGCAGGATTGATAGGGCTCTAGCAAACTCGGCCTTCATGGACAAGTTTAAGGATACCTCGATTAGACATCTTCCATGGTATAAGTCGGACCACAGGCCTATTCTTCTTAGAATGGTTTCGAACTCCCCTCTCCAACAAAGAATGAGGCCGTTTCGGGTTGTTGCATCATGGGTCCTCCATGAGGATTTTGAATGTCTGGTTAGAGATGTTTGGGACTCGAAAGGAAATTGGTTTGATAACGTGGCTCTATTTTCAGATCGGGTTAAGGACTGGAGCGTAAAAGTTTATAGGTTTTTGGGTCAGAAGAAGAGACACTTGATGGGAAGGCTTGATGGTTTGACAAAAGCTATTCGTCATAAGGGTTCCTCCTCATCCCTTGAACAACTTCACAGGGCACTTTGGAAGGAACTGGAGGAAATTTTGATCCATGAAGATATCTTGTGGGCTCAAAAAGCAAAAGTCAACTGGTACACATTAACGACAAAAATTCCAAGTACTTCCACGCTCGAGTGAATAGTCATCGCCTACGAAATAGGATTGAAATGATTCAAGATGATTATGGGAATTGGATAGATGATGCGCAGGCTATAAAAAGTCTAGTCACAGGATTCTTTACCCAATTATTTCACGATGATAATGAGACCCCATGTGCTTTAGATTGTGATATTTCATACCCAGTTATTGATGATTTGAAGTTGGATGATCTGCTAGCAAACGTATGAGAAGATGAAATTAAGAAAGCTATATTTGACATGGGGGCTTTAAAATCTCCTGGGCCGGATGGCCTAAATGCCTTCTTCTTCCAAAGCGAGTGGGATACTATTGGCCCCTCAGTTATAGATACTGTTAGAAAGATGTTTGAAAATCCGGAAAATATTAAGTTGATTAATGATACGCTCATTGTGCTGATCCCAAAAAAGGAGCACCTAGAGACTATTCGTGATTTTCGGCTGATAAGTCTTTGCAGTGTCATCTATAAGGCGATCACAAAAGTGATATTAAATCAGTTAAAAAACATTCTTCTGGATATTATTTCCCCAAAGTAATGTAGTTTTGTCCCTAGAAGAGTAAGTTCGGACAATATAATTGTTGCACAAGAAGTGATTCACTCTATGCAGTGCATGAAGGGGAGAAGAGGTTTCATGGTCATTAAGATTGACCTTGAGAAAGCTTATGATAGAGTCCATTGGGATTTTATGGAGCAATGTATGAAAGAATTGATGTTATCTCAGAAGCTCATCAATGTGATCAACAATTGTATCTCTTCTCAAAAAATGCATATTCTGTGGGAAGGTAGTGCAGTAGAGGAATTCTACCCCTCAAGAGGAATAAGACAAGGGGATCCCATCTCTCCATATTTATTTATGATTTGTACTGAGAAACTGGCCCACCTTATTCATGCAGAGTTGGAAAAGGGGCGCTGGAGACCTATTAAACTTTGTAAGAATGGTCCGCCTATCTCTCATTTGTTTTTCGCTAATGATATTATTATTTTTTCAGAGGCAACCCTAGACTAGGTAGAGATAATAAAAAATTTCCTAGAGACTTTCTACCATACTTCAAGTCAGAAGGTTAGCCATGCAAAAACAAAGGTGTTCTTTTCAGGTAATGTGAATCACACCAGAGCAAATCAGATAAGCACTGAGCTTAGTTTCACCCAAACAGGTGATCTTGGTAAATATTTGGGTGTATCGTTACATCATGAGAGGGTGAAGAAGGAGACTTACCAGTTTGTCATTGATAATGTAAAGAATTGAGTGCGCAACTGGAAGATAAATAAGACGTCTCTTGTAGGACGAGCTACTCTTATTAACTCCATTTTGTCCACCACTCCTAGCTATACAATGCAGACTGTGAATTTGCCTATTAGCACGTGCGATGAACTGGAAAAGATATCTAGGAATTTTCTTTGGGGCTCATCGAAGGAAAAATGAAAAGTGCATTCAGTGGCTTGGGATACTGTTTGCCAGCCCAAGAGAGCTGGAGGCTTAGGCATGAGGCATATTAAGCAACAAAATAAGGCATATATGATGAAGATTGGTTGGGGTCTTGTGAAGCAGAAGGATGCACTTTGGGCAAAAGTGATTTGAAGCAAGTATGGGTGTGGAGATGATCTTATGCCTCGCATCAATGTCAAGAGACCAGGTTCATGTGCTTGGAGAGGGATCAGGAATAATTGGAATAGGGTCCAACAAGGAATTGATCGAGTGTGTAATAGAAATAGGGGTGAGGATGTTCGATGGAAGTGGGAGAAAAGTGGTAACTTTTCTATACGATCGACCTATAAAAGCTTGAACGAAAGTGGAGAGGAATTCCAATCTATGTGGTCTTCTATTTGGAAACTAAAAACCCTGCAAAGATGTAAGACGTTTGCATGGATCACTCTTCATGGGAGACTTTTAACGAATGATAACAAATAGAGAAGTGGTCTCCACCCGAATAGGTTCTATAATGTATATAATAATATTGTTGAAGATGTCCTACACGTGCTGCGTGACTGTCAAGATATAAGAATATTCTGGGAAGGCATTATCAAGTCATCGTTTTATATGAGCTTTTTTGGTACTGACCTTTCTGCGTGGTTCAAGTTGAATATGAAGAGAAAGGTAGCAAATGAGAATGGGGATCAGAAAAGCATCTTCATCATAATATGTTGGCTCCTTTGGCAGGCTAGGAATGAACGTGTACATGGAGGTGCCCAGTCTAGGTATGACCAGCTTTATGCACATGCGAGAGCCATCCAACAATGCCTTCTTCATTCAAACTAGAAAATGCAAGGAGTTAATTTGAATGGATGACGTAATGACAGTAGTATTTCTATGTTTAAATCTAACCCCTCTCGTGTGATGGTTATGGTGGATGGAGCTTTTTCTTATGCTTCATGTTCAGTTGCTTGCGGGGGTGTATTTAAATGTGGAGAAGATATCATCAAAGGTTTTATGCTGAAACTGGATTACGGAGATTGCTTAACAGCTGATCTTTGGGGTTGTTTAATGGGTTTAAAAAGAGCATGGGACAATGGTATTCATGAGCTATCTTTGTGTACGGATTCTAATGATGCCTTGCGCCTTCTTCAGAATCAAGTGTCTGATCTTCATAAGGATTGGAGCCTAATCAATGAGGTGAAATCGATGCTTTTGAGAAATTGGGACGTTAGATTGATGCTTATCGAGAGAGACTTAAATGGAGCTGCTGATTTCCTACGCAAGAGAGCCCTTAATGGTGCATCTAGACCCCAAATCCTGAGCGGGGATTACTTAGTGTTATTTTGTTTCTTTCTTGTTTTTTTGGGTCTTTGTTTGTTGCCTTTCCTTTCTGTCTGTATAAAAAAAAATTAATGGATAGCTCTCTTAATATGATTTTTTTATTTATAATATTTATATTCTCGATTTTATTTAAGAAAAATCAAGTTTCTTTTACCTAATTCAATTAAGTTGATGCTCCTAGTATTAAATATAAGAAAATTTTGAGAAAATTGTATTAATTCAAAATATAAGAAAAAAATGTATATATCTAGTATAATAAATAAGATATTCTAATAATATTCTTCATTAACTTAGAGAAATTTATAACTCTCTCAAACCTTTTTGTTTTATATTTGATACCAGAGAGAGCATTAAAATGTGTTATAAAAAAAAGAGTATTAAAGTAATTGGATTAAGTGAAATAATTTTTTTTTATGGAAAGTTTAGCACATTTTTTACTGATAAATATTTTTTTCTGAATCAAGTTCCATTCAGTTGACCCAATTACTTTAATACTTTCTTCAGTCTCAAATATAAAAAAATTTTGAAAAAAATTATAACTTTCTCCAAATTAATATGGAACATTATTGAAATATCTCATTTATTATATCAAATTTACACATTTTTCTTATATTTTGGACTAATATAACTTTCTCAAAATTTTCTTATATTGAGATAAGGGTAATTTATTTTTTAAATTAAAAACTTGATAAATAAATAAGAAAAAGTAAAAGCTGGAGAAAGAAAGATGTTTCCAAAGCAAAAATAATTTATTTATTAAATTTTAATTCTGTAATTTTTAATGAATAAATGACATAAAATTTTAAATAATTATTCAAATAAAAGAATAATAAAAAGTTTTAATTTTAAAAATAAAATCCCTCCTATACCAAACAATATCATTAAAATTCCCCCACCTCTTCCCTCAATTCCCTCTGTTTCCTTTCCCTCCCTTTCCCTCCATCCCTACATCTTTTCTATCCTTTCCTCCATTAAAATCTCTTTCCTTCCCTCTTTTCTCTCCATCATATCAAACATAGCCTTAAGAAAAGAAATATGTCCGTTAACCTTAAAAAATAAATAAAAAGCTACAACCTTTAAAAAAGTAACCAAGAAAACTATTCTTGAAAAAAAAAAGTACAGAATTCTCATTTAAATCGCATTCTAAACAAAACAAATATAAAAAATAATAACAACATTAATAGAATGCAAGCACAGAAAATCTGCCCAAGAAACTCATGGTAACAATTACTTTGAGACAACAAACAAGCAAACATGATGAGGATAAAAATCAAGATTTGTACCTAATGAGTTAAGCCGATCAGAGAAGTTGAAGGGAGCTTCAACATAACTGGGGCTTCCAGATTCGAATGCTTGAAGTTCAAAGGATTTCATAACCAAACAGAGACGTTGAAGGGAGCTCCCATATATCCATCGATGGCTTCCATTCCAAACTCTGAGACTTGAAGTTCATTACCGAATAGATGGAGGGAGTTTTCCAAAGTGAGGACTTTTCTCAAATGACTTTATAATTGATTTGAGAAGGTGTACGATTTTATGTGTAAGACGCAGCATTTTGATTAATGAAACGCTGCGCTTTAACCCGTTAAACTTGCCAACAAAGACGTGATTGTAGCCGTTGGATTGAAAGAAATGTAACCGTCCATCCTTGGACGCGGGTGAGCGCCGCTCTGTTACATGTCTCCTAAAGACCGCCAATTTTTTTCTGAGGGGTCCATCTCATTGTTCTTTCCTGGGAAAGCTATGTCTCCAAATTCCAGGTCCAAGAGCATTCTCGGATTGAAGAAGTGAATTCATTTTCCAAAAAAAAGGCAAATGTCCATGATTAGGAAAAACCGATGGACCATTTTGTGCGGCAACTATTCACTCTATTTTACAGTATCAAATTCTCGTTCCAACATCAGAACTAATTCACTGTTAAGATTAGCATTGTAGTATCAAATCGGCAGATGCAAGTAATTCTTACAGCAAATTGATTATTGGGTCTAGTTGAATTAACCAATTCAGCATGGTGGCGGATTCTGGGTGCTAGGCCCCAGAATCGGAAAATGAGAAGCATAACACATACAACACATGTACGTAAGACAAAGTAGGAAATGAGTAGCCGCCAGCCGCAATGAGCAAGAAGAAGCAGTTAATCGAGATGAGAAGATGACGCGACGAAGAGAGAAGACCTATACTCGTTCCCATTACCCAAATCGATGGATCCAAATGGTGGGCATCATGATTGGTGATCTAGCTGACCAATCGTTGTTTCCAGTGAGCGATGTCATAGAACCTCTTATCTGGGAGTGAACGCCCTCACAGAGGAGCGAACCTAGAGCCGACAAGGAATCTGTATTTTTAATGGACAAATTAGGTCTAAAACGTAGGAGGAAGAGGAAGAGGGAGAGAGATACGTGAGATTTATTTGTCACGTGCTCCTTAAATAATATTATAAATGTTAAAAAAATTAGCTTTTCAACCAAAAAAATAAATAAAATAAAATTATCTACCAACCAATGTTCTAAGAACCAAAACAGATCAGACAGTCAGACCGGTTGTACTATCACCTATAGTGAAGAACAGCTCAGTTTTTAGTTTTAGACTGTTTTAAGGGTTGGATCGGATTTGATCGCTTTAAACCGATTTTTGAGTCGAAAATTGGAATGGAGCCGAGAATCGGAGCAATTTTTAGAGAACCAGACAATTTTTTAAATTGGGTAAAATTTAACTTAAATTTAATTTGTTTCACCAAAATTATTAATCATAAAAATTATTAGATAGTAAAACACTATTTCTCTTTTTTATTTTAAAATTACTAATTATAAAAATGAACAATTATATTGTATTATACTCACTCTGTTCCAAATTATAAGAGAATTTTGAGACTCTTCTTTTATCCCAAAATATAAGAAACATGAATAAAATTTGTGGAGTAATTAATATTATTTTCTTTTTATACCCTTGAGTAATTAAGGTTATATTGATAATTACTAATAATTAATTAGTCTTACTCCAGACTTTTAATATTAGTAATTCAGGAAAAAAATTGAAATTGTAATACAATTAATAAGTTTTACTACCAAAACTATTTATTTCTTGATATAAATGAAGTAATTATTTGTTTCTTGTAATTAGGGATAGAGGAAGTATAATCATTTTATAATATTATGATTATATAGTATTATCATGTTAAAATGTTTTGATATTACTTTCAATGATTTAACATATATAAGAACTTATTAACTTATTATGAACTTAAACTATTTAAATTTATTTTTTTAACAATTTGATATTTTATTTTTATACATATATTATTATATATAATATAATTTTTACTTAATTATTATGTCACCGGTTCAACCGCCGGTCTAACAGGTTAAATCATAAAAACTGTGACCTGATGATATTTCAGGTTCGATATCTAATCTGATTTTTAAAACATTGCTACCAACCCCAACAAGGAATTTGATATGACCCTTATCTGTTATAATTTTGATCCTTGGATTTTTCAATAGTAAAATTGGGTATGATAATGATGAAAAAAATGAGAGAAAATAAGAGTCTAGGATGCAGAAGTGAGATTATCTAATCAAGTGCTCTTCGAGTAATATGTTAAGGATAAATATATTCAAATAAAATTATATAAACTTTTGCATAAATCAATTACTAAAAATTCTATTTATAGATATATACATATAAAAAATTGGAAGAGATAGCATGAAATTAATTTTATAATTCTAACATATGAATTAATTTTTTATTCTTAAATGTGAGGTGAGATTCCTTAATTTATTCAGTAAAAATAATAATTTATATATATAATACGTTTTGATATGTGAAAAAATAGTTAATTAGTTTAACTTCAAAAATAATATATATTAAAAAAAGCAACTTAAGAGATAATCTTTTAGGCCAAGAAATTAAGAGATAATGATATGTTTAGACGTAATTTCTAAAATAATTGAAGGAATATACTTTAATTTAATCTGAAAAAATGTAATTTATCATTTTAGATATTTTCGAATATTTTCAAATTAATGTAATATATCAAAATGGCATCAATGTTTGGATTTCAATTAACACAATTTTATTTAATGTATATTAATTAAAAAAATTTAATTGGTGAAAGTGTGGATTTATTTTAACTCAAATTATATACTTTCATCAATCAATAAATTTCAATTAAATTTTTAAATAAATTATATAATAAACTATTTGTGGCCACGGCCATTATCTTTCTTCTATACTCAAAATTAACAATCAAAATTCTAATACAGTTAATAGATAACTGATACTTTAAGCATATTGTATTAATTAAACTCATGCTTACAATCCTTCCCAACTCACTCCTATTTTTAAAATAACTAGTTATGTTTCCGTGCGGTACTAAAGTTTTTCAAAAGTAAGAAAAAATATAATGTAAACTTTTACTTTAATAATAACAATATAATGAGTTGGAATAATTTTATATTTATAAATAAAAATATAAATATATAATAGAAGATGTAATAAACTAAATATATAAATAAGAAATATTTTTTATTAAATAAATAAATTTTTTTTAGAGATGTATTGATCGAAAATGTTATATCCAAAAAATATAACCACTAAAAAAAATATGAGCTTAGATTATCAAACACTTCTTGTCACATTATATTTGTTGTGAGTTGAGAAAATTACGAATCTCCAAAAGTGCTTATATATATTCTGATTCATGGTTAGCCCACACGTATTTTCCAATTAAAGGTTTTTATTTTAAAATCCATATTTTATTTGATTGGTATAGTTTTACAACTCTATTTATATTATTTTTGTGTAAAATTTTTAAAACATTTTCTATATAAATATATAAAACAATTATTATTGTAATTTCATTAAAATTAAATTAAATAAGTATGAATATTTTATACAACATTTCAATAGACTCATAAAATCATTAAAATTATATAGGATATAAAAAATGTCATAATCAATCAATCTATAAATAACATAACTGAACAAAAAAATAATTAAAAAATACTAAGCATTTGCAACCTATCAGTTTATTTTTAAAAAATTATTTAGGTTCAATTTAGATGATTAATTTTTTAGATGAGTTTTATAACCATAAGAAATTGATAAGTAAATGAATTTAAATAGTTTCATTCAAGAAACTGCCTGCTTTATTTGGAAAATTATTAATCAGAATATTTTTTTTTTGCCAACACATTAATCATAATAATTTTAGATTGAATATAAAAAAATATTTAAACTGTGATTTTCTCTACCATTATTTAAACTTTGATTCAAACACTAAATTTAAATAAACTTCAACCAAAACCATAAATTTTAAAATAATCAAGCAATTAAATTTATTAATTTAGTTATTTGTTAATCATGTAAAAGAACTTATTTAGTGAAAATTAAGCTAAACCTTTATTAATTTGAATTAATTAGACTACTTAATTATTTTATTTCATCAATTGCTACGAAAGTAACCTCCCACGAAGTATATTTCATAATTCAAACACTTTCTGGAAAGATACTTCCGAAAATTATATCAAGTGAGTTTAAAATAAATAAATTTATCTACAAATCACAAGCATCTTTAGAAAAGGAAGTTGTTAGAAGGAAAATGCAAATTGAAACCATTATTCAAATATAAGTAAACAAAATTGAGAGAATGCAAAAAATGAGATGGACAAAATATTCTACTCTTGACTTTCCAATATTACTAAAAATTCAAAGGTTAAAATCAAAGACAGATTAGCATCCCAGATCTGGTACATATGAGAAAACACAAAAAACGGAGAGAAATTGAGTAATATTTGAAAAAAGAAAAAGACAAGAAAAGAAATTCTTGATCAGACAAAAAAAAGAGAGTAAAAAAAGAAGATTGTGAGAAATATAAAATATTTAGAAAAGTACCTTCCTCTTGCGAAATAAGTTGACAGATTCAATCAACATATGCGAAGAAATTTATAGGCTACAAGTAGAAGAACAAAATAGTTGGAAGAGAAACTAATTGAACAAACCATAAGAACCAAGAATCTTCCTAAATCAACAATTAAGAAATCGGAGGGGAAGAGTTGAGGAGTCGAAAAGCTAGGAAGAACTTTAGGGTAGGATTCGATGTGGGACTTTAAGGTTCTGTTTGGTACAATAGATGGAAGGGGAGGGAAGAAAAGAAATTTTAATAGAGGAAAGGGAAGGGAAGGGAAGGGAAGGAAATTAAAGGAATGAGAGGGGAGGAATTTTAATGCTTTGTAGTTTGGTTGAAGAGGGGAGGGGAGTTCATTATAATTTGACAATTTTAAACCTGAATGTTTTCTATTATTATTTTGTTTTAATAATTATTTCTTCATAGTATTTTGTTATTTTAAGAATGTCAAAACCTGATTTCCCATATTAAAAATTGTTTCAAATCTATTTTTAAATTCTATTTTAAATTTCACCATTCAACAACATTATTCATTGGAGGCTAATGTAATTTTCTTTCAATGTCTGTCAAAATAAGAAATAATTTTAAAGTTTAAATTATTTACTTTTTTCCTTCTTAGCCATATCCTTGAAGAAAGAAATTATGGAAATTTTCTTCTCTAATAATATCTCAACTTTATGAAGGAGCCTCTACATTTATTCAAACACTAGAGTCACTTCCATAATTAATACTATTTCACATGGAATATCCAAATATGCATAGTAGAGAACATATATATACATGTGAAATGTACACCATCACCACTACAACAATGAAGTTTAGCGATATTTTCATTATCTGTTCAATATATAATCAGAGAACATATAAACTCATTCATGTGATAAAAGCTAATTAAAGAAAGCTACCATCTTTACTGCATAATCTTTTCACCTACAAGAAAAAAGGCAAAAATTCAACTCACCCCTATCTATCCCTTATTACATATCTCATTCTTTATTACATGTTAGTGCATTTCTTCATTGCCAAACTAATAACATTTTGGACAATTATGCATATGAATTTAACATAACATAATATCTTCTTCCAAAATAACAATGTAATAACAAAATGATGATGAAGTAGACAATATGAGAATTACAAAGTTTTACACAACATCTTGTTCCAAAATAACATTACTACAATAATAATTACTTGGTTCCATTTAGTACCTTAGCTCCAAAATAGTTTTAACACATAACACCACAATCTAACTATAAACAAGAATACTCTCTAACAAGGATTTCAAGAACCAAAAACATATCCATAATTACTGCCTTGCGTAGTGGAGGTGGGCATTCAACAACTGTCCTAAGCTTATCATCATCACTCATTAAGAAGTTGTATATCCTACTTAGCTTGTCAATATCACATCCACATTGAATTATCAAAGTGCAAATTTCTTCCCCAAACATTTGTGGTCTCTTGTAGTTAAAGCTCTCTCTTTGTATGAGATTTTCTTCTCTTATTGCTTCATTTCCATCCCTTAATGCTTCAATACCTTGTTTAATGGCTTCATTCCCTTCTCTAATTGCTGCTGCAACTTCAGATAATACCCCTTGAATTCCACTTCAATCAATGTATTTGTCTGCCACTTTTCTTTTCTTTTTACTGCTACCACTAGATGCTCCACGTAATTTTTCATTAATTGAAAATTTTGAATGATCATTACTAACATCAATAGAAGGCTTGAAACTCTCTAATATCACCTTATTTTGTGACACAAGATGGTCAATGTCATTGATGGTGACATTATTAAAGTCTTCTTCAGTGGATGAATGATGTCGTCTCCTCATCTCAGCTACAGTTTCAGCTTCTTCTCTCGTTGCTCGATCATTTCCATACAATATCATTATTTTATCATAATTTGGGATGGGGGTATTTCTCCAATATGCAGCTTTAGGATTAGACTGAAAAAAGACATTGGACCAAACATCTGAAGTTAGACAAACATCTAAAGTTATAAAAGTTGTAAATGATAACATATTCATTACATAGAAAAAGGTTATGACTAACCTCTATTAAAGCATCTCAAACTGGAGGCTCTGCATCCCACATTTCAGTTGATGAGTTCCAACCAAATCCACTCAAACCTTTTTTGAAGATGTCATAAACTTCTGCAAAATTTTGTTTCAAGGTTTTCCACCTATTCTTTACCTTCTCCTTGTCAATTTTTTTGCCAAATTGTTCACTCAACTCTTTCACTATGTTATCATAAGCTTGTGTTGTGAATTGACCATTAACTTTCCTACCTGTGTTATACTCATTCATGAAAGAATCCACAAGAGCATTATCCATAATTCTTATCCAGATCATCAACTCTTTATCCATGTCCCTTTTTGGTGCCATTCTATAGATGTGTTGATTAGCCAATTTTATCAAGCAAAGATACATCAAATTATACATTAAACCAAGTTACGAAGGAAATGAAACTCAAAGTAACTAGGTAAATCAAATTATGCTACAAGGTTCAAACTTAAAGCAACAAATTAAATCACTATAAACTGAAATCAAAGTCTAAATCAAGGAAATAAGCCAAAATACAAATGAGTACATCAAACTACAAAGTTCAAACCCAAGGAAATAAATGAAAGGGGAAAAAGACATTTCAGGACCCACATCTGGAAATATTCCCTTCCAAGGACCCGATTTAAAAATTCAGTGCTCCTATAAACTGAATTCCCAACTCGAGTCAACTGAATTTCCCACTGATACTGTTCATTTGTCAATATTTTCCTATAAAAATCCTAAAATATCTTTTTCCCTAAATGAAAGTACTTATAGGTACATTAAACTAAAAGGTTCTACCTCAAGTAAATAAATCAAAGTGCAAATGACTACATCCATGAATAGAACATCAAATCTCAACTAATTGATCATTTTCATAATCAATCCACATCTGAATAGCTATATTATCTCTAATAAGTTTGCCCCGAGCAATCTCAGCATTATCACTACTTGGAGCACGATTATTTTCATCTCTTTCAGATTGAGTTGCATCTTTAGCATCTACTTCAACTATAAGATCTTCATCAGGGTCTATGCTATGCTCATCAAGTAATTATGAAGAATGCAACATATAACAATTATCAATTTTTGAGCTCTAACTCCATAAGTAGGCTCTGCTAAACTGGATAAAATTTCAAATCTTTTTTTTAATACACCAAAGGCTCATTCAATTGCATTATGCAATGATGCATGCTGAAGATTGAATAATTCTCTATAATTTTGGGGTGGATTTCTTGCTGAATATTCTTTCAAATGATACCGAACTCCTTTATAAGGTGTAATAAGCCCACTTGTTAACATGAAACCAGCATCCACAAGATAATATTTCCCTATATAATCAATGAAGGTAATTACTATTATAGGTTTAAAATACCTATATTGAATGTGAAAAGTCTTTTAATCATGTCTAAAAGAGTTACCTTGGGGAATTTTAAGCCTATCTTCTCGTGTTAATGCATTTTTCAAAATTCTTGAGTCAGATGTAGTGTCTTTGCAACCAGGAAGTACATAAGTGAGCTTTAAATTAAATGTGCATGCTGCTAACACATATTGTCTTGGGTAGTCCTTCCTACCATGATAGCGGGGAGCATTTGCAGCAGATACTTTGGCACGTATATGTGCTCTATCTATGGCACCTACACAATCCTTAACAAATGGGTGGAATCTACTACTATGATGGATTTCAGGAGGGATTGTTGAATCGTTAGGTTGTACAAGAAAATTTTCTTCTAATTCAAGGATAGCTCCTAAAATTGTATGGAGATGACGACTAGTTATCTCTCCAAAACGTTGAAACCAAAAGTTTATTTCATGATTTTTTACTTTATATGTTAAAATGTAAAGAGTTTGGGCAACTTGTTCTTATACAATAGAATATTTAGTTGGTTTTAAGCCATAATCTCTTTCTAACATATCACATAATGTTAGGAAAGCTTGAGGACTCATCCTAATAATATCTTGACTAGTTTTACTACATGTTATTCGACTCATCACTTCGGCACGTGCCTTTTCTCTCTTGGAACTCATACTATAACTTATTTGTCTTCTTTGAGATATCCCATTCAAGTAGTAGTACACAAGAACACCTATAAATTGAGATATGACTCTTTAACGCATATCCAAGTACGGATGAGTGATTACAAGGTATTGCCTATGGAGTGAAAATAGTGCCTTTATTCTTTGATCCACCATATCCAGTGCCTAATCATAAAGACACATCATAATTAGAAAAACAAGTTGTTAATGAGATTTGCTAATTTTAAGTATTAATCAAAAGAAAAACTGAAAAGTTATATCTAAGTTATATTTTTGTTAGTAAGAAATAGTCTCTTTCAACTCAGAAAGACATGTCACATGATTACTTACAATAAACACAGAAGAAGAAAGAAAACAAGCTTCAGATTCGATGCTTGCTTCCCTATAGCCAATTCATTTTGTAATTGAAGAACAATTGACTAATGTGTCCAGTTAACAGAGGCTCTAATGAAGAAATCAAGGCCCCTAAGCTATAATCCTCTTAAGCTAATTTGCTATTCAATATGCAGGACAAGTGTTAATCCAACAAAGGGACTAATTTGTTCCACAACTCAAAATGAAGTTGTCAGTAGCAGAATTCAGTTTTCATCTTTATGGCCAAAATTACTACCCTTCGTAACAAACATAGCATAAATTAGAAAAAGAGCCATTCTTTGAATTATACATTTTTATTAGTTAGATAATAAAGGAGTAAAGAGAGAAACTTCATCCAGTAGTCATAGCTGAGAACTAAATTATAAACCATCTTGGGATTTATGTTGCTTTTATCAGCAACATTAGACCATACCAAAAAAGGCAAATGCATTGAGTTCATTCTTAATTCAAAGTACCTTAAATTTTGGGATTGATCAGAATAAAATCAGGGAGATATGTTAGTACACAACTGCACATTGGAAGGCCTTTACGCAAAAACAAAAACTTTTTCATGGCCGAAGATTATTGCCCAGTTTTGTGTTTCAAGATCTTTAGTTGGTTCAAGTCAAGTGAGAGAGACCCTAAAATCAATGCTTAATAAGGCAAATCATGGAATGGTGAAATAAGGTTGAGTGCACGTGCTAAAGGGATAGATGAAGGTTCAAGTCCAGATGTCATATTCAAGGCTATTGGGAACTGAGAAAAAGAAAAAAAGACAGCAGCAAAGAAATCAATTGTGTACATCTATAACAATGCAGTAAACAATCTTTTGATATTGTCAACAACGGCTATTAGAATAACATACATTGTATGACCCATATATAGAAATAGTGACACAAATAACCATACTTTCATAATACAAAGTGATTAGGCCAAATCCAGAAAATATATCGTGATAAAACATGAAATCGCAGAAATTCAACTAATGTCAGAAGGTATGATAGGGAATAGACCAGATTTGAGGCAATAAGTATTCAAATCTTGAAAAGAAAAATAACGAGGAGGGAGAAACCTTTGAGATGGCAGCGACAGTGATTGCTCGATTGGCGGTGATGGAGGTTGCTTCATAGGTTGCGACGGGCGATTGTGAGGCAAGTGGTGACAATGATCGGTGATGACTTTGCTAGCTGGAGCGAGAGACTCGATTTCGGTCTGAAGACGCAGAAGATGAAAGAAGACGCAAAAAATGAAGTAGGTGAAAAATGAAGCAAGTTAAGGACATGTTAGTAAAATGAAAAAAGCAAATTTACAACCTTTCCTAGATCCTCCGGTTTTGGAGGGCTACGTTTCAAGGGAAGGGGAAAGGAGTTGCTTCCCTCCCCTTTTTGGAAACATTTTGATCCAAATAAGGGAAGGGAAGTGACTTCCCTCCCCTCCTTATAAAATGTTGAATCCAAATAAGGGGAGGAAAGCAACTTCCCTCCCTTCCCCTCTAAAACCCCCTACCAAACAGGGGGTAAGGTTTTGCTAGGAGGTGGGTATTTGAGACGTGGGATTAGAGGGGAAGGACAGTAGGAGTGGTGGTTGATGAATGAGGGAAGGCGAATTAACGAAAGAGAGAGAGCGAAGCAAAGATGTGTGGGTTTTTTTTTTTTTTGATAAAGAGAGATTTGTGGATTTTAAAGTGGAGAGCGAGGGAGTTTTGGAAGATGAGAGCGAGCAATTTGAATAGAGGGAGATTTACATTTCTTTTAATTCAAATAATTTAGATAATGAAATGCATTTAATATCATCACCATCTAGATCATAGGTGATTTTAATAAATTTACTATTTAAAAATGAATAAATTATAATTTTTAATTTCTGGAAAAATAAATAATTGATTTAAATTGAAGGAGATTTATTAACTAACATTATAATTCGAAATATTATTATAATAATATTATAATATTAAGAAAAATCAAAAACACAATTTGAATTGAGGTAGATTTACATTTTTTAATTGAAAGACTACTAAAAACAAAGGAAAATTAATTTGTAGGTCCCCGTAGTGTATCACTTTTTTCAAACAAGTCCCTACATTTTAAAAACCTAAACATTGGTCCCCACAATTACCTCTGTTTGTGCCTTTAGTCCCCAACTTTTAGTAAATACTAATAACTCATCCACATCCATTTTGGGTCCAGATGGCTGTAACGACATTAAGTTTATGCTAAAATGGAAAAATTGAATGACATAAATGCTGACTAAACACACAAATAAGATAAATGATTGAACATTTTGATGTCACAATTGATGATTTCATAACATTTTCTCTGGTTGCCTTTAATTTTGCTGTTGTTAGTGTATATTGAAGGAATATTTTCGTGTGATATGTGAGGCTATTGAAATGGAATCAATGAGCTTGAACATCACTGATTCGAGGCTCTTGAAATGAAATCATGTCCTCTGTAGGTTGTTGGGTAGAAGATTTCCTATGGTGCCCAAACTATAAGGAAATGCTTTATGATATGAAATGCTTTATTGTATCTCTCTCATATGCACCTATTGTGTATGTTCATTTCATTATTAGACATTACCTACAATAATACATTATTTTTTATTAATTGCAACAATTTACTAATAGAGTTTTTGCATTAGACAAAATATCTCTTTGCACTTTTCAAATACAACTGCATGATTTGAATAGCAAGATAACGCTAGCCTATAATGCTCCAATTCACATTAAAGGAAAATAAAAATAAAGATTACATTATTCGAACACTCATGCTCCAATTCACATAAAAATATCCATTTTTGCACATGGTCTTAAGTGGGTCCTACATTAATCAATGACAACAAATGGCCTATGCAAACACACTATTTTGCCCATGCGCCCTCAATTTGCTTCCTGAAACTGCTTCTATTGCATCTCGTTCTCCTGTGCATCTCATTCAGCCTCGCATGGTTCTCCTGTGTCGTCTCTGCTTCTATTTGTTCTTTAGTGAGATTAGAATTTTTTTCGTATGTCGAGTCGGGTTTCATAGCAACCGCCAACTATTTTATTGTTGGGGAATTACAGTTTACACTAAAGTTTGAAGCTTGTTGTCTCTCTTTGGTATTTTTTTTATTTTATTTCTGATGCTTATGTGGTAAATTTATCGTAAGTCTTGGTTTAGCTAGCATCCACATCATTCAGTTTTTCCACCTCAGCATAGACTTAACGCTATGACTGCCATTTAGATCCAAAATGGATGAGTTATTGGTATTTGACAAGGGTTAGGGTCTAACGGCACAAACTGAGGTAACTGCAGGGACCAGATTAAAGGTTTTAAAAGTTTAGGGATCTGTGTTAAAAAAGGTGTAAACTTTAGGGACTTACAAATTAATTTTCCCTAAAAAAATTAACAAATTATAATTTATTATTTCTGGAAAAAATAAATAATTGATTTAAATAGAAGGGGATTTATTAAATAAAATTATAATTCAGTAATAATAATAATGATAATAATAATAGTAATAATAATAACAACTAATACAACAACTATTGTTATATTCAGAAAAATCCAAAAACACAATTTGAAGGAGATTTAAATTTTTTTTGAATTGAAAGAATCAATATAACGGAATGCAGTTAAAATCATGGGTGGTTTTAAAAAAAAATTATTATTTAAAATTGTGGCCTTCAAATTTTAATTTGTAATGAAACAATTAAAGAATAATAATTTACAATTTACAATTTACAATTTTTGTTTTTAATTATTATCTTGATATTGAAATTGGTGTTGCATTGTTCATGAGAGGAGTTGTGAATAGTGTTTTTCATGAGAAATATTAGTATGAGAGGGATTAAAATATGTTATTTATACTTTCTAATGAAACTATAATATACTTAATCTTGATAGTGTATAAAAGCAGAATGAGAATATTGATTTTATTGATGATATTTATTTTAATTCCATAGCTATATTTGGTCTTTCAAATAATTAGGTCTAAAAATGACAAAAAATGAGAGAAAATAAGAGTATATGATGTAGGAGATGTGAGATTATTTAGTTACGTGCTCGTCAGCTAATATTTTAATGTCAAATAAAATAAAATTAGCTATTTATCAGTGCAAGGAATTTGATGAATATATTCAAATAAAATTATATAAACTTTTACATAAACAAATTATTAAAAACAAATTTAAAAAAATCTATATGTCAATAGATACATATAAAATAAATTTTGATATGATTAACAAAATTGGAAGAGATAGCATGAAAAGTAATTTATATATAATTTTCTATATGTGCTATTTATATAGAATATTAATTCAAGTTTTCTTGTGGAAGAAACCTGAAATAATTTATATTTTTTAAGGTCACAAAAATATGGGATAAGAATAATAGTGAAACATAACTCCAATAATAAGGAGTAAGTACTGTTTGTAGGGCCCTGGTTCACCCCAACTCCGACCCGTGAGAAAATAGCTCGGCCGGATAAACCAAAAAAGAAAAGACCAAGCCTAGTTTGATGCCCAAGGTGACCTAGGTTTAGGGCTGGCTTGTCCAATTGGTTGGCTCAACCGAACTAGGTTTTATGCCGACCGGGGAGAGGGACCATCATTCTCCAAAATCCTTCAAGCCCTATTCAACCCCCGCCTCAATTCGACTACGTACCCTCCTTTCCCACCCACTTGTTGTGCTTCCTCCACCCACCTACACCATCTCTGGTGAATCGTCTCTCCATCCTCATTACCGTCAGTTCCTTGGTGGCTGTGATAGCCGACAAGGGAGGGTACGTAATCTCAATTAATTTGATGATTTGGCATTTTCAAGGAAAAGGAGCAGTGCCACCCGTGATATAATTCGTAAAAAAAAAAAAAAAAAAAAAGGAAGAGGAGCCATCCCAACGAAGAAAACCTGTCATGTGTTCAACAAGCACAATCTCGAGATTAATCATGTCATTTCCAATTTAAGTAGATGGTTGACCAAAAAAAAAATTAAGCAGATGACATGGCATCGTATAAGTCCTCGTGGATGAGACTCTGCTCACTGCTAAAGTGTCCAAATAACTGAAAGCCAAGTAACTGGTACTTGGACCTACTATAAGTCTTCATGGGCATGCATTGGCCAGTAAGCTATTTTTTCTAATTTATTTGAATTTTTGTTTTAATTTTTAGGAATTTAGTTATTTCAATCTAATTAATTATCGTAATCAAATTGAAAAACTTATGGAGTATTATTTTTTTTTTAATAAATGTCCTCATATTAAAGAGTAGGAAAAGCGAGAGCGTAAAAGGGCGAGCGAGACAGCGGAGGGCGGAAAGAGGGCTGTTATCCTCTGTGGCGGCACGGAAGGAATACTGTTCTGGACACGGTTGGCTAAATTACATCATCAAAAGATATTATAAAATATATCTATCCATCTATTTATTTTCTATATCATAAAATCTCTAAGCTCGAAATTTGAGTCACCTGGAGGACCGCCCACTACGTCACTCAAGTAAATCTCTGGGAATAAGTCAAACCTTTTAGTTACCACTATCCTGCTTTTCACTCCGCCATATTCATCTCCCTTATATCTTCTTCTTCCGCTTCACCCGCATTCGGCCAAACTCAACTTTTCACTCCATTCCTCATCAGAATATTCCATGCCGGTTTGAGGAGGAAATGATTTGTCTTGTGTTGGAGCGGTTTATGGAGTGAACGAGCAGTCCGAGTTCTTCAGTCAGTACTAGGAACTCCTTGACCCTCTCAATGCGTATAAGCCACCGTGTAGATGATGACGATGATGATGTCGGGAGTGAGGGTGCTTCTGAGGCAGGAGACGTTGGGGATCCGTGTTAATTTAATTAAGAACAAATTTAATTTCAAAATTTAAAATCAAAGCAATAGATTATCAAGAAAAATACACTACTTTTAATGAATTTAATTAAGAACAATTTTGAAAGTAATAGTAATTTTTAAAAATTTTAAAAAATAAACTACTTTTAATTATTTTTATTAATTTATGTAAAATAGTTATTATATAGCTAATCATAAGGGTGTGGTGTGGTGGTTCCTTATCTCATTCTCTTAACTATGTGATCCGGGGTTCAATCCTCAACTTATGGGATTGGAGCACATCTCGTGACCAACTGTTTACCTCTTAGAGAGGACATGCGGTGAAGGAATTAATCAGTGTTCTCAATAATAAATATCTTAGTGTACACAGCAAAAAAAAATAGTTCTCACATCACCTAAAAGTAGGATATTATATTTAAACTATATCATTTACATGAACATAGAGCTAGATCAGCCCCACATTGTTTACCATGTGTGTGTATATATCTATTATTATTTAATTATAATGTTTTTTATTATTTTTGTGAGATATAGTTTTCTTATATTAGGGGCTCCTTGGTATACGGAGTAACTTCTTAAAAAGTATACTTTTTAGAAAATTAATTATATAGAAAGTATCTATATAACTTGTTTAATTTATTTTAAGTTTTTAGAAAGTTTAAATTATATTTTAAAAGAAATATATTATATTTTTATGTTAAATACAAAAATACCTTTTTTATTAAGAAAATAGATTAACGAATTAATGGTCTTTTTAAAAAATCATTATAAGATACTCAAAAATTAGAACTTATCAGGAGTTGTTCAGGAAGTAAAACTTTCTGAATTAAACTCAACTTCCTAGAAATTTTCAATTTTTTTAAACTAAATAATACGAGTTGCTCTATTTTGCAGGAAGTTAAACTTCCCCTCACTACTTTCTTGTAGCAAGCAACCCCTTAAATATAAGATCTTTTTTAAGGTAATATTTATTAAATATTACTAAAATGATCCTTATTAAATTCATTTTGAGGAGAGATGGAAAATTAAATAAGAATAATTTTAAAACTTTATTTTTATTTGAGCCTGAAAATGCTTAAATACCAGGCAGTCAGATATATATATATATATATATTTATATATATTTATATATATAGACATGAGGAGTTTATTTTGCCCAGAATATAAACATAAGGAGTTAAACATTCTTTTTTATCTGCAAAACTTTTTCATTTTATTTTTCAATTCATTCTTTAATTATTCTGCTAGCATTACATTACAGAGTGTATTCTATCTGTCATCTATCTTTCGTCACCTTTACAAAGTGATTCATTGCAACAATCAACCGGCGGTTGCAGAGAATCCTGTGATAAAATCATAAAACTCTTATCACTCTTGAATCCACACTGCGAATTTTTACGATCTTCCGTTGATCCTCGAGCGCCAAGGTGAAACTTGTTTTCTATACCCGCTTCAATGCCCAGAAATCTCGGAATAGATGATAACATCTTATGTTTCAACATGGTTTTTTTGAGCGTTCTCTAAATTCCCTTGCTTTTCTTTTCGGATTCTTGGGAAGTGATCGATGTTTCAATTCTTGAATTTTCTTGAAGTCCGAATTTACGGTATTTCCAAAGTTTGCAAAATTTGAAGCTTCTCTCGGGGCTATTGAATTTCAATCTAGGATCTCTCTGAGGCAATTCTAACATGTTTTCGATGTGAAGCTATATGTAGGATCATTGCCTTGATCAGTGACGTCGGTGGTGTGGAAACCTTTTTCATAACTCCAGTATACGAGTTTTTCTCTTGGCAATGTTCTGATGTTTTGTTTTATAGTTCCTGAAATTTATATTGCGGCAGTGATGTGTAATTTTGTGCATATGTACTTACATCTAGATACAAACACTTTACAGATGATTTCATATGCGTGAAGGCATCATGCAATTCTGTATGATGTTTTAAGTTCTGGTCATGGAACTCACTCTTTTGTGTTTTTCATGTTTGAGTACTTTCTACTACTGGCGCCTGATGGATTTGTATTTCAATCTTGAAACCAGTCATCATGTGCAGTGGTACCTTCAATCTTCACAATATTGGCTTTGGCTTTCATTAGCAGAAATTGGAATCGGTTAAAAGATTCACTAATCATTTGCCCGTAGTTACAATGTCTTTGTAAGAAATGAAGTAAATGGAATATCTAACTCCTTTCTTTTAGAAAAAGTTATGGAGTGTTTTGATTTGCTAGAGATATCATGTTGCTGTGTATAGAGGGTCTTAAGCATCTATTTGCTTCCTTATTGCGTTGCTGTGACCTTGATAAGCAGCCAAGAGGCCTTCAAGGCCCTGAACTTCTTGCAAGGGAGACCGTTTGTATAATATTTATCTTGCTTTGTGCTCTTGAAGTTACAATAGACTGCTGATTTGTCAATCGTTGCCTTGTGATTAAAAATATGCATTTCAAAACTTCTGATGTTGTATTTCCCCTTTGGATTTCTGAGTGCATGTAATTTAGTGTGCATGTATAATGGAAACAAAATAGTATGGTATATAGATGTTGCTGTTTTGTTTTGTCTTCTTTTACTTGGTTCCTAACCTGCCACATTAATCTTTGGAAACAACTCTATTTTTTATACTGATGATAAGCATTTGTTTTTGCACTTTAATGCAGTCAGTGTAAGTGAAATAGAAGCACTTTATGAGCTCTTTAAGAAAATCAGCCGTGCGGTGATTGGTGATGGGCTGATTAATAAGGTCGGTCTGTTTTATCGTTTGACAACATGTACATATTGCCTTAAATTAGCTTGTACTTTTTGTCTTGTGATAGAAATTTTCTTCTCATATTTGATGTTCTCTATCATCATTATAGATCTACCTTTCAAAATCCTATTTTGAAGCCATTTCATTTGTCAGTTTTCCCCCTTAACATCAATTTATATCATTTGCAGAAGGAGTTTCAGTTAGCACTATTCAAGACAAAAAAAAAGGAGAGTTTATTTGGTGATTGGGTACTAATTTATCAAGTTACTTAATCTTTTCATCTTCTCATATCTTTAGTTTAAATCATGAAAATCTTTTGCTTCTATTATATAATATTAATACCCACATATACAAATCATGTACAAAACTACAATGAACAAATTATGGGCCTGTTTAATGGAAAGCCTGAAAGTTTGGGTCTGCCCCTCTTTTCTTGTTTGCTCTCCTTTGGTTGTTATTACAGGCTGGTTTGATCTTGCAAGACATCTTTGTTATGTATTTCTAATCAGTTCTGATCACCAAGTCTGGTCGTTTTTAATTTCATTTGTACCCCTTTACTTCCTTTTTGGCCTAGACATAGGAGAGGAAGAGGTTGAATTCGTGAGTGGTGTATTTATATGCTGATAAAAGTGTTATGAATATATTCGTAGACTGGCTTATGGTTGATCAAACATCAGAATATTACGTTCAACTTTGTACTTCAAAGTCGTTATACCAAGGAGTGTGAGCATGTCCTGCATGCATGCTTAAATGTATATTGACTAACTTTGAGATGGATATTTTATGATTTCAACATAATTCATTTACTCTCAACACTGCTATTCACGTACAATGTATATTATGATGACTGTGAACTGTAGTGATTAAATTACATCGTTGTTATAATATGTTGCATGTAATTGTGCTTCCAATCTTGTTTTCATGTTTGCTAACTTGAAAGGTAACATTCATATTGAGTTGATGCATCTTAAAGCTTTTCTTACATGGACACGTTTTTTAGACATTTTGCTGAAACTCCATACATTTCTGGACTAGTTTGAATGCTGAACTGCCTTTCTTTTTTTTGGGTTCCTTGTTTATTTATTTACATGCATCTATTCATATGACTCTATATGGTAGGCTTCTTATGTGAGCTTCTCTGTATCTATTCTATTAGGTATTTGATTTGTTTGACACAAAGCACAATGGGATACTAGGCTTCAAAGAATTTGCTCGTGCTCTATCTGTTTTCCAATCCAAATGCCCCTATTGATGAAAAGATTGAATTTATATTTAAAAAATATTTGTTTTATATCATCGTTTCAGGATGAAGTTGCTATACTATCTGAATTTAATTCTTTTAATTTGCTCTGATGGGCCTGACCTTTTTTTTTTTGGGGTGACAAAATTTAACTACATAATCTCATATTTCAGCTTCCTTTCAACTGTATGATCTCAAGTAGCAAGGTTTTGTTGAAAGGCTGGAGGTAAATACTAAATTTTATTTATTTATTTTTTTCTGATTGTCCAGGTTTGTGTTCTTCAGTTGAAACAAGTCTATTTTGATTCTGTAAAGTTGAAGCAAATGGTAGTAGCTACACTTGCTGAATCTGGTATGAACCTATTGGATGATGTTATAGAAAGTATAATTGACAAGGTGACTCCCCATTCTTTTTCTTGTGATTAAACCTTTTTTGTCACTTTCAGAGTCTATCTCTTTCATGTGGAAAAAAACGGTTTGTACTGTTTTTTATTTCTCCAGACTTTTGAGGAAGCAGATACAAAGCAGCAACAACAACAACAGCATTAGCCTTATATCACTATGTGGGGTCGGCTACATGAATCATACGACGCCAAAGCATGATGGCAAGGAGTGAAGCCTTGTTTTAGGCCATCCGTCTGTTCTGAAGAATATGACCCTTCAATATCTCAAGTAATTTCTAAATTATAATTTTTTGTTTCCCCATTACGTTAAAAATCTAATTTAACTAATTTCCCGGTATTCCTCTTATTGTGGGTATATATGCACATGTGCATATTTGTACATGCATTTGCTCTCTTCTGTTGGTAGGTTAAAACAAAACTCACTGAGATTCAATTGATTTGGTTACATAACTTACATTTGCTTGACCACATTCAGAAAACCATTATATATGCTTATAGTGAACTTTTATGATGTTCCTTTTTCACTGGCCTACCTAACATCATCGTCCATGTGTTTGAGCAGGGACATCACCACAACATTTCCAAGCTGTGTTCCATTCACTAGTAGATGATACTTGAAACTCAAGTTTTCAGTCTGTTCATTTTGCCAAAGAATGGTTTGCCTGCAGGCTTTAGAGCTTCCACTTGATGACCTTGTATTGGTTATATTTTTTAATGACGTAGATGAAGACAGTGAGATATTTGGTTTTGTAAGGAGAAACTATTTGAACTTTGATATTGTATTGTTCAAATAGAAGATTCGTCGTGAATCATAAAAAATTTTCCTCTGCTCAATCATTTTAAAATTAACTTAATTTGTGATTTTTATTCTTAAATATCAAATTATAAACACTAACTTTTAACAAAACCTGTCAAATTTTGATCATAGATTTATAAAAATACTCGCTGCATCACAAGAATATCTGAATTCAATACGCAGGACAAAAGATTCAAACTTTTTGCACGTAAGTAAAATTTCAAAACACTTAAAACCACTTCAGTGTAGACACAATCAAGAACCTATTCAAAAACTGTTCTGTAAAACAACTTCATTACTTTATGACATTTGCCAAATGAAAAATTCGAATATAGATACATTTATTCCTTCTTGTACTAAATCTTTAGGTGTTGGATCTGCAATATTAAAAGCTAAAACTCAGTGGATGCATCGCAAGACGAAAAAATAAAGTAGCTTTCCCGGTCGGTCTAACCGTAGACACATATCATCAGAAAAAGCTCCACAAACCAAAGTAGACAAGTAGAAAAGAGTTTTTATTTGATTTTACAAAAAAGAAAAGACCCTTTTATTGTATTTGTTTGCAAAGTTTCTATAAGAAATAAGAGTGGAAAATTAGTGCAAGAAGATGAAGTCAAATTAAATTAAAATTTCGATTATTCAGATTTAATATATCAACTTGAAGTTGCACGTCAGTGCCGGGGTCGGTTTTTCTGGACTTGAAGGTAACATAACTTCCCTTCTTGCAAAACCAAAATCCTACGTCCTTGAAGCATTTTTGCATGGCGCAGGTTGATCGACAAGGTAGTCATGGCGTTTCATTGCACATTATCAGCGTATACGTATACCTCTTAGTTAGAGATATACATTATTGGGTCTCCCAATTTTTTCATATTAAGTAACTATGTAAATGCATAATAAAAAACACCCACCATATGCATCTGAAAGGCCTAATTAATTTCAATCGATCACTTAAGCATCATAATCCATAATCTATGTCTTGATTTTTTTTGTTTGGTTTGGCCATCATCAATATATCCAGAATATTCATCAGATTATGAAGTGGAAGCTCCACATATCCCAAAATACATTCACATGAAAATTAAACTTATACAGAAAATTGATGAGTATAATTAATTAGGCACTAAATAATTAATAGAGATATCATATAATCGTTCCCAGTGCTTTCAATGTGTGTGTATATATGTTCATTGCCCCTGGCTCATTCCCCCTGTAATTCTTCTCTTGATTTACAATTACAATTAAATGTAAAAATGGAAGAGAAAACGATAAACGGATAAACCACTACAGCAGCAACCATAAGATCGATACTGCTTCTTGAGAAATGTTGTTTTGTTTCGGTTCTTCGAGGAGAAATTACTCAAGAGCACTGACCAAAAATAATCCAAGTAAAATTGAAAAATCCAAGTACATTCCTTATTCCAAGAATATTCATAAAATTAAACTATGGAAGACATAGGTTATAATTTTCTACTTCCAAGAAAAGTAAAATTGAAAAATCCAAGTACCTTCCTTATTCCAAGAATATTCAGAAAATTACAATATGGAAGCACCACATTTTCCATACACTACTAGAAAAATTGAAATTAATGACGGGCAAATAACAAAATTTGCCACTAATTCATATTTAGTGATGGAAATTTCCGTCACTGCTTTAATGATAGAAATAGTATGATTAATTCATTTTCTTTCCTAAACTTCAACCTTCAACCAATACATCTTCTCTAGCTCGAACTTGTGCCCTCCTATACCCTAATTCCCATGCTTTATTAATTTTTATGGAATGAGTGACTTCCTGACTCAAACCTGTTACCTTCACATTTCAAAGTCTTTAACACCTAAACTTTGCCAGTTGAACTAAGAGTATTTTGTATTTTTTATACTCAAATTTTAATATATAGACATTATTCAATGGAGAAAGTAAAATTTTCTTATATTATTAATTTTTAAAGGAAAATAAAAATATTATTTATGTATATTATTTTTTAAAAAAGTTGTTTGAGCATATTTTTATGAATTCTTATAATAAAAAAAAATTCATCACCAATTTATCACTACTTAATGATAGATTTTCCATTGTCACTAATATGTCACTGATTTAAATTTTTAATAATGAAAATTAGTGATAAAATTCTATCTGTCACTAAATTGTAAATAATGAATTAAAAATGATAATTTTTTATATTTGTCACAAATCTGTCACTAATGCCCATGTTTAGTGACAGATTTTCGTTTGTCACAAAATTTGTCACTAATTCTAATTTTTCTAGTAGTGAAAATATAAGTATCATAGAGTATATGCTACCCCCTAAGTTAAACTTATCCAGAAGCACTAAATAATTAATATATGGACATTATCTTATTGATCCCAGCAATCAATCGTCCCCATGCTTATATGCTCCTTGAAATTCTAAATATAAAACACATTCTAAAAGTATTATTTAATTCTAAATATAAGGCACTTTGAAATGTTGTTTAGTATATTAATTATTTTTTTATATCCAGATCTATAATTAATAGGTGAGAGATAGATAATATGAGAAGTATAAGAGATAATGTAATTAATAAAGAAAAAATAGTGAAAAATATTATAATTTTTTAACAAATTTGATAATTCAACTCATTTTCTTAATATATGTGAGATAGTTAAAAATGTTTTATATTTATTACTGTGGGAGTATATCAATAGCCTCATCCTACATTCCTATATAATTTTTCTCTCTTAGACGATTTACAATGGTAATTATGTGAGACATGATTGCTAAAAATGGAAGAGAAAAGGATGAAACACTACAGTAGCAAGCATAAGATACTGCTGGTGGGAGAGGGGGATTTCTCATTCTCACTATGCTTGGCAAAGGCTTTTGGCTCTGCCACTAACATGGTTGCGACATCTCTTGACTCCAAAGGTATCTTATTATCACTTTATACTTTAATTTTATTTCATATAATCAGTACTTTGAAAGAATTTTTTTTTTCTGGTTTCTGACGATTGAACATGTTTCAGATGCATTGAGAAGCAACTACTCAAGAGCCCATGAGAACTTGCTTGAATTGGAGAGCCTTGGCTGCACCATTCTGCACGAAGTGAATGCACATACCATGAGCGAACATCCTTTTCTCAAAAACAAGCTTTTTGATCGAATCGTATTCAACTTTCCCCACGCTGGCTTCCTCTTCCGGGAGCATTCGGACCTTCAAATCGAGTAGTTAATTACTCATTTCTGAAAGGGATAAAAACGATCTTCTATTAATTAAGAACTTTAAAATGATAAAAAAGAAGTAATGTTGCTGCGTTACAAATTACTGAATAACTAGTTTTGCCTACTGGCATTTTTCCAATTTCAGGTTACACCAGAAGGTAGTGAGAGGTTTTATGAAGAGTAGTAGAGAAATGGTAAGCCAGGGTGGAGAAATTCACGTGACGCACAAGACGGCACACCCATTTAGTGAGTGGAAAATAGAGAAGATAGCTAAGGAAGTTGGATTGTATTTGGTTGAGGAAGTCCCATTTTACATATGGGATTATCAAGGTTACTCTAATAAGAAAGGATCTGGAAGTAAATGTAACGATAGCTTCCCTGTTGGATGCTGCAGCACCTTCAAATTCATGAGAAAGGACATTCAGCCTGAGAGCCCTTTTATAGTTTGAAATTGAAAGTACAGTTGATAGGTTGAGTTTTATTTCCCACTTTTATTTTGTGAAATCGTTTTAGGAGAAGAATACTTCGTCGACCAAATTGATATATATAGGAGACTAATCTCTTAAATATTGTTGGGATCCATCTGTAAAGCAGTAGAAAATTCTAAAAATAACCCATTTCATCTTTTTCTTTTCTTTGTAACAGGAAATCATTGATAATTTCTGGGATAGCTAAACCATTAATTCATCTTTTTTTGTTACAGGACATCATTGGTATGAGTCAGCTTGAAGTTACATTCTAAGAAGCTGAAGAATAAATGTCTCCGTGAATTAGTTCACTGATATGCACCTAATTTTCCCATTGAGGTCCGATTGTTGCAGAAGCTAATAGTTTTGCCTCAGGGCCAGCCAACTTTTATCAATTAGACATGTAGTTATGTACAAACAAGTCAATGGTTTATGGTTTTTTTATGTTATTAAATAGTGATACTAATAGAAAAGCATAAATGTGCTCTCAAGTTTTCAGTTATATATGTACAGTTAAAAAGTAAGACTGAACTACAGCAAGTGTTCTCTCCTGTGCACATTCTTGCATGAAAATAGAGAATGGGTGTGGGGTAATAATTCCATGCTAATTTGAACCAATCTATGTGATCCCATTTTTAATAAGATTTCAGCTAAAAGCATATAAGTACTGTAATGTGCCTCTCCGTGAGTGTCAAGTAACCATGAATGTAAGGTATAATGGGCGATTTGACAGCAAAAGCAATAAGAAATCCAATATAAGATAAGGATATGATTGATTAGCTTATGTTTCAAAATTTAATGCTAGGTTCATTCCAACTAAAAGTTTTAAACGAAAGAACTAATTTTTTTTTCTCTTTTATTATTAGTTTTTTAAATCCAAACGTCACTGAGGATAAAATTGACCTTTTGAAGCTATGTAATACGAGGGTGAACTTGAGGAATGTGCGCGAAAGGATCCATGGGCAATGAATTGCATTATTGAAGCCTGAGCAAATTACTGTTCGGACTTTTAAGAAAAAATGTAATACTATTAATATAGCATGAGTTAACATTTATATATAGTGAATTAAATATACTAATATAGCATAATATACGTATGAAAGCAAGCTATGCTCGAAAGGACGAAATGCATGTCTGTAAATTGTCATGTTTATTAGACACGAAGCGAATAAATGGACAACATTTTTCTATGTAAATATGTATTCATCTATGTAACTAAAATTTTTCTATGTTAATTTTCTTTTACCCCTGATCCTTAAAATATATCAATTTATATTTTTATATGTATTATATATATTAAATAAAAACATTTTAAATATCGTAATGTCAAAAATATAGATCAGACACTACCATATAAAAAAAAAATACTCCTATTCATTATTAATTGGTGCATCTTAATTTATTGGCATAGTCCTAATCATTGTAATTAATTTATTACCTCATGTACAAGAGATTGCTTTACGGATTTGAAAATATGAGTAATTTGTTTGATTTTGACCTACTTTCATCAGGCTGCTAAGTGGAACTGGAACCATCCAGAAAATTTTCTTCCACATATATATACTCCCTCCATTCTTTTTTATAAAGGACTTCCAACTGCTTTACTTAAATTAAGAAAATTAGTTAATTATCTTTTTAAAATGCTAAAAAAACTAAAATTTCTTTTTTTACCCCTATTTAATATACTAATACAATCCTCTATAAATACCACTTGACCAACTGAGTATCTCTTTTATCTAAAAAATTTAATAATAATTTATAAAAAAAATAAATAATGAGAGTCAAATAAAAAAATTTCATTAAACATTATAAGCGTCATTTACAAAAAAATTAGAATTTTTTTTAAAAAATCTCTTATAAAAAGATAATGGAAAGAAGTAAATGTGTGTGTACGAAAGTACCGACGTTGGTCATTTGGGGGACCATCGCCCCCGGAGCCCAAAAAAACTCCTTGTCCATTTTATATCAAGGCATCATGTATTTCTAATGGTTAGTCCTCCCTTTCATCATTCCCATGCTAGCTGTGTGTGTGTGTCTATATATATATATATATATATATTGCCAATGAACCACCCCCTCCTATATATACATTACATATTACTATATATAATTATATATGTATATCTATATATAATTCACTATATATGTATCTTTTATTCTTATATTTGAATAGAAATAAAATAAATATTTTTTTAATTTGTGAAAGTACTTATCTGAATGCATTTTTGTAATTTTTTTAAAAATTCAATTTTTGTATTGTTTGAGCACCAAAGATATTCTTATAAGACTTTTTTTAGATACACAATTAAAAATTAAATCTAAGGGAATATGTTGAAGGGACTCAACTATCTACCAATTATGTTAAAAATTTATTAGTTATATTTATTAAAAAGTTACATATGATTATACATGACTTGCTATTTTAATGCATTTATTCAATATTATAAAATAATATAAATATTAAAATAAAAATACGAATATTAGTAGTAAAAAATTGGCCCCCCACTGTTGTTACTCTGCGTCTGCCCCAGATGAAAGTCCTAGCTAATTAAATTCATCGAGGAAATGGTTGAGTGGCAACAATTAAGAAAAGCAAGGTTTAAATTTCTGGATATAGATGACGTTTGAGTGATCCTCTGAGAACGGGAAATATTTTGTTTCGGCCTTTCCAATTCATTAAGGAGGATTTGCTCAAGAGCACTGGTCGACTTGAAGGAGTTGAATAACCCAAAAGGCTCTTACATATAAATTAAGTATAGCATTTAAAACTGATAAAAAAAAATAATGATTAAGTATTGAAAATGCATTTCCCATTCCCAGAATATTAATCATCATTCGATTAGAGTACTTATCCCGAAAATTAGTGAGTAAATTAAATAATTATTAGACAATATCCAATCGTTTCCAGTGCCTTCCATGTCGAGATATATATTCAGTTCCTCGCTCTCCGCCTATAGTTCTCTTGATTTAAAATTATAGATAACGAAATCGGGTGGTAGCTAGAAATGGAAGAGAAAAGGATAACATACTACACTAGCAAACATAGGATACTGCTGGTGGAAGAGGAAGATTTCTCCTTCTCACTGTGTTTGGCTAAGGCTTTTGGCTCTGCCTTTAACATGGTTGCCACATCTCTTGACTCCAGAGGTATCATACTATTACTATCGTTAATTAATATATTGAGTACGTACGGTGTATTTAAAACTAGAAATAGATGACCTGGCATTTTTCTAGTAATTAAGGAACTCGTACAACTGAACTTTGCCCTTCCTGAAATAATCAAGAATAACCCCACTTAAATTTCCGGATATTTATTAGGACGCTTCAGTCTATTGAAAACGGTGAGTTTTGTTAAATTTTGTTTCAGGTTCGTTGGCTTCTAAGTACTCAAGAGCCCTGGCGAACTTGGAAGAGCTCAAGGACCTCGGCTGCACCCTCATCCATGGAGTGGACGTTTTTACCATGAGCCAACATCCTCTTCTCCAAGATATGCGTTTTGATCGAATTGTCTTCAATTTTCCTCTCGCTGTATTCGTGGATCCGGACACCAGTCCCAAGCAAATTAAGTATGTTCAATCTTAATCCTTTTGTTTCATTTTAGGAAAATTTCATTTCATTTCATTTCCCCTCATGGAATCTAATAACCTTTATGTCTAAATATATATATATATATATATAGGAGGCACCAGAAGCTGGTAATGGGATTTATGAGAAATGCTGAGGGAATATGGAGAAATATATGTGACACACAGGATAACATACCCCAATGATGAGTGGGAAATAGAGACACTAGGAAGCAAAAGTGGCTTGTACTTAAAGGAGGAAGCGCCATTTTCAGTGAGGGATTATGAAGGATATTGTATAAAGAGAGGCAATGGGAAGAAGTTTAAAGTAGGAGAGTACAGCACTTTCATATTCATGAAGGTGTCTGACGTGGAATCTCTCACTCGCTTGGTTTCTGCACTTCGTTTTTAAGCCATTGGTTAAAGGAAACTTAAGATTTTCTTCTGATTTTGATTACGTGGCGAGATTTTGCTTGGCTTTGGACTTTTTTGCTCCACGATGTTTGGACTCCTGTATTTTGAGAGGTTTATATATGTGGTGTGGGTCCTATGGGATAAGAAACCTCTATATTTATTGCCACTCTGTATTCCCTTGAATGAATTGAATGAAAATCTACATTGGAAGGGGTTCTAAAGAAAAGAACGTTCTTTACATTAAGTGTTTCATAAGACTCTCTTAATCAAATATTCTCTCTGATTTATTTTATTAATCAGGTTATGAAAGTTTGTTATGATTCTAAATATAAGTCAATTTTTGGAAATTTAATTATTTTGTTTCCAAAATATCCTTATTTAGTCATGAGAGAGATTGTTGATTGATTGAATTTATAGTACTTATTAGAGGGTAAAAATGGAAAACACATTACTTTTAAGATAATTTTAATAATATAACAAACTTTTCTTAATTTTAATAAGTTAGTTAGAAGTAACTTACTTTAAAGATCAAAGGAAGTATGTAGATTAAGGATCAAAATTAATTAGTTAACTACTTACTCCCTCCAGTCCATATTATAAAATATTTTGTATGACAAGTTTTTGGTCTAAAATATAGGGTATTGGATATTTTTCTTTCTATTTTATCTTTATTTTTAATATTTTCTCTCTTCTCATTTATAACCCTACAATGATAAAAGAATGATGTATTTAATAAAGGTAAAATAGAAAATGTCTATTTTTTTTTCATTAATTTCAATTAAAAAAATAATTTTCTTAATATGCTTATAATTGACACAAAATGCCTTATAATATAATCCGGAGGAAGTATGATTTTTGACAAAACTCAGTGTTAAGAATTTATTGAATTTATTTTAATAGGGGCATTTATTAATGATGCATAAATATTTTTTGTACTTAAGTATTCTTTAATAATGTATAATAAATAAATGGTAGCTAGTAATTGTTGATACTTTTAATTGTCTTGTGTTTTACTGTTTAAAGATTGTGGAATATATTGAAGTTCTAATTAATATAAAAGAATAAATTACAAATTAAAGAGCTTTGGAATTTGATTTATGAATACACACGTGAGACCCACAAACTACTAAAAACCAATGACCTACTATTTATTTAACGAATTAAAAATGAAATAAAATAGTACTCCTGCAACAATTATGATAATTTCACCTTATGAGGTTCTAAGTTTGTTTGTTCACGGGACAGATGGATGAGATGGACAACATCATTATAAGCCTAAATGCTATCTTTTCTTTGGCTGAAAATTGTAAAATTATTTTACTTTTTTTTTTGTTAACTCTAAAATTATTTTGCTAAACAAAACAATACACATAATGGCTTTAGAATGTGCACCAGCCCAAACTAAGATTTAGAATTATAAAAAAAAAATACTAGTTAAGACCATCATATAATGTCTTTAATAATTAGTTTCAATCTAATATTGAGGATTTTTAAGAAATTAATCAACTTAATCTGGCTTAATCTTCTTGAAAATATTACTCTCTTTAGTCTTTCATAATATAGAATTTTTAAACCGAATTATGCGAATTAAGAATTTAAATTAAAGTTAACTAATTTATTTTTTCTAAAAATTACAACATTATCCAAAATTACCTTATTTAAAATAAAGTTTAGAGCATCTCGTATTTTAAATTTACGACATTTTAATTAGAGAACTTATTAGAATTCAAACTGATTCAAATTATATTCAAATTTTGCCGGGCATCATTTCCTAAACTTGAACTCAATACCTTTTAACTAGAGATACAACCCCTACTAGTTTAATTAAGCACTTGCTACCTCGTCATGTGAATAAATCATAGCATTTGAAAGTTAAAACAAAAACTATAATTGAATAATGAAGATACGTCAATATTAGCCCTAACTATTGTAATTATTTAATTACCTAAATATGAAACAACAACATTACTTTATCCCACTGAGTTAATTACCTATATTCGAAAGTTTTGCTTTAATTGAGGGAAAAAAAAGACAAAAATCATTTAAAAAATGAGTAATTTGTCGGCCCGGGACCTACTTTTACAAGGCTACGCTAAAGTGGAAGCTCCAGTCCACTGCTCCACAGCAATATATTTTTCTGAAAGCCCTAATCAAATTCATCGAGGAAATGTGTGGGTAATAATAAGAAAAGCACATTGTTAAATTTCTTGAAATAGATGATGACGCTGGAGGGATCGCCCATTTAAAAATGTAAATAATGTTTCAGGTTCATCAATGATGAAGGTATTCAAGAACTCTTATCAACTTGAAAGAGGTGAAAAACCTTCTCTATTATGTCTTGATGAAATGCTTTTTAGCGGAATCGTCTTTGGGTAAATATTTTGCTCACTCTGGGTTCATAGCCCGAGACATGGTTTCACTAATCATATTAATTTATTCATCAGATCATTATAAAGTGGAAGCTCCACAGCTTCCAAAATACATGCATATGAAATTAGACTTATTGATGAGGACTCGTATCGAGGGAGAAAAATTAATTAATTAAGAAGGATAGCCACTAAATAATTAATAGAGATTATCCAATCGATCAGTGTCCTTTAATGCGTATGTATACATATTAGCTGGTTCAGTCTCCTTTTCCCTATAATTCTTGTGCTAAAGTACTACAATCACAGACAAATAAACTGAGCGTTACAAATGAAAACAATAAAGCACTTCCGGAGCAGCCATGTCATACTGCTGGTGGGAGAGGGAGATTTTTCTTTCTCACTGTGCTTGGCTAAGGCTTTTGGCTCTTCCTCTAATATGGTTGCCACATCTCTCGACTCTAAAGGTTTCTTATAATTATATGCATTAATTAATACACTGAGTAGTCTGTCATTAATTAAAGAATTCATTTGGATGCCGATAATTGAAACTCATGTTTAGATGAATACAGATTAATTGTTCTGGAACCTGACGCGCTGAAGCAAATGTTTCAGTATATATTTATAAGAAAATAGTACAAATTATTCTTCTAGACGTTTATTATGATGATTGAATTTTTTGGACCTGAATGACGCTTGATTCTATTGAAAACTATAAATATTCAGGTACATTGAATAAAAAATACTCAGAGGCAATGAGTAACTTGGATGAGTTGAATGACCTGGGCTGCACCATCATACATGGAGTGGATGCTTTTACCATGAGCCGACATCCTCTTCTGCAACAAGTGCGTTTTGATCAAATCGTCTTCAATTTTCCTCACGCTAGATTCAATAACCCTGAGACTTGTGCGGCCAATCGAATAAAGTATGTTCAATTCTATTCTTTTTTGTTTAAGGAAAATTTCGTTTTCAGTTTTCGTATTCCCTTACGGACCTAAAGAACACTACGTGTCTATATTATAGGAGGCATCAGAAGCTGGTGATGGGGTTTATGAGAAATGCGAGAGAATTGGTAAAGGAAGAAGATGGAGAAATTCATGTGACCCACAAGACAACATACCATAGTGAGTGGGAAATAGAGAAGCTAGCAAGCAGAAGTGGGTTGTGCTTGAAGGAGGAAGCGCCGTTTTCTGTGAAGGATTATGCAGGATACTGTAACAAGAGAGAAAATGGGGACACGACGTTCAATGTAGTAGGTTGCTGCACCTTCAAATTTATTAAGGACTCCAACGTCAAGTCTCTCAACCGCAACGTTTCGACACTTAGTATTTGATTTTACTGATTTGTATATATGCCTCTTTTGCTTGGCATTAGACTTTATTGTTCCATTTCGTTTTGATTGGCATTAGGCTTTGTTGTTCCGTCTTGTTTTGTATTATATTTTGATGGCTTTACGTTGATGAATCATATTATTCACGTTAATTGGAATGAAACTGTCCATTCAAAGTATGTAAAGAAAGGAAAGGAATGTGGGAATGTGCTTTGAAGAGCACGCACGAGCTCTCAAATTCAATCTACTGGGTAATATTTCTTGTGATTTGTATCAAGTGAACTTGGAAATTTAGAGGCTATCGTCATTCTAGTACCTAGTGGATAAGAATGTCTCAGAATCGATCATGAATTATTTACGTACGTTAGTTATATTTTCCTACTTTCCCATATATACCAAATATAAAGTTCGACTGGAGCTATCTACCAAATATAAAGTTCAATTGGAGCAAATGAACAAGAAGATCTTTGTACGTTTAAGACTTAAGATTCCAAATGCAATAAATTTTTCGACTAATTTAAGGAAGATAATCAATCTGCCTTAAATCTTTGACTAAGAAAACTAAACCACAGCCTTGGAGGGCAACAATAGCATACCATTCAATTACATCTTTGAACCAAAACTTTCAAGAATTATAGTTGGCCCAAGGATTTATTGCGTTTTTAAGTGATGAAGAAATTAACCTGTCAATAGCAGAGAACTTTGTAACGTATAACGCAAAACGAAATAAAGGTCCAATTGCAAATGGAGATGCTACAGGAAGCTCAAAGAGAGTTTATGGCAGCTGAGCAAAGTAGGGACTGAAGCTCCAATATTCCAACGTCAAAATTGTGGCATCCGGACAAGAGGCTCACTAGAAGCATAAACCACAGGCCACAGCAACAATGTTATGTGATGCTTCCGTATGTCGAGCCTCTTGCCCAGGATGCAACGTTTTCTTCTCTGGAACAGATCAATAATCAGATATCACCTCCGAAGCCCCCTTTTCTGCTCTCTTCTCGCCCAGTAATTTACAGCAATGTTTTACTTATAAAAAGACTCTTCCAAGCGAAACAAGGAAAGGGGTGTGATTCAGAAGATGCTGATAAAGAAAGGAGGATCTAATTAATATTAATGTTAGTCAAAATCAAAGCCTCCGTGACATAAACATTGGCAGGGTAAAACATGGATATATGGTCACACAACCCATCAAACTTAGAAAGGGCAGTTATAAAGAAAGTTGCAATTAGGCTGACAGCTCAGTATATGACGCACATGGCAAAATGAATAGCGTACCTTATAAAATATGATTTCTAGTACATCTGAAAACAACTATGTAAATAATAAAACATCCACCATATTCCTAGTACATCTGAAAACCCTAATTCAATTCAATCGATCACTCAAGCGTCATAATCCATAATCTATATCTTGATTTTTTGTTTTGTTTGGCCATCATCAATATCCAGAATACTCATCGGATTATAGAGTGGAAGCTCCACATTTCCCAAAATACATTCATATGAAATTAAACTTGTCCAAAAAATTGATGAGTATAATTAATTAGGCACTAAATAATTAATAGAGATAACATCTAATCGTTCCCAGTGCCTTCAATGTGTGTATCTATGTTCATTGTCCGAGACTCATTTTCCCTGTAATTCTTCTTTTGAATTAGAACTAACTACAAGTAAATGTAAAAATGGAAGAGAAAACGATAAAGCATTACAGCAGCAACCATAAGATACTGCTGGTGGGAGAGGGAGATTTCTCCTTCTCACTATGCTTGGCCAAGGCTTTTGGTTCTGCCACTAACATGGTTGCAACATCTCGACTCCAAAGGTATCTTATTATTATATACTTTAATTAATTAATAATTAATAAACTGAGTGCTCTGCAATTAATTAATTCATTTTTCTGCACCATTCTGCACGAAGTGGATGCACTTTATGACCAAAAATCTTTTCCTCAAAGACAAGCTTCTTGAGAAATTTTGTTTCAGGTTCTTTGAGGAGAAATTACTCAAGGGCATTGACCAACTTGAAAGAGCTGAAAAACCTTGGATGCACCCTCATACATGGAGTGGATGCTCTCACCATGAAGCAACATCCTGTTCTCCAAGAAATGCTTTTCGATCGAATCGTTTTCAATTTTCCTCATGCCGGATTCATTGGCCCCGAGACGGGTTCCAATCAAATGAAGTAACTTTAATATGCCAATGCTTTTATTTCATTTAAACTATATTTCGCGAACATTCTTAAATTGCTTGATTAAAAATATTCATTTGTATGTGTTTATGAGAAATGCGAGAGAGATGTTGAGGGGAGATGGTGAAATTCATGTGACCCACAAGAGACAACGTATCCTTATATAGTGAGTGGGAAATCGAGATGGTAGCAAGAAGAGCTGGGTTGTGCTTCAAGGCGAAAGCTCCATTTTCTGAATGGGATTATGCAAATTACTGCAACTAGAGAGGACATGGGGATGCATGCGACCAGAGCTTCTACGTAGGAGAGTGCTGCTCTTTCAAGTTCATGAAGGACTCCAACGTCCAATCTCTTACTCGCAAGGTGTCTGCACTTGGTGTCTGATCCAGGCTCAAAGCCATTGGTCGGAGTCAACGCATGATTTACTGATCATCTTCTGTCGTTTAATTTATATATATATATATGCAGCTTTTTGTTTTAGGCTATGTTGTTCCATTTTGTGTTGTCCAGTATATATTTTGAAACCTTTTACGTCATTAGCCCTTTTGCTACACTTTTTAGACTTTGGAAGGAATTAATCTGGCTAACTTTTAATTAGGCAGCTTAATTATATAGGAATTACTTGTGTCAGTAAAAGAAAGGACTGTGCTTTGAAGAGCTCGATATGTTCCTTAATAGTATCTCTCAATATCATTAATCCATTGCAAATTATCAATGACATTTCTATGGTTGGTACTATAATCGACATTTATATATTAACATATATAATAAAATTTATAGAAAATCATTAATAATCGTAAGTTATACTTATTCCTAACATTTTCAGTAATGCACAGGAAAAATGTTTTTAATTAACAAAAAGTGATCAAATGACCTAACACTATATAATTCTGTGATTGATGAACCTAGTCATAGCAGATGCGAAAAATGTTTGTTAGAAAGAAACAGATTTACCGATTTAGGGACACAAATGGTAACTAAAATATTACGCCTAAAAAATAGTAACAAAAATAGCTTGTTTCTGATTTTGTAAGAGGACATTAAAACTTTTATAAAGATACTGATACCAAAAGGTAAACTGAAATGAAGATAAGGTGTGCATCTTAGGAATTTCATTTTTTTTCCCTTCTTTTTCTGAAAAATAGAGTGGCAAACACGGCCTAAAATATAACAAAATGTCTTGACTTCAACAATTCAACAGCTAGTTTGAACACCAATTGAACAACGAAAAGGTGAAGAGTTGAAATAAATAAGAAAATCAAATTAAAAAAGATATTGCACACTTTTTCACTCTCTAAAAAGTTTTTCTTACCTCAATAATCAATATTACCGAAAATGCTTTCACCATTAAGAGTCAATTTTATATCAGTCTCATAACTTACAGGATTTTTGTCAAGAGGGTCACATGTCATATTTTTTAATTAATAAATGGACTAACAAGAAGAAAAATATTTAACATGGAGACGTGATAAGGAAATTATGAGGAAGACAATAGTATCAGGTTTTTTGTTTTAAATGAACGACAACAATGAATGTTTTATATATGTTGTAGGCTAGTTTGGGTTCTCAGGGCAAGCCCATTCGACCTAAAGATTTACTCGTCCAATTAATACTTAAAAGTATAGTTTCTTGAGCATATTAACACGATATTTAAATTTAAAATAAATGGTTATTTATAATAAATAAACTGTGACAAATAATTTTTTTTATATATTATACTAGTTTGAATACTCTTTTTTGTTTGTAAAAAAGTTTGAATACTCATGTTTATGATACTATTCTCCAATATCTCTCTTTCTTCTTATTATATTTCTTATATTTTCTTTATAAGAAATTAACTTTATTTTGTGTAATTAATTACTTTAGTCTCCAAAAAAGTGGTAGTAAATTAATTTTTTAATCAATACCAAATAGAAAAATTACTTAATACGGATAGTATCCAAGTGTTGAAACATCTTATTTTTCTACATTTATATATATACACTTCCTACCAATGTGAAGACCGAGTTTCACCTTGGACAATTTTACTTGATGTGGGGTTAATTTAATAGTGGAATTTACTAGATATATTATGATTGAAAATTTTTATGTTGGGTGTGGATGAAATTAATGAATAGAGTTATCCAAATGGGTTAATCCACCCCAAACAGGCTAGCTTGCCGCGGGCTACCTAGAAAGCAGGGTGAAGGTGGCTTGGCCCGTTTTATAGCGGGATAAGATTTGCCCAACTTATGATTACTATAATAGGTTGGTGGGTTAGCCTGCCAACCCTAACTTGTCATGTATATATATTTTTTTCAATTTCTTTTGGCATTTGAATAATAACTTAAATGATCAATTTGAATAATAAAAAAATAACTTGGTTGGTTCATAACTAAATTAAAAATAGAAATTATATAAATCATAAATTTATCAAAATACATTAACATATATTAATCATCATTCACGTAAGTATCACAATTTAATAACATTAAACATGAAGCATGGGGACAATTCCAACTCCAAATATGAGGCAATTCTAATTTCAAGTTCTAATATTAAACAAAATATACATCAAGAAATTAAAAAAAAAAAAAGAAAGCTAATTTGAAGGAGAAAATAAAAAAAAAAAAGTGGGCTAAATGGATTGATTTGCGAGTTTAGCGGATTAACCCTCTTAATTCGTGAGTTAAGTGATTTTGGCTAAAAAAAAGACTACTTTGATATTAGCTTTAATTTTTCCAGCTTAAAACTACCATAAAACGGGCTAAAGTGATCCAACATGTGAGTCCAAGTTGGTTGTAACAGTTCTATTAATAATAGAGGAACAAAGAAGAGTTAAAATGAAATTGAGGTGCAAATTGATGACAGATATGAAGACCAATACCTTTGTGACGTTGACATTGATTGTAATACACAAACGTAAAGAACTAGTATCTGCGGTACAACTTGTTCGATCGGCTCCAAATTTCTTCGTCTTCCGTCCTTATATTAACTTTTTTTGTGTTTTCCCTTATTATTTAATTATTAAATTAATAGTTCTTGTTACATGTTCAACCTTTTTAGCTCCATGGTTCTATAATGGAATACACTCATCCCTGTCAGACCTCAATTTCAAACTCATGTGTTTAGGTTAATTAGTAACATTTTACAGTATAAGTTTCAATTTCCGCACAATCACTTATTCATCATTTCATCCCCTTCTAGATTTTTTTTTTGACAAACTTCTGGGTGATATTTCAAACCTGTACGTTTAGGCTAACATGTGCTTTTGACTGGATGTAAGCATCATATGTCATATATATATATATAAGTATTTACTTTTCTTGTCATACAAATGTGGAATTACACAAAAGGAATACACTAATTTCAAACTCACGTGTTTGGGTTAGTAACATTTTACAGTATAAGTTTCAATTTCCGCACAATCACTTATTCATCCCCTTCTAGAGTTTTTTTTTTTTTGCCAGACTTCTAGGTGATATTTCAAACTTGTATGTTTAGGCTAACATTCTGACTAGATGTAAGCATCATATGTTATATACACACACACATATATATATTTCCACCAAAAAAAATATACATATATATATATAAGTAGTTACTTTTCTTATCATACAAATGTATTGATTTTTTTAATAAATCAAGCATGCTTAAAATATTAATATCTTATTGTCAGTTACGAGCATAAAATGTAAGAAAAAACTAAATTAAATTTTACAGAAAAACTACAAACCATAATTATATGAATATTTAAACTATGTTTTTTGTTTCTTGGCAATTCATCTTGAGAAGCGAAAATATATATATATATATATGTATATATGCATATTTAATTAGATGCATGCACTCAATTAATATAAATATAATTATATGAATATATGATATTAAATTATATCAGTGAAATTATCATTAACAGTTATAGAGACATATTTTATAAACTTTGTTGAGTATTTTTCTAGTTATAGAAGTCCCTTGCTATGCTGGAATACAAGAGATTTTTCCCCAAAAAACCACCAATTTACAACTGCACAGAATAATAAGAACAAAAATTTTGAATATCCGAACGGCTGGAGATGATAACAAAAAATGGCTCTTAACTAGGGTTATTCAGCACATTTATGTATAGATATTTTCGTTAACTAAAAATTTCTATTTTAATTGTGTGAAATAACAAATTTCACTAAAATCATAGACTTGCATTACATAGGCATTAAAACATGTAATTAACTTGATTCCAACAAGGTTTAAAATCTGACAATACTTGAATATAAATTAGTCAATAGTCCCTATCATATAGTTGTAAAAGAAACATATAACTTGAATTTTAATAGGTGGAAAAGCCATAAATGCTATGATGTATAATTTCCATGTTGGTGTGACTGCTATTTGAAACGGTCCAAGTCTCCTATGTACACATTAGTGAAAGCTATATATTTGAGTATAGAACACACAAGGCACATGGGGATGGGGTCATCGATGGATCCATATAAGCTAACTGTGCAGTGAAAGTTTAGCAAGAAATGGACTTAGCCTTCTGTTGAATTCGGAAAATACAAAGTTATAGGACTGATGGATGCGAATTGATTTATTGGAATTAATTTTCTTTGTTCGTCGATCGAAGAAAGTACATGCTATAATTGATGACTTATAACTTTCATTATTCAAACTAGATACAGTCTGAGGTTTAACCAATATTTTTCTTCCAATTGTTTGATAAACGTGCTCAGTTCAAGTAATTTAATACTGTTAATATATATATAGATATAACATAATGCAAGGAAATATATAATCTCGTCGCGATTGCGTGTTGTCTTTTCATACTTGGAATTTGGTCAATTAGCTTAATTTAATATAACAATACCCGAGGGAGGGGGACTTAATTCAATAATTGAGAGTGAAGCTTAATTAGGCCAATGATATGCAGTACATTAAATAAATTATATAAATATGGCGTCCCTTGTTCAATTCAACGAACAAAAATTTTAAATAGAAAATGACAGATTAATTTTTCTAAGAAAATGTCCAAAACCAGAATATTTTATAAAACAACACATTAGAATTTCAAACATGAGTAAACTAAACCGTTTCCATGCATATTGTTATATGGAGTTTTAATAATAAGTTGCACTGTTCATGAAAAAGTTTAAAATAGACATATATAACATGCAACCTAAGAAGGGAGCCACACTATTTACACTTTGTGAAAATATAGCCTCACACAATTTTTGTCGATACACATATATCCCTGTGTTTCGCATTAAGGAAGACTAATGCAACAGCCAATGGACTATATTGTATTATTCTTAAAGCATGTATGAGAATTAGGGCCCGTTTGGTTTTCAGTTAGTAAAAAATGAGTTTTAATAGAATTGATTTTGTAATGTGGTTATGGTAAAAATTGATTTTGGACTAACGTGTTTATGTTTGAATGATTTATTTAAAAATTGGTTTGGACAAAATTCATAATTTTCCTCTAAATTGAACTTAAACTCTATTTCATGATTAATTTAATTTCCTTGAACTAAAATTTAATCTGTATTTATTTAATTGGAAACATAGTATATCTGATATAACATTTTCTTATATGTCATGATCTATGAAAATTAAAATTTTGAAGGGATATTTTAATCAATAGATAGAAAAAATTTTATGAAAATTTTATTTTCCTAATTTTTGTATTTTTTCTTATTTTTATTAGTTTATTTTTATTTAATTTTAAAATAAATATAAATAAAAATTGAAGAAGCAAACGAAAAAGCAGCTATCCAACTACTTCTTCGGAAACCTCGGGAGGAGAAATGATTTTCAAAAAGTGAAAACTTGCCAAACATAACCAATACTATATTAAACTTAATTTTAACCCTAAACATTACTATAGTGATATCAAACAGAACCTTAATAGTTAAGACAATTTTAGTGCCAACGTCAGTGAGGAAACTTTCTTTTATAGCCACTTGGTGCGGCTAACATTAATTAAACTAATTTGTCTGTATTTTTCAATCTGAAGGACTTTGACTTTTATTTATTTATTTTGTAATATTTTTTGTTATTTTCTTTGATGCAAATTAAAAAACTTTGATTTATAATACTATATTCTATCAAGTTTTCATATATACATTGGAAAATATAAAAATATGACATTTTTGTGTGTGTACATGCATATATATGTCTTGAGTGAATTAAAATTTGAAGAAAATGAATGGTGATAAATTTGTGTTATATATTTTCATTGTATTTGAAATAGTCCAAGTCTACATCCTATGGACACTACAGGGGCTTATGGAGTCATCGCTTATAAATGACAGTCCTGTTTTTTCGGCCGAAGACGTATAGCTAACAGTCTTCGCTGTGAGTTTGATTGGCAACTGGGAAGCTCAATTGGAGAAAAAAACTTTGAATACCTCGTACAAATTAACAAGTTTTCTAATGAGTTAAAAAAAAATTAGAAGTTTCAAAATAAAAAAGTTCACAATGATTTTTTGGATTTTAATTTTGTGATCGAGTAACTCACGAATTTGGATCCCATGAAATGTTAATTATTTCTTAAAATTTCATAATAATATAGTCTTACCGTGCACTGTAGCGCTGTGGGTAATTGTTTTCTTCAATTATGATTTAATCTGATTAATTAAAAATAATAGTCTCAAATTTATCACGTGACTTAACTTTATATATCTATTTATCTCTATTATGTAGTATGATCCTCTCCATTGATATACTTGGGTGATTCACATAATTAGAATTGAAAAAAATCACCCCAGCAGTTATAATCCATTATAGGACTCCAATATACTTAAGGTTTTAAATTAAAATTCAACTATATCATTACAATTTTATGAAACTTTAGGAAATGAGACTTCATGATATATATTCAAATTAGTAATTCACATTATAAATTGATACAATTTTATTAGCTATAGGTATAATGTAAGTATAAAGTACCATGATGCTTCCGTTATAAGATAAAATATTTAATTTGATGAAATGAAATTTTATCCATTTAAAATAATAATTAGTTAATTGAGATGCTATATGAAACATCAAAGAGAGAGGTTCTATAGTAATTAAGGAACATGACAACTTTCATATATATATATATATATAGAATGTTTCGCACATTGACATGGGTTAATGGAACCAGATACAACCTCAAATTCATATGGTCAATAAGACAAACCGAATTTAAGAATCTACTTGGAAAACATAATCAAGAGAACAGCAAAAACCATGAAAAAAAGTTGGCAGAAAATATCATATACAACTTTGAATTCCATGTGCAACAAGTAATATTTTGTCTAACTTAGTCAGGAAAAATTGTCTATCTGATTTAATCAGATGCTTGTTATCGCACAACGTCATCCATTGCAAGTTTTAAAATGATTTCGTGCCAATTAACATATACAGCGGAAAATTATTGCGGTGCGAAAACAATTATCAGATCAAAATGGACATATACGCAATTTTCCTAACTTTATTAGACTGAAAGTGTGGAAACTCGAATGTTGCTTCGCATAATACACAGCTCGATCGAATGTTATCTCGATCTCTGTGATCACATGATGGTGCAGATGTTATTAGGGTATGTATCACAAACAACGTAGGAGGAGGGACAGGAAGGCGGGTAGTAGTAACATATAGGCAATTCCTTTGGCTTTTCTTCCTTTTTTTTGTCTTCTGCCACGCTTATGATGTTGGCGTGGCCAAACTTCTTCCTCAGATCCTTAGCTAAACAAACCGGATCCACATCTTCTCCGATCACCACCACTCGATCCCTATCTTCTCCTTCTAGCGCCACCGAACTCACCCGACCTGCAAATATATATGTTCACAAAACTTCATTTCTAAGCAACTACGTAGGATAAACCAGCACAAACGTTAATGAAATCCTCGTTTCAGAATTAGTTTTATGTCATGTAATGAATAATCACTATTTAATGATCATCATAGATGGAGCTGAAAAGAGTTTGGACGGACCTTGAGCCACTGATGCGATTTTGAGGGCCTTGCTCCTGCACTTGTCACAGCGCATTGTCACCTGTATCACTATCTTTTGCTGCATGCATCAATTAATTAACACACACATATAGAAAGTTGAGTTAGCTAGCTAGCGTTTGAACATTACAAAACTATAGAAGTGTGTGTATATATATATATATAGATGCAATATCATTGGCCTCACCTTCATTATGCTTGATCAATTGTTGATCGATGCTTCACAAAACTCAGAGACCTTCTTCGTGTTTGTGCTTTGAAGTTTTGTGAGGTGTGTTAATTACAAAGTATGTTTTATTGGTTTCATATATAGAGAGAGAAGAGGAGGTGTCTGGGGGGGAACATTACTGTGTTCTTAGGTTCCCGATTGTGAAACGTCGTCGTGCGCTCGCCTTGACAAGTCCACTTCATCATGTAGAAACTTTCAGCATCTGTCTATCACTTTGCCATATATATATATATATATATTGATCAATATATATTGGTCAAACATATATTAGACACACTTGAAGCAACTAACCTCCTGTATTCTATAATTTCTTAATATAAAAGATAATTGGGAGAGTTTCATATTTTAAAATATAACAGATATAAGAAATTTATTTAATATATTTAATAGTTTTTTTAAAAAAATATTCATAATTAAGATAATATTTTTTTAATATAATTTATTTATATTAATTACATTAAAGTTATTAATATTAAATAATAATATTTTTTAAAATTATTTTATATTTTAAATAAATTTAATACGCTTTGTGTAATTTTATTTTGTCCCGTCCCTTGTATCAAGGAATATACTTTCTCCAGTCCTATATATACTCTTTATAATATATGAGGTAGTATTTATTATACATTTCTAAAAAAATACTCTTATTTAATGTATTTAAAGAGAAATAGAGAAAGATTAAATAAATGTAGTTTTAAAAAAATATTGAGATTTTTAAAGAAATTAAGGTAATTAATTAGTTTTAATTTCAATTCTTAATTCATGTAATTTAGTTAAAATAATCTTATATTATGGATAAGAGGAGTATCATTTTACCACCTCAAGACTTTGACTCGGGAGCATCGATGTTAACGGTTATAACGCGTCATTAGATAAGCTTTCCATTTTTCTGTCTAAATTTTTTAAAGGGGTCCGAATATTTCTCTTCCTCGTAATTTCAGATTTAGAACCCTCTACAAAAATTTAAACCGTCAGATTTCGATTAAGATAATTTAAATTTAAATTTTTTTTAATAAAAGCTCGAAATAAAAGTAGCTGTCTTTTCAGTATGATATTCTATCTTATCCTTAATATAAGATCTTTTTAACTGAATCACGTGAATTAACCTTTTAACTGAATCTCGTGAATTAAGAATAAAAGTTAAAACTAATTAACTATCTCAAATTTTTCAAAAATTTCAATATTTTTTAAAAATTATTTTTATTTAATCTTTCTCTCTTTTTATTTCAATACATTAAATAGAAATATTTTTTAAAAATATATAATAAATATTATATTTTATATTGTAAAAGATCTTATATTTAGAATTAAGATAAAAATATTATAGGACTCGAGGAAATAATAAAAGTAGCCTTTTAATAATAAGTGACGTGGACCTCGTGCATTTGTACCGAGTCCAAATAAACTCATAACTTGTGAACTGAGCATCTCTAGAACATCTTATATTCTATATTCAATATTGATGATGATTTAAAAAATATATTTTAATTTATAAAAATTTAAAAAATAAAAAATTTGAATCATTCATATCAAATATAAAATTTAAATTCAATTGAACTGGACATAGTGATAAATTCTTTTTTCTTTTTATTTAATCATGAAAAATATAACAAAAAATTAAAAGAAATTGGGTTCTAGTCATTTCATTGGTTGTGGTGCGTTATGTCGCTCTTCTTTACTAATTATATGCCTGTTTGGATAAAATTGAGCATGTTTGGTTTAACTTATAAGTGATTATGGAGTAGAAAAAAATGATTATACGGTTAGTAAACAAACGCAATCCAGATCAAAATAATCACTTATGGCTATTTAAGTGATTATTTCCATAAGTTACTTTTTCCAACTTATGATAATCACTTATATCTCATAATCACTTATTTCACTTTTTCTTCTCATTATCCACCCAATAATCACTTAAACCTCAATATCCAAACACATTTCTTTTCTCAAAATCACTTATGAGTTAAAAATATCCAAACACAATTCACTTTTGACATAATCACTTATTCTCATAATCTATTATGAATAATCTCTTATCCTCATAATCACTTATATATAATCTAACCCAAACACACACTAAAAAGTACTTATGGAGTAAAAAAAGTGATTATACTGTCAGTTTCCAAACACAACCCAGATTAAAATAATCACTTATGGTCATTTAAGTGATTATTTCCATAAGCTATTTTTTTCAATTTATGATAATCACTTATCCTCCCATAATCACTTATTTCACTTTTCCTTCTCATTATCCATCTAATAATCACTTAAACATCAATATCCAAACACATTTCTTTTCTCAAAATTACTTATAGGGTAAAAATATTAAAAAAAAATCATTTTTGACATAATCACTTATCTTCATAATTACTTATACATAATTCAATCTAAACACACCCTATAACATCTTAGCCGTTCAAAAAAAAATGCAACATAAGCTCTTCTCTACTAAGTACTAATCATATAACATTTTAAAATCGTAAATTAGTTTATTAAAATAAAAAGTAAATTAATAATGAGGTCCAAAACATAGTAAAATAAAAACATACTAATATATTGATACATTAATTTGTAACATTGACGTGGGAATATTTAAATGTTCTGGAAAGTCCATTTTCAAACAAACTCTGCTAATTTAAGTACATGTGGGTACTCGTTACCTTTACCAAGCTCAATATCGCTGGCCCACATTAGCTACTGTTATTAGACTTTCTAACGTGGAAAAAATAACAAAGTAATTGATATATCCAACACTGTCTTAGAAATTGAAAAATAAATATTCAATCTTAGATTTTGTGTTCAACTGATGTGAATTCCATACACTTATGGCTCATGCATAGTACAGTTTATTAAAGTTGTACGACATATAAATAATTCATCAAGAGGAACTCATTGTCCCTTTGTGGTACACGGAATTGTTCCCAATTATGTTATGCTTTTTTCTTTTTTTGGGAAACAATTATGGTATGCTTTACTATAGCTTATCTTTTATATGCATTTTTATTTTTTGGTGTTGGATCTGGAGTATTTTCCACCAATAGCAGAGACTGATCTGCCTTAGGTTACTAAGTCAATCCTAGGTATATTAAGAAATAAATCTTCTAAAAATAAAATTATTAGGAGAATTCTCTCAACTTTTAAATAAGTAATTTTATAGTTCAATTTCTAATATTTGTGCATGAAAAAATCTAGTTGGAAGGGTCTATTTTTTGTTTCTCCGCTTCTATCTTTTTATATAATTATTTAATTAAATTAAATTTGAGTATTGTTGGGTTTAAATAAAAATAACTCTCTTAACATAAATTTTTTAATTAATAAGACACGAATCCGAGGCCTTGCCCTTTTTTCCTCTACTTCTATTAATCAATAAAAACTAGCCTCTCGCTTTTGCCATGTTCATGTATAACTATTTTCGATGACCAAAGAAAAAAGACTCAAATTTTCTCTGTCAATAAAAATGATAGTAAGATCCATCGATAAATTTATGTTTATTTGTGATCGATGTGGATGACGTCGGATTTATAACTCCTCAGTCCTCTGCACGTCCACTGCGTCGAAACGACGCCTATAGCGTCCAAGTGAAATGGGACTCGCTTCATTAATGGTGCTCATCTTCGTTAATCGTCCAAGTCGAAACGACGCCATATAGTTTAAGTATAAAGAATTAATGTTGGTGCTCAATTTGTAAGATAAGATAAAAATAGACGTTTTGATATAATTGATAGGTAGTTTGGTTTCTTAAATAATATTTCTGACCATTTCTATAAAAAAATAATATTCTTGATACTCATGAAAAATTAAAAAATAAAAAATCTCCACACTACTACAAACATACATAGCCAGTGATATTTTATGTGGTAATATGGAATTTTATCCATTTGAAAGAATAATGAATTGAGATATTATATATGAAACTTTAGAGAGATCGAGAGGTCTATTAAGTGGACGTTATAGTTGAGGAACATGACAACTTTCATATAAAGTTTTGTACATTGACATGGATTGATCTGCCTGGTATAACCTCAAATTCATATGGTCATGCATATGAAACAAGACAAAAAGTCCACGTACGTTATACGTAATTAAGGAACAAGACAAGTTTCATCGAATGTTTTTTATGTGGAATCGGCCTGATGTAACCTATGGCCATAAGGAACACCCACTTTAAAAAATAACCAAGAGAAGAAGATAAGAACAATGAAAGCAACAAGCTGGAAGAACATATAGTATACAAATTTGAATTTGGTACACTTAGAAATGTTTTGTCCAATTTAGTTGGAAAAAATTCGTCCGTCTATTTTGATTTGACGATCGTGCCATTGCGCAAAATCATACGCTATACAAGTTTTAAGATGACTTCCTCCATCAAAGACGGATTCACAGGGGCACTAGGAGGGATGTTGGCCCCTCCATTTTCTGCACATACAAATAAAGTGGGATATTTACCCCAACTACATGTATATGGCGGAAGGGATATATGAATATTGTGGGATACTTCTTCCTTATATTGTATAATAATTCAGCTTCTCTGCCCCTTCATTAAAATTAAGTTTTTTTCTTTTTGTTGCTCTATGAGATAATTTATTTTTTTATTAGATGAATGAATCGAAAGGCAAGATTATATCAGTATCTTGATAGTTGGCAATCCTGAAAGTGGGGGCATTCCCAAAGAAACAGACACCTCCTCTATCTTTTGCTGCAATAATTAAAACACATAAAGTTCAGTTAGCTAGCGTTAATTTGAAGAATTACAAAACTATAGTGAAAAAAATAAAAATAAAATATACAACATAATTGGTCTCGCCTTCATAATTGATTAATTGTTGATGCTACACAGAATAAAGATACAATATCTTTCGTCTTCGTGTTTATGCTTTAGGGAGTGTCTAATTGGTTTCACATAATATACAGGTGTCTGGGTGGAAGTAGAATATTAGTTTGTTCAATTGTTGTTTAGTTGGTTCACAATTGGTAAATGTCGTGCTCGTCAGCCAAGATAAGAAAACCATGAATTAAGACCCAGTCAATTTACTTGCTAGTATTAACGTCCACCATGACAAAAATTTTCTAGATTTATAAATTAATTATATTAATAGTTGCGCTTCTTATGCATTGCATATAATCTTTAGAAATGAATTGCATTCTTCATTATTTTCAACTTGTAAATAGTGTAATGTGTGTGTTGATATTGATATCAATGTAAATATGTATATTTGTTTTTATTTTGATGCTATACAAAACTAAGACCTTCTTCGTGTTAGAGCTTTCTAGTTTTGTGAAGTGTTTGTGATTAATTAGAAAGTGTTTAATTGGTTTCACACACACAAACACACACACTGACACACACACACAGTTTTTGGTTTAATTAGAAATTTGTTATATATTTATTAAACTATATACACACATATATATAGATTAATTAGAGAGTAACATTTTCTAGTGGCCAAAAAAAAAAACTAGAGAGTAACATTTTCCTTTTTGATTTTTGGTTGCGTATTCTTCTTGATAATTAAACAGGGTGTACATATAGAGAGAGAGGGGGGGAGAGAGTGAGGTGAACCATGAATTGAACAGATCGAGGAAAACTAATGCAACAGCCAGTGGGATATATTGTATTGTATTAAGCATGGTTAAGAATTAATAAAGTAAGTTAATTTTTTAAAGTCAATGTCAATGACAGTGGCGGACCTATTTACAAGTAAGAGGTGTAAGTTCACCTCTCAAATGAGGATATTTACTTCTAATACCTTTAAATTTTATTATTTTGACACCATTAATTCTAATATTTTAATCTCACTAGACTTAAGTTTTGAATATATTTAGGATCTTTTAAATATATGGTCCAAAATTTTTTATAAAAATTTTATTTAGCCCATCAAATATCAAAATTCAAATAAGAGAGATAAAAAAAGTCCAAATAATTTTTATAAAAAATGTTATTTTATTTTTAAAACCCAAATAAAAAAATTATACTAACCTAATCTCATAATCTGAATCTAAACTCAAGACCAAAAGAGACAAAGGACAGAGAGAGAGAGGAGAGACCGCGAGAGATAAGATCTGTAAGCACTCATTCCCTTGTGGCTTTGAGATTGCCAGATCGGCCCTTGGCTGCGAGAAGAAGAGATAATATGAAGATGGAAGAAGTAGAGAAAAAACTCAATGATAGTGAGAGACAAATTGAATATGAAAGTGATACTGGTGGACCCAAATTACTTCCTTTCAACTTTAAGGATCTAGAGTAATTTTTTTTCACTTCTCCCAAATTTCTTTTGTCCTTTACTTATAATTTATTCTCCATGCCAAACCCTTTTAAGTTAATTTGTTGTTTATACCAAACTCTCATATGACCACAACCAGCCACACCACACCACATGTGAGCGTGACACACTGATGCCTTTTCTTTAATTTTTTGTTATAATTGAACATTGAATCATTGATGCTTGTTTGCTTCTTTATAATGGGCCATTGAGTTAGTGTTTTATAAATGATGATTTCTTTTATCCATTATTGATATATTTTTTAACTACGTTATATTCTTGATTTCATAGATTTTTTTTTGTTATATTCTTGACATTATTGATATATTTTTTATTTGTTTATATGCTTATTTGAAAATATTTTTAGATATTTGTAACTAAGAAGCTATAAATTCCTTAAATTTTGAATAGAAAATGGAAAGATTTTTTAAGAGTGTCGTATCAAAAGTTTTGATGATTCTAAACAACTAGAGTTTGAAAAAGAAAATATCAAAAGAATGTAAAATGATCAAGTGAAGAATTCCAATGAAGAATATAAGACTTAGTTGTTAAGGTTTCTCCTTTTGTAATATATGTGGATAAAAAGTTTTGATCTTTACTTTTTTTTATATGCATATTTAATTAGAGGCATGCACTCAATTAATATAAATATAATTATATGAATATATGATATTAAATTATATCAGTGAAATTATCATTAACAGTTATAGAGACATATTTTATAAACTTTGTTGAGTATTTTTCTAGTTATAGAAGTCCCTTGCTATGCTGGAATACAAGAGATTTTTCCCCAAAAAACCACCAATTTACAACTGCACAGAATAATAAGAACAAAAATCTTGAATATCCGAACGGCTGGAGATGATAACGGAAAATGGCTCTTAACTAGGGTTATTCAGCACATTTATGTATAGATATTTTCGTTAACTAAAAATTTCTATTTTAATTGTGTGAAATAACAAATTCCACCAAAATCATAGTCTTGCATTACATAGGCATTAAAACATGTAATTAACTTGATTCCAACAAGGTTTAAAATCTGACAATACTTGAATATAAATTAGTCAATAGTACCTATCATATGGTTGTAAAAGAAACATATAACTTGAATTTTAATAGGTGGAAAAGCCATAAATGCTATGATGTATAATTTCCATGTTGGTGTGACTGGTATTTGAAACGGTCCAAGTCTACTATGTATAGTTTCCATGTTGGTGTGACTGAAATTTCTTTTATAAATATCCACTTGGTGTAGCTAATCAAACTATTTTTTCGATTGTACTTCTTTTTATGTGAAAGGCTGACAGTTAAGATGCATTGCCCATTTACTTTCCTTGATGCAAATTTAAACACTTTCGCTGATAATATTATATTTTATCAACTTTCCAAATGTATACAAAATATTAAAAATATACTCCATCCAGTCCCATTTATAAGGTGTTATCCAAAAGTTACTTGATCCTATTTATAAGATATTGTGTCATTTTTTTATCTGAATTTTCTCCTTCACCCTTAGTTTAATAACTTTATTATCTCATAAATTGTTCTAATCGTTAATTAGTAAGGGTGAAATTAAAAATTTATGTTCATTTTTTTATAATTTTGAGAGTGTAACTGACTTTCCTTAATATCTATATATTGGATAACAAGTCCTTATAAATAGGATTTGAGGGAGTAATACTTTTTGTTTATTTGGTATGTGTGTGTAGTAGGTCAATGTATTTGAAATAGTCCAAGTGTCCAACGCATGGTGACATATGGAATCATCATCTTCCTATTAACTAACAGTTTTCTCACCTTGGCAAATGGCAAGCATGGCGACGTATACACACATAACTCATTTATATTTCAATTAAAGAAAAAAATAAGTACCTTTGATAAATATGCGGATTTTCTAACTACACCCTCCGTTTCTTTTGATTGTCGCATAAAGTTTTGATATAAGGATGTGGCCAAAAAAATTTTTTTAACATAAAAATTAAGAAAAACAATAAATAATTTAATAAATAATGTAATTTTGTAAAATTGTCCTTATTATATCTTCTCTCTTTGCCATTAATTAATACCAGCATTGGGTAGAATTGGAAGAAAAACATTTAATTAAAATGTCGATCAAAATGGAATAAGAAAATTTGCTAAAATGTCAATCAAAAGGGAACCCAAGGAGTAGTTTGATGAGTAACATTAGAAGTTTCAAATTTGCTAAAAACATTTAATCTACGATGACCTTTAATTTGCTAAAACTTTGCATTGATATTATAGTTTAATGAGTGACATTAGAAGTTTCAAATTTGCTAAGTTTAGAAGAGTTGTTTGGATCTGCTGCTAAGGCCTACATGATTCCCTTGTCTATTGTTAATAAAGATGATCAGCTGTTGTGGAGTAAGGCCAAGAATGGATTCAATACGGTCAAGCTAGGATAAATGAATGCAAGGAGTGGTCAAAGGTATAATAGTGGTGTTCCTAGTACGTCCTTTTCTATATCTAGAGATACTTGGCAGAAAGTTTGGCAAATCAAGGTGGTTCCTAAAGTTCATCACTTTGTTTGGCATTGCTTGTCTAGCTATTCCTGCTAATGATGCTCTGTGGAGAAGACATAGCGGTTGAACCAATCTTTGCCCCATTTGTGAAGGTGAGCCTGAGTACCTTGAGCACATTTTCTTCTTTTGTTCTTGGGTCAAATGTGTTTGGTTTGGTTGCTCCCTTTCATTAAGATTTGATCATTTTAGTGTATCTTCTTTTGGGATTTGGTTTTCGGATTTATGCTGTAATAAGGGGATGTTTGATGATTTTTTTTATTGCACTAGCTTATTGGACTCTTTGGTTCATTTGGAAAAGCAGGAATGATTTTGTTTTTATCAAAATACAGCCAAATCCTATCGGGGTTATTAATTTAGCTAAAAGATGCAATTTGGATTTCTGGACAGCTTGCATTGATTACTTTTCTTATAGTAAGCCCGTTAGTTTTCATTATTGGAAGGCTCCCTATGTTACGAAAATCAACTCTGATAAGGCTTTTAAGTAGGAGACTAAAGAGGTTGCTATTGATATTATCTGTAGAAATTATAAGGGCGAGTTTATTTGGGCTTTTGGTGAGAAAGTTCTTGTTGATTCTGCTTTTATGTGTGAAGTGCTTACTTTAAAAAAAATGCTATTATTAGCTGATGAATTTTCATTCTCCATATTATCTCTGAAGCTGATTAATTGTTCTGACTTGGTTAGCTGTCTTGTGAAGAACCACCTTTTCATTGTGATTCAAAATCCAGAGGACTTATTCAAGATATTTTGGATGATACGAAGTTCATGGCGAGAGTTTCTTTTTCATTTACTCCTAGAAGAGGTATTCGTTCAGCTGATATTTTGAAGGGGGTGCATCCTGTAGGGTGGGTGCCCACACCATCACTCCCTCTTGCTGGTATTCTGGCTATGGATGCCATTGAATCCTGTCTATCCAAGGATAACTTTGTCATTGTTGTTGATCGGAGAAGATTGGTTAGCTATTTTGTTCTTCATTTACGTTTGTTTCTTTGCTTTAGTTATTGATTTGTTCCTGTTTCTCTTGTAAAGCTTTGATTTCTAGGATTTCTCTAATGAGTGATTCCACATGTTTGGCAAAAAAAAAGTAGTTTGGATTTTAGTTTTGTAATTAAGTGACTCACATGATAAATTGATACACTATTATTAGCTATATAATGGTATAACCTATAACAATAAAGAATGTTGATTCTTAAAGATGGATCCTAACAGTGCTCTCAACCTTGTTCCCCAATCACCAATTCCCGTGAAGAACCTGTGATCAGAGCATGTGAACGTTCTCCTGGGAGAATCAATCCTGGAGATCGTGAGCATTCTCTCGCACATTGCATGCCCATTCCGGCTCATGAACACGATGGCCCAATGGAACTTCATCTAAATGTACCTCTGTTACATAAAGAAAGTCCAGAACCACATCCAAACAATGACAGGTCAACTAAAAAATTAAAACTCAAAGATGAAAGGATGAGTAAAGAAGAGAACAGCCAACCTGAAGGTGAAGATGAAGATCTCCAAATCATGAATTGTGAAATTGTTAAAGCAACTCCGCCTGAAAGGCTCACCATAGTGGAGATGCAAAGCAAACCAATACCCCAAACTCAAACAATGCCTACCTTGGAAAAGCTTTTTTTTAACAATCCTAGGGTGAATCAAACTAATGTTAAGGATGGAGATATGGATCTCACAGAAAAAGGCGTTGAAGTCATACCTGATGAAATGATGCCAACGATAAACTTTTCACAGAGGGTGAAGGATCTTATGAACAAAAGCATGAGGTTAGTAGTGATTGTAAAGCTCCTAGGAAAAAACATAGGTTACAAGGCACTCTTTAATAGAGTTATCACTATGTGGACGCCTATGAGCTCTTTTCAGTTGGCGGATTTGGAAGAAAACTGCTTTATCGTTAAGTTTCAAGATGAACATGACTATCAAAGGGTACTAATAAAGGATCGATGGGCAATATCTGAACATTACTTGAATGTCCAACCATGGGACCCGGCTTTCTCTCCTTCATACATGAAGATTACGAAGACCATTGCATGGGTCAGGTTGCGAAAACTCCCTTATAACTACTACCATAAGAGTGTCTTAAAGGCAATCGGGCATCTTCTAAGGAAAGTCATTAAAATCAATTACAACACTGAAAGTAAAGGAAGATGCAAAAGGAAACACCCATGTCGAATCCTCCTCCACTGACAAGTGAAGATGCAAAATAAGGCCCTTGGATGCAAGTTTCGAAAAGGACATGGCGCTCTAACAAGGCTTCTGTTAAGCAACCAGCCAGCAGCAATCAAACAGGTGGATTTTCGTGCTTTAGATTTGAAATTTTGGGCTTTAGTTGAAGAAGAGGGAGAGGGAGTTTATCCTATGAGATCATGGCAAGATTTTATTTTATTTTTTAAATTTTTTTAAATTTAAAAATTATAAATAAAAAATAAATTTGGTAAGAATCATGAGAATATATATGTTGTATAGTTTTCAATGTTTTATTTATTAAAAAATGCTATATAGTAAAAACTGGATCAAACTAGATCTCTATAATTTTATACCATTTTTTTAATAATTAAAAAAATATTAAATAAATTTAAAATTATAAGGTGTGCAGACGACCTGATTTGAAGATCAAATGCAAGGATAAGAACACCTGTTCATGTCCTCAAAAAAAGAAACTCGAACAGGTTCTAGAGAGGTATAAGAGGAAATTTCTGAGAATTCAATCATGATTCAAAGATTTCTCTTTCTAATCTTCTTTCATAAATATATCAGATCTTGTCTCGAACATTAGGCTCTAATACCATTTCCAGGTCCCGATCTCAATAATGCAAGTCCAAAGGCTCATATTAACAAATAAACCATAGAGATTGTGATGATCCAATTACTCCCGAGTAAAATAGCCTCTCCTAGGCATCAAAGACTCAAGAGACACTTTAGGATCATCATTCTCAACCATGGATAATCTGTTGTATGAACTCCTGAGTCAAGAATTACAAAGATGTTACTGAGAAGTGGATCTGGTTCAGATTTTTTCTGATACACAAGTTCCTTATATGAGGCGAGTATAGAGCATAATAGAATCTTAGTGAGACAGAAATAAGATATATTTACTGCAGAATCTAAGAAAGAGAGAAACAGTTTTTAGAAACTGAACATTGTATTACAGATGAAGGTTTTTTCCGAAGGATTTTTTGTTTAGTAGGATTTTCAAGAGAAGAAATATTAACCATGAACACAGCTAACGGTTTTGGGTTTTGTGGTATGGTTGGTGTGGAAGAGGATGTTAAGGATTCTGATTCTGAGGTATATTCTTCATCAAGAATGCCATAATCAGTGGAGGGTTCAGACATCTGTCTAATGGTGGCTATATATTTGTCTTTGGAAAAAGACATAAGTGGTGGTTGTCTTTTTGGTAAAGGAGGTGGTGTTTGTATTTTCAGAGGTTTTTATGGAGGTAAGGGTTTTGAGACATATGAAGTGGATGGAATAGTAGTATGAACAGTTTGGATATATGATGATGGTATAGGCTGGGTTTTTTGGGCTTGTTGTTTTCTGGCCTTTCTGAGCTGTTGGAAAATAGGATAGTTTACTTGGAAAGGTTCTTTGGTGGTTGTTGGGTACAAGGGTAAGGAAGATATTATTGGTGGTGTATACAGAGGGGTGTGATACATCGAGTCCTAGTGATAGCTGGGTGTTGGTTTATGGAAATCTGCCTCGATCCTTTTTAATTCCTCCTTTATCTGTCTAAGTTATTGTTCCTTCTTGGTGAACTGTGGTCCAGTATACCTCATATCAATATATTCTCTAAGCTCCTTGTCAAGTTGCTGAGCTTTCGCAGAATACTTGATATAAAGAGTTTTAACACACTCATCTAATGAGTCCAAGCAGCTGGAAAATCTATCTGTCTTTTCATGAAGTTGTTCCAGTCTTGTATTGATCATATGAAGGACCCTATTCTGACTTACAGAATTTTCAGTCTGCCAATTCAAAACTTCTTCGGATTGAGATATAACCTTTGGACCATGGGGGGTCATTTGATCTGATTGGATAAAAGGTCTAGATATGTATCTGGAAGCTTTATTTATTCTTCTTTCTAGAGGAGGAAAATCCTCTTCATTGGAAGGATGAATCATGGCTACACAAGAAAGTGGTTGTGTAGGCTTTTCTAGGATAGGCTTGATTATGGATTTAGGAAAAAGGTTGGGTGAGTCTTCTGTTTGTTCTTTGAAGAAGGAAGAAGCTAAATCCGAATGACCTAGTTTTTTAGGGATTTCTTGAAAGATTTCAGGCTTAGGAGGAATTAGCTTGTGGAATGCTATCCACTTCTTTTTCTTGGAAGGATACTGTTTGGGACCGTGGTCAAAGTCATCATCACTTTTGGGTTTGATTTGATGGCAAGAAGGCTTCTGTTTCAGGGAAGAAGTCTGTTTAGGGTTTTGCAGGTAACAGAGATTTTCTTTAGATCCAGTCCAGTTATCCCAATCAAAACATCCGCAGTCAAGATTACACTCTTCTGGAGCGTAATCCCATACGAAGTGGCCATGAACTTTGGATACAAAGCAAGGCTTTGCTCTGGCATCAACAGAATGCATCGGAACTTTCTCCTTGTGCTTGTAGACTGCGTTGATTGTTAGGATCTGCCCTTGGTAAGTTAAGGGGCCTTGTCCTGGTCGTTTGAAGGTGGATTTAATCGTCCTATCTTCAAGTCTTTCCTGAACTGGAGAGTCGACAGTATGAACATCTCTCTTGGAGGAATGAAATTTTTTCTCATAATTATTGATCCATTCCAGTGGCATGATCGGGGCAAGTTCTTCCTTAGGGATCCTTCTTGACATTTGAATTACCGAGGCATCAGCTTGATTAGACACCATGTACAATGCATCAATAGTAGAATTAGAGAATTCTAGGTTGACTGCATGATCTTGAAGCATGTAGATCATCTGATGGTGTAAGGTGGTCATGGTTGCACGTGAATCTTGTTCTGCACCATGAATATGGATCTGTACTTTCAAATGGTATGAAAGCGTCTCATTATCTAACTTGATGTTGAAATCAGGGATTATAGTCATTACTACACTTTCATTACTACAAGTGGTGAGAAAAACATCAATCATAGGATTTCCGTATGAAGTATAAGTGGAGTCTAGGACAGCAATCCTGGCAGTGGCTGGGATGCCTTTGCGTCCATGGAGAGTAAGGATCAATCTGATGGCTCCAATATAAAGGTGTGTATACCCTTGCTGTTTCCATGAGTTAATTAAGGTTTGTGGAATTTCAAGAGTAACATACTATTCAGTAGTAGTTGCTTTTAATCTACACTGTTCCAGTCGAGAACTTTGAATATGCTCTTTAACATGAGATCGAGGGGTATGAAGAATATGGGTGATCTTTTGTAGGAAAGATCTAGCATAAACTCGATTTTGAGAAAAGATGGCATATGGGCTAAGTAAAGGAAGTTCAAATTAGATTTTCAAATTCTCCTTTTGATTTCAGATGACTTAAAAGCAAGCACAGATAATGATGGAAGTTTATGAGATCTGTTGATCACTTTTTTGGGGATTGGGCTACGTATTAAATACTTTTCATTCTTGGAACTGATTTTCCTCATGAACAGAAACAGAAACGTGTAAATCTAAAACTTGGAACATATTACAAGGTCCTCTATAGTTTTCAATTTGTTTATCTCAATGAAGTTGGGTTGAGAAACGCACTGTGTCTTGCTGGATTCATTATGCTTCTATTAGTTTGACGAAGAGTGAAATACTGAGAGTGATAAAAAATAATATATGTTTCACAAGCTATATTTTATTCAGATCTTAATATTTTCTATCAGTTCTTTCTGGGTTCTGCAAATTCACCCTCTCACTAACAATTCATCAACTATCATGTTCAACAAGGATTGGTCACGATTGGATAGAATTTGGAGTTTTATGCATTTTTTTTTCACAGGTATCAACACACACACACACACTCTCACTCACTCACTCACTCTTTCTTTAGAGGAAGTGGCATTATTCATTAACCATGAATAGTGTGGTTTACCTCAAACTCTTGTGTTCCATGGCCGTGGGGCATACTTCTAGTTTCTGTGAAAATGCTCTTCTTATGCTTTCTGATTTTCTGTGTACAACTTATTGACAGAAATAATAGAAGAGTGAAAAAGATATACTGAAATAAAGTCCCAAGTTTTGTATCATGTACTAATATACTACTATAATTTGTGGGACCTTCCACTTTTCATAAATATCTCTTCGTGCAGACCTCTATTTTTCTTCATTCTCTCAATATGCATGGATTTGTCTTGACTAATTTCTTTTTTCCATTCTTTCCTCTTTCTTTTGATGAGTTAAATATTTCCATTTACTGCTTAGATTATTGCTCCATTAAACAACGTATTGCCACTTGGCAAAGCTAAATTGTTGTTGTTGTTACAACAGTTTGGACCCTTTACTTTCCACTCTCTGGTTGCAAATCTGTACAATCTTGGCTCTTCAACCATGCTTGAAGAATCTTTAGGTTCTTATTACTTCATGTGGTGCCTTTGCTTGACATATAGGACACAAACATATTACTACTAGTAATGGCACACTTGATAACAGGTATCTTGAATAATTTCTTATATTTCTTTATTACCATATTGTTGCTGAGGATTAGAATTTGGTGTTTTGCAGATTAGTTTTCAAGAGTTTAAATATAAACTTTTGGAACCTGGATTAGTTGATCATATTGTTGTTTCAAATAAGTCAGTTGCTAAATTACATGTAAGGAACTCTCCCCACAACCGAACAAATGATGATATTGACCAAAGCCCCGGCACTGCAGGTGAAACTGGTGGCACATACAAATACCTTTTCGATATTGGAAGTGTGAATCTTTTATTTTTCAGCAGTTAGAGGATGCACAGGAAGAATCAGACATTTATGTGCCTGTGACATATCTTTCTGAAACATCTTGGGTCCAAGAATTTGTGAAATTTCCTCCCTTCCTCTTCGTAACTATCTTAATGTTGGGAAGCTGCAGGCAAGGTGGACTAGGTGTTGGTGGTGATAGTGGTTTTGGTGCCGGAGGAACATTTGACATGGGAAAAGCTTGTATTATCAAAGTTGATAAAAATGCCAAAAACAAGGTTGGTAGCTCTCTTTCTCATCTTTTAAGTTAGATTTCTGTTTATTGCATTTAGTTATTAATGGCATGCTTCCCAGCTCCCATACTTGCCTTTTCCCCTCATTGTTTCTTTTAGGGAGTATTGGCGGAGCATACGTTGGGCAATAAGTTCATTCAAGAGGCAACTTTTAAATTTCTTTTTTCTTTGTGCAGGTATTTTTTAAAGATGTTGCTGGATGTGATGAAGCAAAGCAAGAAATTATGGAGTTTGTCCATTTTCTCAAGAACCCAAAAAAATATGAAGAACTACGGGCAAAAATTCCAAAAGGTGCTATTCTGGCAGGCCCTCCAGGCACAGGAAAATTCTAGCTAAAGCAGTTGCTGGGGAATCTGGTGTGCCATTTCTCCTATTTGTGGTTCTGATTTCAGGGAGATGTTTGTTGGGGTTGGTTCATCTAGGGTGAGAAACTTGTTTCAAGAAGCAAGGAATTGTGCTCCTAGTATAATATTTATTGATGAGATTGATACAATTGGTCGAGCAAGGGGGCTGGAGGTTCTAATGCTGAACGTGAGAGTCCTCTAAATCAATTGTTGGTTGAGGTGGATGGTTTTGGAACCACATCTGGGGTTGTTGTGCTTGCTGGCACAACTAGACCTGAGATTTTAGACAAAGCTCTGCTTAGGTGTGGGCGATTTGACTGCCAGGATACTATTGATAAACCCGATATCAATGGTCGAAACCAAATATTTCAGATCTATTTGAAACAGATCAAATTTGACCATGAACCTTCATATTATTCTTGAAGACTTGTAGCCCTCACTCCTGGATTTGCTGGAGCAGATATTGCTAGTGTTTGCGATGAAGCTGCTCTGGTAGCTGCAAGAAATGACGAAACAAAAGTCACAATGAAACATTTTGAGGCAGCTGTTGATAGGATAATTGGTGGCTTGGAGAAGAAGAAAAAGGTAGGTCTTTTAGGTGAGATCCCAATTTTCTGTCTCCATTAAGAATACTCCTGTTTGATCCCTAACTTGCAACCATACACAGGGAAAAAGGAAATAATGTCTTCTTCTCTCGTGGAAGAAGACATTTGACAGCATACTAATTGGTCAGCAAGCTAAAGTTGGCCTTGATGGGCAACGTTAAAGTAACTTGAAGCTGCCATCTATCAGTAATTAATTTATATGTCTGAGAGGATTCTCGTGTGCTTTAGAATCTGTATCTTCTAGTATTTCTGGAACTTCTTATATAGGTCATTCATTTATAGTGGTAGTTGATTTTTTAGACCAGTGGTGTGAGCTATGACTTCATGATGGTGAGGAGTGTGGATTATGAATTATAAATGTACTCAGAATCAAAGTAGAGAAAGTAATGCAAGACTTGAAAGAATAATATATATTTGGTATTAATATCATGTACAAAATGATTTGGCTACACCTTCAAGAAGAAGGGATCGATGCACCATGTTTTGCTTTTTCCTCATTTATAAGCCTCCCTTTTTTTTCTAGAGCACAGGCTAATACAAGAAAATTAAGAAAGCTGCAGTTGTATAAGAAAGTGTCGTAATCAACAAAGATGAAATTTGATGATAATAAATAAAAAATAGAACCTTCAAAGAGTGAAATCGAGAACATAGAAAAATGGGAATTTACTTTGACCACTTTAGCCCACACTCCTCCTCTTGGTGTACTCCCCTGTAGGTTTCAACAATTAATATGAGATATTAATCTGATATCGTTGTTGATGATAATTCTACCATCCATTAATATGAGATCTTACTCTGAAACCATTTCCCCAAACTGTTAGAATGCAACAATTAATACTTAAAAATTCGTAAAAGTCTCACATAACTACAACACATTAATTGAAAGTTCAAAAGCATAAATAGAGAGAGCATAAAAAACGAAGAGAAAGATAAATGCAATTGAGTTGAGAGTTTATGAATGAGGAGAGCGAGGGAGAATGACGGAAGTTAGGTTATGAAATGACTTGACGTAGTACATAAAATGGCACGCGACGCCTGTTAAATCAAAATGGATAGATGCAATCTTCCATGCTATATTGAACTAAGATCCTTCAAACTGGGCTCAAATACTTCAGCTCGAATGTTATCTCTTTCTCTGTACTCACGTAATATGGCGCATAAATTGCTGTTAGGGTATATATGGATCATAAACAACGTTGGTAGGAGGGGGGACAGTAACACGAAGGCAATTCCGATGGTTTCTCGTATGTTCTCTTCTTTCGCCTGCTTCCACACTCAGCCAAACATCTTCTCAGATCACCACCACTTGATCCCTATCTCCTCCGTCGTCTAGTGCCACCGATTGAACTCACCCGACCTGCATGTTCACAAAACTGTCTAAAGCAAGTACGTAGGATACAGTATACCAGCAAGGCAGCAACGTTAAAGAACCCCTATAAGAATATAATTTTCTGTCATGTAATGAATAAGCATTACTTAATTAATCATATATAGATCAAATTTAAGAGTTAAGATGCAGCTTGAGCCACAGCTGTGATTTTGAGGGCCTTGCTTCTGCAATTGTCACAGTGCATGCATAATTCATTGCCACTTGTATCTATCACTATCTTTTGCTGCAGCTTGCATTAATAATTAATTAACACACGTAATATGAAGTTCAGTTAGGGAGCTAGCGTTTGAACTTTAATTTGAAGAATACGAAAGTACTAAAATAGAAATATAGATGCAATATCGTTGGTCTCACGTTCATGCTAGAACAAGTCAATTTCACTTGTTGATGCTTCACGAAAATAGTAATTGCTTTCATATGTGTGTGTGTATATATATATATATATATAGAGAGAGAGAGAGAGAGAGAGAGAGAGGAGGAGGTGCCTAATACTGTGTCGTTTCGTTGGTTCCCATATTGGGAAACGTCATGTGCCCCGCCTTGACAAGTAAATTAATTAACCATCAATTCAGACCCAGTCAATCAATTAACTTGTAATTGCTAGTATCAACGTCCAACCTATACATATATATATATATACGCGCACGCGTCTAAATAAAAATATGTATACACACGCGCACACTTGATGTATACAGATGTAGCTAGGTTGTTTCTTTTTCCACCTTAGAGACTTTGACTTAGGGGAACATATAGATGAGTCATTAGATAAACTATATATTGACTTATTTATTTTATACTTACAAAATATATATTTAGTATATATTTTTATCTTAATATATCCTAATTTGATTTTTTTTTGCATGATTCTATATAACTTAAAGTATATTTATTCTGTAAAAATATTTATGAGGATTTTGAATTACATAGAATCAAAAAGTTGGAAGAGTAAGATATGAAGTCTACTCGGTCTCTCCATATATTCTCATCTGTGGATGGATGAGAAAGCAAAGAAGAACCGACATTGCAAGGGAACCTGTTGCTGAGTCAGTAAAGAAAGGAACTCAGCCAGCACCGAGTGAGTTTGTTCCTTGAAAGAGAGACACGTTGGAGATAGATTAGAGAAGGACGGTGTTGAGCGAGCGCTGACTCATACGCAAATAAGTGACATGCTTTTTACATGGCTTCGTGATTTTTTAAAGACTTTTTTTACTTTCATGGGCTTCTAGACCTTCTTTATATAAAAGGACGTGAGGGAAACATTCAGGATATTTAGAATAACACCCGAAGTCTAGAGAACACGGTAAAAATGCATCTTGGAGCAACTAAAAGTAATATACAAGAGAGAATGAAGAGATTTGGAGAGTATATATTGGAGAAAGATTATCTTTTTTTCCATTATAAAATCTCTTTTCTTCCTTTATAAACTCTTCTTGTTATTCTTATTATGATTTGAAATTTTAGTTCTGTTTTAATTTTTATTTTCATGTGTGATTAAACTTTCTAAGTAGGGATGGGCTTATGTAGTATGACTGGGATTGACTGGATTTGTTTTATTTAATTATGACTCCCTAACTTTATTCTTTAAGTTATATTTAATTTTTTTTATTATATTTATCTTTCTTATTTGTTTATGTAGATTTTATGATTGATTATCATATAGTCTAATTAATGAGTAAACTTCATGAACTAAGAGGTGAAGAGTGAACCTAGATCTAGAAAGATAATCATGAATAACTAATCTAGAAATAGAATTAAAAATTTATAGTTACATACATTAGGGCTTTCATTGTTTGATTAGGAGTTTTAGTTAGATAAGAGCAAATTGAATCTTAATTAAATGAGAACAAATTGACCGAAAAATAATTAGGATACTTTAGAAATAATAGTCATTATAATTGTGTAGGGTCTAACTAAGTAATAAAACCTAATTATGTAATAGAACTTAGTTATCCCCTGAGGTGAACTCTGACCCCTTAACACTTTTAATGATCGAATTAAACTTAGATTTTGGTTTGTTTTCTTTTTAAATTGATTTTCCCATTAAATTGTTATTTGTTTTTGGAGATTAAAATTTTGGACAGTTATATTTACTATCTCCCTTGGATTTGACTTTTAGAACTTTCTATTAGTATAATCAACCCTATATACTTGAAAAAGAGAGAACAACTATCCATTCAAGTTTTTGTCAAAGTTTTATGAGGGAGAGTCAAAAGTTTTGTCTTCCAAGCAAAATTAGATTGCCGAGAAAATTTTAATCAAGTCAATTCAAATGCAAAAATGTGAACCGTTAGATGTTCATTAAGATAATTTTACTTTTAATTTTAATAAAAACTAGGAATAAAATCAGTCTCCCAGTTTTTTTTTAAAAAATCATTTTTTAGGTCATAATTAAACATTAAAAAAAATAATTTGAAGCATTCCGATTAGAATTCGAAAGGTTTATACCTCTCGCAGGAATAAGACAAAAACGAGAACGATGCTTCCATGCACGTTAGGAAACCTAATGAATGTCTTCGTTCTTAATTAGAACTTCCATTCCAGCTAGTTATGATCAATTAATCATCCGTTCAGGATGAATTTAATTGCTGGCCTGGCCCCACTCTTCTTTCATTTTTCAAAAAAGAATAGTGGGACAATCGAATATTTTAATTAGTTTAAATTAAATGCTCTGAATTTTTAATTAAATAATTACTCCCTCAATTCCATTTTATAATGTACCTTTTACTAGCATACATAGACTAAGACAATAATTAGTAACTAAAAAATTTTTTCATTTTTTTTAAATTACTCTCATTAAATTAAATGCATTGGAAATGAAACATTTTAATAATAAATAAATATTTAAACTTATTAAATAGGGAAAATCTTGAAAAAAAAGAAAAATTATTCTTTGTAATTCATAAAATATACTATATTTTGAAACATAAATTTCTTAAAAAAATACATTATATAAAAAGGGACCGAGGGAGTATTATTCTTGCCTAGTGTGTGTGTAAATGAATCGTTCAAAATAAACTGCAAACCTTAAAATGTTCCCCAAAAAAAATCTCAAACTCAACAATGATAAATAAAAAACTCAAACCCTATAAATATTCCTCCAAAATAAAAATCCTAACTCGCAATTCAGTATCCTAAAGCGCTATTAGCCCTAACCTTCAATCTTAGACTATGGAGTAAATCTTTACCCTAAACTTCATGACACAAGTTCATAATTATGAGTTATTGCGTCTTCCTCTAACTTAATCAAAAAACACAGTGCTTCCAATATTGAAAAACCCTTTTTTTTTTGGGGGTGGGGGGTGGTTAATCAAACGGGTTTGAAACTTACACTGCGCGTATCCTATTCGAAACTCCAAATTTTGACACTTATAATGCGGGACTACGGGTATGCCACCCCCAAAAGAGGTACAGGATCACCTGCTACCAGACAGCTTTAAAAAAGTTCAAAACTATGCATAACCTTTGGATAATCTTATTCGTGCCTGTTATATATATATATATATTGATTATCCAAACTTCCCCAAAAAAAAGTTTATAAAAAAGCACTTTTAAAAATTTTTATATTATTTATTTAAATTTTTTAAAATAATGAGAATCTAAAAAAAAACAGTTTTCGAAATATTTTGAGAAATTAAATAGCTTTTAAAAAAAATTTTACAGTAAATGAGGAACAAAAAGGAGAAAGAGGCATGTAATATATAACTTTATAAAATTACAAAAATAATAAAAATTTTTCAAGAGAATATTATAATACAAATTCTCTACTATCTCTTTTAATTTAAAAAGTATTTTTTTTATTTTAATCAAACATGAAAAAATTTCTGTTTTCATAAAATCACTAAATAATTAATCATGTTTTTAAACAATTTAAAAATTACTTTTTTAAAAAATTTAAACAAACTCAGGGCCTTAGTCGGTTTAATGTGTTATTATGTAAAAACTGGTTGTTAAATAGTCACAAAAAAAACCAGTTGATAAAAAAAATCTTCAAATTTAAGATGGGTTATTTTCTTAAAAAAATATTATTTCAGTTAATGAGAGAGCAATTTATCTGAAATTTTAATTTTATTCACCAAAAATTATTCAGCCTATTGCTGATACTGATAGCCCAATTCCAAAATTTTCTAATACGATGATTTCTAGGAAAACTAGCCTCTCGCTTTCGCACTGTGTCAAGGTAAACTCTATTTTTCTCGTTCAATAAAAATTAATCAGTAAATTCATGTTTCTTTGTACTGTGGATGCTGTAGACTTTGTTACATGGCGGTGGAAGCGCCTGCACGGGTCAGAACCTTCGCCCAGTATATCGAAGGCATGCGTCCTATTTTGATGGGGCAGAAAGAGAATTTGGGTTTTGCAAGTGTTATAGGTCTTCGCCTTCAATTGGAGATCGAAAAGTCCTTCTTTCCAATTTGTCTGATGCTAAATTTACTGCCGCATGCCATGGATTTCTCCGCCTATATTCTAACGAGGCCCCGAAGAGAAACGGTGAGGATTTGTTCTTGGTTATGCGAGGATTAAATTAAGTAATATGATTGTTTTAACTATCATTATTTTTTTTTACCAACTTTTAATGACCATTTTGAACTGGTGTTCTTGCGTCTTAGTTTTTCTCTGCGCTTCAGCTTACTCTCTAAGCATTTCACTTTTTCGGTAGATTATGAGAACTTCTACCCGAATGGAAAGAAAGAAAGGCCAAAAGTAGGCCAACAAGAATCGGAGTCTAGAGGTAAAAAATCACAACTCTATTAAGTATAGGTGTATGTCATGTTTTCTTGCGTAACAATAATGGGAGGGTTCTAGTGAAACTTGTTTGAAATTAGTTACAACTACTGACAAATGTGGCGGATGACATTCTCTGTTTTTTTTTTTTCCGGTGTGTCTACTACTTCCGTGTAATTTAAGTATTATTGGTAATAGTAGTCGCTTAAGTCATGTTTCTGCCTTTGTATAAGCACTGATAAAAAGCGATAAGTTGGTTTCTTATGTGTTTGATTTGATATAATTTTATAATGAATTCTCTTTCAGTTAGGACTTTGGAATTGAAGGAATGGAGCAGGGAGTGGAGTTTGTTAACCAGCTGGGATTTTTCTTGGCTTCTTGCTCAGAAGTCAGGATCCAATTTGTGTTGCTTTACACTTTACAGGACCAAATCGTACCTTCTTAAATTAATAGTGTAGTGTACATGGGTGATTTTGGGGTTTGAACTTATTGTCTGCTGATCCTGCATTTGCCATGTAGTTTATCTTGTAATAGAAGGGGTGACCTAGCTCCCATACAGCTGTGACATTCGAGTTCTCCTTTTGATTTCAGATGACTCAAAAGCAAACACAGAGGATGGAAGTTTTCGGGGTCTATTGATCCCTTTTTTAGGGATTGGGCTATATATTTTATACTTTTATTTTCTTCCTCATGAACAGAAACATGTAAGTCTACTTGGAACATTTTACAAGGTCCTCTACAGTTTTCAATTTGTATCTTAATGAAGTTGGGTTGAGATATATGAATATCTTTTCCGTATGATTAGTGTAATGATTTCTTGAGCATGATAAACGTATAGTGTCTTGCTGTATACATTATACTTCTGTTATTTTGATGAAGGGTGAAATACTGAGAGTGATAAAAAGTAAGGTCTTCTTCAATGTTTTCCGTCATTTCTCTCTGGATTCTGCAAATTCACCCTATCACTAACAATTCATCAGCTATCATGTTAACCTAGGATTGGTCATGATTGGATGGAATTTGGAGTTTTATGCATTTCTTTTTTTGTCTACAAATATCAATACACACGTACATGCGTGCAAAGGAAGCTACACTAGTCATTGGCTATGAACAATGTGGTTTACCTCAAATTCTGTGTTGTATGGGGCCTGCCTCAGGCTTCTGTTAGAGTACCCTTCTGAAGCTCTCTGATTTACTGTGTACAACTTCTTGACAGAAATAATATGTGTGGAAAAGATATAGTGAAATAAAGTCCCAAGTTTTGAATCCTGTACTAATATACTACTATTAGTAACAGTACACTTGATAACTAGTATCTTGAATTGAATAATTTCTTATATTTCTGTATTGCGGCTGAGGATCACAATTTGGTGTTTTGCAGATTAGTTTTCAAGAGTTTAAATATAAACTTTTGGAACCTGGATTAGTCGATCATATTGTTGTTTCCAATAAGTCAGTTGCTGAAATATATGTAAGGAACTCTCCCTACAACCGAACAAATGATGATATTGACCAAAGCCCCAGTACTGCTGGTGGAACTGGTGTTAAATGCAAATACTTTTTCGATATTGGAAGTATGAAGCATTTTGAAGAGAGATTAGAGGATGCACAGGAAGAACTAGGGATTGACCCTCATGATTATGTGCCTGTGTCTTATCTTTCTGAAACGTCTTGGGTCCAAGAATTAGTGAAATTTGCTCCCTTACTCTTTGTAACTATCATACTGTTGAGAAAAAGAAGGCAAGGTGGACTAGGTGGTGATAGTGGTTTTGGTGCTGGAGGAATATTTAACATGGGAAAAGCCCGTATTATTAAAGTAGATAAAAATGCCAAAAACAAGGTAGCTCTCTTTCTCGTCTTTAAGTTAGCTTTCTGTTTACTGCATTGAGTTATTAATGGTATGCCTCCCAGCTGCCATACTTGCCTTTCCCCTCATTGTTTCTTTTAGGGAGTACCGGCGGTGCATACATTGAGCAATAAGTTCATTCAAGAGGCAACTTTTAAATTTCTTTTTTCTTTGTGCAGGTATTTTTTAAAGATGTTGCTGGATGTGATGAAGCAAAGCAAGAAATTATGGAGTTTGTCCATTTTCTCAAGAACCCAAAAAAATATAAAGAACTTGGGGCAAAAATTCCAAAAGGTGCTCTTCTGGTAGGCCCTCCAGGCACAGGAAAAACCCTTCTAGCTAAAGCTATTGCCGGGGAATCTGGTGTGCCATTTCTCTCTATTTGTGGTTCTGATTTCATGGAGAGGTTTGTTGGGGTTGGTTCATCTAGGGTGAGAAACTTGTTTCAAGAAGCAAGGAATTGCGCTCCTAGTATAATATTTATTGATGAGATCGATGCAATTGGTCGAGCAAGGGGGCATGGAGGTTTCTCTGGTTCTAATGCTGAACGTGAGAGTACTCTAAATCAGTTGTTGGTTGAGGTGGATGGTTTTGGAACCACATCTGGGGTTGTTGTGCTTGCTGGCACAAATAGACCTGATATTTTAGACAAAGCTCTGCTTAGGCCTGGGCGATTTGACCGCCATATTACTATTGATAAACCTGATATCAATGGTCGCAACCAAATATTTCGGATCTATTTGAAACAGATCAAACTTGACCATGAACCTTCATATTATTCTCAAAGACTAGCAGCCCTCACTCCTGGATTTACTGGAGCAGATATTGCTAATGTTTGCAACGAAGCTGCTCTGGTAGCTGCAAGAAGTGATGAAACGAAAGTCACAATGAAACATTTTGAGGCAGCTATTGATAGGATAATTGGCGGTTTGGAGAAGAAGGACAAGGTAGGTCTTTTAAAGGTTCTCTATATATGTTAGTATTGGTTAGGTGTGGGAGGTGTTTTGTTATATATTTCCATTGGCCAAAAAAAAAGCTACAGATTTCCTACAGTAAATTATTTTATATTTTCATGTATTTGATCTATTGTTTTGGGTGAGATGCCAATTTTCTTTCTCCATTAAGAATACTCCTTTTTGATTCCTAACTCGCAACCATACATGAGGAAAAAGAAAATAATGTTTTCTTCTTTCCTGTAAGAAGACTTTTGACAGCATACTAATTGGTCAGCAAGCTAAAGTTGGCCTTAATGGGCATTGTTATAAAAACTAGAAGCTGCCATCTATCAGTCCTTAATTTTTATGTCTGAGAGGATTCACGTGTTCTCTGGAATCTGGATCTTCTTGTATATCTGGAACTTCTTATATAGGTCATTCATTTATAGTGGTAGTTGTTTTTTAGACCAGTGGTTTGAGCTATGACTTCATGATGGTGAGGAATGTGAATTATGAATTATAAATGTACTTAGAATAAAAATTTCTCCTCAACTTCGTTCATTAACTAGTGAGAATTGTTTCAATACATGTTTCTCAAATAGGTAATAAGCAAGCTGGAAAGGCGTACTGTTGCTTACCATGAATCAGGCCATGCTGTTTTGGGCTGGTTCTTGGAACATGCCGAGCCCTTGTTAAAAGTAACTATAGTTCCTCGTGGTACTGCTGCACTTGGGTTTGCCCAGTATGTTCCGAATGAGAACCATTTTATGACAAAGGAGCAGCTTTTTGATATGACTTGTATGACTCTGGGTGGCAGGGCTGCTGAGCAGGTAGTTTCTGATTTTCCCTTTATTTTGACTTTTAAATTCTCTTATTTTATTTGGTCAAATGATTGATGTTAATTTTGCTTTCTTCAGACCAAACAAAAAAAAAAATCTTGCTCCCTTAAAAAAATGTGTTTTCCCAACCTTCAGAATCACCTTCTGTTATTACGGCAACCTAAAAATTTATCTGCATTGCACCATCATCTTGACCCTAGTATCTTAGATGTCAAGTGGCATCCAAGGTGCCGTCACTTTGGTTATACCGGTATCTAAAATTATGAGTATCATAGATAAATACCATTTTACCATTTTTGGTGGTATTTCACATCACACCACGTTCAGCTTTTTCATTATTTCTATGGCAGCTTTCAGTTGCCCTTGTCATTACAAATTTGGCATCTCAAATACCTGAGAATGTCTTATTTATTTATTTATTTTTTATAAAATGTCTTAATATTCTATTATAACGTCCAAGATACTGCTTATTAAGAGATGATTCTCCCCCTGTTGCACTGCAGGTTCTCCTCGGGACAATCTCAACAGGAGCTCAAAACGACCTGGAAAAAGTGACTAGGATGACATATGCCCAAGTAGCAGTTTATGGATTTAGCGACAAAGTGGGTTTGGTCTCTTACCCTTCCAAAGATAACGCGTCTGAGATGTTTAACTCCAAATTATACAGTAGCAAGACTGCTAAAATCATTGATGATGAAGTGCGAGAATGGGTAGGCAAAGCATATGCACGTACTTTAAGGCTTATCCAGGAACACAAGGAACATGTGGCTCAAGTTGCAAACTTGTTACTGGAAAAAGAAGTTCTTCGCCGTGATGACTTGGTTCGAGTTTTGGGAGAGCGACCATCCGGGTCGGGAAAGTTCCCCAATGTTGATGATGTGAAAGATTAAAAGATTGCAGGCAGTGAGAGAACTGTACATGACGTAGGTGAAGAGGAGGAAAGAAAGTCTTATCCTTTACATGCCCAGTTTCTTCAGTTGTACAGGATTCATTAACTTTGATTGTTTTAGGCTTGGACGAAAGGACCGTAATAGCAGATCTCAATGAACACATTCGATTCTTGTTTTGCTTTCAAGTCCTCATTTTTATTTTCTTTTTCTTCCTTCCACTTCTCATCGTCATCGTTTATGTGTTCGTAAACGTTTTACATCCCATCGTCTTCTAAAATACTTAAATTCTTAAAGGTATGCAAGTGTCTCCATGAATTTACTTTTTTATATATTTCCATTTGAATATATGTGCCCACTTTTTATGTTATTGCAGATCGATGATACAGGTTTTACGTCAAACTATACTGACAATTTGTAATGTTTAGCAAGATGTGGGTGAAAGCTGCAGTTTAGATAAATAAATATAAATGTTTATTTTAAAATTGCTTGTTCATGTGTTACTAAATCAGCCCCAAGTCACCTCTATGCACTGTAGGAATAACTGGTTTTTTGTATATATGTATCCCAAGATAATAAGACCAACAATACATGCATTTAGTTAGAGAATGGGGATTTGGATTCTGTGGGAATGGATAAGAATTCATGTATTTTGAATTTGAATTACATATTAAACTTGTCAATTGAAAATTTTATGATATGATCACGGAATACTATAAGTTTGGATTATTATTTCAGCAGTTAAAAAGTTATTATAACTCAATTTTTCAAATTATAATTTCTCATTTAAAATTCTTTTCTCTTTTATTTTGTTAAACATTGAGTGCATGTTTGGCTAAACTTTTATAAAGTCAAAACCTAAGTTTACAACAAGAAAAGTGATTATACAATTTTTGTATCTTGTTTGGCTACTGCAATAATCACTTAAAAAAAATAGCTTCTTGCTCAAACCAGATTTTCATCATAAGCTGACCAAAGTAGATGGTGAAAAATCAAGCTTTTGGTTGTTGAAGTTTAGTTTAAAATATAATTTTATTTAGTTTAAAAATTAAACCAAAATTAAGTTCCTTATAAAAATATTATTTTATTTAGTTAAAAAATTGAAGGTGTTTTATAACCTTCCTTTCATGTTATTTGTAATTTATAATTTTAAGTAAAAATTATTAATCAATTTTTTAAAGATAAAATCATTATACACTTAAAAGTATTTTTGATTGAAATTATCTAAACATGTTCATTTCAGCAAAATCACTTTTGAGCTAAATAAATCCAAACATAAGTTACTTTTCATAACAGCTATTCTAACTAAAATTACTTCTATAAAATCTATTCTACTCAAAATCACTTTTGTAAAAGTTAATCCAAACATGCACTGAGGATATCCCATTGTTGAAAGTCAAAAATTAAGCCATTTGTAAGTGTAAAAATTATTAAAGTGAGTTTTATCTTTCTCAACAGTCTTTTGTATAAATTTAAAACATGTTTAAGGGATATACCAAGATTTTGTTGGTTATTTAAAAAAAATTTCTATTTTACACCCCATGTTACATTCTTTTTTTTTTATTTTTTATAAAAAAAAGTTTAAATTTTTATATTTTAAAGAATTATACTTACAATTTTTAAATTTTTAAGTTCTGAAGACCTTCTAGTCTTAATACCTTCTAAAACAATTTCAAATTTCAAAGTTTTTCATACAGTGCCTTCAACTTAAGAGTTTTGAACTGTAATTTTTTGTGAGGACAAAAAAAAAAGACTAATTTTTTAATTAATTAAAAAAACAAAAGAATACTTTTCATAAAAAAAGTTCGTTTAAGGTAAAATACTTGAACTCATTTTTTTAATAATAATTTGGTTAGATTAATATGAAGTTGGAATGTCAGTCTATAGTTATAAAAGCATATTTCTAGAGAAGGAAAATGTTCAGAAAACATGACACTGGTTTTTGGAAGCACAATGACAAGGTCTTCCAAAACCCGTTAAGAAAGCACATGCAGTTGATATATTTAATGAATAAAAGAGAGGCCAAGACATGTATAAATTATAAAACGTAATTGAATTCAGTAAAAAATATAGCTAAATTAATATGCTATCAAAAATTAAGTAAATTAATTATTTTAAATTATAAAAGACTTAATTCTAGAATTTTAACTAATAGACATATAAAAATTTAACACAAGTAAGATAAATCAAATTTCAAACACCAACCATTACACATATCTATTGTGAAACATCAATCACGTACAAACTTCAATGATATGAAAGTGCACCAAATATTGAAATTAAAATGGAACACACAAATTACACACGAACCCACTGCAACAATAAAAATCATGAAAATAAAGTTCAGTTTTACATTATAAATTCTGAAATTCAGCAAATAACATCAATGAAATGTGCTCTGATCGACACTTATTTGGCTCATGTTCACCTGTCCTGACGCTCCACTAAATCTGACAACAGAAATTTTAAGTTAATTAATGACATTTATATAAATAAACAAACAAATCAAAAGTAAAACACTCTCGGACTTTTATATGATAGTTTCAACATTTTAAGTTAATATCATTCCAACTTAAGAAATAATATGAAAGACCAAAAAGTATTTATTATTTTAAATAATCAAATAACTTCAGTTTGGTGACTGGGATGGCAAGTAATCAAATTACTTTTTGATATATCATTTTCAAATGAAATAAAATTTAAAATGATATCTCCTAATTACGTATCATCTAGCTAGCTAATAAGCTCACATATCTTCAGTTTGGTGACTTAATTTTCTCCAGGAATGCAAGCTATAACTTAGATGTGTTTTGACTTCTGATCTTCTGTGACACGTGTGGAAATGCATCCCTATATGTCAGGGATAGAATATTATCATTTTTCTTTATTTCTCTTTCATTTTAAAAGGACTTTGAATGCTTTATACTTCAGAGGATCTTGATTTGATTTTATTAGATTTTCAAAAGTTGAATTGCCTCTAATATAAAAGAGAGTGAAAAAATGGTGAATATATGTATAAATTAGCTCATTATCATTTCAATTAAAATTTTTGAACATTACATCAGAAAAAAGCCTTAATTTTCTGGCACTAATAGGTTATGACTAGAATTGCCAATAAAAGTAAGGTGGTGAACAGGTAATACAGTTTGTTGGCGGTTAACAAAAATAAAACCTTCTCATTGCTGATTATAAAAGACAAAGATGAGCTTCACTTTAGCTAAAGCATGCTTAAGGGAATCACACTCTATTTTCTCTTTTCCTTCTATTTTTATTATTTTCAAGACATTTTATAGATTTTACTATTTAGATGTTCAGAACTTACTAATTATATAGCATGATCGTTTTTATTGCCAACCGATCGACCAAAATTAGTCAAGTCTACAAAAAACTAATCCAAGATTGAGGAAAATCTATTGCGATTTTTTGGACTATTGAAAGAAAATTTTAACTAAGTTAAAACTATATATAAGAATGAATTAAAGCTAGTATGATACCAAAAAGAAACTAAATAGTTATTCAAGACTAACGGAGGACGAGCACTTACCACAGTCATCAAGGATGAATACGGAGATTGTGGCCATCCTTGAAATAAGTCACCGACGATATGTGAAGGAATATAGGTAAGCTTTGTTCCTCCATATTCTTTACGAACTTTTCAGACATATCTTCAAGATGAAGGAATTTGAGAGTTCTGAGATTCTGAATATCGGTAGGCACCTTTTCCATTTGAGGGCAAAACCCCAAATGTAGATCTTCAAGCAAAGGCATTGCTCCCGAATCTATTCTCAATCTCCTCAATCTCTGCATGCTTTGTAATTTTAGAAGCTTGAGCTTCTTAAACCATCCACTTCTAAAATGTAACTCCTCGCCCTCATATGATGATTGCAAGAGGGAAAGATCCATCAACTGTGTCAAGTCCTTGAGAGCAAAAAGTGGATCTTCATTTAGTTTTGAACAAGCCAACCGCAGCTTAACTAGATGTCCAAGTTTGGGAATCCAATCTGGTAATTGCTCCAAGCGGCCAACCAAGTAAAGACGTTGCAAGTATTGAGGTGGGTGACTTATTGAATGCAAATCAAGAACTTCATTCCCAGGAGATGGTGTTGCAATACTCAATGAACAAAGATGCTTCATCTGCTGGATTGCAGCACATAGTGGGTTCCCCTTGTGCCTCCTTAGGTTAATAATACCCAACCTCCTCATTTCCTTTGCATGAGTCAATTCCTCGATGACACCTTCATCCTCATTAGAAGCATCGACTCTTGCTAGCTTCTGTAGAGCCTTTAAACTCCTGATGCCTTTCTTTAGTATCACTCCATGAGAAGACGAATATACTATGAGATAACGCAGCTTGACAAGCTGGTAAATGTATTCTGACAATTCAGTTATTCGAGTATGCTTTAGGTCCAAAATCTCTAGATTAAGAAGCTTGCTGACGAATTCAGGGATGGCCGCAATCCGTGTGTTTCTCAGGTTGAGATACCTCAAATGGCATAAAGTCCCAACAGCTTTAGGAAGATGATCAAGAGGCGCATCTTCAAAGTCCAGCACTACCAAGAGCTCGAAATGGGACAAAAGTGATTGTAGTGGATACTTTGGCAACTCTTGTAAGTTAAAACCAAAGCAAGACCTTACTCTATTATGTTTTGCAGCTTTTGGAAGAGTAGTATAAATAGTATTTGTGAGGATCGATAGGCGCCTAGTGCATGTACCGAATTGAAATTGCTCATTTTTTACAGCTTGAAAAAAGTCCCAATCCTCACACTCCTTGAGAAGAAATTCATGCATCAAATCATGGACATGACATCTTCGAACTCTGCCATAAGGATCCATTTCCGATACTTTAACCAAGCTCCGGCAAATTAGTTCATTTAGATATTCTTCTGCTACTTCCTCAATTGTTTGATCGTCATTTTCATCTTTCTTTACAAAGCCCTCTACTACCCACAAATTAGTGAGTCTCGTGCAACTAATGGAATAACCTTCCGGAAAAAGACCAAAGTACAAGAGGCATGATTTGAGATGGCAATCAAGATCGTTGTAACTTTCCAATAACACCTCGTTATAACTTCCTAGAATGGGATTATTAGAGAGCTTTGAGTAAAGGCTCTTCTGTACCTTACTCCATTCTAAGAGATCTTTATTTTTAGTTGACAAGAGACCGGCAAGAGCTACAATTGCAAGTGGCACTCCATTGCACTTGTTAACAAAATCTTGAGACAATCTTTTCAACGCTTCATCACAACCTTCAGAATCATCAAACTGAAAGACCTTACGATAGAAGAGCTCTAGAGCATCTTTTTGACATAAGGGTTTCAGCTCATGTATGTAAACTGCCCCATAAGCTTTGCTATGCTCTGCAACACCTCTCTTTCTTGTGGTAATCATTATCCTGTTATTTTTGTTGTTATCCGGTAATGCATGAAGAACATCTCCACAAAACTTTTCTTCCCATACATCATCAAAAACAATCATATACCTCTTTGTCTGTAAGTATTTTTTAAGTTCACTGATCAGCGCTTCCTGGTCCATGTTTTCAATAATTTCTATAGCAGCATTTTTGTCTCCATCACAGAAGCCTTGGATCGTAGTTCTTAGTAGTCTTTCTGCTTTGAGTGAGCGAGAGACAGTGATCCAAGCGTAACAGTCAAAACATCTTTCCTCTTTTTGCTTCTTGTACAAAGCATGCATAATAGCGGTTTTACCTGGCAGGGAGAAAAAGGAATGGATTTAGAAATGTGCAGCTGAAGATAATAAAGATAGGGTGGGATGTGAGTAGAGGATAAGAGTTTAAACTCCCATTATAACCAAAAAGAAATGTGTAGTTGAAAAAAGTTTGAGTTGAAATGGATGTTTCTGCTTGGATATACTATTGATTCATTAAATCGCAGGGATATGAACTTAGGTATTGTATCATTAGGCTGTGCAATGGAAAAAATGACATAAAATAATCATATCTATTGCATCTTTAAAATCAACATGTGAAGAAATACTGGAGGTGAAAAGATAAATCGTAGATGTTAGCATTTCTTCAATATATCCCTATATCTATTGTGCTTTAAGTAAAAGAACCGGGGGTTTTTTAGTGGGAAAAAAAAAAACAGTGGTCAACAGGTTGAGCCTATCATTACACGATACAGTAAATTTGATGGAATTTAGAGAGTAACTACTTGGAAAGTGATATTAATACTTATAATTTTACCTTGAAAAATTGATAATATTTAAACATAACATTATTAAATCATCAATTTTATATGAAATACTAGGTTAATTTGAGTTCCATCTAATTACGAAGATAGTTAAATTGTTAAAACTATATTTTGAGAAACGTGTAGGACATTCTGAGAATAATATTACAAAAGAAGCAGGTTCACGAAGGCCACAAACTTGAGATGTTACTTAGGTTACTTTATAACGAAGGGGAGGAAGAAAGTTTGCAAACTATCAGTTCTTACTTGAGAAGATCTAAAACAAACTAGCTCAGTTGATGAGAAAAAGGGAATTTTTATTTATCTATATGTGACATATATATATATATATATGCCAACTTAGCAAGGCAATGATAAAATACAAGTTTAGAGTTTGATATTCTTACCCAATCCACCTTCGCCGACCACTGAAATTATTTTGCGCCTACTTTCTTCTCCCGACAGTTCACGCATAAGCATTTCCTTAGTTTCGTCGACACCTACAAGCTCAGCATCATCCACGAAGCGAGCCCTCTGTCGAAGGCCATGCCTTGCACGTATCTCTGCTCCAATATGATTGTTGGATCCTCTTGTGGATGGGTTTAACCCGAACTGCTCTCTTATTTGATTGAGTCTGTCTCGTGATTTTCTGATGTCTTCAATCTCAGATGCTATCTTATGTCGGAATCGTACAGTTCTGCCCCAGTGAACAGGTTTACCACCATGGTTTTCCACTTTCAACAAGTATTTCTCGATCACATCTTCCATTCGGAAAGCAACTTCTCTCACTTGCTTCACCCACTCTTTTAGATCAGTATTCGTGCCTGTCCTTTCCACCTCTTTGTCTGCGGCTTTTAGGTAGACTTTTATGAATTCTAACTCTTCCTTGATATGACTAATTTTTTCCTTCACGCCTTTAAGGCGATTTATTTGGTCGTTGAGCAGTGAGATCAGCTTATCTACCACTATTGCAGTTTCTGCAGCCATCTATCAAAGTGAAATACAATAGCTGAAATTAAACCTAATTAAAACAAGTATATATGTAACTATATATGAAAATGATGAAGAAAAGAAACATATGTAGAAACTATCAATGTATCAATATTAATTATTCCATATATATATAATAACATTTATAACGAGTTACGTGATTCATTATATATTCGGAGGCTACAAAATATTAATGTTTGTTTAGTTTTTACTTGAGATGAAATTTGGGTTTTATGGCAAGGCAAGGAAGAAAAGAAATACAAATTTGAAAACATGGAGGAATGCGCAGGTGCAAACTGGGAGTAAAGTTTGAACTTTTGAACTAAATTTAAGAAAGAAAGTTGTTATATTGTTTTCCAAACACTGCGAATAGAAAGATTAGTTTAAAAAACTGTATTGCAATAATAATCATTAACAATAACTAATTCAAAGTGCCTCTATATATGGTTCAGATAGCTAGGAGCGAAGAACCAAAAAGGCACACAGTAGCTGGCAAAGTTATACCATTTTATATTTACAAGTTTGATCCAGGAATTCGTTAGTAGTGCATGTAAATGTTCGTGGATTTGCATTAGCAAATATTATATAAGTATCAGATTAAGAAAATTAAATCAGACCCTTGGCCATTCGGCTTAAACGCGAAAGATTTCATTTTTGCTCTCTTGCATAATTGAGAGCATCTTTTTAATTTAATTAGTCTTCTACAAAATGATTTTTTTTTATAATTTAACCCCTCACAAATGGTGAGGTGGAAGCTTAATTTTAAGCCTAGTAGACATGTGTAAATAAATTAGAAGGTAAAAAATAAAAATTGACTCCTTACTTAAGAGATAAGAATCTTACCCTATATTATATATAGGATTCCATTTCCATGCAACCCATGGGAAATAAATATCATGTGGATAACTAGAATTTAATGGTAAAATGAATTTTTCCATAACTAATTTGACAAACAATTGATCAAAAACATCATCCACGTTGGAAATAAATACCCATCCAAACCATTCATGGGATCTATGTATCCTCGGCATGATATTGATGATTTATAATGATTTGGGGCCCGTTTATGGGGGAAAAAACTTCTTTAAAAAAGGTATTTTTCAAGATATCATCCAATAACCAAATATCAAATCATGTATTGAATCTAAGCTCTGGGGATTCTCACACCTTCGAAAGATCGCCTGCTGTGCTTGGAAGAATTCAAAATGAAGACGTTGCCGGTATCGCTAGCTTTTCCCAGAATGTGTTTAATGTAATCTTGCTTCCTGCTAGGTGTGCCAGTATGCTACCTAAGAAATTAAAAAAAAAACTCCAATAATGAAAATATTCATTGAAACCATCCATATATACATCAAGCATCGATCTCTTAAGGAAATTAAAGTAGCAACGATATATATATCGTAACTGATCTTACTTTGGCGCGGCAGGTACGTAAATAGCAAGAAACTGAGAAGTCAGAAGCCTGCATCCTCAATCATTAATGTTGCAGAAGCCATGACCTTTGAGGAAGATGAAGGTTATCTTTGAATCAGACTGCAAGAGTGCTATGGCTTGAATTTATATAGAACGTACGTGCACAATAATTATTTAACAAAAATTGAATAAAATTAAGTTTAATTAATTAATTGAAAGTGGAAAAAGACCAAGACTTCACAAATGGTCAACGCCAAGCTCACACGCCCAAATTAAAGCGCAAGAGTACACGAAAGCCATGAGTAAATTGCTACTAAATTTCCAACTGAGGTGCAAGAAGACAAGGACAATTGGACATTGTTTGGTACTATGCATTTACTATTCTCCCTACACGTCTGATAAATCGAGCGTAGCTTTCTGATTTGAATGAAATAAGGTGAGGAAGAAGAGGAGGACGATGATGGAGAAACCCGATTTATGCTTTGTAGAAGATAGAAAAGTCTTTGTTGAGAGCCAGAGAGAGTTCGCTTATGCTGCTGTAAGAGGACCGAGCAAGAAGCTGAAGCTGGATCGAGTAAAATGAGTGGAGAAGGCGAGAGTGAAAAGGTCCAGACGGAAGGTGAAAATTGGACAGGGGGTCTCTCCGCCGAGCACCCTCGCGCAACGGTCCAGGTTTTTATTTTTTTTTAATTAAAAATTATAAATAAAAAATATATTTTTCATGATGATGTATATATTTTATACTCTCCCGATCCATATTATAAGACATATTACATGACAAGTTTTTAGTCTAAAATATAGAAAATTAGACTTTTTTTTTTTCATTTTATCCATGTCTTTAATATTTTATCTATCTTCATTTATAACTCTCTAATAATAATAGAATTAGATATTTAATAAGGATAAAATAGAAAATGTAGGTATTTTTTATATTGATTTGAGTTGAAAAAATAATTTTCTTAATATGCGTGTAATTAATATAAAATACCTTATAATGTAAATAGGAGAAAGTATAATTTTAAATTTTTTATTTATTAAAAAAATACTATAGAGTAAAAAATGAATAGACTTGAATCTTTGCAATTTATAGTTTTACACAATTTTTTAATAGTTAAAAAAATTATATAAATTTAGAATTATATAAAATATATATTTACATAATTTTTAAAAAATTTATTTTTTTTATAAAAAAATTATCGCAATAAGACCGTAGCAATTGCGGTCTCGTGCAATTGCGGTCTCCCGGCCGCGTGAAAATTGCGTTTGGGGTTCGCATTTATAAAAAAATTATCACAACAGGACCGCAGCTATTGCGGTCTCACCAGGAGAGACCCAGTCCGCGTGAAAATTGCGTTTGAAGTTCACATTTATAAAAAAGGTATCGCAACAGGTTCGCAGCAATTGCGGTCTCGTGCAATTGCGGTCTCACCAGGAGAGACCCTGACCGCGTGAAAATTGCGTTTGGGGTTCGCATTTACTGTAAAGTAACTGTAGCGTGAGGTTCGGTGTGGTTGATTGTGACTTTTTCTTCAGTCAATCCTTTTCTTCCTAAAAAATTGAGCCACAATTTGCAAAGTTTCCATTTCTTTTTTTTTTTTTTTTAAAAAGACAAAAATGAAAACACAATTAATCTGCTACTCCCGTTCTTTTCTCCATCAACGTGAAGTATACAAAGTTCCAGCACATTAAATAAACTTTTAGTAATTTTTTTATGAAATTAATTTTCAATTAATAAAATACTATTTTCATTTCTTTTTAAGTAGTATCATTTAAGATTTTATTATACAAATTAAAAAATATAATTAATATATTAAATTTTTTTCAAATTTATTAATATATTCTTACATAAATAAATAGATAAAAAGAGTCATTAATGTAATTTTTAACTTTTAAGATGACAAATGAATATATAAGTGGAAAAGTATTAATTAATATTGTGTTTAAATTTTAAAATAAAAAAAATAAAAATTTTCTTAAAATGTAACAAATAAAAAAATGAGTATGTATTAATACTTATGTCAATTTAAAATTTATTTATTTAAATACATTTTTACTTTTAAGATAGATTAAGTTATAAATCATATAAATATATTAATATTATTTATAGGGTGTACAAAAACTGAGTAAGACCGAATTGATAATCAATGTGATATCTAATCTTTATAAGATTGAGTAAGACCAGGCCAATACAGTATACAAGACCAGAGTTAGCCAGATTTTAAAAAGTATTTAAAAAAAATTAATTTTATTTATTAATAAAAATATAATTACATTGAATCAAAACATATTTCCTTAAAAATAATAATATAATAAAAAATAACATTTGTTAAAATTAAAAACACCCAATAATTATACATTACTTTTACACAATATTAAAAAATAATTTAAAATTTTAAATAATATTAAAAAATTGAATTATTAAAATTATTCATAATAATAATATAACTATTTTATTACATATAATGTATTAAGAAAAATCTCATACAAAATTAATATTTCTAAAAAAAATTTCAAAAAATAAAATTATATATATAACAGGATCGGGCGAGACGAGTTTGATCTCTACCCAGTGCCGAACTAACCTGGTATCCTGGACCAACTCAATATCCCAAGTAGAGCCAGACCTGCAAGGTTGATTGAACAATCCTAATTATTTGAACCAACTTAATCACTGCTCAATTATGATTTGATCATTGAACCTTAAATTAGTGACTTTGCAAGTTTAATAACCCATCCAATTTTTAAAATATTAGATGTATTATGTCTCAATTATTTTATTTTCTAAGTTATAAAATACTTATTCTTTTTTTTAAAATTATGTTTTCACTTCCTATGCTTTTTTTTTGCCACCGATTTCACTTCCTATCCTTTCTTACTTTAATGTTTTATTTTTATTATTATTATTTCATTTAAAATTAATTTTTATATATTTTTATTAAAAATATTTAATACATTAAAATTATACAAATTTAATTAAGACCAGTTCAATCATGATTCAACTACAATCCAATCATTGTATCTTGAACTAATATTTTAATTGATTCAATAACCAGTCTGATTTTTAATACCTTACATTTAAGTTATGTTTTTTAGGGACACTTTACAAACTTAGAAAATCCAAACTTATTAATTATAGCATGATTTTTTATTCTCACTTGAGCAAAGGTTAAGGCTAGAACAATTTAAAATAATCACCAATATATTAATATATCATATAAAATCTATAATAATTAAGATATATTATTTATAAGTTATAAATAATGTAACTCAAAATGTGTTTAGAGTAATATTGCTTCTTGTCTTGATGAACCTGTTTGCCACCAAAAAAAGCATTCAATAGTGAAAATACTCATCAAAACCATCCACATATACATGGAGCATCTGTTTGGTAGAGGAAAGAGAAAAGTACCAAAAAAATATGGAAGAAAATATATTTTCCTCTCTTTGGATGGCAAGAGAAAGTATGGAGGAAGAAAAAGTGGAAGAAAAAAACATATAGAACCCACATGTTTTTCTCCTTAAATTTTCTCTTAAAAAGTGGAAGGATTTTGGAAAAAAATTTATTTTTCAAAATTACTCATAGAATACTTTATATATATTAATGTTTACCACCATAAATAATAACTTTTTGCCATCGGCACCTTCTAACCACCACTATTAGCCAGGTGCTAATTGTCAATTGTCGATCACTGGTCACCGACACCTATGGTCACCAACCACCACCACCAATTTTTGTTGATTGGCTGTGCGATCACCAACCTCCATCACCGCCACCTCCCGCTGCCAGCCGCCACCACTCTTCCTTGGTTATCGATCATCGCCACCAATTATCGATCATTGATCACCACCTTATTGAATAAAATAAATTGTGTGAAAATGTCATTTATATGAGTTGTTTTTATTTATATAATAGGAGTATTATAATTCTTATCAAATAAATAAATTTTCTTTCCTCATCCAAATATAAGAGGAGAAAATATTTTATCTTTACTATTCTCTCTCCTCTATGTTCTTTCCTCCCATCTTCTCCTGTCATTCAAAAACAGCATTAAGGAAATTAAAGTAGCTACAATATATACTAAGTGCATGCACCCACCTTGATGGCATGTGGTAGAAAGAAATTGAAAAGGCAAGTCAGAAGCTTTCAATGAAACATGAAGGTTAATTTCTTTGATTGCAAGAGTGCTATGGCTTGAATTTATATATCTAGAAGACACAATAATTAAATATAATTAATAGAATAAAAATGGAAACCAGCAGTTTTGCGCAATTGGTAAGTGAATTATAAATATTGAGACAAGATTATGAGTTCAGTTTCTACCAACCGCGCCACGTTAAAGAGTTTTGAACCAAGCTTTTACCTTCATATAAGAGTCAGACTTTGTGAATGCTCCTCAAATTAAACCTGAATTAGTCAAGGCATACTATAATTTCTGAATACAGGGTGCACAAGGCAAAAACAAAAAAAAAATGAAAGTGGGAGAAGACCTTGACTTTCACCATTGACACTTGAATTCTTGAAAGGCTCTTTTAATCGGCTCTAGTGGGGTCCATTCTTTGAAACGTCTAATTTTGTGATTTTTAAATGATTATTATATATGTATTGACTATTCAAACACAATGCTCCATGAATGACATGTACTCTGTGAAATTTAACGTCAATCCTCATTATTTTTTTTAGCCAAAAATAAAATTATCCTGCCTCAAATTTTTTATATAATATAAAATTTTTTTATTAATAAAAATTAAAATTAGTTAATTATTATAATTTATTTAAAAATTAAAATATTTTTTAAAATTACTCTTATTTAATTTTTTCTCTTTTTTTTTAAAATATATTAAATAAAAATATTTTTTAAAATATATAATAAATATTATTTCGTATATTATAAAATATCATAAGATTAAAATAAAATATCTTAGAAGTGAAGGAGTATTATTCAAACGGCAATCTTTGGTTGTTCAACTTCGATCTTTAGGCCCTTCATTAAAGAGCACATAGTACTCCAAGTTCATTAGCAAGCAGGTTAGGCGCGCCATATTATTATACGTGATATACCGGGAGAAAAATATTTTTAAGTTTTAAATCTTAAGTTGAAGATATTTATGTTTAAAATTCTTAATTTTTTAAAACTATTCAAGCTCGTTTTCATAGAGTATTATATGTAAAAATAGTCAAGTGCTACCCGGTGGAATGATTTTTATTAGAATAAGAATGAAAATGGAAATGAAAATGATAATAAGAATGAAGTTTGATAAAATGAGATAAGTATATTTGATATATTATGAAAAGAAATGAAAATTTGTGTTTGGTTAGAGAACAATAGCCCTTTTATATATTATAATATTTGTTATCAATTATTAATGAATTTTTTTGCCACATATTAATTATAAAAAATACTTTTACAAATATTTAATAAAATAATAAAATATCCAATTCTGTTTTTCAGATTATTTTTTTAAAAATTAAAATATAGTTTATTTTGATAATATGTATCATTTATAAAATTACACCAATATTTTATTAATTATTTTAAGATTATATATATACATATATATATTTAGCTATTGCATTCTTTTAATAGGGAGCAAAAACAGAACAATAAAAGGGTCACGTCATAAGAGCTATTTCATACTTTCAGGGAAAATTGCACTTCAATGCCTTACAAAAACAATATTTTAAAAAACACATATAAAACATGACTAATTACTGCTCCCCATTTATTTTTATATATCATTGAAAGTTTTTATCTATAAATTAAAAAATATAATGTAATTAATTTACTAAAAAAATTTTAAACTTCCTAATATCATTTAATAAATCAATAGATAAAATAAAGTAATTAATATTATTTTTTATTTTTAAAATGACAAATAAGGGTATAATTAAAAAATGATAACTAATATTATTTTAAAATTTGAAAGTGATAAATAAATAAGAACAGAAGTTTTCTTTCAAAAGCAACACTTCAAAGAAAAATATGGAGGTAGTATATAATACCTAAGTACTCAATTAGAAATATTTTTGGTATGAAATTCCTTTTTTGTCCATGAAGATGGAAATGGAAATATACAAGAATAAATTGCAAATATATAAGGATCATTTGGAAATCTATGATGAGTAGTTGCAAGTCAACCTGGAGCAAATGAAGTATAGTCAAATAACATATTTCTAAATGATTTTCCTAGATTTATAATTGATTCTAAAATATTTGAAACTGATCCTCGTATATTTTCAGATAATATCTTTAGTAAGTTTAATTAGGACAAGAAGGGGCTTTCATGTTAAAAGATATTTTCAAATAACACCTTTAATAAGTTTAATTAGGACAAGAGGGGATTTTCATGTTAAAAGATATTTTCAATTAGGTACTTAGATATCTTATAGTAATTAGACAAGTTTTAAGTATATTTTTAGATATTTTAAATTTCTAAGGTATTTAAGTGGAATTTTTTCTATTTTTCTGCATATTAGAAAGAAAGAGAGAAATGCTATTATTTATGCAATTTGGTGGAACAACCTAGTTTGGTGGAGGAGAGATGGAAAAATGATAGATGGAGACTTATCCACTTGTCTATTTAATATACAATATTATATTATTGTTATATAATAAATTATCATATATTTATTGTATTTTAATTTAATTAGAGATGTAATAATAAAATTAGAAACATTTTTACAAATAAAAATATGTTGATTTGGGTGATTAAATGACAGCCTTTGCCCTCATTGTAGACGTAACCCTATATCATTTAGATGGGAAAATTACATGGAATGACTTGTAAAAAGTAGTATTTATTATAAATGATCATAAACGTTACTATAATTAAATTGAACAACCAAAGGATAGCTAATTGACCATTCTAACCTCAATAAATATTTTATAAGTAAAATATAGTTTTAGAAAAAAAATGTTTTTTGGTCATAAATTTTAACCTCACCATCAGTATATGGATGCTGTTAACTAATAACATTTTATTAAAAGACAAAATTTTGTTGTCATCTATACCTTCTAATTTGTAAAAATTATCATTTTAGAGATTTTATAATTTTTCAAAATATTTATAATTTTAGAATTTTAATGAAATATTAATTGTTTTTTTACTATTCCATCCTTTATTAGTATAAAACTAAAAACCAACTCGTGTGATGCATGAATTGGTACTGTTTTTTTATACTTTATCATCCCGTATCCTGAGGTATCCTAGGTAGGGCTATGCAAAAAACTCGTGGCCTGGTTGGCCCGATCCAACCCAGTCCTATTGGGCCAACTGGGCCGGGCTTCATTACATGTTGGGCCGGGCTTCGAGTTAGGTCGTTTTGTCCGGCCCAACTCGAACTAGATATATATATATATGTTTTTTTGTAAAATATATTATTTTGTATATATTAATTGATTTTATAAGATTTTTTCTATATATCTTATATAATACATTTATTATTTGATTCCTATGAAAAAATTTTTAAGGTTTTGATATTTTAATTTTATTTAAAATTTTAAATTAATTTCTTAATTTAATATTATATGAAAATAATGTATAGTTGTAAAAATTTATAATTTTTAAGAAAATTAATTTCTATCATAACATTATATTTTTTAAAAAATCTACTTTTACATTAATAATTAAAATTTTTTCATTAATCTATAAAGTTAGTTTTTATTTTATTTTTAATATTTTAAAAAATCATGTGGTACCAGGCCGGCCCGACCCGGCCCGATACCTAACCCGACCTAACCCGGGTGTGCACGGGCCGGGCGTCGAGCGGGGGTGAAGTCCGGTCCAACCCGACCCATACACACCCCTAATCCTAGGTTCATTGTCCGCCGCAAACTAATCCGAACCCTGCTGTGTAGAACCTTACGGCAGCTAACAAGTACCGATAGGAAGATCTCTTTAAGGTTTTAATTTATTTAATGCTGCTATACCTCTCAGGAATTGAAACCTTGACTCTGAAGAATACTGATCAAGTCTCTTACCACTTGACCAACCGTCCATTGGTGATGCACGAATTGATACTATGATAATGAAAAATATCACAATTTTCATTCAAACATATTATAGAAGTAATAAAAAATGAAATATTCATTATTGTATATATAGTTCACTAAATTAAAATCTCAAATTGTTAAACACTTTCTTATATACTACATTTGAAGTTATGTTCGTTGCTCTACCTTCCGAATAAAGTATTAACATTTTAAACCCATGCTTACTTTGAATTCGGGATACAACAACATATAGCAGACCATAACAACAACAACAACATTAGCATTATCCCACTATATGGGGTCGGCTACATGGATCAAACGACGCCAATGAACTCAACATATAGCAAACCATGTGTAAATATAAACTTGGAAAGGTATTAGCCAACATTGCATAGGCTTTGTCCTCAGCTTTATTAATAGTTTTAACAAAGGCTAAGTATATTGGAAATTGTCTTCTGTACATGTTGAATGGGAGCTCTAAATCAAAATGCATAATTGTGATTCAATGAATGAACACCTTTAACACATTACTAACTCTTGCTATCACATTTGCTTCAATAACATGCTTACCAGTCTGAGTAATAATTGTTCACCACCAGGATATACCGCAAGTGTACGGGCCGAGGTCTAGTAAAGTGATGAGTGAGTATCGTTTCCACAGGGACTTAGATTACAAAGTGGTCAAACATTAGACATTGCATTTTTGATCAATTTGAGCAACATAAATTAAAAGTTTGCTATTCAATTAATATCAACTATGCATAATAAGCGTATAAAATTAGTAGCAAGGACAATTAGGACTTGTGAAATTCAAAGAGATCTAGGATTATTCATTCCCCTTGTATTTCATGAATACCCGCTTAAGCTCTTTTTATAATTGTTCTTAATGCAAAATTATGTTAGTCAGGATACTAGTTTAACTATCTGTGCTCTCTCGAATCTCCAAATAGCTGTTCAGTTTAATTAATTAAGTAATCTCTTACTAGTTAATTAAACTCTCACATTCACTTCAAATCCTAATTCACTTTATGAGGTTAGTGAGTATATCTCTATCCCACTAACAAAACTCGTCACTTAACTAAGCAAGATTCAAGTTCTCACATGACCCAACTCAAGTTCTCTATGTAAGTTAACTCTCTCAAGCATAACTTAAATAAACTAGACAATCTTATTGATGGCCAAGCAATAAGAGGCATTAAGATTAGAGTTAAATCAACATAAAGATTGCATTAATCACAATTATAATAGAGAAATGAATATTCAATCCATACAAGAGTTCAGAATAATCCTAGAGATGGAGTACTAGCCACTCATGCTCAACAACATCATAACCATACGTATCCCAATCAAGATCATTATTGAATAAAGCTGAGACAAACAGGAAGGAGATGCAAGAGAACCAAGAGGGAAGCTTCAATCTCCTCAAACTCCAAACCTTAGCCTCAAACTCCTTCAAGATGTAAGCCCTAGCACACCCAAGCTTCTCCAAGAAGAGTTCTCCAAGTCTCCCTCGTGCCCTCACTCTCCCGTCGAATCTCTTCAATCCCTCCTTAAGAATCCAGCGTTCGAGTGAAGCTTTGCATTTTGCTGACGAGGGGTTCTCGCCGCGGCTATAGGATTCTGGTCGCGGCCTCATATCACGTGGATGTGCTGTTTCGTGTCTTGCTTGTCTTGAGGCCGCGGCGTGGTGAGCTTGGCTTAGCCATTTTTCTTCTCTGTCTGCATGAGGCCGCGGCGTGGACTCTCCAGAAGCTCATTCCCTCCTTTTTTTTTCTGTGATCTCCAAACGTACTCCAATGTTCTCCCATGCTTACCTATTATGCCTACAATAAAGGAAAGAATTTAAAAATCTTTCATGGGGATAAAATAATGCATAATAAGATAAAAATATACTGTCATGTATCATTAGAATTACACTTCATATTTTCCTATCCTGAGCATCAATTATGTACATATATGAATGTGTAACAAAAGAAAAAGGTGCTGAAATGATGTAATTTGGTATGATTAACAATAATCAAACGTGTTCTATTGTACAAACCTAAAACTTTATTAATGTTTCTCATTAGCATGATAGGAACAACAACTTTCATACACAATTCATGGTTAGGGAGGCCAGACATAGAAATAGAGTTCAAGAACTCAGTTGCATGAAAATCATCTAATGAATTGACTTTGTCATCCTTAACACACATTATCAGAGCTTAAATAAACAATTTCCTCACCAAGCAACATAGATAGCATGTAACGATTAACTTCTTCCACAACTGCTAGCGTAGGAGCCAATATTGCCTTATCTCTATAGGATGAGTTATTTAAATGATCTATAAGATTAGGATAAGTGGATTATAATATATTCCTAATGGGATAATCAAATCACGCAATAACAAATCTAGAGGAATCTTGATGTCAGCTTCTCCATCATAGTTATCCTTAGTTGTTCCATTATCAATCTATATTATTCAATCAACAAATTCTTTTATTTCCATATTCACCTAAGTTGAATTTGAAGGTAATAACCTCATGTTTTTTTTTTGTCAAAGTTAGGATTTTACAATCTTTCTACATGTATGATGAATTGATTATTGCATATACTATGTTTTCTTGTGTACCTTTAGACACGACTAGTAGAATTTGGTGAAAATCTCCACCAAGCACAGCAACCTTCCCTCCAAAAGGCATGTTAGCAGAAAAAGGATTGTGTAGCTTCAAAATATTTGTCAAGCTTCTATATAACTTCAAAAAAAACCTATTTGCTATTGGGGCCTCGTCCTATATAATAAGTAAGGTATGAACTATTAGTTCAGTATTATGACTACCTTGCTTAATATTATATTCAGAATCTTCATTGATAAATATTGGTATACAAAATTGTGAATAGGCTATTCGCTCCCAGGTAATAGAAGTGAAACAATACAATTTGTTGCAACATTCAAAACAATCTTTCTCTATGATCTGAAATGAGTAGTTAGCATATTTCAAATGTAAGTTTTATACCAGTACCTCCATAGGTTTTTATTTAATTAATTATTTAATAATTAATGCAATATAAAGTAATTTGTTATTTTCAAATTATAAATTTGTAACTGACAATTTAGAATAAATTTAATTAATGTCAAATCAATTATTAATTCCACTATATGAAGAAATTATCAATCACCTTATTAATAGTAAAAATTGAAATTTAATATGTAATAAATTTCCTATTGAAACAAAAAATTTTTATGATGGCACTAAATTGAATTTGTAAATGAAGAATCATTTTAAAATTCAAATAATTGGTCAACCATAATTTGCCATAATTACATGTTGAAATTTAGCATGAAATTTTTTGTAGGACTGATACGGCTAACTGATACAATGTGAAAATAAAATACAGATGAGATTATTATATGGCTTTCCACTTCAACAATAATTATATGGCATTACACCTTAGCAGTATTTAAACAAATTTAATGCAAAGTTAATACATACCATAATCGTAGGTAGCTAAGTATTTTTATTATACTTAGTAGCTTAAAAATTGACCCGTGTGATGCATGGATTGTTCTTGCTATTACATTTAAATATTAAATCTTGTAATTGTAAACCTAATTCATGGATTGTTTCTTTAATGCGTACAACTAATTGTATTAAATAGATATAAAATTTTCATAGTAAAATATAATAAAAATAAAATCAATCTTATACATTATATAACTTTAGCACTAATATTTAATTTCTGTCTGTTTATAATACAACATTTATAAATATTAAGTATATACAAAATATATTATGCACACAATAAAGAATTATATGACACTCAGTTATTGATAACTTTTTATACACCATATTTGAAGTATTAGTTGCTCCTTTTATTTTATCAAGAATCAACATTTTTAATTTGTGTCCTACTTCATACTTTAGATACAATAATATAAAATTGACTATATATGTATAGGTGGATTTAGCGGGACTAGTATTGATCATGATCCGTCCAAGTTTTTAACTTTTACTTTATATTATATGTATTTTTTTAACCAAATTTTCATATTATATGGAGATTATGTATTTTTGGCCATCTCAAATTTGTTGTAAATTTAAATATGGATATTATATTCTTTTCTATTTGAAATGGTTGTTAACTTGTTTTAACTTGTATGAGAGGATTAAAGGAGAGTTATAAACTCTCGGTAGTGTAAATGTGCTTATAATAATGATTTACATAATAGTAATGAATTTGGTGAATTACACCTTTAATACAAAAAAATTAACAATTTTAATTGTGTAAATGTGCTTATAATAATGATTTACATAATAGTCATGAATTTGGTGAATTACACCTTTAATACAAAAAAATTAACAATTTTAATTGACATTTATAATTTTAAGTAAACTGTTATTTGTTTAATTAATTTAAAAATTAATATTCAATTCAAATTTTACTTGTGGTAAAAAAAAAGTCAAATTTCACTAAAATATTTTCAAATTAAATTTTAAATTTACAATAAATTATCTAATTGATTCTAATTGTGTAAATAATAAATAGTACAATAAATTTAAAAGTAGGATTTTAGTCAAACATAATTAACTTTCAATTCAAATTTTTATTTAAGTTTTAAACAATCAACTTAAATAGTCTCAATTATGAAATTACCCATTTAAGTTAACTAATAGTGTATATAGGTCAAATTTAAATCAATAATTTTCAAATTAAATTATGAGCCTCTATCAAATTGTTTAATCAATTGCAAATTTAAAATTTAGGTCAAATTTTGATACATAATTTAATCACAAAGATAATTATATAATAAATATAATATTTAAATACCATAGTCGTATACATTTTATGTTAAAAAATAATTTATTAATTTAAAATTTATTTAGTTAATAAATCAATTAATACACATATAGTAACATATTCATATATTGGAACCTTTTCTTTGAATTAAGACATTGTAATTTTTTAAAAAATTAATATAATTAACCAATTTTAACTCACATTCTTAAGCAATGTGATTCAATTAAAATGATATTATATTAAGAACCAAAGCAGTATATCAATTTAATTTAAACAAGTAACAAACTTATCAACTTTAAACTAATAATCAAATATTTTCAAATGTATTAAATACAAGCTAATACAATAAAATGTATTAAATTTAATGATTATTATATTTAAATAACTCTAATGTGATTGGACATCCATTCATTAAGTCCATTGAATTAGGTAATTATTTAATTTAATATATATTTGAAATCTAAATTGAAAATGCTGGATTTAAGGTTTTTCTTTATGTCAAACAACAGTATTTAATTATGGCTTTTAATAATGAATTAATACAAATATTGAAAGTTTAATTCAAATTTGTTTGTAAATATTTGACATTGATCAATAACTGCCAAATTACACTAATTAAGTATTTTGTCAACTTCAAAGATTTGATGGTGATTTGATTATAATTCATATCAGAATTAAAAAATTGTTATATATCCTTATTAAACTCATGAAACAATTTGAAAATCACACAATATATTGAAATTAACACATTTGATGTTTGATCTATTTTTTTTTATCAAAATAAGATAAGAGAGGAAAAAAAAGCACAATGTAATCTTTTATATTTTTTTATAAATTTCTAATGCCGTTGTAGTCATATTTAAACTAATTAATTTACATTGTCTTAAGGATCATATTATCCAAAACTTATAGGTTTTATTCTAAATACATGTCAATATCTATATTTCTAGAATGTGTGAATATGAGAATGTATCCTATTAGGGTCTCTAAAGATATATATATATATATATATATATAAGTGAGAGATGAATAATCAAGAAAAAATTAGCAGGCTATGGAGATAAATAAATAAAAAAAAAATAACATCAGCTTTGGGGAGGAATATCCACAATTCTTCACCTTGAAAGAAAATGCAGTTATTGAGGCATTGACTTTATCTTTGGTCTAAAATAAGTCTAGCATGCCGGATTCATTTATTGCAAGTAATAGTCTAAATCCTTTCTTCTTTTGTAATACTCTTAGAACTTAGCAAAATGTATCAAACCTCTCTTATAATATATGTATAAACAGATATAATTAGATGCAAAGGATAGAGAAGCACTTAAAAAAATAATTAGAAATCAAGAAATTGATTGGTCTCCATATATGAGATTGAATGTATGCAAAGGATTGAGAAACACTGAAAAAAATAATTAGAAATCAACAAATTGATTGGTCTCCATATATGAGATTGGATGTATCGATGAATTTTAGGATATTTATAGATTGTGAATTAAAGAAAATTGCACTTAATTAGTCAAATTAATTTGTATGCTAAATGGCACAATTTTAAAATTAAAGATATACTGTATGTTGAAGATTTAAAATTTTAAAATTCAAATTGGGTTAATAAACATTATGTGGTATTATTATGCATTAATTTATTCCATGTTATATGTTAGCATTCTGTGTCTGTATATATCATATGCACATTTGGCAGTTCACCTCATCAGTATTAAAACAGAATTAATGCATAATTAATATCTTTTACCTTTGATTTTATATATATATATAATTTTATGGAGTATGTATAATATAGATGACTAAATGAGGCATTTAATGGAGTATTTAAATTAAAAATATTTTAGTGAAATATTATTAAATTTTATAACATTCTAGATTATTTATAAATTGACATTATAGTAACTAATGCAGAAAAAAGGAAAAAAAAGAGTCAAATGAAGTGGTATGAGGATATGGCAAATACAAAAACAAAAAGATACATGCTACATGATTGTGTGGAATTCCACATAGATAAACATTAAATCAGAGTTAATGCAGTATTAATGCATTTCATCTCTGCAAATTAATTTGAATTGATTGTAGTTTTACTGATTAACATTATATAAATTTGTTCAAACTCTTTAATTACATCTAAACTATATGTGGATAATTTCAAATTTTAAAATGTAATAATGACATAATATATTTATTATCTAATCAGCAATAAATTTCAAAATTTAAATTGGTTTACTGAAATTATGACATTAATGGTCATAAAGTAGTATTATAGTAACTAACCTAAAGAAAGGAAAAAAATAGTCAAATAAAGTGGCATAAGGATGTGACAAACACAAAAGCAAAAAGACACATGTTACCTGACTGTGTGACATTCTAACATAAACAGACACTAAATCAGAGTTAATGTAGTATTAATACCTTTTACCTCTGATTTTATATATATAATAGATAAATGACTAAATGAGGCATTTAATAGAGTATTTAAGTTAAAAATATTCTAGTAAAATATTATTAAATTTTATAACATTCTAATTTATTTAATGACTTCTTTTAATATGTGTGAAAATTTTAAAATGATATTTTTTTAGGAAATAGAGGGAGTAAATCTCAACTTCTATTGTCTTCCTCTAATCCAGAGCTATGACATTCACAGCTTCAATCATCGTGTCCGGCTTTATAGAAATCAAGCTTTATGGAAGCCGCTAATGTGAGAAAATGATAGCCACAAAACTTTATTTTTCACAGATTTCTGGGTTTATTTTACTACAGAAAACAAAACCCATATTTTACTGATTATAACTTTTGCCATAGACATACACATTAAGAAGAGTGCGCCAAAGCGGATCTCACCTGCTTGTAGATGCATAAATAAATGTATTTTTGAGGGAATTTATATATAATATACTTATTTTATTTTTTATTTTCTGAGAAATTTAAATGGTTTTTTAAATAAATATATAATATTTTAATTTTAAATACATAAATATCTTTTTTATTAAAAATTTATTTAAGAAATTAAGGATCTTTTTAAAAAAATATTATAAAATACTTGGGAAGTAGAGTTCCTCTCAGTCTCAGATCGCTCGCGCTGCTTCTGGCTTCCTTCTCCATCGTCTCATATTTTAGATCGATCGTGCTTTGTCTTCTTTTTCTTCTTCTGGCTTCCTTCTTCATCCTCTTAGATCTCAAATCGCACTTCTTCTGGCTTCCTTCCTGACGTTCAATCAATTTTTAGGTGTCGAGCTTCGATGGCCATGGCAAATAATAAAATGAAAAGTGGAAAAACCAAAGACCAAGACTTTACATGAGGGTCCAAAATGATGGCAAATCCTAGAGGTGGTCACGGCCAAATATTTTTTTAAACTAATTACATGTCCCCTCCTCATAAAAAGTATCCTTTTTGGGTTTTCATATAAATTAAAAAATTTATTAAATAATCTAAATTATTATAAACTTTAATAATATTTTATTAAAATATATTTAATTTAAATTTATTTCATACCTGTCTGTCAAGAAAGAATGAAAAGTATTAATAAAGAATAAAATAGTAAAAAATATAATTAATATTTTAAAGTAAGAAATACTGTAAAAAATCTTAAAAATCAAAACAATAACTTTTATGAATTGGAGGAAGTATACGGAAATATATACCCAGAAGCGTCTTCAAGGAAATTAAAGTAGCAACAATATTGGAACTGAGTACCTTGTCACCGTGTGTGCAGAGAAGAAGTCTCTTGGCATCCCAATCATAATTTACATAGGGAAGGTGAAGAGGAGGAAGGAAGGTCCTCTCCTTTACAGGCCCAGTTTCTCCAGCTACAGAGGAATCATTAACTGAAAAAGTTATATTTTTTTGGGCTTGGACGAAAAGGCCGTAATTTATAGCGGAGCTTAATGAACACATCCGATTCTTGTTTTGCTTTGAGATCCTCTTTATTATTGTCTTTTCCTTCCACTTCTCGTCGTCATTGTTTATGTGTTAGTAAACGTTGTACATCCAGATGTCTCCTAAAAACTTATACCTTCAATTTTTTTTTTTTGGCCTCAAAAGACTTACCTTAAATTGTGAACGCATGCAAGTGTCTTCTTGAATGTACATTTTTGTTTGTTTGTATTTGAATTTATTTGACCACTCTTACAAAAGCAGATCTATGATAGAGTTTTGACTTTTTACATCGAACTATACTTGATAATTTGGTATGCTTGAAATATCTAGCAAGATGGGGGTCAAAGCTGCAGGCTTCATAAATAAATGTAAATTTTTATTTTAAAAATGATTTTCACATGTTATTTCTTCTTTTTGCAGGATGTTCACGTGTTCTTTTTTTTTTTTTTCCGGTAACTGAAGAATCACAATACCCTATTTTTATATGGGTGTCAATACTTATATGAAATACATATTTATAAAAAAATAACATTCATTATAATGTTATGAAAAATATTACCAAGAAAAATCTAAATTATTAAATATTTCAAATTTATAAGTAAGCTTTTGTTAAAAAAAAATGAAATTTTATAACAATTTAAATAAATTTTTGGCTTACCATCGCTGCCAAAAGACCAAATAAATAGGCCAAAAAGACAAATTGAGTGAATAGAGTAGAAGGAAAGAGAATATTGAGATTGAATAATTTCTACTGCTCTAATTTCCATTAAACAGTTTCTAATCTAGGAGCTCTTCTATATGGTTTAAAATGTGTTTGGTTGGCAGGAATTAGCACTGTGCAAAATGAAATGAAATGAGGGTTTTAAGTTTTAACAGGTGGCATGTCTAGTGGGTTGGCATGGTTTATGATTCCATTCTCATGGAAATCCCAGTCATAGGAGGCATGGAAATAATCATTCTTTCTCTTTCGCCCAAAAAGAAAGAATAGAAATACTTGCAGTAGAAGGGAGGAATGGACAAATATATATATATATAACAACTTCTTTTTAGCACAATATTTTTTTTATGAAACAATCGTAATTTATTAGTTACAAAATTATTTTTTACTTTACTTTTTTTTTCTTTCCAATATTAAAAGAGCCCTATTCAAGTTAACCATCTTTCTCATTATCGTCACAATTAATTTTTACTCCAAATTCAGACCAATTTTTTTGGACAAATAGGGCATATAAAGCCTCACCAGTGACAAAAGGAAAATATTAACGGCATGTATTCACACACACACACACACACACACATATATATATATGTATTCATATATATACCTACACCTATTTTTAGTGAAAACATCTAAATATATATATTTGTACATCTTAGTTCTTAATAAAACATGGCCATATATGTAAACTAAGCCGCCCATGTTCGATCCTTCTGTGAGTCAAATTTAAAATTTTTAATTTTTCCACACTTAAGATATTTTTAATTGTTCTTTTGTTATCCTAAAAAAAGATAGTAAGTTTCCCTCGCTGCCTTCACGCCAGGTTTTGCTTCCAAAAAAAATCTAATCCATACTTCTGTCAATTGCAAACATATGTATCATGTATGTATAAGTGTAGACTATTATTTTTTTTATATTTTTAATAATATTATGTATCAAGAAATACAGTAAAAAATAGTTGATATAATTAAGTTTATCAGAAATTTAAAACAGCTTCCAAAAATACTTTCATTTAATATTTAACATTTCTATTATGTAATAAATGAAAATTAATTGTATTAACTTATTTAATAAAGAAAAAAATTATAAAAAATAAATAAATGCATCTGAGGATTCACAGTTGCATATTATATTTTGAACCAAATAAAACATCTCAAATGCATCTTATATTTGGGATTGAATTGAGTAATATTGTATATCACTCTCATGAGAAACTTATAATGGAATTTTGTAATCTTGGATGATTTGAGGTCCATAGTTCTTTAGATTTTTAATATTGTCTATGACTGTCATAGTTGTTGGATTTGAACCATCGTCCTAAGCCATACTATAAACATTTTTTTAAACTTTTTACGATATAAAAAATCGTGTTTGATTTGTATATATGAGAATTGAAGGTTGGTGCTCCATCCCCACCAATGCTTATCCGGCAAACCGTACAAAGGCACCTCAAGTGCATGTATTTCGATATTTTAATTTAATTAATTCAAAGCATAATTATTATGCCATGCACACATTATGCATTGTATGCCACGGACTAAGTGAAGTTTGATTTTTAGGTGTTGATCTTCAATACTTGGGTGGCCAAAAAAATCATTACTTGGGCCCTTCATTAAAGCCCACAAAGTACTCCACGTACATGAGCGAGCTAGGTTTTATTTTAGGTCATATTTAATTCGTACATGATATACAAGAAAATTTATAATTTTCAGTTTAAACTTCAATTTGAAGATATTTATGTTAAGAAATTTAAATTTAAATTATTGTTTTTCTCTATTTTCATCATAATAAGCTTAATTTTGTATTTTGTACAAAGCATCTATAAATAACTCAAGCTCTTTTAGGCCAAAAAAAAATTAGCAAAACTCAGGGTCTATTTGACAGTGTTTTCTATTTTATTATTCTCAAAATAGTTTTGTAAAATTGTTTTCGAGAATTAGTTTTGAAAACAAGAAAATTAAATAATCTGTTTGAATAATTATTCTCAAAATCATAATTAGTGAGTGATAGATAAATTATTCAAAATTTATAACTTTATCATTAATGATGTGGGTGTTTTCCACCTTTTCTTGTATTTTTCAAAACAAAAACTACAAAATACTTTAAAAATGTTCTGAGTTTTCTGTTATTTTATTTTTCTATTTTTCAAAACAGTTTATAAAAAATAGGTTTATCAAACAAGTTTTTTTATTTTTCTGTTTTCGAAAACAGAAAAGCTATTTTCAAAAACTCTACCAAACAGGCCCTCAAGTTCTTTGTTTTAGTGAATGAAACATGGTACTACTCTCCTTGTTAATTACTAAGTTCTTTAAAATACACAATTTACTCTCCTTGTTAAGGAAAAAAAACCAATTATTAAAAAAAAAAAAACAAAGTCAATGGAAGAAGCATTAAAGTACTAATTTAAGCACAATTTTATCAGAAAATTGATTTAAAAATAAATTGAGTCAAAATCTCTTCATATCTGAATCATTTCTTATAAAAAAAAAACCTGCTATCTACTGTCAGAAATCCGATCTAGTAACTCTATTCAGCAGGTAAATTAGAAATTTGATCAAACAACTAATATATCGTACGTGAATGAATTTTACAACTGTTAAATCAAGCTGTTCTTGCAATGGTTGAAACTAAGAGATGGTAGAGTGGAATAGTTTTGATGAGAAGAAGCACTGTCTCCACTGAAATTTCATATTGTTTGGGATGTGGCGGCAAGCTCTGAATCTGAATTGCAAGTTGCAACTACCTTTCCTTCTTTGAGAGGCAAGTAGACAGTGACAAGGATAGCTTACAATTGCATTTGCCTCTCTCCCCACGCAACTTTAATATTATTTTCTAAATAATTCAAATCTCCTTTTTCACTTTCATTTAAAATTTTATTATGAATTACCTTCATGCGGAATCTAAGTTGAATCATCATTTTTATTACTAACGAACCCATTTATTATAGATTTTATTATATACATTCATTTCCCTAGTACAAATATCATAAATTAACTGTTGTTTTTTTATAAAAACAAAAATTTTTGTTCAATTAAGTTTCAAAAACTTATCATTTGTTAGGATAAACCCAATAAATTTTTTTATATTAGGAGTAGAATTTAAACTCAAACTCTCATGTGTATGGACCAAATTCTTACCGTCTGGGTCAGCAGTCAAACAAAATGGACACTTGGAATCCATTTACGCTAAAAAGAAATCATGAGTCTCGGGAAAATATACAGCTACCATGGATTATTTAACATTTTTATAGTAAAAAATAAGTTTTATTTTAAGTCCGACAAAGCTCCCATCAAGGCCAAAATATTTTAAAATCTTACTTAAGAATATTGAATTACTTACTACTCAATACAACTATCATTTGTAAATTTGAAATATATTTCTCATATATTTTGCATCCTTGACCTAGTACAAATGATTTTGGATAAAAGTTCGAAAAAAGACTTGGTAATTGCCTGAAGATGAATCGTAACCATCAATTGAGGCAATCAAACTAGATAGCATAAACGATTTTGTCTTCCATTTCCTAGTTGCGCACACTTCTTTGCCAACTTCTAATATATCTTTTTTTTTTTTAAATTATTACCACAGAAGAATGACACTGAAAATGATTCTTCATTTTTTAATTTTAAGGAGAGCAACAACTGAAACTTAAGACTTTGTTTGAACATGTTACGTGTTTTAGTGTTTTTAAAACAGTTTTATAGAATTATTTTTTAGAGCAAGTTTTGAAAACAAAAAGTAAAAAAAAATTGTTTGAATAATTATTATTAAAATTATAACTAATAAGTGTTAAATGAGTCATTTAAAATTTAAAATTTTATTATTGATGAGATGGATATTTTTTACATTTTCTTATATTTTTTAAAATAAAAAATATGAAACATTCTAAAAATATTTTAATTTTTTAATTTTTCTATTTTTAAAATATTTTATAAAAAATAGACACACCACACAAGGTTTTTTTAAAAAAATAAAAAAAATTATTATAAAAATATGAATCAAATTCCACCCAATCAACATTATCACCATACTTTTGGCTTGTCACACTCACGGCACCTCATTGGATCACTCCTAAAAGAATCATTTCCTGTCCCGTCCCTGGTTCTATGGGTAATCATACTGATTGGCTTCAATTTGCATTTGATGGCAACTAGATTTCAAAGCCGTGCTACCTAATAATCTCCATTAATTTAATTAATAATAATAATAATATAAGTTGGAAGAATGGTAGAGGGGGACTCTTCAGCAATGCATATGGTTGTTGGTTGAAATATTTTGTTGAAAGTTAGCAGTTTTACAGTTTTACGTCTTTTTTTTTCTTGCGTCATTATCTTATTAATTCATGTACTAATTCAACTTCCATTTTACAGATATCTTGCCTCCTTGTTGACTCTTAGCTTAGGTAGGTAAAAAAGAGAAAGAAAAATCTCATGTGAACATCTATAATTGACAAGATTATAATTAAGGATCTTAATTTTATATTAAATCATCTTAATAGTAATTTTTAAGAATTATAGTGATAGAGATCAAAGAGGCACGTTAAAGATTTTCAAGCGTTATTCATATGATCTCTCTTAAGAAAATTCTAGATCTTTTTTTGTTAGATAATTTTATTTAATTATTTATTTTTATTTTATTGGTTTTCAATTTATATTTTCTTGAGGTCAAAGTTATTAGTTAGATTTATATTAGAAGAAAAAAATCTATTAAATATCTTTTCAGAGATTTCTTATATTTGAATTTAAGAGATTATCTAATAGTATTATGATTAGATATCAATTTTATTATTTTTCTTTGAATTTTCGTTTTTATTATTAGAATTTTTTATAATTAGATATATATTTTAGATTTTCTAGATTTATTAGGATTATTTGAGTCCGGTTATTTTAGGATTAGGATTTTTTTTTGTTTTACCTATATAAAAGTCTCTATGTAATGCATTTTCTTCAGAGAAAATGGTAGAATAATATTATTTTGAGTCCTTCAGTAAGGATTTATTGAGTTATTTCTTTTATCTCCCTTATTTTTTATCTCTCTCTTTTCTCATCTGACCTACCTTGTGGGTGTCATTATAGTTAGGGATCTAAAGACGAGTTTCTCTAGGGTTCTAATTGATCATTTTCTGAATCTTTTGAGTCAAGTTCTTCCGCTACTCTGTATTTTCTGGATGCTTGAGACAGGTTCTCATTGTGTCCATATCATATAGTCAGTATAAAAGTTATTAAATTTTTAGAAAAATTATCATAATTTTATAGTAATGCTTTTAAAATTAAGTAATAATATTCAAAAGTTGATAGTAGTTATAATCTTTAGAAGAAGATATAAAAGAATTTCGTCTTCTACATATAACGGTTCAGAATTAACTGAATGCCTGTTAGAAATAATTTTGAATTCGATTGAATATCTTAAATAAGTTTTAAAAAGGATTGTCAATTTTTTTGGGAAAAAAAAAGGATTATCAATTTGTCATATTGATGATTGAATTGAAAATGAGTTATACTTGTGTCTCTAAAACTAACTTTGTTATTAAGTTCGATAATTATGAGAGATATATAATTAAAAAACTAGAGTAGCTCCTAAACACTGCAGACTAACTCATCAGGGGATTGAGTGGTTAAGGTACAAAAATGCTTTCATCAAATATACTTTTTGGAAATTTCGAAAATTCCACCTCCCCTCAAACATCAATATTCAACCAGATGGTAGAGCCCATAAATTGTTTATAGCCCCATAAAACAAGCTGCACTGTTTTTTATTTATGAAGAGTAGAACTTTCGATAGGGTTATGTATAAATAAATAAAAATATCAATATACATATATAGCTTTATCTCATCCTCCTGGACCAAGAAAGAAGAATATCACCTGTTCTTTAGGTAGAATCAGCTAAGAATGACTGAACTTAAACGATGAAGGTGGACTATAAATGCACCTGTTGAACCATAAACGCACCTCGGTTCTCTTCATATTCATCTCTGTGGAAACGGAAAGAGCAAAGAATCAGCCAGAGGTTGGGTTAACTAATTTTGCCAAAAAAGTTAGAGAACAGATATTGTTTAAAACGTGAAGGGTATTTATTGGTCCTCCAGTAACATCACCATAAAGGAATGAGCAGTTTGGGCACGTATCGTATGAAACTGATTTTATCTGGTATGGACTATTGCCCCCTTACCCATTTCAGAAGGCAGTTCCTTACTATCAAATAAAATAATTATACTCACCTCTTGAACAACAGAATAATTCATTACATGAAGGTTGAGAGAATCAGAGAGACAAACCTAGGAAGGCAACTTCTATTTTGAGGGGGTAGGTCTAGGTATATTGCATTCACAATCTAAAGAGTAAAGGAAGTTTTGGAAATTTCTAAAGGATACACATAGATAGATTGATACTTTGCTTCAAAGCACCAAAAATTAAAATATGCTTTTCCTTTGCAAGCATATCCAGCAAGGTCAAGACTTTAAAAATCCCCGTATTCCTCTCGTATGCCTAGGAATCAATGATATAAGCAATCAGTCATCAGCCTTATATATCTCTCACCCATCACCATCCCACACCAATAAAACTGCTGTGCAAGCCAACAAAGCCCCCAAATCAGTGTTTTCTTTCTCTTTCTCATTCTCACACCTGTGCATTGAATATATTATTTTTCTTTATCTCCCTGGAAAACCTCACCTTCAATGGTGTAAACGCAACCCCGAAATCCTTGCGTGCCCGAAACCATTGGAAGCAATTGAGAAATAATCAAACCCCAGATTGGATACTTTGTACCTTTCTGGTTTTTTGGTCTTTTATTATAGCACTGGATCAGTGAGAGAGACAGAGTAAAGAACAGGGTATAATCCTTGTTTATGAATGAAGAGTGAAGGTTTTAGTGGAAGGAGTCAACCTGGGAAAGCCCGGAGAGTTTCTGTTGGAGGGTATCTTCGATTGCATCCATGAAATCACAGTGGCTCTTGCTTTTTCTGATAGGATGAGCGATTCTGCTTACAGAGTCGAAACCACTTCTCGTCTCGCCCAATGGAGAATCGAAAACCCTGCTTCCTGCACTTACCGTAAATCCGATCCTTTCAAGATCGGCAAGTGGAATTGGTACGCTACTCATTCCAATTTTAGAAAGTTTCTTCGTATGAAATGGGATTATCTGTCTGCAAGTAATTCTGTGTTTGGTAGCTCAGAAAATGAGAGAAAATGAAAGAAAAAGTTATCTGCTTTGAGTAAACTGAGTTTCTTTCTTTCTTTCAAGTGAAGGCATTTGGCCGTGGAGAAGAACCGGGTTTTATTCGTAAAATTATACCCAGAAATTTCGAATCTAACCAGAGATAACCCCCCGATTGCATCTTTCATCATTCGGGTCGTTAGTTCTGCTGGGGATCGCAAGGCCTTGACCCATCCAGGTGACCAAAATTCTGCTCTTTTTTTTTTCCTTAAATAAACTGGATAATTCTAGGAAGAATTTTTCCTCCTGAATTTTTTTTTTCAATTCATCATCTATTTCTGTATAACTTTTACCTTAATAATTACGAACTTAGAGTAAAAATCTAAAAATAAAATAGAACTCTAAAGGGGATATGATTTTTTTGTTAATTCAGAATTATTTTCGAAAAAGGGGATATGATTCAATGGTCTGAAGTTTTCGTTGTTCCACTCTGCAATATTTTTTACCCTTCTTGCCTTGGACAGTTTTGAAAGTTGAAACAGAAATTAGAAAACTATTATGTATCATCCCAATGGTTCTTACATGCTCAGACTTTCTCAATAATCTTCCCTTGTGAGGAAGTTTAGTATCTTAACAATCTTAACAAGACAACATATCTCTTATTTTTAGACTGATTACTCCTTTACTATGATGCAGTAGTAAAAGACAAACTGATCAAGAACAACGAAGACTTTGTTTGGGCACTTGAGGTTCCACTAACTGGGAAATTCATTATTGACGTCGAGTTCCTTGATTTGAAGACTGCATCTCCAAACGTACACTTCTTCACTTTTACTTAGCATCACTTGAACTTGTAGCAATCATAACAAATGATAATTCCTTTGGGCAAATTATATAATCTACTGCTATAATCACGACCACTTTATCAATCCCTTTTGTTATCAGTGAGAATGAAGTAGAACCATTCTAAATAAAATCCTTACTGGTTTCTTACCTCGGTTATAACTTTCTGGTGTAATGCAGGGCAGAGAACCTTGCTCCATCTGGGCAGAAGGACTTGCACAGAAGGGGGCATCTAATGCAACAGCTCTTGAAGCACTTGGTCGGATGCTAACTGAAGGGATCCACACAGACATAGTGATCAATGCATCTGATGGAAGCACTGGAGCTCATCGTGCTGTTCTAGCTGCTCGATCCCCTGTCTTTCGCAGCATGTTCTCACATAACCTTAAAGAGAAGGAACTATCCACCATAAACATTGAAGACATGTCCATTGATGCCTGCCAGGCATTTCTCAATTACCTTTATGGGAGCATAAAAAGTGAGGAATTTCTCACTCATAGGCTGGTCCTTCTTCATGCAGCTGACAAGTATGACATATCTGATCTGAAGGAGGCATGCCATGAGAGCCTTCTAGAAGATATTGATTCGAAAAATGTTCTTGAGAGGCTTCAAAATGCATACCTGTACCAATTACCGAAACTGAAGAGCAACTGTTTGCGATATCTTGTGAAATTTGGAAAAATATTTGACATTCGTGATGATTTCAACTCCTTCCTGCAGTGTGCAGACAGGGATCTGATTGCTGAAGTCTTCCACGAAGTTCTCAATGCCTGGAGAGGGTTCTGAAGATCTTCCTATTTCAAAGAAGGAGAGGAAGAAAAGGTGTAATATAACAAACCCATTAAATAGGATGCTTGCCTTTTCATTTTTTGGGAAGGATTTGTTTCCACAAATGCTATTCTTTTCTCCAGATTGGAATTGGTTATGATTTCACAATGTACATAATAATGTAATGCTCTACTTATATAAACCAAGCTATTCTTGTTTGGACGAGAAGATGTATATTATATATGAAGGAAAAGAACTCTAATTTCAAGAATGCTATTGGTTCTGACGATATGTTAATTAAGTACTTTCTGATCAAATTGAAGATGATTGTATAGTGTGAGATAGAGAACCAGTATACCATTGTTGATAACAATATCACATGTCTAAAATCCTGTCTCTCCAATATGTGCAGTTAAAAAGAAATGCACACAAATATGAATATCTTCGATTAATTGAGCACATATTAAAGTGATTTTTCTATCCCGTTACAGAGGACCACATCCTAAATTAAGGCCAGAGCAAGGGAAAATGATGATCTTCCAGTCTAATGCATAAAGTTGAGGTAATACCAAATTAAATTTAAACGAGCTGCAAAGAATGTTCCAATCTTCATCTAGTTTGCACTCCATTTAAGCAAATTTGTAGGCAAAGAATTTTTTTGAATGAATGGATTCATCAAAAACACAGAAAACATAAGGAATCCAAAGCACGAAGGAGAATCCAAAGCATGAACTCAGCCAGTCATTTCTAATCTCATAACAATCTATTAGCAGTCACTAGGGTTCAAACTTTTCAACCTGGTTGTGCCAAAACTCAAGGTTGATTTGCAGGGAGAAACCTTGAGATTTCCCATAACGTAAAACAAAGATTAAAGTGACTTGTTATGTGCCTCCCAAGTTTCATCATTCCAAAGCCTTGGCTTTTTCTTAAAATCATGGAAAGGACTAAGCTAATGAGGAGAAAAGATTACACGGAAAACTTGTAGAGGCCATTATGATAGATTTGGATCCTCTCACGGTACTTAAGCAGTTATGTCAGAAACAGGAAGGCGTAAAAAATAAATTTAAGGTTAAATTATGTATTTGGTCCCTGTTCTGATGAAAAATACAAGGATTCTTTTACCCCAAAGAAATAAAAAAGGGAACCAAATTGAAAAAAGGTGAAATGGCAAGGACCGAATGTATAATTTAACATAGATGAATACACAGAAGCCTCTATTGGGTGGTCAAATTACATAAAAGGATCCAAATGATGAACCAACGGAAAAAAAATCTGCACATTTTTCTTAAACTCTTACAGTATGGTACTGTTGAATAAGAGGACAGTATTGGCTTCCATACGGGAGGGAGAGGGAAAAAGAAAAAGGTTAAGAGATATTCTGGAACTGAGAAGTAAACCCCAAATATATAAATATATGCGAAGGATAATCCAAGAGATATCGTTCATCAATCAGAGATAAAACAGAAGGAAAGATCTCTATTTGATGGGGCACGTAAGACACATTGGTAACCCCAGCGCTCTTCCTCCCAACGATAATTAAACACCTAATAATGGAAATGATAAAAGAACCCCTTTGTTCATACAAATGGCAGATTCGCTGGCTACCCATTGATAGTTTCTTCGCAGACATGAAACTACAAATTAAATGGTCCCCAAACACACAATCGTTTTCCTTCCACACAAGTTTAGCATCAAAACCTAAATCATTCGGCATACAAATTGGAAACTAGGACCAAACGGCGAAGAAGGTCTACTTAGAAAAAAGAAGGTCAAAAACAGAACACAAGAGCTAATGAACTCACCTTCAATGGAAAATCAGTTGGGGGCAATCATCCAAGTGTTGGGCAGAAGATGGCATGACATTGCAGAGAAATTTGTGGGCATGAAAAGGGAGGAAGGAATGGAACAAGAGCATTGTGAAATATGAAAGACGCATTTGGAAGAAGAATATGGAATATTACGAGCATCTCCTTATTGCTCTTCGGCTGTAAGGACCCAGCCAGTCTGTTATTCGTTGGAAGAGGAATGGAGCCGTGTTTTTTTTTTTAACCTTTGAAATCAAATATTTTTTTGAAGTGTTTGGGCCGTACGTTTAAACTTAAAAAAAATAGTTTTTAGATTCTCTAAAAAATAATGTATTATTTATAGATTCATAAAATGTATAAATTATTTTGCATTTAGTTATTATTAGAAGTACTCATTTTAATCCTAAATATGAAATTTTTATTTTATATTAAATATATAATCTTTTTTAAGATAATATTTATTTTACATTACTAGAAAATACCCATATTTAAAGAGAAAGAAATTTGATAAAAATAATTTTGTAAAAACCTTGTGATTTTTTTAAAAAATTAATATAGTTAAATAATTTTAACTATGATCTTTAATTCAGGTGATTCGTTTAAAAGAATATTATAACTTTTTATTTAAAAAGTGATTTTTAACTACATATAAACTATTTAGAATAGTTTCACAAAATAATGAAAATTTAATTTTTTATATATTGATCATTTTAAAAAATTTAAACAAACATTTAAAATTTTTATTTTTTTTAAATGAAGTGATTTTTCTTTAAACAAACAAATGGCTTCTTAACATCTATTATCTATATCCTATATATCATAGACCATGCGTATAAGAAGCCCAAGTTTAAAAGTCAAATTGCTTCTTATAAATAATGTGATTTTTAATTTTTTTTATTACTATATTAACTGATAATATATAGAGTTTGAATAATCAATTATATTATTCATGACTTATGAATATAATATAATTTATTATAAATTTTATATTTTATATTGAATATTGAATTAATTGATATTCGCATTGCAAAAAAATCAAATATAAGTGGACAAAACCAGTGTCAACTAATGTGCCGGCTACACGTACAAAAAAAATTTAATAATAATATCAATGATATGAAAACATCAATTTAGATTTTTTTTATGGTTCAAATATGAACTGCTTGATAACCAACTGGAAATCAAATTTCACATATATATAAAAATTGATTTATCGAATGCATACATACTCATGACAAATATATATATATAATTCTCTACTGAAAATATCTACATTTAAAGATGCATTAATCCTTTTAATATTAATTTCAATGAAATATGACCCCAAAAAAAATGTAACAATGAGATAGCCATTGATGAGTAGGGAATCCAACCCTCCTATATTCTAAGCCAGTCGAATCCCTTGATGAAGGCTCTGGTCATATATCTCATTGCTTCACCATCCTCCAAAGATTTCGACCATGGAACCCTTCCACTTCTAATTGATCCAGGTCCCTCGTTCATGTACTCTCCAAAATCTGAAGTACTGCAACACCGTATATATCATAAATTTATAATACATAATGTCACTTTTCTCATACTAATATTAATGAAATTAAGAGAATGAAAATAATTAGCCGGCTAGGGTTAGCATTATTTTACTTTTGCCTAGTAGGATCGTTAAAATCACTCCAGCCCGCAGGGTCGATGATATTGTCCATGGTGCAATAGGAGTATATGATTCTGGAATACCTGCCCCAAGCTCTCCCAAGAATGGTGGGTCCAGTTCCTTGGATTTTGCAACCTACAAAAGATAAGCCTGTCTCGTCATCTGCATCCCTACCATGTGCTGCTATTGATCCTGATCTTGTTGAGTTTAGTACACAATCCTGTACATTAACACAAATCATATATGTTAGGGAGAAATATAGGATTGAACCTCTAGCTAGTCGATTCAAGAACTTAATTCAATGACCTAGTTCATCTCACAAAGTTAGAGTACAAATTAATATATGGTAAAATTTCGTCAAAAAATACCTCGTATAATGATGTAGCTAAGCCCCAGATAAAATCAACACTTCCTTGAATGTGACAGTGATAGAAAAAATGAGTTCCAACGTAATCCAAAAGGGTGTCTTGCAACCCTAAGATTGTCACTTTGTACAACGCAGCTTTATCTCCATCTATTCTAAGTGCTACTGCTTGATCTCCACCATTCCCAGTTGGAATGGCATTGTTCTGCATGATATCCACAAATTAAACATTTCAAATTTAATTAAAAACTATGTACAATAAGTAGGATATATACTGTAAACTTTAAAATTTTATATAAGACAAGAGATATACATACATAGCCATGTATAAAAAATTGAGTTTTAAATAGGTATTTTAAAAGAAATATATATATATATATATATAACAACACGTTGCAAGTATATAAATAAATTTTCTCCAAAACAAACGTGCCCTGCTTTTGTGGTAAAATATTCATAAAACTTTTAAGATATTTTTTTATTGTAAGTTTTAAAAACAAACTAATAATTATAGTGAAATCTTGATACGCCTATTTAAAAATATTTAGTAACAATTAAATAATAAATATATATTTTAAAGGATAAATTGCATTTAGTGATCAGTAGAGTAAATTAATTATAAAAAAATACTTTAACTGATTAAAAGTATTAAAATTTAGAATACTAAATAATAAAATTGAGAAAATAAATAGTAATATATCATATTTTGTAATAAATTTATTATGTTGATCTTAAAATGTAATTTCTCCTATTTTTAAATATTTTTAAATGTTAACTGAATTATTTGATCTCATTCGTGATTCTTCTCCTTTCCCCATTAAAATAAATAAATATATATATATATCTATATATATAATTATATACACACACTATCCCAAATAAAATTCGGGATAGCAACATATAGATAGTTACGAGGCACAGTCTTCACAATTACTATGATTGTGTACCATAGATTGTATATTTGTCATCCACAAATTAAACATTTAAAATTTAAAAACTATGATACAATAAGTAGGATACTGTAAACCTTTAAAACTTTAAAATTTTAAGACGAGATATACATACATAGCTACATTATATAAAAAAGTTGAATTTTAAATAGGTAATTTAAAAGTAATACAAGAATATATATATATATATATATAACAATACGTTGCAAGTGTATATATATATAAGCTGGATTACCTCAATAGTAAGAGAGTCTGCAACAAAATAGTTGGATTGAATAAAAACAGTGGCAGTATTAGCGCTTCCTAATTGGTTTCCAGTAGGATCTTTGTCTGACGCCTTCCTAGAATAAGTGATCAGTGGAAAGACACCATCTCTATTGGATCTTCCTATCAATGATATGTACGGCTTACTACTTGGTATCTCTACTAGTTCCCTGCATACAATATCAATTGCATTCAATACGTTAATATATATTAATATTAACATTAATTATCATATCAAATGCATCATAAGACTCAGGATTAATTAATGAAATATATGTATGTACATGTAAGTTCCAGGATAAATAGAGATTTTAACTCTTGTTTGGTTGCCATCAGGGACCAAATTTATGGCTCCTTGAATTGTGGTTGAATTCCCACCCCCATTCTGATCAACCACAATAACTCTACTGAAGCTTACATCACTTGGGTTAACCACAAAATCTTGCCACCCAATAAAGTTCAAAGAACGAAGACAATCTTCCGCCGCCACCGCCGTGGCCACTATGAGTGACAAAACCATCACCAATTGAAGAGCTGACAACTTCATGTTTTTATATCCAAATCCTAAACTGCTATATGCCTTTGAACAAAAAAGAGAAGTGTATCTATCTACACGGTACGTAGCTTTGTTTTGGTTAATTATCATTATATAGAGGTTGTATAGCATGAGGATTAACATAATGATAAAAATGATTACTAATGTTATTTTTTAAATTCTTTTGAATTTAACGGATGAGATAAGCAACGGAAAGTTTGAAAAAAAAAAAAAGGAGTGGGCGGGTGTGTACAATTAATCTTAAAATTTTAAAATATAAATAGAGCAGATGATAGACAATTAAATAACTTCGTATCTTCTTTAAACAAACGAATGGATAAATATCAGTTAAGAAAGTAAATTAAAGTTCTAAATAAAGTTCAAAGATAAAAATTCTTCAAAACAATTATAAAATCAATATATTATATTAGATGTATAAAAAACTACGATTTCAATTTGAATTTGATGTTATATTTAAAATTTGACTAAATTCAATTGAAGAGACATGTGCCTGGTCAAAAAAAGGGGAAGAAGAAAAATTTGCTTGAAAGTTTGAATTAAAAAAAATGGATAAATATATATAACTCCGTAATCTTGTAAATTTTTTTTTAGAAAGAATTAATCTTAAAATTTTGAAATATAAATAGATCAGATGTTAAACAATTAAATAACTTCATATATTCTTCAAACAAGAATTGGATAAATGCAAGTTAACAAATTAGATTAAAATTTTAAATAAAGTTAAAAGATAAATCTGATAAAAAATTATCAAAACAATCATAAAATCAAGGATTATATTGGATATAAAAAAAATAAGAATTTAAATCGGTAAATCTATTTAAAATTTTAAATAAGCTATATTTTAAATTTGTTCAAATTCATTTGAAAATACTCACCAAGAAAAGAATTCTATAGAAGTGAAACCCCTAATGGGAAGAATTATATTAGAGGGTCAGCTATTCTATTACTACCTCCTCTTTCAAATATAAATAACTTTTAATTACCTAACATATATATCTATATATATTAAATTGTTAAAAAAATTTTAAATTTATCCCAAATTTAATTTATTTTTCAAATTTCTCCTACTTAAATATTATACATTTCCTGTCGTAAATTTAATTTCTTGTGTAATCTCTCTCTAATTGTATAATTAATTAGAGGTATTTATGATAAAAATTATTCAATAATCTAGATATGATTTATATTTTGAACTATAAGAACTTCTTTTAAACTACATATATTTGAGATTGGAAGAGAGTAAGTAGCTAGTTTAATTAGATTATATAGATGTCACAACTCACAACACTGGAAAAATGTCAACAATATGCAACATTACAGAATGACCAGTTTGTCTTATTCGGATAAACTACTTAAACATATGAAGGACTCTCCCAAAGAAGCAATCAAACAAGATGCTTAATTTTTAATCTTTACTATTAAATATGGTTATTAATTGGGTATCATTCATTAAATGATTTTTTAAAAAAATTAGATGAATAAATCTTGGTTTGACATCCATCATCTTGTAATTGTCCATCTAATCCTTCACATGGACCATGGCTGTGCCTACTTTTGTGGAATTTTCTAAAATACATTTTTTGGACTAATAATTTTCTCAAGTAAAAGTCAGATTTTTGTTTTCCTTTTGTTGAAAAATGGTCAGATTTTTTTTGTGAATAATTGTTAGCATATTCTTCACTATGCCGGGACTATTACTTCAGAAGGTTTTGTCCTTTTCTGTGTCTGCCAAAAGTCGTTTAAATAATTGATTTTTTACAAGAAAAAAAAAATCCCTTCTCTCCGCTTCCAATAAAAAAAGATAGATATACCTCTCTTTTCTTTTTTCGGTGTACATAGATATGCCTCTTTAACCATAATACTAAATTTGCAAAACCAAATTACACTATCCATGATTTGTATTTTCCTTTAATTCTCCTCTCTAACCCTGTTCAGATCCAAAATAAGGCATACGTACCTTACAAAGCAAAGTGTGGAGGGAATTGGAGAAAGCAGAGAAACTGGATTCAATTGGTATGGTTTGTTATTAATTTTATATTTTATATTGATCTTAATTGATAAATACTGGATTTATCATCACTAATCCCCATATAATCATTTGGTCAATTCCCTTCCCAACTTACGTAATTTTTTTTATCTTTTTACATGACATGGTTCACGTTATAATTTTCTTTTCATGCCAACAAAAATTATGATACCTTTTGGAATGATCTTATCCCAATCCCAGTCCCAGTCCCACAACATCATCAAATTCAAAACATTGAAAAGTAAAAGGTATCAGTGGAAATAGACCTATATATATATAACCAGAATAAAGCATAGGCCCTTTGCACACCATTGAAGAAGTATATGATGGGTTTATCCTTTTTCCACTTCCTTCTATCATCAATCCTTCTTTCCTTTCTCCTCCTCCAATCCCAACCAGCCCATGCCATTAAAAAGGCAAGCCTATCTTTTCTTCTTGCTAACTTGAAATTCTAGATTTGGATGATATTTTGCTTCTTTTTCTTGTTCTTCTGAATATAGCTGAAAGGTTTTTTCTCATGTTAGTTTGAATTTCAATACGTAGTATAGGATTCAGAGAATGCATGTCAACTGTTTGAATCTTGTTCTCTATGGCAGTCTTACGTCGTCTACTTAGGATCACATTCTCATGGACCACACCCCTCAGCTAGTGATCTTGATTCTGCCACAACTTCTCATCACAGCTTACTAGCTTCACACTTGGGAAGGTACATATAAAATCTTACGAACTCCTGAGAAAGTTATAAAGTGAACTTGATACACAGATGAAATCAGTTAACAATATTAGACATGCAAATATGTGATTGAAAACGGAAAAGCTGAGCAAAAAAGTTAGCTTTTCGTGAACTCGTGAAAAGTTTCCCAGAATAGAAGGGAAAAGGAAAGCTGATAATTTGATTGTGAAATGTTTATTCATTCCCAGCCACAAGAAGGCGAAGGAAGCAATATTTTACTCATACAACAAACATATTAATGGCTTTGCTGCGGTGTTGGAAGAGGATAAAGCAGCAGAGATTGCAAGTAAGAGAATATATTTATATATATTCCAACTCTGTTTTGCTCTGTTTTTAATCATTGAAGATTGAAACCACAAAAATATTATGAATTTCATTTTAAATCTGTTAATTGACACCGATCATGTTATGATGGTTTGGTAGAAAATCCGAAAGTAGTGTCAGTGTTTGTGAACAAAGGGCACAAACTGCAAACCACTAGGTCTTGGGAGTTTCTGGGTCTAGAGAGTGGTAATGGACAAGTTTCAAAAGACTCAATCTGGGACAAGGCTAGATACGGTGAGGATACCATCATTGGTAACATTGATACTGGTGAGTTTCTTATTGTTAATAGGTTTGATCTATCTGAAACGATCATGATTGGTGTTAATGTTAAGACAATATATATGTATGTGTGGGGCATTGAATAGGTGTATGGCCGGAATCGGAGAGCTTTAACGACGAGGGAATGGGGCCTGTCCCCTCAAGGTGGCGTGGTGTTTGTCAACTAGATAATTTTCGTTGCAATAGGTTCGTCCTCTTATTTTCCTTCATCATTTATGTTTTAATGATTGCGGGAAATTAACAAATTTTATTCATAATAACTTTAATGTATATATGTGTGTATGTAATTTGGTCACTTAATACCAAAAACGGAAGCAACCAAGAAGAAGAAGAAGAAGAAGAAATTCGCTTCCTAAATTATATCTTTCTTGTTTTTAATTATTTTATTCAAATTTGTTTGGCCTCAATTCTTTTATATAAACTTAAAAAATTGACTTTGTTCAACGAATGAGAATAATTAAACTTTTGAAAAAAAAATTAAAAGAAAAAAAGAATAATAGAAAAATTTAAGTAATAAGACAATTACACTTTTGAGAACAAAAAAAATTTATAGTAGAAAACGACATAATTCAATTATGTGGGATGCCATTGTACTGAGCCATATGAACAATTTCAACTTATTGGCTTCTTGCATAATTATTGATATATATTGAGATCAAGAATTAAAAAGAAGAATTATTGATTTATATATATATATGTGTGTGTCATAAATAAATTTACATATTGGGCCAAATTTTTAATCTCTACCCGGTTATTTACGTTGGATATGCAGGAAGTTGATTGGAGCAAGATTCTTCAGCAACGGTTACGAGTCACAGTTCGGCAAACTCAACGAATCGCTCTACACAGCGCGCGACGACTTGGGCCATGGCACCCCTACTCTCGCCGTCGCCGGAGGTAACTTCGTTCGCGGCGCAAACGTCCTTGGCTTTGGCAATGGCACCGCCAAGGGTGGGTCCCCCAGAGCCCGCGTCGCCGCCTACAAGACGTGCTGGCTCTCTATCACCGGCATCCATTGCACCGATGCCGACGTCATGGATGCCTTCGATGCTGCGATCAGCGACGGTGTTGATGTGATTTCCTTCTCGTTGGGGAAGCCAGCTCCCACTGAGTTTTTCCAAGATGGGTTTTCCATTGGAGCCTTTCATGCCATCGCCAACGGCGTGATGGTGGTCGCCGGTGCAGGGAATGAAGGACCAGGTTTTGGAACTGTAACTAATGTGGCTCCTTGGATGTTCACTGTTGCTGCTAGCACAATAGACAGAGACTTTACCAGTTATCTTGAGCTTGGCGACCAGAAGCATATAATGGTATCATATCAATTTTTTCCTAAATTAAATTGAATTCTATATCCAACCATACAGTTATGCATTTAATTTGAAAAGAAAGTGGCAGGAGTAGAATTATACATGGAACCCACTTCTTGTCATTTTTTTATTGCAAAGGATACCGATCCCATCTTGGTTGTCTTTTAGTTTTTGGCTAAAACCATCTTTTCTGTTTATTGTGGCTTAATTTGTGTTTAGATGAAGTTCTTTTGAGGGGAAGTGATTTTAGACATTGTATTTGGATCATTAATCAAAGAATTAAGTTATTTAATCATGGAATCGTTTGCATTAATCGAATTCCAAGAATTCCTAAATTCACCATCCAAAGTCAACCCAGATTGTCTGTGCTTCAAAGGTTACTGGTTGTTTGACTTCAAATTGCATCATCTGCTTTTCCTCAAGTTAAGATGAAAATTATAGAATGTACTCATTGTTTTATATGAATTTGAACTGCTAGGGAGCTAGTCTTTCTCAAGGCTTACCATATGAGAACTTCTATCGTCTGATCAATCACTACAAGAAAATAGAATTTTTCTCAGGGAAATTTCTCAGGGAATTTCTCAGGGAATATACGATTTCTCAAGAAAATTTCTCATGAATATATAATTCAAGAGAAAATTCATGAGAAAATCCGTGAGAAAAATTCCCGCCAGAAGGAGGGCAATTGGTGCCAATATTTCTCAGAGCTATTTTCGTGAGAAATTTTAACATTTCTCTTGAACTATACCGTGAGAAAAGGTAAACCTTTTGCAAAGCTTTCTCATAAATATATCCGTGAGAAATACAATCATTTCTCACGGAAATGATCATGAGAGATCATGGAAAAATTAATAATTGATCATTAAGAAAATATATTATCATTTCTCATGAAATTTATTGTGAGAAACGTTCACAATTTCTTAGGGATATAGCCGTGGGAATATGCTTTTATGTAAAATTCTATGAGAAATATTGTGAAAAAAATTCTCTCGGTAATATCCGTGAGAAATGTAGGCATTTTCTCAAGCATTTCGCCATGAGAAAATATTCTCAGAGATAATTCCGTGAGAATTTAGCATTTCTTAGAGGCATATCCGTGAGAATAGTATTGCATGAACGCATGAATGAGAAGTATAATGATAAAATTTCTCTCGGTAATATCCGTGAGAAATATTGGCATTGTCTTAGGGACAATTTCATGAGAAGAGTTTCTTAGGGATAATTCCGTGTGAATAAATATTTTTAATGAGAAAAATTGCACATATTTAAAAAATTGAAATAAATTTTCAAATCCACTCAATATATAATGTTTTAGAAATATATACTGTTTTAAATTTTCAAATCATATTTTTTATCATTTTCTTAATAAATAATCTTCTATCACTTATATATCTTTTACTGTGTCTTTTTGCATAACATATACTATTAATATAACAAAAATAATTATATATAGATAAATATAGCTATAATATATATTTTATATAAAAAATATTAAGTTAAAATGTGTATATAATATGCATATTATTAACATAGTAAAAAGAAAATCACTATATATATTTCTATTTTGTTTTGTACCCAAAGCTAACAATGTGACGTTAGTTTGGTTGCCAAAGTTAGCTTACTATTTGTCCTTGAGGTTGCCAGAACGAACCTAACTATTGTCCAAGATTAATTTTTTTCTTTGAATTTTTGGTAAAAGCACGCGTCCTACGGCTCCTGCCTCCCATCAAATGAAGCCCTAATCACCAAACTTTCCTTTCATGTCCTGTAGCTTACTCTCTGCGGCAGCTTCCTCTTCCTGCATTTGTTCTTCTCCTTCGGCATTTCACTATGCTAGCTTCACAAAAATTCTTCAGCTCCGGCACAAGGTTCCATATTCACCCTCTGCCCCCACTTTGAACCTCTTCCACTTGTTTCATTGCTCCTATGTTCCAGAAAAGTTCAGTGGTTTGCTTCCTCCATTTGCTCTTCTCCTTCAGACGCTAGCTTCGGAAAACTTCTTCGGCTCCCGCACAAGGTCCCATCTTCATCCTCTGCCCCCAGTTTGAACCTCCCCCACTGGTTTCATTGGTCCTCTGTTCCAGAAAAGTTCAGTAGTTTGCTTCCTCCATTTGCTCTTCTCCTTCAGATGCTAGCTTCGGAAAAATTCTTCGGCTCCCGCATAAGGTCCCATCTTCACCCTCTGCCCCCAGTTTGAACCTCCCCCACTGGTTTCATTGCTCCTCTGTTCCAGAAAAGTTCAGTGGTCAGCTTCCTCCAATGGAAATATGCCTCCGTCAAGCTTACGGACCACAGTAAAACGGGTCAGTATTCCAGGTCTCTTCCATTCTGAAGCCAACATGGGAGTGTCAATCTGAAAAGCCAAACAATAAAGTTAACTACTGATCATACTTTCTGCTCAAATATATCTGCCATAAGACTGAATTTATTTGAAGATGTTATAAGTCAATTGTATCAACATCAAGCAAAACAGTCAGCAAAGGAGTGTGTGTGTGGTGTGTATATTGGCACAAAAAAAGTCATGCAATAAGTTCATGCCTCATTCATTTAAAGTTTCACCCTCAGAAAAGTTCAGTGCCTCAACGGTAGCTTTTCAAAACTTCTTCAGCTCCCGGACAAGGTGTCATCTTCACCTTCTGTCCCCAGTTTGAACCTCCCCCACTTGTTTCATTGTTCCTTTGTTCCTTTGTTCTAGACAAGTTCAGTGGTTTGCCTCAAACTTGGTTCATCTCTCTAAAACTCAACTCGAGGTAAGTATATGTGATTTCTTCCTTCTTAGCGCCGTTATATTCTCATCTCAAAGATCGTCCATTTTCTTTCTTTTCATGTAATTTAAATTAGTAATTTTTCTTGACTGTTAAAGATGGAAAATTATGTTAAAGGACTTGTTTGTGCTGATATTTGTATTGATGGAGGTTAAAAATGAATGTGGAGTAATAAATTAGTTCGTCTCTGTCAAGCTGGAGTGTTTAGTGTAGAATGCTTCCTGAAAGTATACTTGGAGTTAGTTTCAGAATTAATAAACTTGAAGCTATTGTTTACCTCCAACAGATCTCCCTCTGTCAGTTTGAATGTGATTGATAGGTCTTTAATGTTTATTCTTTCCAAGAGATACCCACAAGAACATTTGCAATATAATGGTTAATCAAACCATTTTGATGAGTCTAGTAGAAGAAAATAGAAGGGGAGATTAATTATAATAAATGGTCCTACATTTGCTTTTGCTCAATTTAGCATATTTTAATGGATCTTAATCAAGTTCTAAAAGCATCTTTGAAACTCTTCTATTATTTTGATAGTGTAATTTTAAATATTATTTTGACTTATTCATAATTAGTTAGACAAATTTTTTTTTATGAAGGGAAAACATGTTCTAGGCCTTTTTTAGACAATGTCAATTAGCCCAATCAGTTTTTTTTGGTGAAATTACTTTTTTTTTTCATTTGCTAATTGATTGAGTGACACATGATCATGATGGTCTTTGTTGCAATGATTTATTAGTCAATGAATTATATTTTGGTCCTTTACTCTAATAAGGATTTTCTTTAAGTTGCTGCAATGATCTATTAATTAAGGAGGGATGTTGTGATATGTGTGTAGGATTTTGCTAATGATTTTCTCTTTAATTGGCCATATTTTTTCTGAAGGGGCTGTGCATTCATTGTTTTAAAATTTGAATAGGAAAAAACCAAAAGTTGTGATATGTGTGTAGGATTTTGCTAATGATTTTCTCTTTAATTAGCCATATTTTTTCTGAAGGGGATATGCATTCATTGTTTTAAAATTTGAATGGGAAAAAACCAAAAGTTGTGATATATATGTGTAGGATTTTGCTAATGATTTTCTCTTTAATTACCCATATTTTTTCTGAAGGGGCTATGCATTCATTGTTTTAAAATTTGAATGGGAAAAAACCAGAAGTTGTGATATGTGTGTAGGATTTTGCTAATGATTTTCTCTTTAATTACCCATATTTGTTCTGAAAGGGCTATGCATTGCATGTAAATGGATATGCCTTTGTTGAGTTCTTTCTATTGATATTAGCATACATAAATAAAGTATATTTATTATTTATTTTTTTAATTAAAATAGACCATTCCTTTGAAGTTGTGTGTTGCATTAGATGACTCCTCCTGAGCATCGTCGTTGGATGGACAATAGATTTGATAAGGAGGGTGAAACTGTTAGTGTTGAGTTCATTGAAGCGGTGGAGGTCTTTCTTCAATTTGCAAGTCATTTGGACAATTTTAAGGAATCCGGGAAGTTGAGGTGTCCTTGGTTAAAATGTCAGTGTTTGAAGCATAAAACTCTTGATGATGTTAGGAAGAATTTGTACTATAAAGGATTTATGCCTGGCTATTACTATTGGCATAATCATGGAGAGGAACGGCCTCAAGTGGCTTCAATTGATCCCAACATTCGTACAACTTCTAATCCATATGAGCAAATGGTTATGGATGCTGCTGGGCCATCTTTTGAGCCCATATGACATTCCTGAGGATCCTAATCCAGATTCTGCAAAATTTTATGATATGCTTCGTGCTTCACAATCACCATTGTGGGATGGGTGTGAGAATCACACAGTGTTGTCAATAGCTATGAGGTTGTTGAGCATCAAGTCTGATTATAACATTCCTAGTGCATGTATGAATGAACTTATTATGCTTATAAAAGAGATCTTACCGGCTAATCATCATATGCCAGCAAATTTTTACCAAATCAAGAAACTGGTTAAGCAACTTGGCTGTGATTATCAAAAGATTGATTGTTGTACTAAAGGATGCATATTGTATTACGGCAATGCAGTTAATGACAAAGGATGTAGATTTTGTGGGGAAGCAAGATTAAAAGAGGTGCAAGCTGGAAAAGAGAGGTCTAAGGAGATCCCAACAAAACAAATATGGTATTTACCACTTGTTCCAAGACTCCAAATGTTGTTTGCATCTAATGCCTCAGCAAAGCATATGCGTTGGTACCATGAAAATCGTCGTGACGAAGGTGTGTTGTCGCATCCATCAGATGGGACTGCGTGGAAGCATTTTGATCAAACTCATCTTGATTTCGCATTAGAGCCTAGGAATGTTAGGTTGGGGCTTTGTGCTTATGGGTTTACTCCATTTGGTCTGAGTTCAAGGACATATTCTTGTTGGCCCGTGATTATCACTCCGTAATCTTCCACCTGGCATGTGTATGCAATGGGAATATATGTTCTTGACAATCATTATTCCTGGCCCAAATAATCCAAAAAGTAGGATTGATGTTTTCTTACAACCTCTAATTGATGAATTAAAGTTGCTTTGGGAAGAGGGTGTCGTAACCTATGACATATCGTTAAAACAAAATTTCAGTTTAAGGGCTGCCCTTTTGTGGACTGTAAATGATTTTCCAGCGTATGGCATGTTGAGTGGTTGGCAGACATCAGGAAAGCATGGGTGTCCCATTTGCATGGGTCGTATAAATACACTACACTTAAAGCATTAGAAAAAAATATGCTATTTTGATTGTCATCGTCAATTCTTGCCTTTGAATCATAACTTTAGACGAAATAAACAAAATTTTAGAAAGAATAGAGTAGAAAATTCTCCACCATCATTAAGGTATCCAGGAGAGGAAGTGTATAATCAAATTAGGGGATTTCCTAAAATTACCGAAACACCAAATCTACATTTGGAGGGTTATAAGTAGTGCCATAATTGGACGAAACGTAGTATTTTTTGGGATCTTCCTTATTGGCATCAGTTGTTAAATCCATATAATATAGATGTAATGCATACTGAGGGAAATTTCTTTCATAATTTATTCAATACAGTGATGAATGTGAAAGATAAGACAAAGGATGATGAAAGAGCAAGGTATGATCTGACCATACATTGTAAACGACCCTCCTTACACATTGAGATTTCAGACAGTGGTAGAAAAACCATACCGAAGGCTGCATACACCTTTAGTATGGAGCAAAAACGAGCAGTATGCGAATGGGTCAAAACTCTGAAGCTTCCAAATGGCTATGCATCCAACTTGGAATGATGTGTTGATATGAAAAACTACACACTAGTGGGAATGAAAAGTCATGATTGTCATGTTTTCATGGAGAGGCTATTGCTAATAGTATGTGCTAGTTTACCTACCCCAATATATGATGCTATTACAGAGATAAGCCATTTTTTTCGAGATCTCTGTGCTCCTACTTTACATCTTGATAGCCTTAACGTGATGGAGCAAAACATTCCTGTTATTTTGTGTACCCTTGAGAAGATATTTCCTCCAAGTTTTTTTTATGTCATGGAACATATACCTATTCACTTAGTGTATGAAGCCATAGTTGGTGGACCTGTACAATATAGGTGGATGTATCCATTTGAGAGATTTTTATACACATTGAAGTGAAAAGTAAAAAATAAGGCTCGTGTTGAAGGCTCCATTTGTGAAGCTTACATACTTGAAGAGACTTCAACATTTTGTTCTTATTATTTTGATACACATGTTCAATCAAGAGTTAGGAGAGCTCCTCGAAATGATGATGGTGGGGTGAGTGATGTTCATCCTCCTGTGTCTATTTTCAACTATCCTGGTTAACCTCATGGAAGAATAACTCAAAACACACTTTTTCTTACTGAGGATGAGCGAAATGCAATCACATTGTATATTCTTCTCAATGCTCCTGAAGTCAAGCCTTTCCTTAAGTATGAATCTCTCCTATATTGATTTAATGCAACTGCTGATTCAACTTTCCCTAACATTCATTTGTTTTTTTAATGTAGCTTGTATGAAAAGAGATTAGTTTCAATAAATTATAGTCTATCAAGTGAGGATATGGATAAGTATATTGCAGCAGAATTCCCTCAATGGTTCAACACTTACGTAAGTTATATAAGTTGTTGATAAGTCGAATAGGTTTTACATTCTCACTATCAAATGAATAACAATCTTTTCTCTTACTTGAATAGGTTTTAAACCCTGAAAATAGGATAACAGATAAGCTGTTGATTTCTTTTGCTTGGGGTCCTTTGAGGCGTGCACGAACATTTCATCAATGGTCAGTGAATGGTTATAAGTTTCACACTTCTACTTGGGCAGAAGGGAGGAAAACCAACAATAGTGGTGTGAGTGTTAAAGGAACTGGTCATAGCGGAGTCGAATATGCTTATTATGGTGTATTAAAGGAGATCATAGAATTAGATTTTATCGGTGACCCAAATAGGCACTTGGTGGTCTTCAATTGTAAGTGGTATGATCCAACAAATCGAGGGACTCGACTTTGTCCGAAACATAATATTGTGGAGGTTCATTTAAAAAGAACATATAAGGGGAATGATACTTTTATCTTTGCCCAACAAGCTGAACAAGTGTATTTCACTGAATATCCAAAAGCAACCCCTAATAAAAAGGATTGGCTTGTGGTGATAAGGACAAGAGCAAGAAACCGAATTGATGCCCCAGGTTATGATAAGGAAGATGAGCCATTCCAAGATGAGGGAAATCATTCTCCTCAGTTGATTGAGTATGATCTACAAGACATTGACGAGCACAATTTACGAGATAACTCAATCCACAGTGAAGAGGTGGATGATGTGTTATTCCAAGATGACATTGAAGAGCATGAAAATTCAAATGAAGACTTAGTGCATACCGACTCATCTGAAACTGAAGAAGATACTCCTGGTGATTTCTATTTAGTCAGTGATTGATATGATGTTGATCGGTAACTTTGTGTCACTAATACTACTTATTTACAATGAATTGTTTTTTGTATAAATTTATTTTTAATGAATTGTTTATTTGCACAAATTTTTTAATCTTGTGTGGTTTTCTTTGTATTTTAGACTCATGGACAAGAAGAAAGAGAAAGGTAAGAAAGTTATGCGGGATGATCGACCACCGCGACCACAAAAACAATCGCTACCAATTGTGGCTATGGTTCCATCCTCTCGACCATCCTCTCGACCATCCTCATCCCAACACAATGCTACACCGCCAGGATCAAATGTGGCATTGGCTATGAAACCATCCAGCCCATCCCGTCATCTCCCTGTGATTCTTCATTTGCTGGTGTAGAAGGACATTCACCTTGTGTGATGAGCTCTGATCTAGGATCTTCTAAAGCTCTCACATTTGATAAAGGATCAATATTAGCATATGGCCGATTAGTTATTAGAAATATTGGTACCGACAAGTATGTCTTCTAATTAATTTTGTTGTCACTGTTTCTTCATTTTATATATTTACTAAACATGCTATATTTCACAGCTTCTACCCTACTAAGAAAGCAACTCGTAAATTGACTCGAATCATCCATAATAAGTATGAGGGTGGATGGCCAAATTTTTCTAGTGTGCCTAAGGATGTCATGAAAGTATGGTGGGATGAGTTTAAGGTGAGTTAATCCAGTAATCATTGACAAATTATATTTATCCATATTTATCATTGTTTAACTAGTGCTTTTTGCTTTTTATAAAGTTACAATGTGTTTGGGATCCCAATCTATCTGGATCTAGTCATTCATGACATATGGACGAAGAAATGTAGCAACCTTATATGTTCAGGATTAAGAGATGTTCGAATAGGAAAGACAAAAGGAGTATGGTTGCCAGAGCCAGCTTTTAATAATTTAAAGAAGCATTGGGGTTCTGATGAGTTTAAAAAAATATCAAATAGGAACAAGTCCAACCGAGCAGTTAATCCTGAAAGATGCAAGCATAGGGGTGGTAACATTTCACTTGTAGAGTATAAAGACAGAATGGTAAGTCTTGTTTGAGATTATTTCATATTGTATGTTATGGTTTAGAATTAGAAGTTTTTCTACATTTTCATAAATGGTTGATGCATTAGATGATGTTGCTATGTTTATCTTTATTGCTTTCATAAATTTCTAACTTCGTAGGAAAAAGAGTCTGGTCGGCCAGTTCACTTTCCAGATGTGTACAAGAAAGTTAACCATGATGAGAAAAAAGGGGGTTGGATTGCAAAAGAAGCTGAAGATCAATATGTACGTTATTTGAGGTTTATTTTGTATTTAACTATATTGTTTGAAAATATAAACTATTGAAGAACATTTATGTTGCTTACTCTTTGTTAATGCAGAAGCAATATGAGGAGCTTCGTCATAACCAAGAGCCAGGTACAGAATTGGATGACTCTACATTATGGTTACAATCTGTAGGCGGAAAGAATAAGAAGGGCCGAGTTTATGGGGTAGGTTCACAAGCCAGTCTCTTAAAGTCTTGTGGACTTGTGACTAATTATGGCGAGATATCACAACTAAAACAACGCTTGCATGAACAAAAACAATATTATGAGAATAGGTTAGCTGATGTGGAGAAGAAGTTTGAAGATCAGGAACAACTTCTTCAAGCACAATTTGCAGAGACCAGTCAAATGATGAAACAAATCTTGGCTCAATTGAACTCTCAGAATGCTCAAGGTAGCACTTCGACTCAAGCCCCTGGTGATGTTGCTAATAGTGATGGTGAGGAGGAGGGGGAGGGTGTGAATAATCAGTATGACAATGACAATGATTCTGATGATGATGAGGAGGAGGAGGAGGAGGAAGAGGTGTGGCAGCTTATGAAGTTAGTGGATAATTAGATGATGATCAGCTTTTAATGCTAGTGGATTATTTGACAATGAGAATTTGAAATGTTGAATGTTAGTTTGTAATGTTGTGAATGTTTTGTGAATGTTGGATTTTAATTAAAATGTTAGTGTTGATTTCAATGTTATAATAAGAAGCTGCATGTTCGTGTTGGCCTTTTCTTTCCTTGACAGGTTTAAATGTGAAATTAGGAATTAATATGAATCTGTACAGAGGAGAGGCATAAAAAAAGCTTTTCTCACGGAATAGTCATGAGAGAACTATGTGGTCCTTTCTCACGGATGCATTCATGAGAAAAATGATTCTATCAGAGTTTCGTGCATTTTTCTCACGGAAGATTCCGAAAGAACTTTTTCTTGCAGAAAAATAAATTTCCCATGGCAGATGTCCCTGAGAAATAATTTCTCATGGAGATATCCCTGAGAAATAATCCCTGAGAAATTTTCTCAAGGATTTGTCCATGAGAAAATTTCTCAGGGATTATTCCATGAGAAATTATTTCTCAGGGACATCTTCCATGAGAAATTTATTTTTCTCGCGAGCATTATTCTCTCCCTTAATTTTTCCTGAGAAATTTCCTGAGAAATTATTTTCTCACAGATTTTTTTTGCCTTTTCTCAGGGATTTTGTCCGTGAGAAAATTCCTGTTTTGTTGTAGTGAATTCTGTTGATGCTAAGGCAGCTAATGCCACAGTTGAGGATGCGTGAGTAAAAATGTTCTAATGAGAAATGCATCTTTTCCTCTTGCTTGTTATATCATTGTCCTTCAAGTGTGTTAATATATATCATGATTTCTGGCAGTCAACTGTGCAATGCTGGAAGCCTTGATCCTAAGAAGGTAAAGGGTAAAATTCTTGTTTGCCTTGTAACCAACGTAACAGGAATAATTTTGGCAGAGCAGGAAGCCGTATCTGCTGGAGCAGTCGGACTGGTTTTGGCAAATAATGAGAAGCGTGGAAATGATATTATGGCTATTATTCATTTACTGCCTACTTCACACATCAATTTCACAGATGGTGAATATGTTTATTCCTACACAAAACTCGCCACGTAATTATATTTCTCAACTCCAAATCATTTTCTTTGTTCAAGTTCCAAACACGGTTCTAGCAATTCATACTACGATACTATCTATGCATTGCAGGGCCCCTAGAGCTATTATGACGAGCAAAAACACAATTAGGGATAAAACCAGCTCCAGTAATGGCTTCCCTCTCATCTAGGGGACCTAACATCATCCAACCAGCAATTCTTAAGGTCTTGTTTTTGTCTAATCATCAACTTTGTAAGCTGGTACATTCAAATATTTGAATTCCGAGATGATTTTGCAGTTGACAGTTTTTGCTACGTACCTATTTCAGCCTGATATCACTGCACCAGGAGTGGATATTCTCTATGCATACCCAGAAGGCATAACTGCAACTGGTGTTGACCCCGATAAACGCCGGTTTCCATTTGTTATAGGGTCAGGAACATCTATATCATGCCCTCATGTCTCCGGCATTGTTGGCCCTCTCAAAACAGCCTATCCTCATTGGAGTCCTGCAGCTCTCAGATCTGCAATCATGACTACTGGTATGCATATGCAGTTTCCAAGTCTTTTAAATTGAAAATTTCTAAGATAAACCCATTGCACATCTTTTAGCAGGATCTAATTCTAATATGCTTAGTTGCCTTTTCATGATCAGTTGAGTCTGTTATTATAATTTTTTAAATAGACCAAATAGACCTAAGAACCTTTCTGCATAAGTTTTAGCATATTACAAATTGATGGTTATATTTATTCAGCTTTCCTGACTTTTCAAATCTCAACATTTTCAGCAATGACGCTTGACAACAACAACAGACCCATTTTAGAACAGTCCAAGCAAGAAGCAAACCCATTTGCTTATGGTGCAGGACACATTCAACCAGACCTAGCAATGGACCCTGGACTTGTTTATGATCTGAACACTGAAGATTACTTGAACTTCTTATGTGCTCATGGTTACAACCAAACCCAAATTATGTTATTTTCCAAGAGCCCTTATACCTGTCCACAATCTTTCAGCATTGCAGATTTTAACTACCCTTCAATCTCTGTGCCTGATCTTGGTGACCACTCTAACTTTTACTCGCACACTCACAAATGTTGGAGATCCAGGTACTTACAGTGTGCATGTGAAGGCACCCCATGGAGTTTCAGTGTTGGTTGAGCCAAACTTGTTGACATTTGAGAAAGCTGGTGAGAAGAAGAGGTTCAAGGTTATCTTAAAATGGACTGGAGAAGATGACAATTCAGATTATGTATTTGGGGAGATGTGGTGGTCTGATGGCAAGCATAAGGTTAAGAGTCCTATGGTAGTGAAGCATACCTTGGAATAGTTTAGAGGATTAGTATGCTTACTGGCTAGAAAACTAAGAATTTTTTATTCGAAGCTGCAATCTTATTTACTAATTTAGGAGTCGTTTGATACATAAATTAAAATGAAATAAAATAATTTTATACATAAAAATGTTGATTGTAATTTTGTTTGTTTACACTTAAGTATCTTGTAATTTGAAAGTCTGTATTTTAATTTCTTATGATTTTAATCATTATTTTCTTTTTGGTTTACCAACAAAGTAGTTAGGATATTGACACTTTGTAACTTTATAATACTATTTTTTCCGTATAATTGATTGTTCGATTTGGATTATTTTTTTTTAAATTCTCCCTAATGAAAGTTAATTGGATGTGAGTTTTCACGCCTTTATTTGCTTTTTCCCCAATACAGGAATTCCTTTTTATTTGCTTTTGTTATTTTTTTTAAAATATTTTATTTAGTACTTATATTTTGTGTGAAGTAATTTTTTCCTGGGAAGAAATGCTAATGAGATAGGAGATTCCATATTACTTCCTAAAAATTGACGACATATACTTACGGCAAATATGAATGGCCCAGAAAAACAATGAGGTAGCCATTGATGAGCACTGCATCCAACGGTGATTCCTCCTTATATCCCTTGATGTGAAGGCTCTTGTTCATTTATCTCATTGCTTCACCATTCTCCAATTCTGACCATGGAGTTCTTCCACTTCTTATCGATATAGGTCCCTCATTTCTATATTGTACTGCAATACCATATCATATAGAGATTTATAATACGTTATCACTGTAATAATATTAATGGAATTTAGAGAATGAAAATTAGGGTTAGGGTTATTTTACTTCTGTTTAGTAGGATCGTTCCAATCATTCCAACTCTCAGTGCTGATCCCCAAACACAGAATCGTTTTCCTTCCACACAAATTTAGCATCAAAACCTAAATCACTCGACATACAAATTGGAAAATAGGACCAAACGGCGAAGAAGGTCTACTTTGAAAAAAGAAGGTCAAAAACAGAACCCAAGAGCTAATGAACTCACCTTCAATGGAAAATCAGTTGGGGGCAATCATCCAAGTGTTTGGCAGAAGATGGCATGACATTGCAGAGAAATTTGTGGGCATGAAAAGGGAGAAAGGAATGGAACAAGAGCATTATGAAATATGAAACACGCGTTTAGAAGAAGAATATGGAATATTACGAGCATCTCCTTGTTGCTATTCGGCTGTAAGGACCCAGCCAGTCTGTTATTCGTTGGAAGAAGAATGGAGCCGTACTTTTTTTTTTTAACTTTTAAAATCAAAACACGTTTTTTGAAGCGTTTGGGCCGTCTGTTTAAACTTATAAAAAAAATAGATTTTAGATTCTCTACAAAATAATGTATTATTTATAGATTATAAAAGTTATTTTACATTTAGTTATAATTATTAGAAATATCTCTTGTAGTTCTAAATATAAGATTTTTTGCTTTGTATTAAATATAGAATCATTTCCAAGACAACATTTATTATACATTACTAGAAAATGCTCATATTTAAAAGGAAAAAATTTGATAAAAATAATTTTGTAAAGTTGTGATTTTTAAAAAAAATTAATATAGTTTGCTAATTTTAATTATGATCTTTATTTCATATAATTCATTTAAAAGGGTATTATAACTTCTTATTTAAAAAGTAATTTTTAACTACATATAATTAAGTTATTTAGAATAGTTTCTCAAAATAATAAAAAATGATTTTTTAAGATATTGATCATTTTTTAAAATTTTAAAAAATATTTTAAAATTTATTAATTTTTTTAAAAAATGAAGTGATTTTTCTTTAAATAAACAAATGGGCCTTTAACAACTACTATCTATATCCTATGTATCATAGACTATGCATATAAAGTGCCCAAGTTTAAAAATCAAATTACTTCTTATAAATAATGTGATTTTCAATTTTTTTATTACTATATTAATTGATAATATATAGAGTTTGAATGATTAATTATATTGCTCATGACTTATGAATATAATATAATTTATTATAAATTTTACATTTTATATTGAATATTGAATTGATTGATATTAACATTGCAAACAAATCAAATATAAATGAAGAAAACTAGTGTTGACTAATGTGCCGGCTACATGCACACAAAAAATTTAATAATAATATCAATGGTATGAAAACATCAATTCAGATTTTTTTTTTATGGTTCAAATATGAACTGCTTGATAACCAACTGGAAATCAAATTTCACATATATATATAAATTGATTTATCGAATGCATACATACTCATGACAAATATATATATATATATAATTCTCTATTGAAAATATCTACATTTAAAAATGCATTAATCCTTTTAATATTAATTTCAATGAAATATGATCCCCCCAAAAAAAATTTAACGATGAGATAGCCATTGATGAGTAGGGAATCCTGCCCTCCTATATTCTAAGCCAATCGAATCCCTTGATGAAGGCTCTGGTCATATATCTCATTGCTTCACCATCGTCCAAAGATTTTGACCATGGAACCCTTCCACTTCCAATTGATCCAGGTCCCTCGTTCATGTACTCTCCAAAATATGAAGTACTGCAACACCGTATATATCATAAATTTATAATACATAATGTCACTTTTCTCATACTAATATTAATGAAATTAAGTGAATGAAAATACTTAGCCGGCCAGGGTTAGCATTATTTTACTTTTGCCTAGTAGGATCGTTAAAATCACTCCAGCCTGCAGGGTCGATAATATTGTCCATGGTGCAATAGGAGTACATGATTCTGGAATACTTGCCCCAAGCTCTCCCAAGAATGGTGGGTCCAGTTCCTTGGATTCTGCAACCTACAAAAGAAAAGCCTGTCTCGCTCTCTCCATCCCTACCATGTGCTGCTATTGATCCTGATCTTGTTGAGTTTAGTACACAATCCTGTACAATAACACAAATCATATATGTTAAGGAGAAATATATAGGATTAAACCTCTTAGCTAGTTGATTCAGGAACTTAATTCAATGACCTAGTTCATCTCACAAGGTTAGAGTACAAATTAATATATGATAAACTTTCGTTAAAAAATACCTCGTATAATGATGTAGCTGAGCCCCAGATGAAATCAACACTTCCTTGAATGTGACAATGATAGAAAAAGTGACAATTATTTTGACCATGGAACCCTTCCACTTCCAATTTTTTTTTGTTTTGGTTATCATTATATAGAGGTTGTATAGCATGAGGATTAACATAATGATAAAAATGATTACTAATGTTATTTTTTAACTTTGTTTGAATTTAACTGATGAGATAAGCGACGGAAAGTTTGAAAAAAAAAAAAAAGTGGGCGGGTGTGTATAATTAATCTTAAAATCTATTATCTATTCTTTAAAGTAATATAAGTCGATACCGGTTTGCTGTGTTTGGCTTCGTGCTTGTGTATTATTTTACTGCCACCTGTATGTTTTGAGCCATCCTGTTTCGACACGTTTTTGGTTGTGGTGTTTTTAATTTCTATTATTCTTTTTTTTATAACATTAACTTCTATATATATAAAAGATGCAATGCTTTTATATATATATATATATATATATTTTTTTTTTTTGGTCACGAGAGGGTTGTTTGAATTTATCAGGTGGTGAGTGAGTTTTTTCCTTTTGTGGGTCCCATGCCTTAAGATCCAGTGCCACGTGTCCAAACATATGATCAACCATTGCTTTTTTATTTGTTATATATATTGGTAAAAGAAGGGGATAAAACCGATTACAAAATAATAAAACAAAATCAAAACAGCGTCACTACGCGTGGAATCCTTCTACCGGCAGCATCTTCCTTCATGATCTGAACAAGATCATCAGGTGGGTAATACAGAGCATGAAATCCCAAATCTTGGAATAAACTGAAATTGGCTAGTAGATCAGCGCATCTGTTTCCTTCACGATAAACATGTTTAAATTGAAGAGTCCAGTTCTGATTGAGGGGGAATCTGATCCTATTTACCATTCGTTCGTGTCCTGAGATGGAATCTTCATTGCTGCTAAGAGCTTCCATCATGAATTTATTGTCACTTTCAACTATCATCTGCTTGAAGCCGCTTTGTCTTCCCATTTTCAATCCATTATAGCAGGCCCATATTTTTTTTTATTTGGTTCACTTCTGATTAATTATTTTATCTCTATTTTTCCATTTTTAACCCGGATTTTTTTGTGTGGCTGCCATAATTCTTCCGAAAAATTAATTAATAATTGATAACTGTGTTATATGGTGGGATAATTGTTTTGTATTCTGAGATGAAGATTGATCTACCTGAAATTATGGGGAATGAACATATTTATAGATGCCATAATTGTTCTAACTTTTTTTTTTGTTTATGGGCAAATTTTTTTAAACAATTCTTTCTAATTTGTATTCTAAACTGGGGTTATTAAAGATTATTGTTTAAATTAGTTGACCTCCAAAAACGTTTCAAGAAATATTATTTCTATTTATTTCTTATATCCAATGCAAGTATTGAAACATAAATACATTGTATAACATAAATAATTGTTTATTTATGTTAACTATTTTTTTTAAATTTTAATAACCCCAGGTGCCAACTATTTTTAAATTTTTTTTTGGGTTTATAGAGGCCAATTCCAATGCCTACCTTTTTGGCACTTCCTGTCGAAATTCCATTATAATTTTTTTTTATTTTTAATTTAGTTGTTTGTGCAGGGACAAATTCAAAAGAAAATGTTTTTTTTTTGGCTAATTCTTTATGTTAGTAAAACGTCAGTAAAAAAGTATTAGAACTAGAATTACAAATGTGGCAAAATATTGCTATATTGATAGAAATTATTGAACAATTATATTGAATAATTAAATAATTAGAGTTATTGTATATTTTGATTTTTTTCTATAATTTATTTACAATCAAATAATTATTTTGATAATTAAATATAAATTTTCAATGAAAAGAATTAGCCAAAAAATTAGAATTAGAATGACAAATCCGGAAAAATATTGTTATCTTGATAGAAATTATTGAATAATTATATTGCATATATTGAATTATAAGGCACAATTAAATAAATAGAATTATTATATTGATATATTCAATCTTTTGCTATAATATTAGTAGCATTAATAGAAAAAAGGTATTTAATTGTTATTATATATTGATTCGTTTGTTACAATTTTTTTAGTTTTGAATTTTGTCAAAAAAAAAAAGGCTGCGTTTTTTAATAACAAAAAGGTTAGAATCAAATAGAATCAATAAAAATCAAAAGTAATATATCTGGTATATCTGATATATTCATTTTTAGTTTTGGGGCTGCCTCCTAGGGTTGAAAAGAGCAGGGGAGAGAGGTTTGAGGAAGGTTTTGATCTCTTGTGATGCATCAGAAGCTATATCTGGTATCCTTTCTCAAAACCTTGATCGACATGCTAAGTGGTCTCTAATCACTCAGGTGCAAAGTATGCTGTCTAGAGAGTGACAAGTTCGTTTGAATCTCATTGGCCGTGATGACAACTTGGAGGCTGATGTTTTTCCCAAAGGATCACTGTCTGAGGCCTGGGGGCTTCATATTCTCCCTGGGGATATGGCTAATAACTTCCTGATGGAAGCTGGAGTGACTTAGTTTCTTTTTGCTTTGGTTTGTTTTGTGTTTAGTTTCTTTTTGCTTTGATTTGTTTTGTGTTGCTGGTTTACTTTTCGTCTCTTATGCTTTCCTCTATAACAAACCCATTTGCTTATGGTGCAGGACACATTCAACCAGACCTAGCAATGGACCCTGGACTTGTTTATGATCTGAACGCTGAAGATTACTTGAACTTCTTATGTGCTCATGGTTACAGCCAAACCCTTATACCTGTCCATAATAGTTATTTTTAAAGCTATATCCCTTAAACCAGGAAAAAAAAACATATATCCCTTGAACATGATGTTGGAATCAAATGTATATATAAAAAATATTTTATTAGAAAAGATAAAATCCACTTTTATAATCTTTACTAGTTTTTTATTATCAGTTGAGAATACTTTTATACTCACTAAAAAGTGGGTCTAGATATATTATATTTTGATTGGAGAATTTATACTAAAATTGTGTGGGTTTTATGCATTGTTCATTTACTTATAAATGTTGTTAAAATTTTTATATTACATTATATTATAATGTAGATTTAGAAGTATATATATGGACATCTTAAAATTTTATTTAAATTATATCTTTATTAATCATCATCAATATTCAATATGAACTATAAAAAATTGTATGGAGCTCTCATCTTTTAAGCAATTTGCTACCTCTTTGACTCCTTGCAAATGAATGCACATAACTTATCTGGTATATTGCAATTAGACTTCCTCCACCAAAATACCTAGAAGACAGTTCAATGTAGCAACGAATTTTGTAAACATGAACCATAATACCTAAAAGACAGTTTAAAATCTCTTCTTATTTTATGAACCAAACAAAAGAAGAGAATTTAATTTCTTTCAATCCTCTCCCTTTCCTTTAAATATCTTCTAAAAAATTCCAATCAAACACACCTTAAGGTTATGGATTGGGACACGAGATTGGGCCGTAATGCTTGTTTTCTTTTGCTTTGTCCTTGTTTTTGCTTTGATTTTTGGGCTTTAACCCTCCCTTGTCTATCAAAAGAAAAAAAATAATCAATATCAATATAATTGGTAAAAAGAACAATATAAAATGTACTTAAAATTTATAAGAAGCATTTACAAAATAAATAATATAGCTTATTCTTCAAATATCGCGGTACAATACATGGAAGATCCGCCTGATGTAAAATAATAAAATTTATAATTTATAATAAATCAAAATATTTATGACTTGTTCATTCTTTGTATGTTGCAAATGGGAATTCCACCAAATTTACTTCCACGAGGAGAAAATTTTTTGGTGTAATGCAATTTCATAAAAGTTACAACTTTTCTAACTTTTCCAGGACACTCTAAGGATGCAAATCGCTAATAGCAATATACAAATAGCTAAAACCAAAAAGATGCTTGCTAATTTTGTTATATAAACTTGTTGAAAATATCACAATTTTCTCCTTTTTAATCGTTCCTCAAGCAACTTATGAGACCAAAAATAAATTATCAATATAGTTGAAGTAATATGGAAAACAAACTATTTTATTTAAAACCCTTGATCAGGACTTTGTTATAATCATTCATTTAAAAATAATTATCATATAAAGGGTAAGTTATATATGTAACACTTATTAATTGTAAAATACTAACAAATGAAACGCCATCAATCTAGTTCAAAACAAACTCCTAAAAATCTGTTATTTCTAACCCGAAAATCAAATTAATAACTGAATTAAACGGATATATTAAAAAAAACCCCACAAACTACGTACCAAATCTTTGGCAAGAAATATAAAGTATCAAGATTCAACCTCTGCAATTTCAGCCAGCTTTCTGGGGTTCAACGTACTGTGAATAAAGTTAAAAGTATCGGCAGAATCAAGACTGGATTCTACGTCGATGCATGTTAATATTATTTTGGTATGTTTTAGCCATTAATAGGAGTATCTCAATTGACCTTGAAAGGTTAATATTTTATTGATTACTCAATAATTGATTACGCGGATTGGCTCGATCCTAGTAAGGATCACTAGAATGGCATTGATTTAGAACCAAGTTTTATGATTATACTAAATTAGCTCCATTGAATATATGTTATTGATGAATGAATGATTCTTTTTTTTTTTTTGTTGGACCAACATGAATGAATGAATGATTCTGAAATCCCGTTTTTATCGTCTTTCATTTTTTACTGTCTGGGCTGAAAACAGTTATAAAAAGGAACAGAGGAAAACAGAGCGTCCTTGCCTTGCAGTTCGGAAAGATAATAATCCTTTCCTGAAGAAAAATATGATTCCGAAATCCTCCATTGTTCCGTTTCTTCTTTCAGTGTTTCTTCTCTCCTCTTTCTGCCTGCAACCTATCCATGCCATCAAAAAGGTAAGCACTTTTCTGTTTCCTTTCTCTCAAATGAGTAGTTACGGATGGGGATCAAGTGAGGAAAAAGATAATGTAAATCGTTGAAATTTGATTCAAACTGTTCTAAGGTTCTTTTATCTCTTTAGTCTGAATAACTAGTGTCAATTTATGATTTACAAGTTTTTGTAGTGTTTGATGCATTCTTGAGAAGGGTTCGATATACAGAGTTGGCATATTTATATATACATATTTTGTGCACTTTCTTGCAGTCTTACATTGTGTATTTAGGCTCACATTTTCATGGTCCAAACCCAACCACTGCTGAACTCGATTCAGCCACAAACTCGCATTACAATTTATTGGGATCACTCTTGGGAAGGTAAATAGAATTTGAAATTTTCTATGAACTCATGCCATATGCTGTAATACTCAGAAGAAACTGACATGCTAAATCTATGATCTTTCACAGCCATGAGAGAGCACAAGAAGCAATAATCTATTCTTATAATAGAAACATCAATGGCTTTGCTGCACAACTTGAAGAGGAAGAAGCAGCCGAGCTTGCAAGTAAGATCATTCCTTAACAACATTCTCTGTTTTGCTATGTTTTTCTCTGTCGTCATCGTTTAACAGCGAAATTTTCTAATTCCTTCGATGTGTGGTGTTTTGGTGGGTTCAGAAAATCCAAATGTGGTGTCTGTGTTCTTGAACAGAAAGCATCAACTGCACACAACACGATCATGGGAGTTTCTTGGACTAGATTCTCAAGGAGGGCTAGCTAAGAATAACTCTACTTGGGCAAAGGCAAGATATGGCGAAGATACAATCATTGCTAACCTTGACACAGGTTTTTTCTTAACCTCAAAGTCAACATTTAATCCTGAATTTTTGGACTTTCAATGAAGAATCTGAATGATTTTTGTGATTTCTGGGAACTTCCTTTGGCTTTTTCATAGGCTATTCCCCGATTGCTTTTGTGCTTGCTCAGAGTTTTACTTCTTGTAGTTATAAAACAGAAAACAAATACTTATAGTCATAGTTATGATTTTCTAATCTTGTTTATCACTGCATCAGCATTAATATTTCCAATTAAACTAGGAAAAAAATTAAGTTTAGAACAGGAACTAAGAATAAGCCAGATTTCTTTGGGGCCTTATCATTTAAAAAGTACTGATAGTTACAAAATTAAATGATTCAGAAGGACAATGTCTTTGTTATGATCTTCTATACATTGATTTCATTTCCCATCTTTCAATTCAACTGTGATATATGATGCCTTAAAATACTATCATTTCCCCTATGATGGAGTTTTCTTCCTTTGTCATTTACCATAAATTATTAATTATTAATTTTATTATATCTTCTTCTTAAATAGGTGTTTGGCCAGAATCCAAGAGCTTCAGCGATAAAAGAATAGGGCCTATTCCATCAAAATGGCATGGCAAATGTCAATTTGGAAATCGTCGTTCAAAGAAATCTCTCTGTAACAGGTTAGTGGCCTTGATGACATTCCTTTTCCCCCCATTATTCAAACACCCCAGTTCACTCATTTCCATTTTCAACTAAGCAAAACCATGAATTATGATAGGGAAATCATCGTTTTCTTCATTTCTTATTGTTCTTTCTTGTTCAGAAAGCTGATAGGAGCAAGGTTCTTCATCAAAGGCTTTGAGGCATTTGCAGGCAAACAAAATGCATCAATGTACACAGCACGTGACACCGAAGGCCATGGCTCTCACACCTTATCAACCGCCGGCGGAAACTTTGTTAAAGGAGCTAGTGTTTTAGGTAGTGGAATTGGTACTGCTAAAGGTGGATCTCCAAAGGCAAGAGTTGCAGCCTACAAGGTTTGCTGGCCTGCTATTCAAGGTCAAGAATCTGGAGGCTGCTATGATGCAGATATATTAGCAGGGTTTGAGGCTGCCATAAGTGATGGTGTTGATGTGATATCCGCTTCCATTGGTGGTGATACTATAGATTTGTTCAATGATGTAATAGCCATAGGGTCTTTTCATGCTATTGCCAAGGGAATAGTGGTAGTTAGCTCTGCAGGCAATTCGGGACCAACACCAGGATCTGTATCTAATGTGTCTCCTTGGATGTTAACTGTTGCTGCTAGCACATTAGACAGGAACTTCGTTAGCTATATTGCACTTGGGGACAGGAAGCATATAACGGTACTGTTGCACGCCTCATTCTCATTATGCTTTGACGATGGTATAATGGTTGTGTGAATTCTCTGTGACATTTAGATTTGCTTCACTTTGGACTTTCAGGGGGCCAGTCTTTCACCTACAAGCCTGCCATCGCAAAAGTTCTACCCTTTGACTAGTTCTAAGGATGTTGGTCTTCCTCATGTGTCATCTAATCTTGCGTGAGTACAAATGTTCTGAACTTGTTTCAGTTCTTAAACTTTTGTTCATAGAATGTGACGCACATCTAGGATTCTTGCAGTAATCTCTGCTACAACGGAACCCTTGATCCTAAACTAGTGAAGGGGAAGATATTGGTCTGCTTCAGAGGTGAGATTGCAAGAACAGCAAAAGGTGTGGAGGCTGCACGTGCAGGAGCAGTAGGGATGATCCTAGCCAATGATCCTCCAAGCGCAGATGACACCATTGCAGATCCTCATGTTTTGCCAGCTTCAAATATCAATTATGAAGATGGTCAATATGTTTATAAGTACATCAAGGGCACCAAGTAATGATCTTTCTTTTGCTACAAGCCACTTTTGATTTTGTTGAGTTCTTAAATTACTGAGTTCTTTTGTATATCTTCAGGAACCCTCGGGCATACATGACCAATGCTAAAACAGTAATGCCCATAAAGCCAGCTCCTGTCATGGCTGCCTTCTCTTCAAGAGGACCCAACAGTCTTCTGCCATCAATCCTCAAGGTTTCTACTCTTTGTTGCTTCATCAACTGCACCTTGTAGAGATGATTTTGGTTCAATCTTTATTGGTGGTTGCTTTCTGTTTCAGCCTGACATTACTGCACCTGGAGTGAACGTAATTGCTGCTTTTACCGAAGCCACAAGCCCAACCGATCAAGACTTTGATAAACGAAGAATTCCTTTCAATTCAATGTCTGGAACTTCTATGTCTTGCCCTCATGTTTCTGGCATTGTAGGCCTTCTCAAAACCCTTCATCCTGACTGGAGTCCAGCAGCTATAAAATCTGCAATAATGACCACTGGTACTATTTATATCACTTCCAACACATTTCAAAAAGAAATCTTTAATGAATTTGATATGCGTGCTATTTATACACGACAAATGTATAAACATTTCAAAAGTACATCTTCTGAAAAAGTATCTCAAACCTTGTTTCACATCTCTTACTTGTTGGTCTGCTATGAACATTTTAAGTGACAAGAACTATAGTCTTATAATGTCCTTAACTTCTCTGAAAAGTGAAAACTCATGCTTTTTCAGCAAGCACCATAGACAGCACCAAGAAATCAATTCTGGACTCAACTATGGAAGATGCAACGCCATTTGCCTTTGGAGCAGGACATGTTCAACCTGAAGCAGCTATGGACCCAGGGCTTGTATATGATCTGTCCATTAATGATTACCTGAACTTCCTTTGTGGGTATGGCTACAACGAAAAAGTTCTTAAGCAATTTACCAGAAAGCCCTTCACTTGTCCAAAGTCCACCAATGTACTGGACTTCAACTACCCTTCAATCACAGTGCCTAGTTTGGGGACAAAGACAGTGAAAGTCAAAAGGACAGTGACAAACGTGGGGCGTCCAAGCATTTACTTTGTGGACTTTAAGGTTTCTAAAGGGCTTGACGTTTTCGTCGAGCCAAGTCACCTGAGATTCACCAAAGTTGGGCAAAAGAAGAGCTTCCATGTTCTTATAGAAGGAACTGGTCAGCACAGGCCTGCGGCTTATTCTTTTGCAGAGATATGGTGGACAAATGGGAAGAACAGAGTGAGGAGTCCTATAGTGGTGCACCACAAGTAGTGATATGATTTTGAGGATTTTCATGTTTTTCAGGTTATAATGTTTTCATCTTTCAAGGTTGTTGCCGGTCCGTGTTTTCTGGATTTTGGAAATGGGTTAGAATGGATTATGGATTTGGAGTTGGTGGGGTTTTATTGATATGATCATGGTATATCATATCACAAAAAATTATAAAGTAGATTTTTTTTAATAGTTCCCGCTACCTATCTTTTCCAATTGTCAAAAATTATAAACTAGTCGAAGTGTATGTTTTTTAATCTATTTTCTTTTGATCCACGTCTCATCTTAAAGCTAGTGGGTTGGCTCCGATGGTAGTAAAAGGGAAAAAGAATTTAGAAAAACTAGAATTCAATTCGGTGCGATAAGTCGAGCTCCATCTATATATAATCAAACCATCAGACTTACCTGTATTATTAACCAGCGATTGTTGAGCGAGTACTAATATTGCGGATTCTTGCAGTTCGGATAAAAGACCTGAGTAGCAAGGCCTTGGGTAAAAAAAACAATTGATGTTACTATTGTGCTTAAATAGTTTTTAAGCTTTTTAAAACCAAAATGTGGAACTACATGAAAAATGGAAAAACCCCATAAAATAATTTAGAAAAATGGAAATATTAAATATTTTTTAAGATTTTATATAAATAATTACTCATTATAAAAAATATATTAATAATTTGCGTAGACAAATAAAATATTATGAAGTAAACCAATACAAACTAATTGTTAAGAAAAAACTACGAACGAATCTATCCATATTTGTCCAAAAAAAAATTCAAAGTAAGTTATTTATGGGTATTTTTTTAAAACTATTTTAAATTTTTGATAAATTTAATGATAACAAATACTTTTAATTATATTTCTTTATCTTAGTAAATTAGTTATTTATATCTTATATTCAGGAAAAAAAAGTATTAAAAACTTTTCTATATACTATATTAATTGGTTGTTATGTTGCGTCCATTAGATTTCCCTCAAAATCAAGAATAAAAACTTTCATACCTTTCCTACTCTTACATGAGACAGCTATATATAGCTACATATAACTGACCCTGTCAGAATATTGAAGATTGGTCTTGAGTATGAAAATGTAATAGAATTATTGGAATAAATACCTTTATTCCATCATTATTATTACCTGACATAACTTTTATTTCAGTGACATGTTTCAACAATTGTGTGATAATAAAAGATGCACCATTGCACAATCCCAGGAACTCATCAATATTCCTCATAAAAAAAATAGGGCCACCGATCGACTTTTAACCTTACTTTATGATTTAGAAGGCTTGACATTGAATTCTAGAAATGCATATATACAATTCACGAGATGTTCTATATTTACATCAGTAATACACATTATGTACAATAGATATCTTGATACAGTAAGTTATTAAAAATTTTTTACACATTGTATTAGTTTCAAAAAGCGTAGCTAATTAAAAGGTTCCATTTTAAATAAAATCTAATTAACTTTTTTCTATTAAATTAGGATTACGTGCTATGACTTATTTTTCTATATTTACATCAATAATACATATTATGTATAATAGATATCTCAATAAGTTATTCAAAACTTTTTCATACACTATATGAGAAGTTGAAATTAAAAAATCGTAGCTAGTTGAAAGGTTGCATTGTAAATAAAATCTAGTTAACTTATTTTTTCCATTAAATTAGGAATACATGATATAATAATTAATTAATCAAAATCGTTTTTTATTATATTCAATTTAAATTTAAATTAAAATCATTTTTGTGAAGAACCAATTCCAGCGCTGCAAAAGTGTATGTACATGAGACAGCAAATTTCCAAATTAGGTTTATTCTTTCTTTCTTTTTTAACTTTTCATAGATAATGATGATATTTAACACGAGTTTACATTACGCTAAAAATAACTTTTCTTGGTGCTTAATGATTGACTGTTATAGGGGAAAACACTAACAAAAATAAGGCAGAAGCTTTTGTTAGCTGTTCTAGAAATAATTACCAACAAAAGTTTTAATAACTTTATTTCAAAAAATGTACAAGGCACGGATTAGTAAGTATAGTCATTGATGAAAAAAAATCCAACGGTTCAAATGATTTTTCTCACGTCTTTTTCTCTACTCCCTCCAGTCCAAAATATAAAGGGTTTCTAACTACTTCACGCATATTAAAAAAGTCTAAAAAAACTCAATATCTCATTTTTACTCTTATTAATTACTAATAATTAAAGTTATTTCCACTATTTTTTATTACAAATTACGAGACTGGTCATCAATGAATAGGGACAAAAAAGGTAAACTACTACTAAATATTACATAACACATTATATTATGGGCCAAAGAAAGATTCTAAAAAATCCCTTATATTTTAGACCGGAGGGAGTATCTTTTAACTACTTGTTATTTCTCTCCCCCTCACCTGATATACTTTTCATCCTCCCAAAAACTCCCTCACATCTTCCTTATTCATTCAGAAAAATTCGGCTTTTCATCTTCTCTCACTCTCTCTCATCATTTTCTAATCCTCTCTTACTAAAGCTTTGAATGTTGAGTTATGGCTTCCCTCTCAGTTCCTCACCATCACCAACATCTTCAATGATAAGGAGAATGACAAGGTCATTAGTAACTTGGATGTTGCCTTCAACTTCCCTTCAGAGTTCCCCTATGAGTTTGACTTGTTTAATATCTCGACTTCAACTCTAAGCTCAATCTGTATGATGATTATGGTGGTAACACTACTTTTCTCGCCAACCTTAATGTCTATATCTGTATGTCTAAAAATAATTGCCAACTCTACCTCCTTCCTCAACGCTAACTTTGTCTAACTTTGTCTCTAAATTTTTATGTCTAAAATTTTGATGAGATCTATACGTTGTTATGAGATTTGTAGGAAAAAAAAAAGATATTGTTCATTGGCTTTTTGCTGTGGATCTACAAAATTTCTATGGGATCTACATATTATAGGTGTTATTAAAGAAGATTATGAATGCGATTTATATATTTTTAAAATTTATATATACACACCTTTTGTTTGCGGTTTTACAAAACAACTGCCAACAAATAATATATACGTGGTTATTCAAATAAACATCAACAAATGTTTGTTTTCCTTAGTTGTTAATAACTGTTAACAAAAGTTATTCCTTATTTCAACACTCATAACAAAAGTTTATTTTTGGTGTAGTGTTAACTGGTTAATTGATGAGGTGGAATAAGCAATTCATATGACATGATATTATTAAACAATTGAACATAATGATTATAAGGAAATTGACGTAAGTTTTGTCCTTTCAACAATTGTGTACTATTAAAGTGGTTATCATATTATTATCTATCCAGTAATAATCTAATAGAAAATCAATCCAAGATACATGGCTCCTTTTATAACTATTCCATGTCAGCTTCTTAATTTTCTCTCTCTATAGCTAAGCAAAGCTAACAATATCTATCACATTCTAATTTCATAACCAAAATGGCTTCTTCGTGTTTCTCTTTGGTCTTGTTAGTTTAATATATTTACAAATCTCACTTTGATTGCAAAAGTCCTTTTTCACCGGATAAGTAAAAATTACTTTAAGGTTGAATTTGTTTTGCCTTTTCATGGTCCCTCGTGCACTCATTCATTTATTTTCATCTTCTACCCTGCTTTAAACTACTCTTCTTTTATTTCAAGCAACTTTTCTCTTGTAGATTAATGAAGATAATGAATAATGAATTACAGCCTAATGAAAAGAATTTCTTTTTCTAATGAAAGTAGCAAAGAAAATAACAAAACCGCTTAAATCATCCTACAGCCAGAAAGCTTTGTACCCAGACACCAATGCCGAACCTAGAACAAAATAAAATCCAAGGTTTAATGCCTTCTTCGCTTGCTCATTCTCATCTACGTTCAGCTCTCCAGTGATAAATTGCAAAATTTTAAACATTCCAACATAGACTAATGAACATGTTTTACTGTTACATATATTTCAAGAAATACTTGATAAGTATTAAGTACCTTCAAGTAATATAGAAAAAATATCATAGCCAAGAAGCATTAATAAACAAAAATTTAGATATCTTCCACTGGTTCCTTAGCCATAGTAGCCCCCGGAGAATATTGAAAATATACGAACACAGTCAAACTCTGGGAAAAATATATTGCATGATTTGATGATAACAAATAATGCATAATTGAATGCAAAAACGTCGTACCAAGATTAACAATGTTGCATTTAAAGCAATGAGTTTTCACAACAATATACTTAAGGCTAGTTTTATAAATAGGTGTGAATGTACTAATATAGAAATTATAAAATATATGATAATTTTGAAAATTAAAATTCAAAAATAGAAACATGTTATAATGTTTTTTTTTCTTTTGGCCAAAATGGAAACATATCATAATAAATTAAAAAATAAATCTTAAATCATCTTATATCAATTTTAAAATGGAAACATATCATAATCAATTATTAGTTAGAATATGTGAGGCCAAATTCATTCATAATTAACTTAATGATGTGAAGGCTCGAAATCGCAATACATCATACTTTTCATCTCTACTTTATAATATATAATATATAATATAATAATAGATAAGTTTTGATTTTAGCATCTAGTAAACCAGTGGGCCAAAAGTGCAAAATTCAAATGAATTGTAAATCTGGGACCAAGACCTTAAAGGCAAATTTTAAAAAATAAAAAGTTTTTTTTTTTAGTCGGGAAGAGTTGGGGGATATAAAGGAAGCATATTTTTTCCCATAAAAAAAAGGAAGCATATTTTTAAATTTTGATACTATAATCATATTCAATTATTCACGTATCAATTATTTTTCAGTTTTTTGGCTGTACTCTCGGGTTATACAAGTGGTGAGTCCTTGAAATCACTCGGAAAAGTTTAAAATTTGTTCTAAGCAGAGTTTATATAATTTTATTGGATGTGACCTCATTGAAGTTTTGAAATTATGATACTTATTTCATTAAATAAATCAATGTATTTTTTTAAATTTTGCGTTAGAAGAGAAAATAGAATTAGGGTTTAAAATCAACGCAGATGAATGGAATTATCTCTAACAGTAATCTTATATTTTATAATTCCATGACCAATCGTAAGAGCAGAAAATATTGCCGTTGAATAATTCGTACTTTATATTTGAGACTACTTCTCTATGAATTGTCATCTGATAATCCAAGTCAAGTAATTCCAATTTATTTTACTCTTTTTTCATATTTATATATTTGTTAAAAATTTATAAAATTTGAATACATCTTGGTCATTGCAAAAGGAATTTAAAAAAGCTAAATTTAAGTACACTTCTGTTTTAGAAAATTACATTATGTTAAATAGTAATCCCTCAAACCTTTTTTCGGTTATTTTAAGTTTTTAAAAATACCAATAAAATTATTAAATAATATAAAATATAATAAAATTTAATGATATAAAATTGTAAGTTATCAAAATGTATTTAAATTAAATATTAAAAAATTATTTATATTCCACCTACTATTATTTTTAATGAAAAATAAAGCAATATAGAAGATAATTTTTTGGTAATGCAGAATGATAAATAAATTGAGATATTTAAAATTTTTTAAAATAACAAATAAAATGGGATGGGATGAAAAAATATATATTCATTTATAAGCAAATACTATTTATCTTATTATTAATAAAAATTATATGTTTATCATGTTTTAATTGAACAAATTACTTTAAAACATTACAAGCTAACCAAAATCGGATGAGAGCTAACTAAAATCGGATGAATCAAATAGAAGCAGAGAATCAAATTATCAAAGATTTTTTTTGGGCCAACAATTTTTCAAATATTGATAGAAGGACTTTGTTTTGATAAAGGAAAAAAAATATTATTTGCAGTAAATTAATGGATTCTTCTACCCAAATAGAAACGCAGCTGCTCCTTCCTCAATGCCATTGAATAATTCAAGAGCATGAATCACTGCTTCTCTCCCAGACCAAACTCCACCAGCTTTGCAACTTTGGCTTCAAAATTACCTTCCCGGAATCATCCTTTGCTCTATCAATATTATATATAGAGAGAGAGAGTAAAATCTACAGGAGATATATTTTATATACTCCTTGTGTCCCATATTATAAGATAATATAAGATAATTTGTTATAACATCCCTCTATCCTATATTATAAGATAACATAAGGTGATTTGTTATGTTTATCTCTTATTTATTGTATTATTAATATTATAACATGTACTATATTTAATGAAAGAAATGAAATTAGGGTAAAACTAGAAATTTTAATTTTATTTTAAAACTTAAAAAATATAATAAATATTTTTTAATATAAGTTAAACCCTTTCCGTGATCTTATAATATGCCCGCCCGCGGGGAGGATTGAACAGCGCGGCTTATTATGTACTATGTGTGACGCACAGACCACTTCCAATTGTATTGATAGAATCTGAAATCATTACGTTAACGACAATCACATTTGGCAACTTATACTACAATATTACCACACCAGCACTTACAAATTCTACGAACGAACCAACTCTCATATTTTGAGTATTCGTTCGCACCAGATTTTCATTCACATATCAAAATCCATCGAATCTAACGTAATTTAGTAATGCCAACTCGCAGAAAAACATGCCATGGAAATAAAATCTGTAGGCTAAGTTGGCAGTCACTAACACAGACTAAACCGACTTGAGAATTGATCTGATCAAAATAGGGTTTTAGGCATGTTGAAAACACGAGTTCTAATCATGTAATATATATATATATATTTATATTTATATTAGTCGATGAAACAATACAAATCATGAGTGGTTTCTACGTCAATGCATGCTAACATTATTTTGGTACGGTTTAGCCATTAATACGAGTATCTCAATAGATTTTGAAGGTTAATATTTGATTGAATACTCATTAATTGATTATGCGATTTGCCTAGATCCTAGTAAGAATCACTATAATAGCAACGAACTTAGAACCAAGTTTTATGACTACGCTAAATTAGATCCTTTGAATATCTTTAATTGATGGATGAAAGATTCTGAAATCCCGTTTATATCGTCTTTTTTTACGTTCTGTGCAATGAAGAACAATTATAAAAGCAACAGAGGACAACTGAGCCTCCTTGCCCTGCAGTTCTGAAGGATAATCCTCTCTTGAAAGAAGAAGAAAAAAACAATGATGAAATCCTCCATTGTTCAGTTTCTTCTCTCACTGTTTCTTCTGAACTCTTTCTATCTGCAACCTATCCATGCCATTAAAAAGGTAAGCACTTCTCTTTTCTTTTTCCTTTGCCTCAACCAAATTTGATTTAAACTGTTCTAAGTTTTAAGATTCTTCTTATATCTCTTTAATCTAATTTTTTGAAGTTGACAGTTAGAAAATAATTAGTGTCGAAGTATGATTTAAAAGATTTTGTAGTGTTTGATGCATTCTTGTGAAGAGTTTGATATACAGGACTGGCTTATTTAAATATATTTTTTGTGCACTTTTTGCAGTCTTACGTTGTGTATTTAGGCTCGCATTCTCATGGTCCAAACCCCAACTCTGCTGATCTTGATTCAGCCACAAATTCGCATTACAATATATTGGGATCACTTTTGGGAAGGTAGATAGAATTTGAAATTTTCGTATTTTTTTCATATATTTGTTTTGAAAGATAGAATTTAAAAATTTCTATGAACACTTGCCACATGCTTGAATACTTTGAAACTGACATGCTAAATCTTTGATCTTTCACAGCCATGAGAGGGCACAAGAAGCAATAATCTATTCTTATAATAGAAACATCAATGGCTTTGCTGCACAACTTGAAAAGGAGGAAGCAGCCGAGCTTGCTAGTAAGATCATTCCTCAACAACATCATTCTCTATTTTGCTCAGTTTTTCTCTGTTTCCCTCATATTTTAACATTAAAAATTATTAATTTTTTTAATGTATGGTGTTTTGGTGGGTACGGAGAATCCGAATGTGGTTTCTGTGTTCTTGAACAGAAAGCATCAATTGCACACAACACGATCATGGGAGTTTCTTGGACTAGAGTCTCAAGGAGGGCTAGTTAAGAATAATTCCCTTTGGGCAAAGGCAAGATATGGTGAAGATACAATCATAGCTAACCTTGACACAGGTTTTTTCCTTAACCTCAAAATCAACATTCAATCTTGAATTTTGTGTCTTTCAATGAAAAATCGATTATATCTTGATTAATTTTATTATATCTTCTTCTTGAATAGGTGTTTGGCCAGAATCCAAGAGCTTCAGCGACAAAGGAATAGGGTCTATTCCATCAAAATGGCATGGCAAATGTCAATTTGGAAATTTCCGTTCAAACAAATCTCTCTGTAACAGGTCAATCCCCTTGATGACATTTTCTTTTTCACCATTACTCAAACACCTCTTACTGATAAAGATGGCCAAATGCCCAAATCCATGAATTATGATAAAGAAACTATCTTTTTCTCTATCTCTTACTGTTCCTCCATGTGCAGAAAGCTGATAGGAGCAAGGTTCTTCATCAAAGGCTTTGAGGCATTTGCAGGCAAACAAAATGCATCAATGTACACAGCACGTGACACCGAAGGCCATGGCTCTCACACCTTATCAACCGCCGGTGGAAACTTTGTTAAAGGAGCTAGTGTTTTTGGTAGTGGAATTGGTACTGCTAAAGGTGGATCTCCAAAGGCAAGAGTTGCGGCCTACAAGGTTTGCTGGCCTGCTATCCAAGGTCAAGAATCTGGAGGCTGCTATGATGCAGATATATTAGCAGGGTTTGAGGCTGCCATAAGTGAAGGTGTTGATGTGATATCTGCTTCCATTGGTGGTGAACCTGTAGATTTGTTCCATGATGCAATATCTATAGGTTCCTTCCATGCTATTTCTAAGGGAATAGTAGTAGTTTGCTCTGCAGGCAATTCAGGACCAGCACCTGGATCTGTAACTAATGTGTCTCCATGGATGCTAACTGTTGCTGCTAGCACATTAGATAGGAAATTCGTTAGCTATATTGCGCTTGGGGACAGGAAGCATATAATGGTACTTTTACATGTCTCTTTCTCCTTATGCTTCGAAGTTGGTATAATGGTTCTGTGAATTTTTTAAGTGACATTGAGATTCGCTCCACTTTGGACTTTCAGGGAGCCAGTCTTTCAACTGCAAGCTTGCCATCTCAGAAGTTCTACCCTTTGATTAGTTCCAAGGATGCCGGACTTCCTCATGTGTCAGCTAATCTTGTGTGAGAACAAATGTTCTGAACTTGCTTCAATTCTTAATCTTTTTTTGGAAGAATGTGATGCATATCTTGGATTCTTGCAGTAATCTCTGCTATAATGGAACCCTTGATCCTAAACTAGTGAAGGGGAAGATATTGGTCTGCCTCAGAGGTGAGACTGCAAGAATAGCGAAAGGCATGGAGGCCGCTCGTGCAGGAGCAGTAGGGATGATCTTGGCCAATGATCCTCAAAGTGCAGATGACACCATTGCAGACCCACATGTTTTGCCTGCTTCAAACATCAATTATGAAGATGGTCAATATATTTATAAGTACATCAATAGCACCAAGTAATGATCTTTCTTGTGCTACAAGCTACTTTTGATTTTGTTGAGTTCTTAAATTGCTCAGTTCTCGTGCATAACTTCAGGAACCCGGAGGCTTACATGACCAATGCAAAAACAGAAATGTCCATAAAGCCAGCTCCTGTCATGGCTGCATTCTCTTCAAGGGGTCCCAACGGAGTTCTGCCATCAATCCTCAAGGTTTCTACTCTTTGTTGCTTCATCAACTGCACCTTGTAGAGATGATTTTGGTTCAATCTTTTTTGTTGTTTGCTTTCTGTTTCAGCCTGACATTACTGCACCTGGAGTGAACGTAATTGCTGCTTTTACTGAAGCCATAAGCCCAACTTATCTAGACTTCGATAAGCGAAGAATTCCTTTCAATTTAATGTCCGGAACTTCTATGTCTTGCCCTCATGTTTCTGGCACTGTAGGCCTTCTCAAAACCCTTCATCCTGATTGGAGTCCTGCAGCTATAAAATCTGCAATAATGACCACTGGTACTACTCATATCAGTTTCAACACATTTCAAAATGAAATCTTTAATAAAGTCGATATGTGTGCATGTATGATTGATTTGAGTCTCACTAACACTGTTGCACTACTATTACAATACAAATATATAAAAATTATATATTGTTAAAAAAGTGTATCAAACCTGGTTTAACATCTCTGGCTAGTTGGTCTGCTAGGAACTATTTTTATGACATGAACTGTAGTCCTATAATGTCGAAACTGTTGTTTGTTCAGCAAGCACTCTAGACAACACCAAGAAATCAATTCTGGACTCAACTATGGAAGATGCAACGCCATTTGCCTTTGGAGCAGGACATGTTCAACCTGAAGCAGCGATGTACCCAGGGCTTGTATATGATCTGTCCATTAATGATTACCTGAACTTCCTATGTGGGTATGGCTACAACGAAACAGTTCTTAAGCAATTTACCAGAAAGCCCTTCACTTGTCCAAAGTCCACCAATGTACTGGACTTCAACTATCCTTCAATCACAGTGCCTAGTTTGGGGACAAAGACAGCGAAAGTTACAAGGACAGTGACAAACGTGGGACCTCCAAGCAATTACTTGGTGGATATTAAGGTTTCAAAGGGGCTTAACGTTTTTGTTGAGCCAAGTCACTTGAGATTCACCAAAGTTGGGCAGAAGGAGAGCTTCCAGGTTTTTATAAAAGGAACTGGTCTGGGCACGTCTGCAGCTTATTCTTTTGCAGAGATATGTTGGACAAATGGGAAGAACAGAGTGAGGAGTCCTATTGTGGTGCATCACAAGAAGTGATATGATTTTGGGGATTTTTATGTTATTTAGGTTATAATATTTTCTTCTTTCAAGGTTGTGTTCGTCTGTGTTTTTCTAGATTTTGGACATGGGTTAGGATGGATTATGGATTTGATGTTGGAGTTTTTATTAAATTGATGCGTATAATATAATCGCATTCTATTAATTTTAAATTTCCAATTTATGTCTGGACGGCCGTAGGTCCAAAATGAAAAATGATTCACTCATTTAAGTCATGAAATCTTGAGCGCTGACGACTTTTCTCAATTTTTGCCCTAGAAAAGACCGTAGAATTAGAGATCAAAATCAACGTAGTCGAATGCAATTATGCAACAATAATCTTATTTTATATTTGCATGACCAACCCTTGGAGCAAAATATATTGCCGCTAAATAATTTATATTTGAGACTACTTGACTATGATTTGTCATCTGATAATCCACGTCAAGAATTTCCAGTGTATTTTACTTTTGTTACTTTTATTTGTTTAAAATTTATTAAACTTCAATACATCTTGATAATTGTAAAACGAATTTTAAAATGCAAAATTTGAGCACACTTTCAAAAAAAAAAGAAGCACCCACCCACACACAATTACATAATGTTAAATAGTAAAAGACACAAAAAAATAGTAAAAAAGACAATTTGTTCTAAACACAGATTTGTTCCTGTAAGCCACAGTTTTCTTCAACCAGGTGAATATCACACACTTGAACCCTAAACTAACCATAAATTCGTCTCATCGGTTGAATCAGACAGTTCGTTAACAGCATGAAATATCACCTGCTCTCCAATTCCATTGATAGAATTGTAATGAATGGATTTAAAAAAACAAAAAGACATTATTTGCAGTAAATTAATGGATTCTTCTAGAAACCCCCAAATAGAACCCCTGCTGCTTGTTCCTCATTGCCATTGAATAATTTAAGAGCTTGAATCACTGCTTCTCTTCCAAACCCTAACTCCACCAGCTTTGCAACTTTGGCTTCAAAATCACCCTCCTGCATTCACAGTTAACTCTAGCATTCACCAACAAGCCACTAAAACTCTACTTTAGTAATCTACACTTGAACCTCCTCAACAGATTTTCATTCCCATGTTAATCCCTCACGTTTCAGAATCCATTAAACTAGTCCCTCCATTAGTCTGACACTGGAATCAAACATGATATAACCTTTCAGATTACACAGATAATTTGTATTTACTGAGTCGTGGCATCAATATCCATGCTTTTACAGCACAATAAAAAAAGTTTCTAATACTGAACTAGCTTTTCTCTTTTAGTTCTAAAAATATGGGACTCTCCTTAACTCAGACAAGTACAGTGGAACACAACCCATTTCAACCATATTAGCAGATAGTCCTTTAGGTTTTTGCTTCATTGTTTTTCTTGTTCTTGAGAGGCTCTGTACTACATTTTGCATTATGGTTCATCAGACATTGAAGCATGAACATTGAGAACAACAATGCAAGACACTGAAACAGTTGTTGATTGCAAATTTACCTGGGATCCGCCACCAGAAGCTCCTCCTAAAAATCAAAGGATAATAGAAAAAACAATAAGTGGGTTGATAATATTAAAGCATATAAACCAGTATTATAAATGCAAATTTTGACAAGGGGAAAGAAGATGAAGCTGCTTATTTGGCTGTATGGCTAACCAGAAAATCAAGGTAGAAATAACTCCCAAGGGAGGAATTCTAACAAAAATCTGGTGGATTCATGTCCAATATGAAACAAAAAAGACAGTAACACAAGTCTTAACAAATAGAAAATGATTTCCCCTGTAGCATACGTAAAAACAACAAAAGCCAGTACTAACCCGAAGACTGGCCTCCTCTTGGTGCACTAGCGCTTCTATCTGTTGTTCCTGTTTCCTGAAGGTTCTACAAAGATATCAATACAAAATCACAGAGCAACCCAAAAATGAATTGCAAATGCAAAATAAAACTTATAACCATCTAGAATCCCTCGAAGCCTCTACATTTTCAATCATTTGGTGGCTAGTAAAAACTGATTCAAACATGGCAGTTTCAAGTCATTTGCTTTACGAACTTCAACCGAACACAATTATACTGACCGGGGCGCCTGAGCTGGATGCTTCCTTAGCATACCTTTCCTCATCCAGAAACCGAGATGGTATGTCTTTTTCTGAGCATTGCACACAAGAATGTTAACCAAATTTGTGAGTTTAAAAGAAAGCTGTGCAAACATGCAAGGAGAAGAAATGTTCATTAATATAGTATGATTCCATCCAAACATTAAAAGACCTGCCTTGCAAAAATGGCACAGAAACTTCTCCTCCACCAACTCGCAGAACATTTTCTTTCAAGTCTATAATACACTGCAGACAAAAGTGACATTTCATAAGAACAACAGATTGGTGTGTAATTACCGGAAGTAAGGAAATCTGGTTTGCAAGTGAGGATCTTACCTGGTGCTTTCGGAGCATATCCAACCCAAAAAGGAACTCCATGTTAGGAGAATCTAGCACTAAGAATGAGCAAGGGTAGAAAATATTCCCAATCTACATGAAGAATGACAAGGAAAGAGGAAGTTGGACAGGATCCACACATACAAGAGAAAGAAGAATACTATGAGAGAATGGGCTGTCATTTGAGTAAAAATATTATCAACAAATTAAATTCCAATGCTCAAATAGGAGCTTCTCTTTCCATCAGTGAAATGCTCAAATAGGTTTCGTCAAAACTGTAATGCACAAACATGAACTCTAGTAGAGACATATAGAAAAGTCATGCTCATGCACATTGTACAATAAGCATTCATTAGAAAACAAGGAGATCGGGACTCCACTCATGTAACTAAATTGCAAATATGCAATCCATGTCCTACCCCTCTGAAATCACACTATACAAAAGGTGCAAACAGTGTGCTCTTTTTCTTATCTCTTAATAAAACCTTTTTTCCATAAAAGCAAATGATGCAAAAGAATGATCAAGGGAGCTTGAAGGAGGATACTACTTTCTATAAACCTTGAAATCAAAAAAACAGACAACAGTCATTCCCAGTAGAATAATCATGTATTTTAACTCAGTCATGACAGAGAAAGTCTTTATCAACCTGTTAATGTTTTTCCTTAAAGCCAAAAGAAAATCAAAACATCGAACATGCTTGATCACGAAATTAGACATGTATGCTAGTAAATTCAACATATACCCATAAACTGCCAAATAGCAGCATGCACTAAGACGGACACAACTTCATCACCATAAAAACCCTCACCATAAGAACTGCTAGAATATTACCTTGATTGGAGCTACATGTATTCGTCCCAATATCTCTGATTGGCCAACTCCATGAGCAATTCCCTTGTAACGCTGATCTAGAAGTCTCAACAACCTGAAAGATAGCATGAATATTTAAAAAAGAATCCTCATATTTCAAAATCTAACAAGCTATTGAACACTAATATCTACAAATACAAGTAAAAAGAATCATAAAAGCATCATTTGTGAACAAAAAACAACAGAAGGCACCAAGGGATATAGTCCAAAATAACAAGCACTGTGATGACACTTTAACAGAAGATAATATACTCAAATTATTAAGAACAGGGAAAGGACAAAGATCAAAGAATATAAAATCAAGCCAGTAAAGCCCTCTACATAATCAAGATACTATCATCTAGAAGAAAGGAGTCTTACTAGAAAGAACAAATAAGGATATCAAATCAAGATATACAAGAAAATAAAGAAGCCTTAGTATCCATTTTCTGAATTCTCAAAGAACAACATCTGGAAAGACGATCTGACTAAGGGAGATTATAAGCAATAGCAATAGCAAATCCAACATTTTTATATTATTCAATATCCTTCAGTAATGAGTGGAACAGAACAATATTTATCAAGAATGGCAAGCACATTTTTCCATTACAGAAACCTTTTAATTTCTCACTACTTAATCAGACCAGCTCCAAAATTCCTTAAAATCATTAATCGACTTATCTTCCTCCAACAGCTAGCAATTCTCATTGCACAATTCACAAGCTTAACAAATGTCTGAGTGATGGGTATCCAAGTGGGATGGGGAACCCTCCCCCAAAAGCTAGCTATTGAGGTGGGAGAACCAACCCACTTATATGCCTCATTGAGCATCTCATACTACTCAATGTGGGACTTGGGTATTCCATACTATCTAAGTCCTCATCACGGAGTCAAACCTAAAATCATGATTCAAACTCTAACACAACATGTAGATAAATGTACAATCATAGATTATGCTCCTTTTATTCCAGCAATTTTCTTTCTTCTTTCCCCCTCTGAACTGAGTTATTGTTAGACCACTTAGCACAAATGGTGAATCATATTTCCTCAATTGTTTATACAGCTAGCTATAGGCTAGAGTACATTCATAGGCATGCAAATTTGCTATTATAACAAATTAAATGACATTATAGTATTTATAAATGCCTAGGAAGAGAACTCCAGTCCAACAAATGTTAAGAACACGTACCCACAACGCTCAGCACAGTTTTTTGATATAATAGTTGATTGGGCTCCACTATCAACAAATGCCTGAAAAAAGAGAGAAAATGAAAATCCATTCAACACAAATTCCATTCGGAATCCCCCTTCCATTTAAGAGGTAGGAAAATGAAAACAATAACACATAGTATGCTCTACCAAACAACCGTATGATATGTATTAATAGTCACCCACTACAAAAATGATTTTCTTCTCAATTTTGAAGTAGAAAATAACCATGAATTTGAAGAAGAATGCACTCATTCTGACCATCCACTTACCTTCAGGGGGACACCATTAACCTCCATGTCAACATACAGCATGACCTGAAGAATTCCATAAAGCCATTAAATTTATGATGAAAAGAAACAAAGATATTTTACCAAAAACAAAATATAAAGATATTAGCAATGGACATAGAAGACTGAAACTCATACATACCACTCTTGCAAAAGCTTCAGGATTATATTCTAATGCAGCTGCCCAGTTTTCATCAATTCCTTTCTGTAAAGAAAGCCAAATTGATGTTATTCAAAGTAAAGCAATATGGTATTGTGCTTCAGGAAGGGGAAAAAAGATTTTGAATTTATTATGGCACATAATAAATTATTATAATGAGTTTTAAAGGGAGAAAGGCCCTTATAAAGCAACTCAAGTCATTAAAATCCAAGTTTGCAACTAATGTAAGAAAAAAGATATAAACAAACTCACCTGGCGAATAGCAGCTTCAATCTTCTTTTGTGCTTCAACATCAAAAGGATCCGCATAAAGAAGAGCCTAAAAAAGAAAAAGCAGTCAAACAAATTTCAATATTCTGACTATCAATATCTTCAAGTCTGATAAATAATTCCATAATCAAATAGAGCCAATCTTCTTTTTTGATTGAACGTATCAATTCCATCAACAAATAGAATCTGTAAGATCAATGTCATCACATTTCTTACAAATAAATTAGGCACGAAATATATCTACAGAATAATATGCTAAGGCAAAAGGAAGAAGATAAAAAATTCCACATCAGAAATTAAGCTTCTAATAATAAAATTTAAATCAGTGACCTAACACGTGTGAAGGAAGTCACTGTAGAGCCTACTTACAAGTTCCTCATCTTTTTGATGCTGCAGTTCAGCTCTTTGTTGATGGCGCATTCGTAAAACCTCCTGTATCCTGTTCAGATCATTTCCTAGAATAGCTTGTGCCAACTCTGGATCGGTCTATATGTTCCATAAGTAAGAAGGTCATAGTATAGCCAGACATTAAAGCAAGAAACAGAGAACAAGAAAGCACATAAAATGTCTGAAAATCAAATAAAGTGAAAAGTGTGATGTTAAGTGCCATTCATTTACCTGAAAGAGTTGACCTATCAGGTTAGAATCCTGTCTAATGTGCTGTTGGAAAGCAGCAGGGTTAATAGCAGATCCATCAGAATTGAAGCCTAAATCATGGGCAGATGCACTGAAAAAATTGAATTTGTCACAGAAAGAATTAGTTATCAAAATTTCTATTTCAGTACAAATCTAGACAATGTGCAAGTAAGATTAACTCGAAGAGGCTTTCATCATACATCATTAGCCCACAGTCTTCTAGCATGTGATGCTTTCAACCCTCATTCTTTTATCATTCAAATTACATGAATGAGAAGTAAATGATGATAATAAAACTAGACCTATGAAAGTAAAGTAGTGTCTGATCTAGAAAAGTAGGAAGCACTATTTTCCTATGGCAACTTCCACTCACCTCTTCATGCATATTTTTTGACTTTCCCAATACAATATGTCAAGTAATTGAACTTGAGTCATTTCAGAAAATCATAGAGAGAAAACTCTGACAGGGAGATAAGTAGAATCTTCAGAAAAATAAATCAGACATGGAGAGAGCTGAGCTAAAAAGTTGAACTTTTCCTAATCGCAGAAGGAACATGGTCAGCGATCTAACAATGTATATCACCCCCAAAAAAAAAAATCAACTTACTACAACAACCACAAGAAAAGGATCATAATAAAGTCAAACTGGAACAATAGACGTTGCAATGTGGGGGTGGAGATGGGGGCTCCATGATTCACACCTACGAGGATGCGAATCATGTGCAGAGCACAGACATTTCAACTGTTTTTAATTTTTTCAAAAGGACAGAAGAAGGGGATTCCAAGCAAATTGAAGAGATCTCCTAGCATTACTTAATAGCAATTTGATGTGATATGAAAGAAAAGCTTACCCAGAAGGAGCAGCAGAGACCATCATCACCAAATCTTCATCTTTAACACCAAGGGCACTCAGTTTCTCAGAATTATTCATCTCCCTTCCGTTATAGAGAAGTTGCTGTTGCTGAAGAGGCACTTGTGTCTTCACAGATGCGAAAGGTTAACATCAAGCAAGCAATATAAGAAATCCATTAATAGAATCAATATGCACGAGAAGGAAATAAATAAATAAATAAAACAAGATTCAGCCTCTCATGCACCACTCGGAATACTTTCAGCTATCAAAATCTGACAGAAATTAAAACAAGTAAATTAAAATGACACATTACTCGACCATCGACAATATCACTCTTCTAGTCAGGTTTTTGCTCAACGGTTTTCGACAAATGAAAAATGTATTATTCTAAACTTTCAATTAAATCAGCAATATTGAACAGCATAAGACATTGAGAAAAGAAGGGAGCAAAATTAAAAAACAGAAAAAGACGGAATGGTAATGGGGAACTCACCTCTACCTCAAGCAATGCTTTGACGTTTTCCACCTACGACAAAGAAACAAAAATTGAAGATAACAGTAAAATACGAAAACTTCTTAAAGCAAAAAGGCGAAAGTATGATGATCCCAGATTCTTACAGATTCATGGGGATCGACATCCAACGTAAGAATCTGTTCATCAGCAGTCATTACAGTGATCCTCATCTTTCAACCCCTTGCTCCGCTTCAACCCCTTTGTCTCTCTAGATTTGCGATAATTTTCTTAGCTCAGGAGAAAAAGACGAGGTTTTTTTTATATAGGGAGCCAAAGACTACTTGAAAACCAGGCTCCCGTCAGAGGTCCCTCTTCCTCTCGCTTGCTTAGTGCCTTGGGCTGGATTCAAATGCGACTCTTATCCGTGTTCTCGTCAAAAAGATGCAAAATTTACCTCCATAGGTAACTCAAATTCCAAGTTACCGAAGTGGGTTAAGACTCCGAGTCTGAGAGCTCAATGGGGTGGAAAATCAATAAAATATGAAAATAAATAAAATATTTGCAACTTGCATGGCTCAGCACCGAAAGAGACGCCCTCGTTTTACCAGAGTCTCATCAACTCTCGTTCTGACTTGTCCTGGATTGGCTTTTTTTCTTAAAAAAAATATGTTAAATTGATTAATTATCTAATTATTATTATATTTTATAATTAGAAATCATTAATTTTTTTATCACTAACATGGAACGTATTTTAACAGTTCTTTGAATGATTTTGAAGACACACCCCATTATATGAATTTGAAAAATTTAAGATTTTGCTCCTCTTCATTATTATCCTGTATTGCTAATAAGTTAAATAATTGAAATTGAATTAGTTGGTTGACTTAAAAACAGAATTAGTTGAATTATTAGTATATTTTAAAAGGTTACGAGATTAATGATAGTTTTATTATTATCTTAAAAAACAAGGTATGTAGACCAATAAACTTATAGGTTAAAAATGGCATCTATCTCAAATTTTAAAATTTATATGAAGAGAATATTAATGATCCAATCTTCACGGGGTCCCTTATTGACCAAAAAAATCTTCATGGGTCCCTTTTATCATGCTATATTCGTGAAACCTCGTATTTCTTGTATGATTATGAAAATATAATTTGAGAGCGATGGTACTTTGTGTTAAATATTATTGATTAATAAATAATGTGCTTAAGATAATGGGCATAATTTTTTTATTAGTATTTAAAATTCGTCAGCTTTTTAGATTTTTTCCTGATATCATAATCAATTTTTATATGTATTTCATTGGTTATACTTAGATAAAAACTTCAAATATGCCCCAATACAGAATAATCTGTGTGGCCACTGGCCAACAAATATTTTTCATGTTGCAATTTTTGAATTATTAATTAATTATCATTTAGAACAGAAAACGTTTTATTTACTATTGGAGTGTTTTTTTTGGGCCTCAATTTACTATTGGTGTGTTAAGTACTATGTAATCATCCTTAAAAACTATCATTCACATTAGATGATTCTTTTCATTTGGTGTTTGTCCCAAAAACAAAATCCTAGAAAATAAATCAATCAATGTTTTAATTGTAAAAAAAAAATTCTTTTAATATATTCATTTGAAAATAAAACATTGATTTAATCCAAAAAAATCAATTTCATTAAACAATTAACTAATATAGCATAATGAATTCATGTAAGCGTGAAGTAATAATTTGAATCTACAAATGTGTAAGCCCTAAACAGTGCATGAGGACCGTTTGTTGGGTGCTCTGGAATAAATTTAAGCCATCCATTTCCATTACTTTTGTTTCATTTTTAATTTTAAAATTTATCATTGCTCAGGTGATCCATTCCCTTTTTTGGTACCAAATGGCTGGTAATCAATTTAATATCATCAATATTAATATAAAATACAAAATTTAGAGTAAAATAAAATAATATTACTTATATTTTGCTGTAATTTTTAAAGATATGAAGGACTTTAAAGGGTGTGTTTGGGATGATCATGGGTCACCCTAAACCATGTTTTGCCTTTAGCAACTTATGTTTTTTTATTGCTTTTTTTTTTTTGCCAGCTATTTGTTATATTGCTTGGTTGCTTTTGAAAATCTTGATATTCTTGATGCCATGTATTTGGTTCATAAACAATATTTCAAGAGTATATTAGGGTCTGTTTGGCATTATTTTCTATTTTATTGTTCTCGAAAACAGTTTTACAAAACTGTTTTCGAGAACAAGTTTTGAAAACAAAAAAATAAAAAAATATGTTTAAATAATTGTTCTCAAAATCATAATTAATATGTGTTAGATGAGTTATTCAAAATTTATAACTTTACCATTAATGAGGTGAGTATTTTTCATATTTTCTTGTATTTTCCAGAATAAAAACTATAAAATACCTTAAAGATGTTCTGAGTTTTCTATTATTTTATTTTTCTATTTTCCAGAACATTTTATAAAAAATAAGTTTACCAAATAAATTTTTTTATTTTCCTATTTTTTAAAACAAAAAAACTGTTTTGAAAACAGCCACCAAACCAAACAAGTCCTTAATATAAATCCATTGAGTTATTGTTTGGATTTTTAATGCCAACTCAAATATACGTCTTTTTGGAATATTCAATGAATCAAATATTATCCCATGTTAAAATGCAAATTTTATAGTGCAATGATTGATTCTACATATATCATCCAGTTTTTGTGAACTTAATTTTATATCTATTATCGGTTATTATATTTTTTTTAATTTTAATATGTCCGATGCAACGCATGGGTTAAAAAAAATATTTTTCAAAAATTGATAAATTATATAGCATTTGTATTCTCTGTAAATATATAAATTTAAATTAGTTCCAATATTCTTTGAATATTTGAGAAAATAAAAAACAATTTAAAATAAATCTACAGACCAAATTATGAACTAAAAGCGCATGACTAAAATTCAGTCAATAAAATTGAAATAGACAAAATTCATGAAATAATTAGATACACATCTTAGTTTCTAAATTATTAAATTCAATATTTCAAAATCACCATCTATTCTTAAGATCTTAATCACTCTCTTGTACACTCTCACTCTATCCTGGAAACAAATCTTCATAGATGCTGGAAACCAATCTCCTTAAAATCTTTGAGTAGGAGAAAGAATAGCTTCTTAGTAGCTTGTACCATCTCTGAACGTGCGTTCTATGAGTAAAAAAAGAAGGTCATGGTATATAATATATATAGCTAATCATAAAAGAAGGAATCAGAAAACAGGAAAGCACATAAAATATCTGAAAATTAAATCAAATGAAATTGAAATAATATCTAAAATACTAATTAATTGAAAAATAAAATTTAAAAAAATTAAATATATAGATATAAAATAGTATCATATCATCATGACTATACTTTAAATTTAGAATATGAAATTTTTTTAGTATCAAATTATTCTAAAAAACTGACTAATTCAGATCAGATTGAATAAGATAACTAGTACAGATTGTACGAGTGACTTGTCAGTTTAGAACATGAATTAATAGGAAATGATAAAAAAACCATTTGGCTATTTTATAATACATTCACCTGAAGGTGCATCTCTATCAGCAGGGTTAACAGCAGATCCATCCGAATTTAAATCCAAATCACCATGAACAGATGCCCTGAGCAAAATTAAATTCATCACATCAAGCATTAGTTATAAAAATTGCGAGTACAAATTTAGAAAAATCCTAACCTTAGAGTTTGAAACAAATTCCAGAAATATGAGAAAGAATAGATTCCTTGAATAGCTAGCGCTTGTGCCAACTCTGGATCAATCTGCATTTTCTGTGAGTAAGATGGCCATGATATATAAAACCAATCATAAAACAATGAGTGAAAGAACAAGAAAGCACACAAAGTGTCTGAAAATCAAAGCAATTGAAATTAGATGACATCTAAAATACTAATCCCTAGCAAATTGAAGTATTGAACAAAAAAAATATTATGGTAAGGGTATATATGACAATGTTAAACGATAAAGAACCGTTCATTATAATTACCCCAGAGTGCTGACCTATATTAGAGTTCTGTCTAATTAGTTGCTGGGAAGTGGCAGGATTATCAGTAGATTCATCAGAATTGAAGCCCAAATTATTAGCAGATTAATTCACTGAACAAAATTGAATTGGTCACAGAAAGCAGTTAGTTATAAAAATTTCAATTTAAGTACACATTTAAACATCCAAAAATATTATTGCAAGTTTGACCCAAATGAGGCTTTCATCATACATCGTGAACACAAGTGTCTTCTAACATCTGATGCTTTCTGCCCTCGTCCTTTACCATTCAAACATTCAAATTACATGAGTGATAATTAAGCACAATAGCTTAAATTAGATATATGAAAGTTAAAAATAGCTTGTGATCTAGAAATGCAGGAAGCAAAAATTCCACCTGCTTCATCATGCATATATAATAAGAAAGAGATTGAGAATTACCAACATTATCAATATGTATAATCAATATATCAATATCAATATAAATTATATATCAAGTTGCATTATTTGCAAGTTAAAAATAATACAACTTAAACTCCATACAATGAAAAGACAGATCTAATATATAAAATATATAGTAATCATGTCATAATTAGTAAATAATTAGGTCTCTTAAGTATACTACCACGGATTTGATCCTTAACCGTATGTACGGAAAACACTTTATTAAGAGGGATAAAACTCACTTCATTGGTATGTACGTTTGAAGCTATGGGGCACTCACTGAAATATATATATATATACGTATGTATATAGCATATCACATCTTTTACAATATATGAAACATTGTGAAATTGTGACTTATTTTTTCATACTCTACATGAAAAACATGTCTAATTAATAAAATCAAGTATCTGATTCTTTAAAATGGAGTTAATATCAAAGAAAGGGTTACCCAACAGGAGCAGCTGAGTCAACCCTCATCACCAAATCTTTAACTCCAATCGTGCTGAGTTTCTCATTAGAATTACTCATCTCCCTTCCATTATATAGAAGTTGCTGTTGCTCAGGAGGCACTTGTGTCCTCACACATGCAAAGTTAACATCAAGAAAACAATAAGAAATCCATTTATAATATATCATTATATTATGCACTGTATATAAATCGTGAATAGTACAACTTGTGCCTCAGCTTTGTGCAAAGAAGGAGACAGAATCGAAAAATAGACAAAGATGAAATGGGCAAAGGGGAATTTACCTCCACCTCAAAGCAGGGCTTTGAGGTTTTCCACCTACGACAAATTAAGAACGACAGAAATTGAAGACGATAGTAACATTAGAAATTAGAAAACCTTATTAAAAGTAAAAAGCAAAGGCGAAAAGTATGATCCCAAATTCTTACAGATTCATGAGGATCAACATCCAACGTTTTAATTTGTTCATCACCAGTCACTACAGTGATCTCCATCCTCAATCTCTTGCTACGTCTCCACCTATTTATTATCTCTTCAGATTTTGGATAACTTTCTTAGAATATGAGAAAAAGAAGAGGTTTTTATTCATTGATAAATGATGTGTTTAAGATAACGGGCATAATTTTTTTAGCATTTAAAATTTGTCAGTTTTTAGATTTTTTTAATCAATTTTTAAATATATTTGATCATACTTATCCAATTCTGATATCAATATTGTTACCAATATAAAAAAACAGTCAACAGATGGCCCAAAAAAAATCAATAGAGATATATGTTGTATTTTTAAATATAGTTTAGAACTTCAAATACTCCAAAACAGTTTGGCCAAAAAAACCCAAGACATATAGATTTGTGATGGCCGAAAAATACTTTACATGGTGCAATTGGGCTTTTTGATTCAAATACTATAAAGAAAAAAATTAAATTACCAAAATACTACAAAATAAAAAATATTTACCTGTATATTATAATTTTGTGGCCCATAAATTCTGACATTTATGTTTGGAAAGAAAGGTGGATTGTGGTACACTGATTTCGACAAATCTGACTGATAGAGTTCTAATTAATATTTTTTTAAAAGAATTGATACTAACATTTATAGCGTGATAGATGTACAGACGGCAGCATCAAACACTGCAGTTTTACTTTAAGAAAATTAAAACAAAAATATTTATTAAAGGTATGTGTAATTTTATTAATGATATGATAAATAGATAATGATAACAAAGGATTTAATAAAGATAAAATATAAAATTTTGATACCTTTTTCATGAATTTTAAATAAAAAAATAATTTTTAATATGTATATATTTAATATAAAATACCTTATAATATAGAATAGAGAAAGTAGGTTTTTTAACTTTAACTTCATTATATTAAATTGAATTACTTTTCTTATTTTATCTTAAAAATTCTTAAGATTTTTATTAAGTGTGCCCATAATAAATACTTTTTATATTTCAAAACAATTGTTACTTTTAAGTTTTTTACCATATTTTAAAATGTTTGTGAATTTATAATTTTTAAAATAATATTAATAATTTTTAACAAATTTACCTTCCAATAATAAATGAAGGAAGATAAGAACATCAAAGAGTACTCTCTTTAATCTCATATATATATATATAAGGAAATTATTTTTAACAATATCCTAAGGTAGCTTTTCCAACGCGATTTTTATGATTCACAAGTCTCAAATTTAATACGTTATTTAATATGTGTTGAGTTCCTTACTACAACCGCTATTGGTTATTTAAATTATTTTTTAAATAAATATATTACTTTTTCGGTTTTTAATATAAGACTTTTTCAATTAAAAGATGTAGATTAACAACAAGAGTTAAAATTAAGTAACTATTTTTTTTCTAAAAATCACAATATTTTTTCTAAAATTATCTTTATTTAATCTTTTTTTCTTTTTCATCCTCTCAAATTAAATTAGAAAATTTTTTGTAATGGATAGTAAATAATGATAATTTTAGGACATAACTGCATATTGGTACCCCAATATGACAGCAGATTGGCACCCCACGATTCATGTTTTTATAGTATATAGGTATATAATTTTAGAAGTGTAGCAATATAAATACATAATTTTTTATATGTAATTTTATAATTGTAATAATCATGTATGTAATTATAAATTATAAATATATACTTTTATACTTTGTACATGTTATTTTTATAATCATATATTTAGGGGTCATTTGATATCAGGGTAGTTAGTTTTTTAATAAATAAGACCTAAATATATTTCCTCTAGTTTTAAATATAGTATCATTTTTAAAATATGAGATAATTAATATTTATTATACATTACAAAAATTTTTCTTATTTAATTTGAGAGGGTGAAAAGGAGAAAGAGATTAAATAAAAATAATTTTTAAAAAAATATTATGATTTTTTAATTAAAAAATATCGTTAATTTATTTTAACTCTCATTGTTAATTTACGTATTTTAATTGAAAATGTCATATATTAAGAATTAAAGAAGTAATATATTTATTTAAAAAATAATTTAAACAACCATTGGTGGTTGGGTTAAGTTTAGTAGTAAGAAACTCAACATCTATTAAATAAAATCTCAAATTTGAGTTTTTATGAATGATAAAAATAGTGTTAAGAAAATTATCTTATATTATTTTTAAAAAGTTTCCTTTTATATATATATATATATATATGAGATTAGAGAGAGCACTCTTTGATGTTCTTCTCTTCCTTCATTTATTATTGAAGGATAAATTTATTAAAAATTATTAATATTATTTTAAAAATTATAAACTCACAAATGTTTTAAAATATGGTAAAAAACTCAAAGTAACAATTGTTTTGAAATGGAAAGAGTATTTATCATGGGCACATTTAATAAAAAAACTTAAGAATTTTTAAGATAAAATAAAAAAAGCAATTCAGTTTAATATAATGAAATTAAAGCTAAATAACCTAGTCCCTCCGAACCATATTATAAGATATTTTATATTAAATACATCCATATTAAAAAAATTACTTTTTTATCTGAAATTCATAAAAAAGGTATCAAAAATTTATATTTTATTCTTATTAAATGCTCTGTTATCATTATCTATTTGTCATATCATCAATAAAACTACACGTGGCTTTATTAAATATTTTTTATTTTAATTTTCTTAAAATAAAACTGCAGCATTTGATGCTAGCGTCTGTACATCTATCACACTGCAGATATCAGCATCAATTTTTTTTAAAAGATATTAATTAGAAATTGGCCTCCGTCAGCCTAATTAGTAGAAATCGTGTACCACAGTCCACCTTTCTTTCCACATGTAAATATCAGAACTTGTGGGCTCTCAAATTATAATATATACGTAAATATTTTTTATTTTGTAGTATTTTGGTGATTTAATTTTTTCTTTATAATATTTGAATCAAAAAGCCGTGCAATTGTGAATTAATGAACCAGGAATAACTATCCTCGGGTTGGATTGGGAGGCTTTTCATTCGACCAAAATAAAGAGAATTTTTCAGGAAGAACAGTAGCAATTCGTAAGGGAAGTGACAATTAAGTGAAGGAAAGTGATAATTAAGTAAGCATCTTTAATAAATAAATTAATTGATGTTTTAATTATAAAAAAATTTCTTCTTTTAATTTAATTATTTAAAAATAAAACTGTAGATTTAATCCAAAAAATAAACAAAATTATCTTTTCATTAAACAATCAACTTACATAGCAATAGCATAATCAGTTCACGTAAACCTGAAATAATGATTTGAATTTACAATTTACAAATGTCACGAACCCTAAACAATACATGTGGAGTCTGTGCTGTCAATTTTTTTTAGCCCATATTATCATGACTTTCCCTTTATTTTACCTTAATTATAAAAATCTCTCATTTATTTTGAAAATCTACACTTTAATCCAATCTGTTAACACGGTTAGAAATATTCTTAAAAGATTCTAAAATATTATTTATTAATAAAAAATTATATTAACACAAATCCTATTTACCAATTTATCTCTCATTATATTAAATCATATTAATTAAAAATTATTCTTTTGATTAATTTTTCATGAGGTATAAAACTAATAAATTTTATAATATGATAAAAAATATATCATTTTTATAATTTGATGAAAAATTTTAAAAATATATGTGTTTGAAATATTTTCTTAGCTAATTTCTATATTTAAAATTATAAGATACATAATTTTAAATATATTTGAAATATTTAAAATTATAAAATTAATTAATCTGAAAATATAAGTATTAAAATTATTTTTTGTGCATAAATGTTTAAATACAAGTTTATAATATGATAACAATTTGTTAACCAACTTTTATATTAAAAAATTACTAATTAAGTAAGTTTAAATAAATGTAATAAAAATTTAAAATTACAAAATTAATCAAATTTATAATATAATAAAAAAGTCTAAAAGGATATGTATTAAAAATATTTTTGACTAACATAAATATTTAAATGACTCTTAAATATTATTTATGTTAAATAGGGTATTTTGGTCCAACAAAAGGTTTAATAATCTAATTTAACGATTAATTAACTCTTGGGTGGATAGAAATGGAATCTGTAAAATAAATGAGAAGTCTATATAATATAACATTTAATTTTTGGAAAGGACTTTCCAGATTTTCAAGAATAGAATAGAAGTCTCTATAATTAAGACCTTGTTTGGTTGAGGTTTTTCTGAGTGAAGGGGAATGGAGGGGAGGAGATTTTCACCTCCCCTTGTTTGATTCATAAATTTGGAGGGGATTGGAGGGGATTTAACTCCCCTCAATCCCATCTCCTATCCCTTTATTGATTCCTTCCAATTTGGGGTTTTTTAGAGGGGATTGAGTTTTATTACTCAATTCCCTCTAATCCTTTCCTGAACCAAATAAGGTTTCATTAAAATCCCTCAAATCCCCTCCCCTCGAAATCCACCAAATAAGGAAATTTTAAAATCTCTCAAATCCTCTCCCCTTTAATCCCCTTCATTAAAATCCTTCTAATCCCCTCAGTTGAACCAAACATACTTTAAGGTAAAATAGATTGGAGGTCATGGTATTTTACTCTTTTTTTTATTTTAGATGGTATTTTACACAGCGGGTTTCGAATTAATCTGATACGAGTAATAAATCTAAAATACCCCATAATATCATATGATAAAATAAACAAAAAAAAACTCTGCATGTCTAAGTCCTCATCATCAAATCACAAACAAATGAAGGTACAGTAGATCAAGACGGAAACCAAATCTAAAACTTCTAGTGATGAGTATGTAATATTTTTTTTCCCAAAAATTAATTATTTAATCTCCATAATTTGTATATATATTTTCAAATTAATTCTCCTATTTTTTCAAGTGTTATGACTTTGGTCCCCATTATTTAATGTTATCATAATTTTATTTGTTTGTAATTGACGGACCAAATGACAAATACATAGAAAAATGAAATAGCCAAAATTGAAAATTCTTAGACTTAATTTCTAAAATATTAAATCAAAAAATCTCATAATCAACGTTCATTCCGAAAACCTTCAGTTCACGGTCCTGTATTGTTTCAAGTCTCGAAACAAATCACCATTATATTCCCAGATTCTCGTCCCAAAACACAATAATGAATAATAATATGCTTGATTGATTATTCGAACTAAACTTGCATTTTATTTTTTATGTTACACTCATAGCTGTAGATTCTTCAAAATTCTTTTAAAAAATAGAGGGCCCACAATTTACTTTGAGTCGCTGAGTGGAAACGACAAAAAAAAAAAAAAAAAAAAAAGGCCAAAGAGAAACACATGGAAAAGTCTTACAATTTTCTCGATAGAGCTTTTGAGCACAAAATTTAACGAAGTTTCCATTATCGAACTAGCACTTCACAAGATTAAGGCCTTCAATTATGAATATTCAGAAATTCAGATGAAATTTGGGAATGAATTCCCCGTACTGTAAATTGCAAATTAGGGAAAACTGCCTTCACGAATCAACGAGCAGATTACTGTAACCCGAGACAAAGTAAGGTATTTAAATTAAATATAAACAAACATGAATACCAAGAAGAAGCAAACAATAATTACAAATACCAAAACAAACAACGTTTGATTCAAATTAAAGTATAAATAAATTAATTAAAAAAAACCCTAACACTAAAATTCGAAACAAATCCCCAGAAAACTGAGAAAGAATGAATCGGAACGAGCATAGAGGGGAAAGAGAAAGAAAAACCCTAGTACAATGGAGCCGGTGCATGACCCAAGAAGGGTCTGCCATTTGCATGCCCGCACACACTACCCGCGACGGAGGGATCGCAGTAGCTGAAGGTGTCCTTGATCTTGTGGAATCCGTGGGTGAAGACTCCGAACCCGAAAAGCAACCCGATCAAGATGACGACGAGAATGACACACGTGCACAGCATACACATCCTGCCACCGCAGCACATGATCTCCGGTTTTCCGATCCGATCGAAGGTTGTACCAGAAACGTGTTCTCGCTATCTGAGAAAGTATGTATGCGAGAAACGTGAAGCGAAGGGGACGAGGGAGAAGGAGTGGATGAAGGAAAGTGTGATGAGAGTGAGCTGTTTGGGAATGTGTGGTGGTGGGTATTTAAGTATTTGATCGAACGGTTTACACGCGGTTATGGCATGATGGGTAGTTTTCTCGCTTACAAGGAAAGCTATTTTGAAACGGTTAGTTTTTCTCTTATCTTAAGACATACATATAAAATAAGGGAATTTCTTTTTTCTTATCTTAAAATCCAGTAAAGTATAAAGTTTGCTCCCTTTTCCTTATCTCTTTCTTGCATAAAAACAAAATAAAAGACTTTATATATATATATATATAAACAATGTTGACCGACAAAAAAATAAATAAGGATAAATATCACTTTCAATAAACAACTATCATTATTTAGCTGATTTTTTTTTTTTGGCATTATAAAATTGGAAAAATATTATTTTAAAAAAAAATATCAATAGTGAGAAAATTTTCTAGATTTTCCTTTTCTCCAGAGAAAAAAAATATTTGAATGATTTTATAAATTGATACAAAATAAAATTCATGGATAGAATTAAAATCTAAGATGAAGCTAAAGAATCAAGTTGAAATAAAATAAAATTAAAATTAAAAATAAATTAAACGCTATATTGAATTTGAATGATAAAAATAAAATTTTGAAATAAAATAAAATTAAAATATTAAAATAGAAGTTGGAACAAAATTAAGGTAAAAAATGGATGTTGTTTGTAAAATTAATATCTTTAAAAATTATTATACTGAAGGGAAACGGAAAAGTTATTTGAAAGTATAATATTGATGTGATGGATAAAGTTATTAGAATGCTGATGCGTTACGGAGTGGGAGGTGAAGTAGTTGAGACGATCACAACAAAGAGGTTGAGAAAATTGGATGTTATGCCAAAATGTAGGTGATTAGTCCTTTGTAAACTAGAGTGGATTTGGAATATGTTCACTATCCATGAATTGATACATTCCCAATTCACTATCTACAACTTCCCTTTTATTTTTTATTAGAATATACTTCATCTAATTCTTAATATAAAATTATTTTAATTAAATCATGCGGATTAAGAATTGAAATTAAAACTAATTAACTACTTTAGTTTCTCCAAAATCTTAATTAATTTCTTTCTTTTTCTCTTTAGATACATTAAATAAAAATATTTTTTAGAAATGTTTAATAAATACTATCTCATATATTATAAATAATATTATATTTAAGATTAAGATAAAAAATTTTATATATAAATCAGAAGAAGTACTAATTTTTAGAAAATACTAATACATTGGTATTCTTCCCCTTCTTCCCATCTTTTGAAGCCAAAAAAGAAACAACATTGGTATTCTGATATTATACTTTTCTTTTTGTTGGGCGTCCGATGACTAATATTCGAATTGGATCATCTCCAGTTATCCATTTACGCATTCTCATGTAGAGTAGCCCACCAAAACGTAACTGTATATAAGGTCCGTACTTTATAATTAGATCTATACTATTTTCTCTTTCTATGTCTTTTTTTTCTTTTGTGTGGCCACTAAAAAGATCTCACACTAATAGTATGGACTAATCTCCATCGTAATATACTGAGAATAAATGGTAGACTCCTTTAAATTAAGTCAACTTCATACATAAAGGTTAAAAATTACATCCTAATTATGTACTTAAGGGATGAGAGTCCCTACAACTCATACCAAACTAAATTGGTAATATATTAGTTGTTTTAAATTTGCATATGGTACTTTTGGCCAAAAAAAATTGCATATAGTACTTGCTAAAAAAAATTGCATCTAGTTTAACTATCTATATTAGTCTTACTAATTACTATCCATCACAATACTCCTAATCACATGAAAAAAAAAATAACTACTAACAAATATGTAGCTTAACTAGTAGGAAACTATATTGACTTAATAAATGATTAAGTGTTTGAGATTTGATACATAAATAAAATAAAATAAAATTAAACAACTGATATATTGTAGTTTTTAAGAGATGAAAGGTAATCTTTAGTTTAACAAAAACTCTTTATTGATTTCTATTTTTAATTAATTTTATTTTTTTACATAATTATCATTGATAATTATCATCAATATTAAATAAATATTAGATAAGGTTCTTGATCAAGAAGAAACCTTTCAAAAGTCGAGGGCTAGATGGATTAATTATGGTAATAGAAACACTTCATATTATCATACTAAGACTGCAATATGCAGGAGGGGAAATAGAGTCAAGTTATTGCGTGATGAGTATGGTAACTGGCTTGAGTAGAAAGAAGAGATTGTTAAGCATGTCATGAACTACTTTAAGAACTTGTTTTTTTTTAAGAAGTTCAAAATAGGCCATGGTAGAGTACTTCTTGTAATTGGCCTGATATTGAGCAAAATAAAGCAAGCCATGTTTGCTATAGGAAATTTGAAAGCCCCGAGGAAGGATGGATACCCTGCAATCTTTTTCAAGAGGATATGGGATACCATGGGGGATAAAGTTTATGAATTCATACAAGAAGCCCGAAGCACACTAAAACCATGAATGGTACGTTAGTTACTCTCTTTCCAAAAGTTGATAAGCCTGAGCAATTAAGTCATTTCCAACCTATTTCTTGATGTAATGTCCTTTATAAATGCTTGTCTAAAATCTTAGTTAATAGATTGAAGCATTTACTTCCTGATTTAATTTCACCTTTCTAAACTAGCTTTGTTCTGGGAAGGAAATATACAAGACAATATTATAATTGTTAAAGAGATGATTCATTCAATGAAAAAGAAGAAAGATAGAAAAGGAATTATGACTGTAACAACCCTCATTACATTATCCTAGGCTTAGTCTCAAGTTAATGGGAAATATACTTGATGATGTGTGTGGGACCAGAGAAACCATGATGGAGGAAAAGCAAGTGGAAGGCAGAAGTACTTGACGCCGTGGCAAGAAGCAGAGTTACCGCTGCAAACAAGCTAAAACTTGGATAATTTTTCAGACAAAAAGGCTCCATATCACGATGCACTCATCGCCCACCGTGACACCAATATTTAAATCATACGTAAATTAGTTAATGGAAAAGAAAGAAAATCAAAGAGGAAGAAGAATAGTTGTGCTACGGTTCCACAAATCCAACCTAGGCAGATTATTTTTGGACTCAAGAGGCTTCAATCTTGGTTGGTAAGTGGTTTCTGCTCTCCCTCCTCTTTTTTCTCTTCGGTTTTTGGGTGGATTTTCCAGTATATGCCTAGGAATCCATATTAGGTCTAGATTCTACCAGTTAAAATAGATGTAATGAGATTAATGAGGTGTTATTTAATGTTATTGATACTTGGGTTTGAGTTTAAGAATGATTATGCATGATTTATAAGGAACCCGAGGTTGGAATTGCTTGAGGAAGTGTGAAATCTGAATTAGAAGTGCTGATGCATGAGTTGAATGGTTGTATGTGGCCCATTGGTGCATTAATATGTTGTTGGAACCTTGAGTTAGTTATAATTGGTTGAATTATGAACTTTGGTTAAGTTATGCATTAAGCTAATTGAGAATATTATGATCTTATAGTGGTTGTTTATTGATCAGAGGAATTCAAGTTGTGTTTGGCAATCTAAAAGCTCATGGAAAATCCGAGTGTGTGGTGTTGGCAATTTAATGTAACCAGGTTTTTGTGATATATGTGTGTTATGTTGATATATATATATATATATATGCATGTTCTTGTTTATACCACGATAGTGTTTGCATATGTGTATGATTTCTTCTACATATCGTGGTATGCGCATAGTTATTTAAGGTATGAGTCTTAATTATGTTACTTGTATATGATAATGACAAGTATGATGTTGTATACGTGTATATGTGATTTTGTAGCATCTCTATACGATTGCATGCTAGCATAACCATGATTATGACTATGATGATGATTGTATATTGTTAGAGTCATGTTAGCATGACATTGATATCATCACCATTTTATGCATATTGTGAGGTGGATGCTGGGGTGATGAAGAGATAATGATATGAGATATGACAATGATATGATATGATAATATATGATATGATGATATAATGAAAAATCCACTCCACTAAATCCTCTCTTATGACCCAGAGAGCCAGGTGGCAGTGGACTACACTTTTCTTAAATCATTATCAATTCGAGTGATTTAGGGGAAGGAGAACAATGGTCCAATCACTAGTGTGACCTTTGGCCAGGTTGCATTAATGTGACGTAAGTTTGATTATGTCCCAAAATCGGTCTTTACCGACTGTTGGAAGGGAATCACCTATCAGGTATTATTATATTGTTATTAGCTTATGGTTCTAACCGTGTATAAGGGAGAATATGCATACCATGTTATTTTGCATTACATTGTACCATAAGCATATATGTGTGAATTGCTTATACTTGCTGCATGTGTTGTGTTCTCGGTTACTGAGACTTTGTTTCACACCTATATAACTAACATTTTAAGTAAAGACTTTGGTATTAGTTTAGAAAAGATAAAGGAGTTGTAGCCTCTCCGATGTCAGGAATGTCTTAGTCAATGGTAGCTTGTGTTATTGTCTATGTTATGAATTGTTCCAAGTAGAATAGTATATCTTTACTCTTGTTCTATGTATTCCTATGAGTGTTGTCTACACTTTATATAAGGACAATGATGAATGTGATGATAATGTTTGTATGATATTGATGATGATGTGATATGGTTATGCTCATATATGATTTATATGTGTGTGATCATGGTTTAGACCTTAGTATGAATCATTGTTGTTGGTACATGTCACTGTGATCTAGGTTGGCCATATGTGTGGTTTGGGGCATATAGCCCATTATGTGAATTTGGGGTTCAAGGGGTGAAATCTTGGAGGAGTGATTTCTTTGAGGTGAAACCTCCTTAGACAAGTTAGTTGTACCATTTAGGACTTGTGTGAATAATTCTTGAGTGCCAATTTGCCTTTGATGGCAGTTTGAGGTGGTTGGTTGTGAGTTTTGGCAAAAAAGTGACCAAATCATTTATGGGCGTCCAAAATCTCCATATGAAGATAGATTAAGGTGAAAATGGTATCTGTTGTTAGATTAAGATAAGATTAACGTATAGGAGTTGGAATAAGGTTAATTGGAAATATAAAGTTATGCACATCAAAAGTCCACTTTAAAAATCAATAATTTATTTATACATGTTCTAATATGGGCACCGCGGCGGGAGAAATTTGGCCATGGTGCTAAGTGCTACTGCCTTTCCCAGGCTACGGTTATATTGTAGTTCACCGTGGCTCAGCCCTATTCTGCTTTTGTATGGAGTTTTTTTGTGTTTTTGAGATTTTAGGGGTTGTTTTGGGGTGTTTTGAGAGTAGGTCATTACAGTGATTATTAAAGTTAATCTTGGAAAAGCTTATAATAGAGTAAGTTGGGATTTTTTTAAAAAAAGAGCTTGAAGAGTTAAAATGGCCCCAATACTTTAGTGATTTGATTATGAAATATGTTTCTTCAACTTTTACTGATATTTTGTGGGATAGGGAAAAGACGGAACAATTGTTCCTTCTAGGGGTATTAGACAAGGGGATCTCATCTCCCTTTACTTGTTTGTTTTGGGTGTGGAAAAATTAACACATATCATTACTAATCTTGTTGAAACTAAGAAGCGGAAGGGTATGAAGGTAGGTAAAATAGATCCTATCATAACTCATATTTGTTTTACTGATAATTTAGTTTTATTTGCTAAGGCGAGTGTTGAACAAATGAAGGTTATTATGGAGGGACTAAATAGTTTTAGTGGTATGGTTGGACATAAAGTGAGCAATAATAAAACATTTATATTTTTCTCACCAAATAATGTGAAAAGGGTAAGAAGGGATATTTGTCAGACGAGTGGCTTTAAAGAAGTCAATGAAATGGGAAGATATTTGGGAGCTTTGATCACTAATAAGAGAAAATCCAAGGATAAGTTTGGCTATGTTGCTGATAAAGTTAAGTAAAGGTTAAGTGGATGGAAAGCAAAAGCCTTATCATTTGCTGGGAGAATCACATTGGTGAAAGCTGTTACTAGTAGCATTGCTTTACATATGATGCAACATGAGAAACTTCCAAAAATATAATTAATGAAATTGAGAAAGTTGAAAGGAGTTTTGTTTGAGGTGAAGAAAATGCTCAAAGAAAGTGGTATGTCATTGGCTGGGGGACAATGTGTAAAAGCAAATAACAAGAGGGGTTGATATTAAGTCTCTTAATTGCATGAGTAAGGCTTTTATGCTCAAACTATGTTGGGGGCTTATGACCAAGAATGAAGCTTTGTGGGTTCAAGTGCTAAAAAATAGATATGGAGAAAATCTAAATATTAAAGAAGGAATTCTTCCAAAAAGTTTAGATTCTAGACTTTGGAAAGATTTGATGATGAGATGGGAAAAGTTTGTGGATAATGTGTGTTGGGAAATTTGAGGAGGAAAGGAGGTTTTAGTTTGGATGGATACTTGGGTTAGAAATGAAAAAAGATTAAGTCAAAAGGTAGGAAATTTATCTATGATTAATGAAAATTTAAAAGTGGCAGATTTGGTGAATGTTGAAGGTGAATGGGATCTCATTGTGCTACAAAATATAGTGGATCATCAGTGTCTTTTAAAAATTCAAGCTATGATTCAACCTTTTTATTCACATGATAGAGATGTCACTAAATGGTTACCAAATAAATGGGAGGTTTCCTGTTACTAGCACATATAAAATGCTGACGGATGATAATGTGCATGAACAAGATATTTGGATAATCATATGGAAGCTTGAGGTTTTGGAAAGGATGAAAACTTTTTTATGGTTAGTAGCCTACGAAAGATTGTTGACTCAATATGTTAGAAGTCACTAGACAAGCGAGACTGAGATCTGTACAAGATGTGCTATTGGAGTTGAAAACATTTTCCATGCTCTAAGAGATTGTAGAGAGGCTATGAGAATATGGAATATGTTTGTTCCTCCCACTAATAGATATAATTTTTTTTCTTAACCCTTTTTCTATTTGGTTTCATAGCAATTTGCAGGTTCGAGAGGAAAAGTTAGCTAGAATTTGTTTTGGCATAATATGCTGGTTTATTTGGAAATGATGTAACCTTGCCTTTTTTTATAATGAAACTAGTATCATCAGGAATCATAAAAAAATTATCATGCAATTCATCAAAGACATGCAATGGAGAGAACAAATGGAAGTGCATGAAGAGCGAAGAAGAAAGAACCAAGTGGTGATTAAATGGAAAAAACCTCCCTAGGGATGGATAAAGCTTAATGTAGATCAAGCTGTTATTAGTAAACTTGGTTTTGGTAGTTGCAAGTGGAATAATCAGAAATGAAGAAGGAAATTGGATTGGAGAATTCATCCACAAAATTGGGATATGTAATGTGATTGATGCTGAATTATGGACAATTGTTAATGGATTACAAACTTGATGAACTCTTAGATTAAAGAAGATCATTGTGGAATTAGATTCTCTATCTCTAATTCAGAATCTCAGACAACCACATCAAGACTATAAAGGAGATGGAAAACTTACACAAAAAACAAGGTTGTGGATCATGAAAGATTGGGACTTATCTTTTCAACATATTTATAGTGAAACCAATATGTGTGCACATAGCATGGCAACAGCAGGTCTCTATTGTCGAATGGGATATAAGTTCTTAGATGGATATACTCCAGAGATGCATAGGCTTATGAGGGAGGATATGATTGGGCAAGGAACGAGACGTATAGTGTCGGAGTATATCACTTAGTCTCTTGTTTGTTATGTTTTTGTTTTGTTGTTTATTTTTTTTTTTACGTAATCTTTATTTTCTGTCTTCTCACCCACTTTTCCTGCCAAAAAAAAATTATCAAAGATTTCATGTATGGGGTCTTTGACCCTGAATGTCAAAAAAAGAAAAAGAAAGGACTTGGGTTTAATTCTTTTAATAAATATGTAAATAATTTCTAAATTTAAAAATTAACAGCAAATCTCAAAAATTTCAATTTAGTACAACTATGAATAGCTTTTGCAATTATTGACTCTATTAATTGATTGACTAATAAAGTGCGAAAAGAATTTCCAACCATACAATAAGATGCTTGTTTTAATTACATTAGTATATGTGGGATTTTGTTTCAGCGTGTCACTTATCTAAGGATATTTTAAATTATTTTTGAATTTAAACATCTAAAAATATTTAAATATATAAACTAAGCAACCAAGTTTTATTCTAAAAAGTGATATATTTAATTGAACACATCGCTTCCATTTTATTATTTAAATTTCACAACATATGTAAATAACTTTATTCATGTTATATTTTCATTAATAAAATAATTAGCTCCTTCATTTTAGATAGCTTTGTTAAATAATTTGTATTTTATTATTTAAATTTCATATCATGAGCTACACAGCCATGACTCCTTTAAAAAAAAAACTGCATTATTTTTTTTATATAATAAAATTTAAGTCCATTGGGTTCCAGAAACTCACAATAATCCAAGCACGCCTCATAACCTATGAAGTACCGATATTTCCAAAAAGTAGACACACCCATATTTGATACGCAATATGATACTCATACCGTATTTATGCGTATATATCTATTCATACCAGTTTATACCCATATGTACCACTTCAAATTTTTACATTAAAATAGTACTATTTGAAATTATTATAAATATTTTTTGATTTATTTTAATATTCATATTATACTTTTTAGAATATTTAATACCGATTTTTATTTTAATAGGTACATTTATTAATTATACATATAAATAATTATATAAATAATATTATATATGTATAAATATCTCTCACACTCATATTCTAAAATTTTAAAAATCATTATATTTTTCATATCATGACATATCGTATATGATATATATACCCGTATTAGTGCTACCCGGCTCACAACTTTACTTACAGCTAGATTAATTCTTTAAAACTTAAATAATGGAGTGTTGAAAAGACCCTGTAAAATCCAATTCAAATATAAAATAAGGACAATACAGCTTAATATCATTTGATGAATGAACTGAAGATCCCACAGACGAGAGTAACAAATTCTGATGTTTGAAAATCTTTGCTCAAGAAAAATCAATGGCTGCATCAAGAAACTTGCCTGCAGAAGCAAGAATTGAACTAACCTAAATCCGTTGATTTCTTTCTCTCTTAAAATTAAGTTTTCCACTAAAAGAAGTGTTACCATACTTTTTTTTTTCTTTCCCTTTATTTTTCTTTTCACCCAAATTTATCAAGAAAATTTGATTAATAAGATAGTACACGTAACGTTGTAATTCAAATCACATGTGAAAGGGAGACGACAATAATTGAAAGAGTGATATAATTCATGGGCTCGCCTGATTGTGTTGTGTCATTTTCTCTTCCATACACTCAAAAATAATGCACAATAATGCCCCTCTCTAAATTATGACGAGAAAATCAATAACAGTTAAGGTTTTATGTTTGAATTTTGTGTGTATGAAGAAAAATATTGCTATAAGAGTGGTTTGACCTAATTTGATTTAAATTAATCAAAACTTAATGTGACATTCCGAAAATCAGTTGATACGTCAAACAAAAGTTATGACAAGAAAATGAGTGGTTTTCTACAGCAGCAGATTTAAGTCCAAAATTTCATAATAATTCATAATTAATTATTTTTTTAAAAACTTGATTTTTTAAGAGAAACATACAAAATGAAAATAAGACAAACGCATATCAAATTCGGAAGATTCAAAGTTTCTGCTTACACAACAATACAATGATGTTGCTGATGATAATTCAAGCGTAGAAAAGTATTAATTTCTTCAATTTTTCACAATTGAACTAGATATATTTTTATGAGTATTCTACAAAATCTAAAAAAAATAAATCATATTATCTATAACGGATGGATAATATGATTTGTTATAGAGTTTATATTGATATATTGATAATATTTGATATAATGAATGATAATAGCATCCAGTTGCATAATAAGACCACTTAAAAAAATAAATGTTTATATTTGATAATAGAGTTTATTTTAATTTTCCCTACTTAAAATGTTTTGTTAACATTTTCCGTAAATAAAATTAATGATGTTAATATTTAGGAAGTTTTTTATTAAATTTTAAAAATTAAAATATTAAAAAAACACTTAATAAAATTAAAGGATTAAATTAAACCTTCGCCTAAAATTAAGGAACTAAGCTCTAACCTATATAATATAACGGATATTATATTTTCAAGTATACTTTGATAATAAATTTTTTTTTATTTTTGCTATGTTACTAAAAATAATTTCCACTAATAATAGATATTAATTTTATGAAGGATAAATAATATATAAATATTTTTTAATTAGATTTTTTTTATATATAAAGAGTATAAATCAATTATTAAATAAATGGATGAAACGAGTTGTGAATTCATTATTTTTTTTAGCAAGTGAGTTTAACTTTTAAAATTGGGTATCTTTAAATTTTCAGTCTGCCTTGCCTGTTTGGGAGTAAAAAAAAAATCAGTCTCCATTTTCACTCTTTGCTCATGCCGTCATGATCACTCTTCCAATTTAGCCGCGCGTTTTTGGAATTCCATTAATACCTGCCTCAGCGTCTTCTTTACTTGAGATCACGCTCTTCACTTCCACTTGCAGACCTTCAATCTCTCGTCTCATTTTCTTGGAATTCTTGGCGCCAATGCATGCATAGCTAAAGCTTATTACTCTGTCGGCTCCTCAATCTCATCAGGTAGAGTCGACTGCAATTTCAATGCAATCTGCTGATGGATCAATCTCCTGGGAATCGCAACCCCTTCGATATGAACAGGTTCTTTAGACCCAAGAATCGACCGCCAAACCCTGTCTATGGGAGTCATTCTCCATTTCGTCCTCCCTTCGATTCTCCCTCCGCCTCCTATTCTCTACCATATGGCCCCTTCTCTAACCCTCATCAAATGCCTCCATTTCACAATTTCTATCCACAGGACCAGCAGCGTCCTTCCTTATATCGTTCGCCTTCTCCTCTTTCTTTAGACGAAGCCCAAGCTAGCATAAAGGCATGGCTCGCTCAAGAACTGTCGCGTCAAACTCCTCCTCCTTATCCTCCTTCTTCTTCGGGGCTCTTGGATTTTACTGGGCCTGCCAATGTGCCGTTCATGTCAAGAAGGGGCACGGCTACCTCGGTTCCTATTATGCCGAGAAGTAAGCTCATGAAGGAGCGGCATTTGGTGGGTGATAGTGTCGGGTATAATGTGGATGGTAGGTCGCAAGGTGAGGTGCAGCCTCAGCTTGAGGTTACACCCATAACGAAATATGGTTCAGGTCGTAAGCCTGTTTTGGGCCGTCGAATTACCCTTAACAAATTGTATATGTGCTATGAGTTCAAACAGGGGAGCATCAGGGTTCTTAATATTAATACTGCGCTGAAATCTTTGCTTCGAGGCCACAATCAGGTATATTATTGTGTATGGCTTATCATATTGGTCCGTTATATAGTGCAATTAGCGCTTTATATATATATATATATATAGAGGAAGTGTATTGAGCCATACTCGGGCAATATCTGTGTTTTAGTTCAATGAGGATTGCATTCTGTTATGAGTTCGTTTAAATGACATTGTCATAGCCGCTTTGAACGGTAGGATCCCCCGTGAACTGTGAATAGTAAATATACTGGGGTGATGTTAAGTCGTTGAAACAGATCCCTGAAATATACCACCATCAATATATAATATAAAATTTATAGCAAACCCTTATATTTATATATAAGCTATGAAATTTATCTCGGAGTTATGTTTAGGAAAATGTGTATATGAATAAAATTTATGACAAGTTACATTATTTCCAAGTGCAGCTTATTCTTTCGAAACACCCGCGTATTGTAGGAAAAATTCGTCTAAATTTTAATGAGGTAAAGAGAAAGAAAGATAAGCAAAGATGGGCCTCACATTTGCGGGAACCACAAATGGGACCCATCCTTTTCTCTTATCCTCCTTCTTGACTTTAGTAACAATATTTTTTTGGGGGATCCTGATCAATTTGATCTTTAATCTCGAGAGCAGATAGTTAATGTCCTTTTTGTGAAAATCCCGTGATAAAAAAGAACACCCATTTGGTTGATATTTGGGTGCACATTAAGCAAGTTACAAGCATAATCGTATAATTGCTAATTGAATAGGAGGTTTTACTAAGCAAATTTAGAACCAATAATTGCGTGCCAATGATTATTGTTTTACTTTGTACGACAGTGGAATTTGAGGTGAGATAGTAGTCCCTTGTGGATCACTGGAGATCCTTGATGTATTAGAAAAGGACTGAGTAACCTGTCAGCGAAAAGGTAAAAAATGAAGAGCCAAAAACAGTTGTTAATAAAATATATTGAACATTATATTTGTTTTATTCCTTATTTTACCCCTTCCTTTCTAAAATATTTAAATGGAAATTGTTTACTGTTGTAATGTTTACTATTAACGAGATAATCAAGGTAAAGAAACTATAAATACACAAAGATGAAAGAGGCAAGTAGTCAACAGATTAAGAAATTATATGTTTATGTTCATTTATATTCAGGAAACAACGAGCCCTGAGCTTTTGGATATTTAGAAAACTAAATAGAAAACCAAATTTTAGAATATATGAATTCATAATGAAGAAGGCTTCAGTGTGAAATTTTAACGACTCTATCTTTTCTGCACTAACTGCTGCTTGAGAAAGGTGGGGAAACAGCTTCTACTTTCTTGCTCAGACGTTAATTAAAACCTATGTGATGTTTGGGGAGGACTGAGTCATGTTACTCGGGAAAAAACTGGAAGATAAGAAAAGACAGGTTTGAGAAAATGTTAATGAATAATCAATGAGACAAAACAATATTATATTTTTATTTATCATACTGAGACAAATTAGCATTTTTGTTTTCCAATATACTATTTTGTTTGGAGGGCCAAATTGAGGATTTTATAGTATTCCAAGTAAAGCATGCATATAATCTCATTTTTTAGGTGGTCTCAAACGAAACAACATGCTCCACCCCTGAGCTTAAGATGTCTGTTGTATTCAAAATGCAATTGTATCCTTGTATGGTCTAAATTTAAATCATAATCCTTGTCCTAGCTGTCATCTCGATGACACTCTATCATGCTCTTTGGTATTCATAGGACAAAATTTGCTAAAATCAGCCCTGGAATTATTCCTGTTGTATTTCCATCACAAGCACGGGATTTTTGTTATATGAAATTTATTTTCGTGTTCCTCTGTTATTTTAGTCGAAATGTATTATTGTATATATTCACTGTAGAGGAATGCCTGTGATTATTGAAAAGTTGTTGCTGCCCCTTGACTCATGAGCCGTTATTTCTATTTCAATTTTACTTTTGTATATACTTTCAATGGCAAATAGTTAGAGGTCAAAGTAATTTGTTCTCCAATTAATTTGCTTTATTTTTTTGTTGTCAGAGGGTCACAGACTTGGCTTTCTTTGCTGAAGACGTTCACCTCTTGGCTAGGTAGTTATTTAATTGTATGAAATTCATAAGGGCCAATTTCACTCGTCTCTGGATTATGGTAACATGCTTTACTACAGTGTTGGCATAGGTGGTCGTGTATATGTATGGAGAATCTCTGAGGGTACAGATGAAGAAGATAAGCCACAAATCACTGAAAGGATTATTGTTGCTATTCAATTTGTAGTCCAGAAGGAGGAAGTTGCAAATCCCCGAATTTGCTGGCACTGCAACAAACAAGTAATTGCTCCATCTTCTCCTATTTCTCAGTTCACTAGCTATATTCTAACTTTCTAATTTCTAGTGCTTGAAAGAAAAGATCACGTTTTCCCTGAAAATCTTGTATTATTTATGGAACCTTTGTGTACAGGAGGTTTTGATTGTTAGTATAGGAACAAATATCCTGAGGATTGATACCACAAAAGTTGGAATTGGTGAATCCCATGTGGCAGAGAAACCTTTCAGCTGTCCGGTTTACAAGCCTATAGATGGGGTTCAGCTTGTAGGTACACATGATAGAGAGGTGACTGATTTGTCAATGTGCCCATGGATGACAAATCACCTCGTATCTGCATCACTAGATGGCACGGTTTGTATTTACTTTTCTAGTTAACTGCTTTCCTGATTATTTTTTATGCAATTATAACTATAATAATATAATTTTATTATAATCTCTAACATTGTGTACCATACTGATGCATGCATAAATCAGTCTTAGTTTGTATTTCTAAGGATGTTGCAGTCATTCATCTAAGAATTATTGTATGCAACAGATAAAGTTCTGGGAAGATTGCAAGGCGCAACCACTTGCAGTTCTGAGACCACATGATGGACACCCTGTTTATTCTGCTAAATTTTTAAGTGCTCCACATCGGCCTGACCATATTGTCCTTCTAACGGCGGTTAGTGTGCTCATTAAGTCCTCTAATATGATCACTCAGGTCTTCTAACCATACTTGTGTTGCCCAAAAGTCAATATTATGGGAGTTTCTGATAGTGACCAATACAATCCATGGGCATATTGTTAAAAGTTTGGCCATTTAAATTTGAAGGCTCAAAGAATTCTATTCATGGGCATATTGTTAAAAGTTTGGCTATTTAAATTTGAAGGCTCAGAATTACTGAAGGCTTTGATTGTTATCCGATTTATTGATATTAGCAAGCAGTCTTGTTACTTTTGCTGTATGTAGTTATGTGACTATTCTAATGGTATTTGTTGTACTTGCTTATATACAAACAACTACAGGGACCGGCATATTGTGAACTAAAGCTTTGGGCCTCTGCAAGTGAAAATGGTTGGCTGCTCCCATGTGATGCTGAGGCATGGAAATGCACTCAGCAGTTGCTCTTGAAGAGTTCAGTTGAACCATCTCTTGATGATGCGGTTTTCAATCAAGTTGCAGCATTGTCTCAAGCAGATCTTCTCTTACTTGCAAACACCAAGAGGAATGCTATATATGCTGTGCATTTAGAATACAATCTGAATCCAGAATCAACACGCATGGATTGTATATGCGAGCTCACTGTGACCATGCCTATAGTGAGTCTTACTGGGAAAATTGATATATCATCTCATGGTGAACACATTGTTCAGGTCTACTGTGTTCAGCCACAGATTATTCAGCAGTATGATTTGAATCTAGTTCAGTGCTTGCCTCCACCACAGAAAAAAATGGCTCTAGAGAAGTCAGATTCCAGTGTGTCCAGCGATTCAATCACTGCAGAAATGACTAGTTCTTTAGACTTCCCTGCTAGTAGAACAACTGAGATCTCTTCAAGTAATTCTGCTCCCAAAACGATGATACAAGCAAGTAGTATCAGTGAGAGTGCACCTGAGGCAAGTTGCACTTTAAAGTCTGATCTTACTGAGGCAGCTACTTTGAAAGAAATCAGATGTTCAGGTACTGAAGCTAAATCTGTCACATTGGCTGCAACAAGTGGTGATGCTGATATTGTGCATGTTCCGCCACTACCCCTTCCTTTAAGCCCAAGTCTATCATCTAACTTCAAGTCAGGTCCAACACCAGGTGATCATGATGGAGACCTTCCCGTGAATGATTATTCAGTAGACAGGCAAATGGATGCCATTAATAGGAACTTGTCTGATGTACCACCATTGGGTAATGATTCAAAGAATGATGAGAAGCAAGTCACACATGATGACATATCTAGTATGCTTAATCCGTCTCTAATGTTTGAGCAAACAACTCATCTGGTTACACCATTGGAGATCATAAAGGCTGGTTCTTCCTCTGAAACTAATGTAACTGACAGCAAGAATGGTGGAGGGGCAAGGATCCAGAACGTGGTTGTCAACATTGATGTGGATAGTGCTGAAGTGGAAGATGTGTTTGGCCTGCATGTACAACAGAAAAACATAGTTTTTGATCGTGAAGGGAATTTCTCACGCTCTCAGGATTCAGATTTACCTGTCGAGACTGTCCAAGGATGCTTTCCAGTATCAGGGGAAACTTTCACTACAAATGAACCTAGGCAAGTGGACCGAGGATTAGTAGGTTCGCTGGTCCATCCTCCTAATTCTGATGAGGATGGACTCAAACAGGTTTTTGACTCATCTACATCCACAGAAGCACCCCAGTTGCCTTCCCCTTATGCAGGAGGGATGAAGGAAGAGGGAAATGATACACCTGCATTAGGTCCATCTTCTTCTCCAAGCGCTTGCCATTCCACTGATTTATACAATGAGCTGAGTGGAATTTTAAGCCTCCCCTCTGCTGGAACTGTTTTTCCACAAATTTTGGCGATGCAGAGGACAATAACTCAGGTGGCTATTTAAGAGCTTTTGCTTCACATGAATAGATAATGCATTAAATTTTATAATAGTATATTAATTTTATACATTGCTGTCTTTCCAATTGGATTTAATTCTCTTTTAAAAAGAACGTATTCATATAACTTCAGATGCTTTTATTTTGCATATTTGTGGCAGTTCGTTTCATTCATAATTTACTGTCTCCCCCGTTTGGCAGCTGTTGACCATGCAAAAAGATATACAGAAGCTAATGACAATAATGGTTGCTGTTGTTACAAAGGAAGGTGGAAGGCTTGAGGCGGCCCTGGAGCAAAGCATGGAAAAAGCTGTCAATGCTCACACTGATACTTTGTGGGGTCAAATAAAAGAGAAGACTGTGAAAAATAAAAAGTTGTTAGTAAATTGTATCCAGGAAATTACAGGTTTGATTAGTAACTTCATCAACAAGGACCTGCCACCCTTATTGGAGAAAACAATAAAGAAGGAAATGGGTGCGGTTGGACCAGCTATAGGCCATGCAATATTACCTGCAATTGAGAAAACAATTTCTTCAGCTATTGTGGAGTCCTTCCAGGTTAGGATGTATCTGTATATTATTGTAGGTTTTAGAATGACTCTCTATTGCTAGGATCTAATTGACATATCTGCCAGAGAGGAGTGGGTGATAAGACAGTGAATCAACTTGAGAAATCAGTTAATTCAAAGATTGAAGCTACTGCAGCTAGGCAAATCCAAGTGCAGTTTCAGACCACTGGCAAACAGGTGCTTCAGGTATGACTGATTTAATTTGCTTTCAGTTTGAACTGTGGTGGTGTAAAGTGTACTTCAAATAAATTCAAAATGATATCAGTGTATTATATATCATTTTATTATGAACTAGTTTTTATTATGATAAATAATTTCGTGTAGGAAGCATTCAAATCCAGTTTTGAAACATCAGTGGTTCCTGCATTTGGATTGTCATGTAAAGCCATGTTTGAGCATGTAGATGCTACATTTCAGAAGGGCATGGTTGAGCATTCAGCATCAGTACAGCAGCACCTTGAATCTGGGCATACTTCATTGGCAATGGCTATGAGGGTGTGTATACTTCTTTAGATTCTACTTTTTTGCCATTGGTGTGTGATAGAAACCCTGCTAAAAGTCACCCAAAAAGACAACATAGAAAGCCAAAGGACTGATATTGTAGTGAATTCTGGATCTTCCCCTTAGACAAAAGAGTAGACACTCTTTAGATCACAGTACAAAAGCTTCACACAGATTACACTAACGGCACTGCGAGTGCAAATGGAATATGGAACAGCAGTGGAAAATCAGATAACGAAAACAATCTGAGTTTCTTACAAGCTCTATATCTCTTTGGTAGCACTGTGTAGTTCTGAGTGATCTAGAGTCAAGAGTTCCTGGATTTGTTGGTGCTTCTAATACGCAGCTTGCCACCATAATCCCCACATATACCTCAATGGTCATAACTGATTAATGTGATGTTGCAGGATGCCATTAATTCAGCATCATCATTTACTCAAACGTTGAGTAGAGAATTGGCTGAAGTCCAGAGGCTTTTAGCACTTGCAGCTGCAGGTGCAAACTTGGGTATATCAAATGCTTTGCCCAACCAGCTGAACTCTGGCCCTTTAACACATGAAAAGGCAGGCCCTTTTTCCTCCCTAAGCTTTCTAGGGAGAACATATTCATAATTTCGCTTACATTTTTTAGATATGTTTCAGGTTGAGGTGATGCAAGATCCAAAAAAAGAACTAGCAAGGTTAATATCTGAATGCAAATATGAGGAGGCTTTCACCGGTGCTCTACAAAGAAATGATGTATCCATCCTATCTTGGTTATGTTCTGAGGTATGCTAAAGACACGTCCATTTATTCAATGAAACATAATTTCCTAGGCTTTCAGGTAATGGCCGTGAGATTATGGGGAAAAATCTTTTAGTAAAATGAATTTCCTTACTTTGCTGGATTGGGTTGGGGAAACTGTCCTTCAAATCATGTGGTTCAATTTGATTCTTGGTCTCTGTTGAAGAATCTGGTAGCAAGACTATGAATATAGTTTTCTGGTGTGAACAGGTGGATCTGCATGGAATTTTGTCTATGGTTCCTCCCCTTTTGAGCCAAGGAGTGGTGCTTTCCCTTCTGCAGCAGTTGGCATTTGATGTAAACAAAGACACATCCCAAAAACTGACCTGGATCACTCGTGTGGCTGCAGCCATAGATCCCACAGATCCCGTCATTGCAATGCATGTCAGGCCTGTCTTGGAGCAACTCTATCACATACTGGATCATCAACGGTGCTCACTTACAGTGGGTGGACCCCAGCTTTCAAGTATCCGTCTTCTGCTGCATGTTGTCAACTCTATGCTGATGACATGCAAATGATTCTCTTTTTGCAGAAATGTGCAATTCTCTACCCAGAGTCAAATGTTTGGTCTGAAAAAGAAGCTGTATTTTTGGGATTTTGTACATATCTCACCCAATCTAGTTGGTGGGTTCCAAATTTGTAGAGTCAGGCAATTAGACAGATAGTTCACGTATGATCAAATTATCTTGCAGTAATGAAAATACAAAGGGAAAATTATACTTGATAATGTCACAAGTTAAAAGTACTTATTTTAAAATTAGTTTGATGGATTCGATGATCACGAGTTGAAACGTTAGGTTCTTGAATATGTTAAAATAATTTTAAAATTTAAAGTCTTCTAATATAAATATCTTCAATTTAAAACCTTTATTATAATAATTCTTTTCAAATGTATATTTGGCTCTCAAAACCTCCCCCAGATATTGAAATAAATATCCTTAATGAGCAATAGTTTTATTTCCTATTGGTGGTGGTAGGCCCGCCGCGAGCATTTTGCAATGCGTTAGTTATGAAGTCGAGCATTATTAAGTTATAAGTTGAATTGATAATGACGTTAGTTTGCATTACGAGCGATAAGATATTAAGTTGCCTAATCATTGGGGAAGCAAAAGTTATGAGACAAGGCTGTGTCCCTCACCAACCTCAACTTTTTATTTGTTTTTCGATTGTGAAGGGGAATGACTTTTATATCCCGTTGGGACAATGAACACTGGCTGTTATTATAGTGAATGAGGTATGAATTGAGAAAATGTATTTTCCTTGCGTGATGATGCCTGAGCTGAGTTGTTTGGCCAGAATCCGAGATGATGGAGTTTGGATGTAACAGGGGATTCAGTTGAGTTCCAAATTTGCACTGCAGTGATACAAATCTGCAAAACTTTCACTGGCATGATATTAATATATCTATATTGAATCTCTGATCTAAAATTTTTTGGCCCAAATCTTTCATATGAATTAATGTCATATTTTTCTGGCAAAAAAAAAATCATTTTTAACTGGCATATTCCATCAATTTTGTTTCTTCTTTGAAGTAACGTTATTTATTTCTGTTTTCCAAAAACAAATGGAGAACCACAGTTAAACACGGAGCAAACGGGTGATTGGGGGGTTGAATGAGCTTTTCCAAGCTCTTTTGATGTGAAATCTTTACTAATCTAAAATAAGATACTCGTTGATTAATTTCTTGGATGAGTGCTTATACTGGGCTTCTGACGATTGACTTAGGTACGGCAACAAAATCCAGGCTCTTGATGATGATTGTACTAAAAATGTCCGATTCCTTGATCCATTTAAGTTGATAACAGAGAAGCTTGCTCATGCTTATGGCTTGAGTGGTCTCTCTGTTTTGGATTAACAATTCCTTCCTTCTGATATTGCATTGATTATACAGTAAGTTTAAGGATCCAATCATCCTCTCTCTGCCTATCCTGCTCCTTGTTAATGCAATGATCGTGCAATGATCCACTCAAACCATGTAGCCCTAATGTATTCACAATGGAGCAGGGGGTGGTCGTGCGTCTCTTGCTGTGTTCTATAGAAGATGCAGGTCGCGTTAAAAAGACATATAGAGCTTTTTTTTTGGTGTTCGGTTATTTTTTTTTTAATTAAATGCAATCACTTGGATAATTGGGAAAAAAAACTAAAGGAGAACACACCACAGTTTTACATTATGAGTATTATCCAGAGATCAAGGACGAGTTTGGAGTCGAATTATAAAGGAGAACGTGGCTGAAAAGGAAATTGAGAATAATAATATTTCACATTATAAAATTATATCATACATAATATTATTATATATGTAAAACGGGTAGAATTTACAGTCTCCTACATTCTATTTTTTGTTTTTTCGCTTGCTAAACCTGCAAAACATCGTTGAAAATCTTGTATTTTGCAGAAAGCAATTTTTTTTTGTTTGCCTAATCTATATAATCACACTTCTTGTTTTTTTTTTCTTTTAATCTTTCACCTAGTTCTCCCTAATTTCCAAAATCAAAACAGAAGTCTCTACCAGCATTGATCGGTCTCCCATCTTCGGGTCGAATAAAACCCGGAAGAGCAATTCTGAACAGAAGACGACGAAACCGGGCGCCTCCTCCCATGAACAGCCATCAAAGAAAGATCGTAGATGGCTCTCGCCGAGGGATCCGAAAGCGTGGCATAGGCGTTGTGAATCTCGATGAAGTCCTTGTCGTCATCCGACTCCGATCGGTGCAGCGCCGAATCAGGATGGTAGATCTTAGCCAAACTTCGGTAAGCCGACTTGATCTCCCTGGGCGACGCGTTCTGGCTAACACGTAGCACCTCGTAAAGACTCGCCGGCAGCCGAGATCCGACCGCCGCGGATCCGGTCTTGGTCGCGAAAGACCGAATCGAAGCCTTACATTGATGTGGGAGGAACCTGACGGAAGAAGAGGGAGCACCGTCGGATGGGGAGGAGGAACGAAGCGGACTGACGGCGTGGAGCGTGAGATTTAGGGTTCCGGCCATTGAGGAATGAACAAGGGAAATGAGAAGAGATCGAAGGGGTAGAACCGTCAATGGAAGTGAGGAAGTTGAGTTTGATTGTGTGAGATTTGTTTTGCGATTTGCGAGATGGAAAGAGAGGAGGTTGAGGGGAGTTTTATATGGTGGTCAAAGGGAGGGAAGGGTAAAACAGTAATTTAAAGGGAACCAGGTAGTAATAGGAATATGAATTTGGATTGGATAGCTGGATGGGTGGGACACAGAATTACAGGGGAGGGAAAGGAAAACCGTGTGTGGGTTGTCGGGTTTCACTTTTGCGAGTGAGGGACTGTCTTCTTAATGGCTGACGTGTCAGTGGCGTTTGTCTATTTTGGGAGGGCTTCTAGAAGACTGGTCCACCTGGGGTGTGTGGTTCACATGGACCACCCGCACCGTTTTTGGGTGATTTTTTTTTGTCATCCACCCCTAGTCAATCCAATCTGCACGGCTTTAAATTTATGGCGTAATTTTTATAATTTTAGCGGATATATATATATATACTCCTGTTCTAGTTTATGGTGCATTTTTAACTACCACACACATATCAAGACAATGATTAGTAACTAAAATTTTTTTTCATTATTTTCCAAATTATCCTTATTTAATAATACTTCTTACATTAATAAATTACATCCATTCTCTTCTTTATTTTTTTTAAATTTTCATGAGTCATTGATAATTGTGAAAAATGAAGTTTTTGGAGAAATTCTCCTTCATTCATTTATGATTTGATCAAACTATTAAAGATTTTTCATTAAATATATTAATAACCGTATAATATATAAATTTATTTATTAAAAATAATACTAAAAAGATAATAAAAAAATAGAATATAATCCGTATAATACACTATATTTTAAAACATGAATTTCTCGTAACAGTGCATTATATAGTGTAATAGTGGGAGTATAAAGTTATCATGATGATATGTGGATAAGCGTTTTTCGAATGACCAATGAACCGATGACAGGTTGACAAATAAATATAAATGATCACATGGCGAGCGCTTGGGCAGAAACACATTAGATATATTTATTTATTTATTTCTTGGTTGTTATATATATATATATATTTATTATTTTACTTGAATTCTTTATCTGAATTTTTTTAGTAAGATCTAATCAGTTAATATAAAATTTAATATATACATATATATATATATATCATATTATTTATAATTTATAATTCATGTGATTGATCTCAGAATTTTTAATAAAAAAATATGTCCTAAATAACTAGTAGCTCTAAAAACTGGTGATATAAGATGTGATATAGAAGAAGCAATAGTAAATGAGAGGTTGGATCTGTAATAATGCGGAAGTGGAAGCAGGGGAACGCCCAGGGATAGGAAGAAGGAGAACGTGATAGGGTAGGATAGGATAGGATAGGAGGGTTTGACCAGTCACCAAAAGGCCAGCCTGGCATTACATGTTTTTGTTTTTACTGGTTTTCTCATCCTTATCTTATCCCCATTCTGTGATTGTCGACGCGCTACATAGTCACCCCAAGATACTCTCATCTCCCCGTCAAATACACGCATTCGTACACTCGTACGCTCCGTTCCAATTCTGCTATTCACACTCTCGCAACGTACATGATCACATTTTTATTTTTATGAATATATGCTATAAAATTATTAGAAATATAGAAAACTTAATAAGAATAAGAATAAGAGACAATTTTAGAGGAAAGAAGTGGGGGAGTATATTTTTTATTCATATAAATTTTATATGTATATAATATTTTATGTTAAACTTTTATTTATAGGTTTCCAACTTTTGAAATTAACCTTAAGAGTTAAAATTGCATAAATAAAAAATTAATTTGCATAATTATGCAATATATATTATTTGGAGGTTATATGTATTAATCATATATAAACTCTTAAGTTATTTATTTGAAGGCTTTAGAGCTTTTTAAGTGAGGAATTCTAATAGATATGGAGGTTATGGAACTTTAAAGGTTATGGACATCTATATAATTTATACAATTTTATAATACTCCCCCTTGAATGTCCACAATAAATATTATATCTTGTTAAAACCTTATTAGGAAAAATCCAGTGAGATATAAACCTAGTGAAGAAAAAAAAGAACACAATATTGAAGCAGCCTCATTAAAAATCTAATCCAAAAAAACTCAGTGGGACAAATACTTGAAAAGGAAAAAAGAGTACAATGTAGCATTTACTCTCCCTAATATTAACATCACTTTATATCTTCGAGCCGACGCATCCCAATTCCATGTACCAACTTCTTAAATGTTATAGTTGGTAGTGTCTTGGTAAACAAATCTACAAGATTATTACATGAATAAATTTGTAGAATATCTACGTCACTACTCTTTAGAAGATCATGAGTGAAAGAGAATTTTAATGAAATATACTTTATTCTATCTCTTTTTATATATCTTTCTTTTAACTGAGCTATACATGTTGTATTATCTTCATATAGTATTATTAGAATCTTTTCCTCAAGAAGTAGACCACACATCTTTAGAATATGTTGAATTATTAACTTTAACCAAACACATTCTCAACTTGCTTCGTGCACTGCAATAATCTTTACATGATTTCATGAGGTAGCCACCAAAGTTTGTTTCGTTGAGTGCCAAAATATAGTTGTGTCTCCACATGTAAATAAGTATCTTGTTTGGGATTGAGCTTTGTATAGATCAGATAAATACCCTGCATCTACATAGCCAATCAATTGTGATTCAGATTCAGATTCAGATGAATAAAATAACCCTATGTCAATAGTCCCTTTGAGATATCGAAATATGTGTTTAACTCCATTCCAATGTCTTCTTATTGGAAAAGAACTAAATCTTACCAATAAATTTACAGCAAATACAATATAAGTACATGCGAAATTAGTAAGATGTATTAATGCCCCTATAGTACTAAGATATGATACTTTATGACCAAGGAGTTCTTCTTCATTTTCTCATGGACAAAAAAGATCTTTATTTACATTAAGCGATCTTAGAACCGTTGGGATAGTTAATAGATGTGCTTTATCCATGTAAAATAGTTTTAAAATTTTTTCAATATAAGATAATTGATGAAGAAAAATTCTATTTGTCAAATGCTCAATTTGTAAACCAAGACAATTTTTTTTTTCCAAAATCTTTCATTTCAAATTCCCTCTTTAAACAATCAACTACTTTTTGATGCTCTTTGAGAGTTTCAATGATGTTTAAATCATCAATATATACAGCAATTATAACAAATTTTGATCAATTTCCTTTGATAAAGACACAAGGACAAATTACATCATTTTTGTAACTTTGCTCTAGCAAATATTCATTGAGATGATTATACCACATTCCTCTAAATTGTTTCAACCCATATAAGGATTTATGCAAACGAATTGCATAATTTACTTGATAATCTTTACATGCTTCTAGCATATTAAATCATTCAGGAATTTTTATATAAATTTCAGTATTTAAAGAACCATATAAATAGGCACTAACAACATCCATTAATTGCATATCAAGTTTTTTATATACAACCAAACTAATTAGATATCGTAAAGTGATTGCATCCACCGCAGGAGAATAAGTCTCTTCATAATCAATACCAGGCCTTTGTGAAAATCCTTATACTATAAATCGTGTTTTATATCTAACAACTTCATTTTTCTCATTTCTTTTTCACACAAATACTCATCTATATCCAATAGGTTCTATGCCTTGGGGTGTTTGAACTACAGGTCTGAAAACTTCACGCTTTAAAAGTGAATTTAATTGAACTTGAATTACCTCTCTCTATTTTAGCCAATCATTTATGTGTCTACATTCTTCAACAGATTTGGGTTCAAGATCCTCATTTTGATTTATTATCTCAATTGCCACATTATATGAAAATATGTTGCCAACAACTATATCTTTTCAATTCCATGTTTTTCCCATAAAGACATAATTTATAGAGATCTCTCTATTATTTTCAGGTACCTGAACCTCTTCTGGAGTTTTACTATTAGTTATATTTTAGATCTCTTCTAGAGTGTCTGTCTCCTCAACATGATCATCTTGATTATTTGCTCCTTTTTTTTTTTCTAAAATGTTTATCTTTGGAATCGATTGATCTTATACACTTCAGATATGACTCATTTTTGTTTGTCTCACTCAGACATTGATTGAAACATTCTCAACTGAAATATGAAATTTGATAATTTTCATCTAGGTTAGTGAATGCATCTGACTCATTATTTGATGAACTTCTGGTTTATACTATATTTATATGAGGATCAGAATAAGATTATGATAATGTATTTCATATCTTTACTATTCCAGCTACTTATTATCTCCTCCTTAAACTAGGAAAACAAATTATGCAATATAAGTCTCCTATATCCATTTGTTTCTTTAAGAAGTATCATTTTGTTTCATTTAGAAATAAACAAGAAAAAGGAGAATCTTAACCAATACTTATTCCCAACTTTCTTTAAAAATCCATCTATATATTGTGGTAGTGAAATAAGCAAATACATTGCATATTATATTTAAGACAGAAAATTTCGGGCTTCTCACCAAAAGTCAATTGTAATTGGAAAAAATTATAATAATTTGTTGTTTAATGCATAGAAATGCTACATGTAAAATTATATATTTCCATATGAAAAATCTTGTTCTCATAAATATTAGTCTAACTAATTATTGAAAGCATTTTATAGATAACTTTGCCAGATCATTTTGTTAAAATAGGCTTTTCAATTATTTTTCTAATAAGCATATCACAATCACTGAAAGCTTGAGATATAAACTCACTAGCATTTTTAAGAAAAATCATCTTGATTGCATATTCTGAAAAATATAATTATTTATATGAATAATATTACAAACTTCAGGTTGCAAATTGATAATCAACACATATTTGATTATATTTATAGATGCATATATCAAAATCAATAGTTATGTGGTTCACATGGTAATGAGCTGAATGGGCCCATATATATGTATATATATATATCAACTTGATGTATTCCAAAAAGATAGGGATCCAATCCCAACTATAGCTAGTGATAATTTAAAAATTAATATGCTTTGAAAACAAACAGCATAAGATAATTATTAAATTATGTAATATTTTGGTTTTTATGGAGAACTTTCAGGTTCTTCAATGGATGTTTATATGAATTCTCAATAACCTTTCGTATCATAATGATTCCGGATAATCAAACCGGTCATGCCAAATAATAAATATTTATATTAGTAAACTTCAAATTTGCTATAATAATTTTTTTAATTGCTAGTAAAATTTGGATTTACTATCATAAAATTTTTACTTACAATTTCAATGTAACGTCCAATATAATACCATTTTTGAAACAAAACAAATATATTTGAAACAAAATATATCTTCAACAATTAACTTTGCTTCATGAGAGTAATATAATGTAATATAGTTCTTCCAAAACTTTTAATTTCTATACTATTCAATATAATACCAATATTATGATAACTTATTTTCTAATAAAAGAAATACTATTAGTATCAAATATAATCTATAGCATATTATTTAACCATAAATTATCATGTGAATAACAGTTCTTTAGGAACTAATTAGTCAATTTTACTATATGAAATTAATCAAAATATTAAAACTAACACAATTTATTTTTACATATATCATTACTTTATATTTTTATTGACAAAATACTTCAATATTACTATTTCTAGAACACATTCAAAATATGAGGCATAGAGCGTAAAATTAAACATTTCTTTTACTTTTTTTCTTGATATCTCTTTATTTGGGAAAAATTATTACTTCATCTATCTATATATATATATATTGTAACATTCCACAATTCATCTGATAAACTATTGAGAAAATTCAGGAGACGCCGGGAAAAAAATTGCATAGATGAAAATACTTCAGCATTCGGCAAAGAAATTTTGATGTTTTGTGACTTAACTGAAATTAAATAAAATTGATGAAAATAGCAAAAGTAATTCATTATTTTAAAAAATCCAAAATACCCCTAAATATAAAAAAAATAAGGGTAAATATGACATTTTAATTTTTCTCTCAATTTTTTCAAAGGATACAAATTTATTCATAAAATATTCTATGTTCAATTCTTCATAATAAGATTACCTCAGTATTATCTAAATGCTTCTATTGAAAAATATGCCAAAAAAGACTTCACCAGGATAACAATTTTCTTTCTGAAGAAATCTCAAATCTACCATATATAAAACCAGAATAGAATCAAAAAGTTTAAATTTTACTTGTGTGCATTTTAGTTTTCTTTTTTTTTTTAATTCAAGTGTCACATAAATATATGAATAAAATACAAATGACAATATATATGTGTGTGTAAGAAAAAGTACGAATAATATTACAATATGACCAATAATCAATTTTTTTAATTTAATTATTTCATAATCATTTTCCTCAATATCTTATGGTCATTTTGTCTTTGTAGCCACATTCGGTATTTCTCACTTTCAAAATTTTATTTCAATGGTCATGGAGAAAAACTACAACACTTTTAAAACCATGGCAATGTTTTTCTTCAATAGCCATGACAAATTATTGTTGACTTTTAATGACTAATTTATATAATACTCATATGTGGTCAGTAGTTTGTTTATCGCCATATTAAATTTGGAGAATTTCCAATAGTTTTGGTGGCATAAAATCTGCACACTATTACCCTTTTAGGGCTTTAGCAAATTATTCTTAAAAGTTATCGACTTTCTTCTTACCATAATATATTTAAATCATAAACCTTCTGGGTCATGGCATACAATAATTATCAAACTATCAAATTGCCACAAATTCTTCTATGAATTTGTATAATTCATGGAGACCATAAGATATTTTTTTAAATCAAAATCAAAGATGATTTGGCTTCTGGCCAACTAATTGCAAAATTAAAAGTAATATGACTACTGGCCATCTAATTATATAAATTCAAAATATCAAATTCATCATTGACATATTATAAATAGATCATATGAACTTTTGAATAAAGTATATAATATAATAATAGATAGTAAAGATCAAAATAAAATTCTCACCTCTATGACTATTGCATAATTTTAATTCCCCTTACAATTAATCAACGAACTAGAGAATACTTCATCTTAGAGAATTTAGATCAAACTGTCTCTCCTTCAAGAGATGAAAACCCATAGTGATTTTAGTTTTTATATTAAAATTGGTAGAAACTCGTGCTGATAACGTATTATGAAACTATTAGAAATACAAAGAACTAAATAAGAACAAGAGATAATTTTAAAGAAAAGAAGTGGGGGGAGTGTATTTCTTATTCACATAAATTTCATGTGTATACAATGCTTTGTGTTATACTTCTATTTATAAGTCTTTAACTCTTGAAACTAACCCTAGGAGTTATAATTGCATAAATAAAAAATTAATCTACATAATTATGTAATATATAACATTTGGAGGTTATATATATTAATCATATAAAAACTCCTAAGCCATTTATTTGGAAATTTTAGAGTTTTAAGTGAAGAATTCCAATGAACATGGAGGTTATGGAACTTTGAAGGTTGTAGACATCCACATAATTAATATAATTTTATAACAATATGCATGTTACTGTAAATTTTTTTTTGGGTACAGTATGTCATAATGTAATTGAATAGAAATATCATGGCAATATGTCAGCAACAAAAGCAAAACGACATCCATTCAAGCTCTCATCTCTCTAATATTAGTTACTCCCAATTTCACTTCAATCATACTCTCTAATATTTATCCCATTAATCATACTTTAATGCGTTTCCTCATATTACTTTAATGAGAATGAGTGAAGTCTTTTTCTTTTTTACATGTTTGTTTGTTCCCTTGTCATCTATCTACATTAACTTTAATTCCTACACAACTCCAATCAATTTTGTTCAATAATTTATCCATAGACATGGAGTAATTAATTTTATTTTTATTTTCCTTTCTTAAATATAAAAGAAGAACTCAACATATATTGCCTATAAAGATTCCCTAATGCTCGTGTTAGGCTATCACTTTATACCACACAGTATTTTAAACTTATTATTCTCCTCAGCGTACAATAATTCAAATAAATAAATAGTCACATCAATAAATAATAAAATAATATTATTTTATTTTATTATATATACAATGAATTTGTTTTTGATTCAATATGTAATTAATAGTATGTAGAATACCAAAAAAAGCGCTCAGAAATGTGTGGTAAACACACTATAATTAAGGTATTATTTGTCTCCATTGAGTTTGTTATAAAATTTTGGTAAATCACCCCTAGAAATAATTCTAAACATCTGAGATACCAGATAGCAACTTCAAGTATATCACTGTAACGCAAAATAGAAAAATAAAGAGGAGAGTAAAGAAGGAAGCTAAAGAAAGTTTTCTATATATCCATGTTTGTAGTTTGCCCTCATTATATATCAAAGGAACATGAAACTGAAATTTAATAGCAATTAACAAAATATTAGTTTCCTTTAATTTTTTTTTCTCAATTTTTTTAACAAAAAACCAGATGAGGTACGCACTATTAGATCTATTTTGGTCCAAAGCTCGCGAACGCACCACGTGCTAAGTGTATAAATATTAATTAATATTTAAATCCACATAGTTTTCCTTTAACAAGCAATTTGATATGTGTTATTCATTTCTTCTTATAAAGACTTTGGGATTATTGTCCTTATCCAATGTGAAACTTTGTCATAGTTGATGTGTCTATTTTATATTTATAAAATACTTATATTTGTATTTATTTTCATCTTATAATGTTATGATTTGATATTTTTTGGCATGATTCTGCTTAATTTAAGTATATTTATATTACAAAAATATTTATGGGGATTTCTGAACTACTTATAGTCAAAAAGAAAGATAAAAATACTCATCCACGAAGCCAACTGGTCTTCATTAAGATCCTCGCTAGCGGACAGGTGAGGAGGCAGAGAAAAATAATTGAAACGGAAGGACTTGGCGCTAGCTCCATTCGAGAGAAAGTTAATTATTTCACAATTTTATAAATGATTGGGCTTTTGTGAGCTTATGGACTTTCCATATAAAAAGGGACACTGTAGAAAAGAAGGGGGGAGTTCAGTCATGTATCTGGAGGCTAGAGAACACAACTCTAACGCTTTTGGAGCAACTAAAAGAGATCAGGAAAACAAAGAAAATAAGAGATTGGGGAGTTCTGGGGCAATCTTCAAGTTTCCTCTTTTCTACTTTTATCTTTAATTTTGTTTGTTTATGATTTGAGAATTAAACTTTGTTAGGATGATTAATTTTATGGATTGCTAAATTTTCAGTCAAGGGTAGCTATGTAGCCTGATTGGGGATTAACTTATTTAATAATTTTGATTATGACTCAAGAATTTATATATATATCAATTAGATTGTATTTTTATAATTATATTTGTCTTCCTTATTTAAATATTAATTTTATAACTGGTCATCATAGAATCTAATTTGTGGGCGAATTTCAAATATCAAGAGGAAAAGAATAAGCTTAGACATAGGATGACAAACATAGATAACTAGACTTGAGATAAATCTAGGAATCTGCAGTGACTTAATTGTAGTTTTATGATTTGGTTAGATGAGTGAGTTGTATGAGAGTGAATTCATCTCTGATTAAACAAGGACTATTACACTGAGAGGTGAATATGGCATAAAATAAACAATTATTACTATAATTGTATAGAATCTAATCAAGAAATTAATTGAGTTATCCCGATAGGTGAACCCCGATCCCTTGAAACTTCTAGTGAATGAGTTAATCTACAATTCAATTAATTGCTTTCTTTTAAATTCTTAATTTTCTCATTCAAATTGTTAATTGTTTCTTTTGATTAAAAATTGTGGACTGATAGATTTCACAACCTCTCTTGGGTTCGACTCCAGAATACTTCGAACTTTTTATTACTACAATTGACCATGTATACTTGCAGGATTCCGATCAATAGTTTTCAAACTATTTCAACACAATATATAATTAGTAGGAACATTTTTCAGTGGCCACTTAAGAAATTTCTTTTGACATGTTTTTATTGTTTGGAAACCTTGAGAGAATGTTGAAATTTTACTACTCCCTCCATTTCTTATTATAAGTCATATTATAAAATAATTAAAATATGAAAAATACGAGTAATTTTCTTATTATAAATTATATTCTAGAAGAATTAAAATATGTGAAATATAAGTATTTTTATAAGTATTAAATATTCATTTTTGTGTCTACCCTTTACTAAATAATTACTCCATCATATTTATATTATAAGATATTTTGTATGACAAGTTTTTTATTCAAAAGATAGGGCATTAAATATTTTTCTACCCCATTTTATTTCTATCTTTAATATTTCCACATTCTTCATTTATGACTCTAAAATAATAATAAGATGGGGTGTTTAATAAGGATAAAATAAGAAATATGAGTAATTTTTATATTGATTTTGGATAAAAAATAACTTTTTAATATGTGTATAATTAATACAAAATACCGAATAGGAAGAAATATAATAGATAAAGAGAGTAAGAGAAATATAATTAAAATAGGTTATATTTAAAAATTTAATTATTTTTAATCACGTTTGTAATATGTGTAAATCAATTTAAAATAATTAAAAATAGAGGGAGTAATTCAATGCGGATCATGGGATAATCATCAACTTTTTATCAAAAAGAAAAAAAGAAAAACTGTATGGTAAGAGTGAAATTTAGGAGATTCCATCATAAACAGCAAAGAGATAAGGAGTTTACTTCTAGAAGCTATTAATTGGGGTTCCACTTCACCCTGACGTGGACAGCGAGGTAGAGAAAGCCGGTCATCCCACACTTTCCTACTGGGTCCCACACTCACATTCTCTCTCCTCCGGCCTTTTTATCTCTCTTTTTTTTTCCATATTCAGGGACCTTCCTTCTAGAAAGATTCTTTTTCCTTTTTTATAATTAATTTTCTGCATGCTTTTCTTGTCCACAATGTCCGGAAAGAAAGAAGATATAACTAGCTTAAGTTTTGGTCCCCCTTGTTAAATAATATTTGCATAGACTATTCTTCGATTTAAAAAAGTTGGTCGCAATTCATATTCAATCATTTTCTTAATATAATGTTTTTTTAACTAAATTATATGAATATAAGTAAAGAGTAATTTTAATTTTTTAAAAATTATTTTATTTATATTTTTTTAAATATATTAAATAATTTTTTTAAAAAATACATAATAAATATAATATTATAAAAGATTCTATATTTAATTAGAGAGTAAAAAGCTAGAAGAGGAGGGAATAATATTATAAGATGTTATCTTAAAAATTTATTTGATCTTATTTATAAAGTATTTTATTATTATTTTTATTTAAATTTTATTTTTTATCTTTTATTTAATAATTTTTTTATCTCATAAATTATTTTATTTTTTAATAAATAAAAATAAAATTAAAAATTTATATATATATTTTTTATAAATTTAAGAGTATAATTATATTTTTTTAATATTTATATAACAAAAAAAAATCATCTTTTAAATAGAGCAAAGGGGATAGTGATTAAATTAAATGATAAACAAATCAAAGATTTGGGGACTCGCAGCGAATCTCACCGTCATGTCCCACTTTCTAGAAACTTGATACTTCTTTAAAACTAAAGATGAAGAAGACGGGCACTGATATTTATATAATACTATAAAATAAACAAAATCATAATATTATTGTGTTTTTTTTTTATAGAATGTTATCTAATGTTTACTTTCGAATATTTTTGTTCGCCTGTGACAAGAAGACAATGTCCTTTGAGACTAAAGTTTTTAAAATTACTGCCACTAGATGTAATTTTACAAGCAATATATGGCACATGCATTGACAATACGACACTGAATATGTCAGAGCTTATTAACAGTATTAACATATTAACTTTTTTATCCTCAAATAGTACTCTATGGCGGCAATTTTAATTTACATGTAAAGTCAATAAGTTTAACTTGAGATGGATACTAATATTTTAGGGTTTAATTCTCTTTCATTTTTGTCACTCTCTCTTTCTTGTGTGGCGGCAAATAATTTGTTTTCATATCTTGTTTGAACAAAAACCATTTATCTTTTTCTTTACTAAATAAGCACAAAAGCATCTATATGGTTTTTATTCAACACACGCAAAGTTATTTAATTAAAGAGACTTGTATTGCCCCCACAAAAAAAAAAAAGAGAGAATTGTATTGTGTAGACAATTTTATCTCATGGAATGATGCATTAGCTTGAGAGCGATGGGCCAAGATGAATTATGGGCAAGAGAGGAAAGCAATGGGCCGAGAAGGAGGTCCAAGCCCTTTGAAGTTGAGAGATTAAGGAAGGCTATATTAGGAGAATGGCTGAACTTTGAAAGGTGGTGGAATATTTGTGGACTCTCCCTCTGTCTGAAATTCTATACTCAATTATATACTTTTTCTTTTTACCAAGGGAGATTGAATTTAACAGAAGAGATTAGTCTCTCACAATGTGATAAACCAATATTTAAATTTCCGTTGGGAGAGATACCCACATTTAATATCCGACAATACCTCGAACAGGATTACCTTCAATAAAATAAAAGGATACATACAATTTCTACAAAAAATATATATATATACTTTTCCTTTTTAGTTGTGGAATAGGAGTATTTCTTGCTAATTATATGGTTGTGGACTGCTATCAACATTAACATTTCGTTGTTTTGTGTCCAATCTTATGAGTCATATCAGTCAAAAAAATAAAAACAATGTTACTCCCACGGTTTCAAAATGATATTAGGAAATCTGTTAGATAGCTTAAATTGTAATAAAATATAATAATATTTGACTAAATATCTTTATATTAAAATTTATAAAATATTAATATAAATGTTTCATAGGCTAAAATACTAATGAAGGGTAAAAAGATATAAAAATAATTAGTTTCATTCAACTTCTAAAATGGCAATCACTTCAAACAAACTAAAAAATCTAAAGCAAAAATCATTTTGAAACGACTTGGAAAAAAAAAAAAAGAAACAATCATTTTTAAAACAGGGGACGGGGGGAGGATGTGAGATTTATTTCAATCTGACTCAAAATCCAGTCACTTTGACTCTTTAAAAGAGCCAACGTCTCAATCGGTGATGCAAATATAGCTATAATATTCACAAATATATATATATATATATATATAGTTATAATAACACAGGATAACAACTCCATGAGCTTCCATACAACTATATATATATTTCATTACGTAGAGACTAAAGATAAATCGCAATATTCATAATATATGAATAATGTGATTTTCAATAAATTATATGTATGTATACCATCAATATGTTGATTTTTTAAAATAACCTCAATCCCAGCTTCTTCTGGAAGATTCATGAAAACTACCATTGATATTTACTTTGAGAAAATCCACCAGATGGGCCTTCCAATATTCATCAAAAGAAGCTGTTGGAGAAGCAGAGATTACATTTTCAGCAAAACTCCTCTCATATGTAGCCCAAAATTCATTGATGGACATTATAACATGTTTTTTCTTTTTTGGGCCATAAAATACCGCATAGTTGAAAATATAACTTGATGTGTTGAATCTTTGGAGACTTATGCCATACGAAGCCTGGGCTTAACCAACATATTTTTAACGATGTTTTCTTTTTTACTTTTCTTGTAAAGTTATTGTTTTTCTCTTTTTAACGTTGGCCACTCTGTCCTTTTCTTCTGCATGTGAAAGGGGCCGCCTTAACAAGCCCCACCCCCCCCCCCCCAACCCACACACACACATAAACGACAATGACACCAATGCTCTTTAAAACTTTTTCCTTTTTAACTCTCCTTAACCTTATATACTCAACGTATTAATTAATATATTATTTATTATATTTGTTTCTTTTTAATTTTTCATTTTTGTTGGCAATGATTGGGTTTTGATCCCGACATGTAGCTATTATACTCTGCCATCACATGCAATCAAATTATCCTCTTTTTTTTAACATTTTCTTAAAATCACCAATGGACAATTAGTTTTCAATTTTTTTGTACACTCTTATTAGGGAAGAAGATAAATATAATTTTTTATAAAAATATCACAAAATCAATACTGACACTATTTAATCACTATATATATAGTGATTATGGCATCATCAGAGTCAAATAATTGCATTTCAATGATTAATTGATGAATGATACCAGATCCCCTCGTCCACAAATTTCTGCATAATATATGAAAGAGAAGCCAATGTAACACTTTGCTCGAGGGAATATGAAATGGACTTTCACCAAGCAAAGAAAGTACGTCATACCTGTCTCCCTCTATTATTTAATTAGAAAAAAAATTATAAAAATAATATTATTTGCTTATTTAAAATATGAAATGCCAGGATATACCCATTGAATATCTGGGCTGGCCACGCGCTTTTTGCCACGTGTATCTGACTCCATATATTAGCCTCCACGTCATTTCCACGTACTTCTTTCCTTTCTTGGCGTTATCCTTCGTCTCGTTTACAAAAATATTTTCAACGCCAATCAAACTGCCGACGCACGAAACAATCACGTGCACTTTGCCTCATCGGATTGTTGGTGCACGATTATTGGATATTTGTTTTGACTAAGAACACTTGTCCACCATTTTCTGTACGTTGCGTCCACAATGCCACGTAGATCCAGTTCACGAAGCAGATATTTTTCAGGCCACCAATTATATGCTGCTTCGCCACTCCCGTTCTATCTTGTCCGCCTCAATCACAGATACTTTCTTGTGAACTTGCGGTGCTGATTTGTCCCTTGCATGATTCTTTTTTTATCAAACAAGAGGTGGGCCCATGAAGTCACGAGTCTCTCTTGCCGTGGGGGCCACGTTGATTGATTTAGAAAGTGAGACTTTAATTACGTGAAAGTATATTATAATTACCTTCGCCCGATGTCCACGTCAAACTGTTGTCCCGTTCGTATGATTTCCAAGCATTGTGCCATGTTGACTTAATTGCAAAATGGAATTATTTTTTGTGCTTTAATTAAAATTTTTTATCGTTTATGTTCATGTACTTATATTTATTTATTAAACACATTCTTTTAAGTACTAATCTTATACCATGAATCCGTAGGAAACTTGTCTAACCAATACATCAATTCTTTTTTTTTTTAATTCATGTGTATTCTGATTAATATATGAATTCATGAATTCTCTAGATTTATTGTTGTACTTTTAGATTCATCCTCAATCTCGAGTTCATGTTATGTTTTGAATTGTCAGTTTTATTTAGACGAGCACCTGCCAACATCATGATCATAACTAAGGGTGATGCTGTTAGAAACAAAATATAATAATCAACCTTTATCCAAGAACATATAATAATCACAATCTCCTCAAGGTGTTATTTGTTTTCACTATGATTGCTGCTGGAATCTGACAAACCACCCCTAGGAGTTATCCCAATCAGCTTAGACAACAAACAACAACTTCTTTGTCTGAACAAGAATTACAAAATTGAAAAACAAAGAGAGTATGAGAAGGAGGAATCAGAGAGTATTTTCTGCGTTAATTAATTCCATAAATCAGCTGTTTCTGAACGTTGGGAAGAAATCAAACGTTAATGATTAATTTCTGAATATTTTTTAATAAACATGAAACATTTTGAAAAACTGAAAAATAAAAAAAAACCTTAGTTTGAATTTTGAAATTGAATCAGATCTATACTATTAGATTAATCTAATGGTTACGACGCTCCATGTGCTAAGTGCTTAAATATTAAAAAATTAATATTTAAACTCATTTAGTTTTCTTTCTAAACCATCTTTTGACAAATGACATACTATCCTTCTTTTATACTCTTAAAGAGCTTTTTCCCTCAACAACGAGAGACTTCATGTTTTCAAATTACTCCTTACATATGCTTATTAGCAAATTAGGATACAAATTACTAAGATTTGAAAGAACAAATTAACATGCAAAAATTTATAAATTAAATTACATGACATCAATATTATTATTTATTGTTTTAGATTGGTCTTATTTAATTTAATTTCTAATATATATATATATATATTAAATTATATATATTAATATTTTTGGTAGATAATATATATATATGTATAAAATTATCAATGCAGATAACAACTAAGGATACAAATTTAAAATTTATAATAAACAAATTAAATACAAATTTAACTAAAACTAGAACTCAACTAATAAAGTCATAACTCATAATTCGTATTTTATTACTATATTTTTGTGATGGAGAAATCATATTGGACCAATCAGGGTATTCATTCCCATACACGGTGCATCTCAGCCCCAACATGGTGATTCAGTTATTGGTTCCTATAAATACCTCTGCTTTCCAATTAGCTGGCCATATCTCAATTCATCGTCGTCCCTCATTCTCTCTCTGCGTCTCACTGAAACAGGTAGCATTAGTTAGATAGCTAGTTGTGACTTCTTCCTTCTTTTTATGCTCTCGAACTTGGTTTGAGCCCTGTTTTGTGGTGGATTCGCATTGATTTTGGGGAGATTTGGAGTTTAGGAGGAAGAGAGACAAGAAGGTGAGAATGACGGTCGGAGCGGGGATTTCTGTGGCCGACGGCAACTTGATGGTGCTGGGGAACAAGGTGTTGAGTGAGGTCCGTCGCAATGTCATCGTAACTCCGGCAGCCGGTGGTTCCCTTCTTAACGGGGCATTCCTCGGCGTCGAATCTGATCAGAAGGGCAGCCGGAAAGTCTTCCCCATCGGAAAACTTGAGTATGTTCTCTCTTCTTCCTTTTATAATAACTGATTTTCTATAATAATCCTTTTTTTTCTGCCGGCATTGCATGGTTGTGATCGTGAAATTTTGGTACGAATATGAGACTACTACAGTGATATTTGTGAATATTGGGTAATTATGATCAAATGATTTGAACATCACGAGCTTCTTCTTCTTTTCTTTTCTTTTTTTACCATCAGAAAATATCATTGCAAAACCATGGAACTGAAACAAAGTCCAGAGCACAGGAAAACAACAGATGTCCACTCAAACTAAAACACTTAAAAAAAACACCACGAACCGCCTAATATCATCGAGTATAGACTATAGATTATATACATGGATATTATTGGGATTTTAAATAGTTGTAATTTGTGCGTTTAAGATTTTATTTTATAATATTTTCGTTCAAAATTATATGTAGAGAATGTTTTACGATCTTTTCGTTTAAAATTGTATAAAGTTAAATTTATAATTTTTTTGTTCAAAAATTGTTAAAATTATAAAATATAGAGTGATGGTAAATATAAATTTGTTTGAATAATTAAATCACGATAACTATTTATGTTATTTTTGCTTATATGTACTACGTGTTTAATGACAAAAATATTTGAAAAAATTACATTTGGAAACCAAGATAATAAATTAATTATAAAATAGAACATGTTAGTACTAATTATCTCAATTTTATTATTTGATATTTTAGATTTTAACACTTTTTTAGTTAAATTTTTTTTTATAATTAATTCATTTTACCGGTTTCTACCTGTAATTCTCCAAAATATTTTAAGAGCACGGGATGTTTTCCTACTTGTTTTGGCAGCGTAATGTATGCGCGAATGTCGAAAATTTTGTTCTATGGCGGTGTTAAGAAAAAATTGACCTTGGGCTTTTCTGTTATATTTATTTCGAGATTATATTCTTACTAAAAAAAAAATTCTATGGGAAAACTCTCTGTTCTGGCATGTGCTTATTTACTTTTAGTATTTTGATGTTCATTGTGCTTCTCTTGTTGCTTGCTACCGCAAAACATAATCTGTTCTCAAGATATCAGTTTTGAATTTGTTGTATATAATCTATTATCTACATTAGTAGTTAACGTAACTTCTGATTAAAGCCAAAACACTGTATTGATCCTATACATCTGTGATTATACAAAGTAGGATTGATTAACTGGTTTATAATGATTGTTTCAGGGGGTTGCGATTTATGTGTCTTTTCCGCTTCAAGATGTGGTGGATGACACAGAGAATGGGTACTTGTGGACAAGATATTCCTTTTGAAACACAGTTCTTGCTTGTGGAGGCACATAATGGTTCTGATATTGAAGGGGATCAAGATCACTCTGCTATTTATGTACTTTTCTTACCCCTTCTTGAAGGAGATTTCAGGGCAGTTCTTCAAGGCAATGAACAAAACGAGATTGAGATCTGTGTTGAAAGTGGTACGTGTTAAATTGCAACAATTAACTAGTACTTTTTTTTTTTGGTCAAAATTTTCACTCAATTGCTACTTTGATCCCTATACTTTACAATCTTGAAACTGAGTCTCTATGATTATTAAAACTTTGTTCCTTATTATTTCTTAATGCAAAATTATTTTTATAGTTTTCAGTGATGAAACTACTATGTGTATGATTGTAGGGTGTCCTGCTGTTGAAGGATTTGATGGGACTAATCTGGTATTTATTGGCGCTGGATCAGACCCATACGAAGTCATCACAAATACTGTCAAGTAAGTTACGGCTCATATAAATCCTCATATATTGGCCACTACGCTCAAAAATTACACCTAGACTTTTTTTTTTTGTAAATTTCTTTTAAAGTGGGTAAAGATGATATTTACTCAGGTCATAATTTGATTTCATTTTAAATTTGTTCAGGACTGTTGAGAAACATTTACAGACATTTTCTCATCGTGAAAGAAAGAAGGTATGTATTTCCTCTCTTATAGAGTTTTCTTGGATGATCATATGATCTATGAGTACTATATCTTTATTATCTACCTTTTTCCTTGTATTCAGATGCCGGACATGTTGAACTGGTTTGGCTGGTGCACATGGGATGCTTTCTACACTAATGTCACATCAGAGGGTGTGAATGAAGGATTACAAAGGTATTATTACTTCTATCCATAGTGTAATACGACTAATTTCAGATATGGCATCAGAATTGCTTAGATTTTATTTTTTTTGTTTTTGCAGTTTAGAGAAAGGTGGAATTCCTGCTAAGTTTGTTATAATTGATGATGGATGGCAATCTGTTGGAATGGACCTAAATGCTGTAGAACGGAAAGCAGATAATACAGCCAAGTGAGTATTTCTTCGGAGCTTCATTACCATATTTTAACTTCACCCTTCCACTTATTTGGCTCAATCTTAATTATCTCCTTTTTTAATTATATTTTCTTTCTTTCTTCTCCATTAGCTTTGCAAATCGATTGACACATATTAAAGAGAACCACAAATTTCAGAAAGATGGCAAAGAGGGTCAGAGGATAGAAGACCCAGCTCTGGGACTTCGTCATATTACCAATGAAATCAAAGAAAAGCATGCCATAAAGTATGCTACTAACTTCATTTTACTTCTTTCTTTTCCAAACTTGAAGAATATTCAGTTCACATGTTCACTTTGAATCTGTAGGTACGTTTATGTTTGGCATGCTATAACTGGATACTGGGGTGGTGTTAAACCTGGAGTTACTGGAATGGAGCATTACAACTCAAAGATGGCCTACCCTGTGTCATCTCCTGGAGTTCAATCAAACCAACCAGATGAAGCTTTAGATACAATTACCATCAATGGGCTTGGCCTTGTGAATCCTGAGAAAGTTTTTCACTTTTACGATGAACTCCACTCATATCTGGCATCTGCTGGTATTGATGGTGTCAAAGTTGATGTTCAGAATATCCTTGAAACTCTAGGGGCAGGCCATGGAGGGAGGGTGAAACTTGCAAGGAAATACCACCAGGCATTAGAAGCATCCATCTCTAGGAACTTTCCCAATAATGGGATCATTTGCTGTATGAGTCACAACACTGATGGGCTTTACAGGTAAGGAGAGTTTGCTAATGAACTTGCAACAAGTGAATGCTTTTATGAGTGCCATCATTGATAATGATTTTGTATGATTTTTTTTTTGGCATAGTGCAAAACGGTCAGCTGTTATAAGGGCATCTGATGATTTTTGGCCAAGAGATCCAGCATCCCACACAATACACATTGCATCAGTGGCTTACAACACCATCTTCCTGGGTGAATTCATGCAGCCAGATTGGGATATGTTTCATGTAAGTTGGCCAATGATGGATTCCCCACCTTCTCGAAAAATTAAATTCGTGCTGTACTTACTCCTCCAGGAGCTAATCAATTTTGAACCTTTAAAATGTGACAGAGCCTACATCCAATGGCTGAATATCACGGTGCAGCTCGAGCTATTGGAGGGTGTCCCATTTACGTCAGGTATGATCAGTGGTGATCGGTGATAAGAAGTGTCTTTTTTTTTTTGGTTCATAGCATCATATAAACTAATTGGATTGGTTGTTTTCACATTTGCAGTGATAAGCCTGGACACCATGACTTCAATCTACTAAAGAAACTTGCACTTCCTGATGGTTCTATACTGAAGGCTAAACTTCCAGGAAGGCCAACCAAGGATTGCTTATTTTCTGATCCTGCTAGAGATGGGAAGAGGTAAGGAATGCATAATGAATTGGCTACCTGAATATGTTCAAACAATTGACACAGATCTTTGCTTTCCATATTGTAAGGATCCACCATGTTTTTTTCCTTAATTCTACAAACTCATCGAAAGTTGTTATGCAGCCTTCTGAAGATATGGAACATGAATGATTTTTCTGCCGTTGTTGGGGTGTTCAACTGCCAGGGAGCTGGGTGGTGCAAAGTTGGAAAGAAGAACCTTGTCCACGACGAAAATCCAGGCACAGTCACAGGCATCGTTAGAGCCAAAGATGTAGATTATTTGTCCAGAATTGCAGATGACAAATGGACAGGCGACACCATTATATTTTCCCATGTTGGTGGTATGTTTTTAGACTTTGTTTGGATTGAAAGAAAAATAGGGAAACAGAAAAATTAGGAGGAAAAATAATGAAGAACTTAAATAAAAGGGGTGTATATATATGTTCCCTCTTATTTTCTTCTCAAATTTTCCTTTCTCCTTATTTTCACCTCATCCAAACGAAAGGTTAGGTTTTATATAATATAATACCATATATCTTTTTTTTTTTGGGGGGGGGGGGATTCTCTACAGTATTTTTAATTGTTAGCCATTAAGTTTGAAAGCCTGATAAGCTAACTTCTATTATGTAATGCCAATTTGCAGGAGAGGCGGTTTATCTTCCAAAGGATGCATCAATACCAATCACATTGAAATCTCGAGAATATGAAGTATTTACAGTAGTTCCCATCAAGGAATTGACAAATGGGCCCAAGGTTGCTCCTATTGGTTTGATCAAGATGTTCAACTCAGGTGGAGCCATCAAAGAAATAAACTACGAATCTAATGGAACTGCAAATGTTGTCATGAAAGTTCGTGGGTGTGGTATGTTTGGAACCTATTCATCAACTCGTCCCAAGATGATGACAGTGGATTCAGAGGAGGTGGAGTTTAGATACGAGGAAGAATCTGGATTAGTCACCATAGATCTGGGAGTGCCAGAGAAGGAACTATACCAATGGAACATATCTATTGATTTTTGAGGGGAAGTGTCTTATGATTAGCTTTTTGTCTAATTTATTACTCTTACTTGAAAAGTTTATTTTGTCATGTAGAATTGCTGTAACGCATCACCTGACTGATAGTAAAGTAATGAAATGAAATATAGAAGGCTTTTTACTTGCTTCTGGTGAAAATTTTTGCTGCTCCTTTTCTGATGTCCCTATGCTGTTCTTAACCTTATATCTCTCACGGTCTCGTGAGTATTAATGAAGGAGGGGCGGAGCCAGCATAATACTTGGGGGGGGGGGGGGTAAATTTTTTTAAGAATATTAATATATATATAATTTCTAATATTTTATTTTTAATATTTATTATTAATAATTTTTAAAATAATTTTATAATATCAAATAAAGTTAATAAAATAACAAATCAGGCCTAATAATGTAAAAAATTAAAGAAAAGTATCAAAGTGACAAATTTTTTACAAAAAATCATATAAATACAATAATAGTTTAGTTTTTAATAATTTAGGATTGCAATCTTTTTTTTTTTTATAAAAGATTTAGGATTGCAGTCTTGCAGAGACACGCAATAAAAAAAATTTAAGCATTTTTCATTAGCTTTGTCAGGTTGAAGTTGCTTTTCTTAATGCAGAAATAAGAGTACTTGTCCCACTTCTGCATTAATCTCAATGAACGATGCTTTTGAGAAGGTTACGTTCTATCCGATAAGAAAAACTATCTCATTGTCCTTTCTTATAATAATAATAATAATAAAACTAGATTGCGGGATCTGTATTTGCATATAGTTGAGCCGCTAATGCAATGTTCTATAAATTTGATAATTTATATTTATGATATATTGATTTATTTGGATTTGGTTCACATGCATAGTTCCTTTTGTCTATGCAAACTTGAGCGATAAAATGGGAATATTTTTTTTTTCAATTTAAATTTTATAATTCAAAAAATTTGAATTAAGTTCTTAAAATTTAGTGCAATATTTTTAAATCAGTGATTGTTATGAAATTTATTATTTACAACAAAAAAAGTGATAAAAATATGAATATTAAAATAAGTTAACACATAAATTATTAATTAGAACATAATAATAATGATAATATCTAACTTAGATTAAATTACAAAGATTTAACTATAAATTTAAAAATTATAAATATTATAATAAAGTTAAAAATAGAGATAGAAATATAACTTTTCCAGAGAAAGTTTTGACAATATAATAAAGTGATTAAAAATAAAAAAGCACAATTTTATACAAATTAAAAAAAATCATATAAAAATATAACAATCCATTGAAAAATAACACAAGTCTAAACAAATAATAAATATATAGTAGAAAGTGATTTTTATTTTTATTTATTATGCTGCTTTCAGATTTTTTTACCTGAATGTTAATTTTAGATATAAAAATTTGGATTTTAAAATGGACCTTCACTCAATTTTATATATATACACTGATACACTCAAAAGAAACATTCAAAAGATCCAAACGATCAAACACGTAAGTCCACCGTAATTGGATTTGGATGGATTGACCAATACGGATACCCTATTACCCTCTTTCATTCTATCCTTTCTCATAAAACCCCACTCTCACTTAACCTAACACAATTTAAATACATAATATTCAAGCTCCAATCAATGACAACAGACTCCGATCAGATCAAGAAGTGCGCCGACGACTCTCCCGCAGAAAATTTCTCTATGCATTGGCGGGGGCGATTGCCATGGCAGGATCATTGGTGGTGATGAAGGCGGTGAGCCTGTTGGCATCGGCGGCGACCCTCTTTCTGGTGACTTCGCCACTTTTGCCGCTGTTCATGGCGTTGATTGCGGACGCTGTCTTCGTGTTGTTAGCAGCGATGACTGGCTTCTCAGTGGCGGCGGCTTTGGCAATCGTTGGGGCTTCCATGCTTCGGTGGATCTCTAAGGAAATTAGAGCGATGCTTGTCTTCTTTCATATGATAGATTCGCACCCGATCATGAAGGCAACGTGAGGGATATTGGTTAGGGTGTTGGAACAATTGGGTTGTTTTTTGGGATCTAACTAGCATATTTTTTTGTGATAATCTAATCATCGAGCTCAAGAACGTTAATGAAAACAAAATTGTTTTTTGTCCAATATGTGAATGATGTGGTTAAATGTTTAATGGACTTGCTCGTTAGTGACAATTTTTGCTTAAACAATAATGATGTTACAATTGTTATTTAGTGCCATAGAAACGATTATCACTTTAGCTATGTTCAGCAGTGTCTGCTACTTATGCGTTTCACGATAGCAAAATGTAGGTTTGGGTTGGCAAAACGCAAAATGCTGACCCAAACATATGACACACTATGTTTGGTTATGCGTTAAAGCAGTCCGAAACGCAGTCTACCGATTAGAGGGCCAAAATCAAATGCATCGTTTCATTCTTTTAAGTTATTTCGGCTTTGACTTATATAGTTTTTATTGATTTGGGTTATTTCTTTAGTGAAGAATTAATTCCATTTTTTTTTCAAAAAAATTGATTGTTGTAATTTTTTATTATTTAGATTTGAATTTTTCTTTATTTTCCTTTAATGAAACTTATGATTTAAATAATTATTAAATATTTACGTAAAAAGATTGATATGTAATGTGAAAATAATTTTATTTAAATTAAAATTTTTATATTATTTCAAAATTAAACTAATTGATTAATAAAAATTTATACTTTTTATTTTATTTTTAATTGAAATCTATAGAAGAGAACAATTTATTTGCCTTTTCTTAGGTACATATATTTATTTACCTTTCATTTCACAAACATACCTTTTTCTTTACTACAAAACCCTTTATTCGGTCTGGTTTTAATTCAATTTAAACTGAAAATTGAATTGATTAGGTCAAATTTTGCATGTAAATAACTAATTCGGATTTTTTTGCTAACAATTTAAATATTATTTTATTCTCATTCATTTTAATCAATTCATTTTGATTAGCTTCAATGAATTTAGTCCGATTCAAACATCCTGAATATCTTTTTTTTTTTAACTGAATACCCTTAATATCGATGGAGTGATTATTATATATACTTTCATTTTGGAAAATTCAAAAGTTTATATTCTCTGCATTTATAATGTTATTTGGTATTTCTTTTATTTGGAGTATATATATTTACAAATTTTATAATAAATTGTGCACAATATTATTCATTTTTTCAAGCATAAAATATTCCAAAAAATATCTAGAACTTGTCTAATTATTTTAAGATAGCTAGATACTTAATTAGAATTTTTTTGCTTGAATTCCCATTTTGTCCTTGAGTAAACTTATCAAAGGGATCGTCTTGTGAACATCCAATCTACTACTTCTACTACTCACCGTGAATTTCCGACTTCAAGGTAATTTTAATTAGGTACTTAGATATTTTATAGTAATTAGATAAGGTTCAAAGGTATTTAAGTGAAATTTTCTTTGGGATATATTTAAAGACACAAATTTCAAAAAATAAAAATAGAACATATTGATATATTTTTGTAAAAATTTAAAAAAATATTTTTTGCCTAAAAAATTTATTGAAAATAGAAAAATGTGCAAAATATATAATGTTTTTAACGTTTTCACAAACTGGCCGTCCTACCTTTAATGTTTTTATGATTTTGTTATAGGTTGTGCACTTTTTTTTTTCTAACCACATGTACCTTTTTATTTATTGAATATTGATGACTAAACTTTTATATAATAGAAACTTATAAGTATTGATTTTTTAAAAAATGAAAATAGGAAAATATACTCCCTATATTTTAATTTTTTTTTGTGATATATTTAAAGTGTTTAATTATTTTCTTAATTATAATGAAATGATTTAGTTATTTATTCGTTATATTCAAAATCCCAGTATTTTCCTTGCTTTCCTCCCTTTTAATACTCATCGTTTTTCTTTTGGGGGTTTCAATGAGATTTAATCCTCAGCTTTAAATTCATTGAAATGTTATAATTTATGGATGAGTATTAAGAAAATGACAAAAAAGAATTATAGCCAGGACAGGATCATAAATAATCTATTCCTCTGGGGAGAAGGGGGCCTTAATTATGTGAGAATCAATCTCTGCTCACAATTACATGGGCTGATAAATTAAATTCACGGCTTTTTGGTGATCGACAAACACAAGCTTAATCGCGACTCAACCAGGGAGACCTGATAAGATTATTTGCTAACCATGTTAAATTTAATCTATGAAGCACAAAATTTAAATTCAGAAAATTGTAAATTATATTTAGATAAAAGCACACTTTTGATTCCATAACTTTACACTAGATTTTATCTTGATTTTTTAACTTTATTTTTTTTTAATTTTTAAAATATAATTAAAAGTTTTCTTATTATTAACACCATTAATTATATTAATAGGAATGCTGATAAAACATTATTCAACTGTCAATTTTTATTGCTGAATCATCAATATTTTTTATTAATTTTTGGTTTAAAATATTTTTTAATTAAATTGAAAGACTAAAAATAAATAATTATAAATAAAAACTTTTAAATAATACCTTAATCTTAGATTTTTTTATTATAAAAAATGAGTTGGATAAATATATAAATATTTAAAAAATATTATTACTATTTGAGAATGATTTATCCATATTTTTTACTAATATAATTATCCGTGTTAGTTATAGAAACAATTTTGATTATTTTCTGAAAGTTAAATAATTAAAAAAAATAAAATTAAATTAAAAGACGACAATGAAATCTGAAAGTTACGGGACTAAAAGTATATTTTGGGTGTGTTTTATTGTCAACGGCTGAATTCATCAGTTTTTTCTCGCGAGAGAAATATTTTACTACAAGAAACGGTTGCTGTCTTGCAGAGATGATCCTGGTCATTCCCTAACGAAGCCAGAGGAAGAAACTGAAATTGATCTTTCAAGCAAAAGTATTCCCTTCACTCTTCTTCAGACTTCAAGAGATGGTTTTTATTACTGGTGAGTCATAAGTTACATAGTATTAATCTTCGTCTGGAATTATTACGGTACCCACCTGAAGTTGCTCTTGCCTTCCTCTCCTTTCTACTTCTTTATGACAAGAAGAAATGGACACTCGTCTAGTAAATTTAGAACCATCTCTCATGTACTAACTTGTATTTTCACAATTTTCTTTTCGTCTTTCTGATATGGGTATTTGTTTTTGTGCTTCAAGAATGGCTTACACCGTCTTTCACACTTCATATTTCTGTTTTGCAGTGCATGCTACCTGTTAGACAAATTGTCTGAGACATGCAAGGTGTATTCTTCCTCTCGTCTTGATTATCCGTTTCTGAGTTTTCTTTCAGTTTACATTCTGTTTTGTATTTTGTTTCAATGGTTTTCCCTATATTTGTTGTTATGTCTGGGAAAAACTGATTCTGTTTTACTGCATGATGGATTCAAATGTCAATCGAAATAACGTTTCATCATATTTTTCTTATTTACAAGATTTTAAAAACAAATCCAAGAATTAGTTGCCAAACTACCACGTGTCGTTGGAATTCTTTGTCCTGTTAGTATAAAGGTCAGAACTCAGAAGCACCTTCATGAGTACTAAATGATGTCTACTGTGATAGATGGATTTTCTAAATGAAAGATCAGTTCAGGAGATTGAAAACGAAAGTCCTTGTATCCCCGAAACAACTGCTCAGAAGTCAGAATCTACCATGGAGGCTGAAAAAGGATCAGGTTCTGGAGGATTGTATGCCACACATCAGAAAACACTAGGGAGTATTGTTTACAACAGTATACGAATTGTAATTTTCTCAAATCGACTGAACTTGCTTCTGCCTCTTGGGCCTTTGGCAATTATTGTGGAGAAGTTGACTAATCATCACGTGAGTTATAGTTCAAATTTAAACATCTCTCCACTTCAGTTTTCTTTAGATGTCTTATGTTGAAAAGTAAATGTGGGTTGCAGGGTTGGGTCTTCACTCTGAGTTTGTTGGGTATAATGCCTTTGGCAGAGCGGCTAGGTTATGCCACAGAGTAATATTTCATATGTCTCAAAATTTGTTTCATCTTTCTCACATTTTAAGGTTTCTAATGTTATTATTCGCTTGGTGTTATATAGGCAGCTGGCGTTTTACTTTGGAGATACAGGTAGTTATGTGAACAGTTCAACTAAGCAGCATGCGGCCAGATTTGTCTTTCTTCAAATTAATCCATGTTAAATATTTATATGAAATGAAAAAAAAATGCGTGCTTTGAATATACTGTATTAAACTTTCCATGTTAGGTAATTTTGTCCAACTTATAATTCCAATTGGCAAAAAAAAAAAAAATGCTTTTTATTAATCATAAAAAAATAAGAATATGCTGAATTAGAACTTGCTTTTTATACAGTAAAGTAGTAATCTGGAGAAGCTAGTCTCTTTTACTCTTTTTTATTATCATGTTGAATGTTATACGATATATTTGAAATTATGGATTTTAGTTGTTTACTTTAGTCTATAATTATGTCCGTCCTTCTATGCAATTGCATGGAATTCAACAAAAACAGGAAGGGAATTAAAAAATGGGAGAGGAAAAAAAAATAGGATTCACAAAGCACATTCCAAACCTCAATTAAGTGCTCGTTTAAATTACTTTTTTATAAAAGGTCTATTAGAATAATCACAATTTATAAAAATAAAGTTTAGAAGTTTACCACAAACCTATTAGGATGAAAAAGAGAAAAATAATGGTTAAAAATCATGATTTGATTTAAAAAATATAAACCAAACAGTCCTAAAATGGCTTGTGAATAGTGAACGGGAACTTTTAAAGTTTATACATATAGATTGTTTTCACTTTTCAGAGCATTATGAAGCCTACTTTCACTCACCTTTAGTTTCAACTTATAAGACTCATAGTTCCCCTGAAGTTCATAAAGCTTACACTTACACCCCTTCTAGTTTCAAATAAACTGAACTTACCTCCCTTATTTAAAGTTTATATAACCAGCTACTTGGCCTTATGGTAGCTTGAGCTCTATTGAATTTAAGCTATTGTGACTTTCAAAAAAGGAAAAGTACACAGGGTTAATGTTAGTTAGAGGGAATATTTCTGTATGAGTTGAAACTTGAGGACCAGTAAATGTAGATTACAAAAACATTAGCTTTCTGTTGGTAGGTCGTGTAGACTTCTATGGTGTATCAATTCCATGCTTGTGATGGAAAAATATGATTTTTCTTTTGGCTAAAAGGAAAAGTATGGTTTAGATTTTGCAGATGTGGTGTCTAAGCAGCTCATTCTACTAATTTTGTTGTTAACCATATGCTTGCGATGCTTTATCTTTTTTCTTTTTATGCAACAACGAAACCAAGGCAAAACTAGCCTGTACCAGCGTTCAACGCATTACAATCCTTATCTTTTTTTTTTTGGGGTATTTTGCGATGTTTTATCTTTTAACTTATTCCATTGGATCTTGCAGTTGGGGGTCTTCTAAATGCCTCTTTTGGAAATGCAACAGAACTGATCATCTCAATATATGCATTGAAAAGAGGAATGATGCGAGTTGTCCAGCTTTCTTTGCTGGGATCTATTTTGTCTAACATGTTGTTGGTGCTTGGATGTGCATTCTTTTGTGGTGGGGTTGTTTTCAATAAGAAGGAGCAGGTTTTTAACAAGGTAGACATGTTAGCTTCTGTCTCTTTCATTATCTTCCTATTTTTCACCTTAAATAATTAACTTGTGGCTGATTCATATGAGCATGCAGGCAACTGCTAGTTTGAACGCAGGATTATTGTTGATGGCAGTCATGGGCCTACTTTTTCCTGCGGTTCTTCACTACACACACACTGAGGTCCATTTTTGGAAATCAGAGTTAGCGCTTTCAAGATTCAGTAGCTGCATCATGCTTGTGGCCTATGCTGCATATTTATTTTTCCAGTTAAATAGTCAAAGAAGTCGTTATGTCTCTCTGAATGAGGTTGGCCTTCTTACCTCAAGTTTCCTGATCTATTTATTTCTTTATTCATTCATTTTTTGTTTGTGTACATGCTGTCCCTTTTAATGCTCCTGATTTGCTTTACATATGTGGTTTTGTTCTGAATTAGGGGTACGCAGCAAATTCACATGTACAATCTGGATAGCTTGAACTGTTCTAGGATTTTAGAGAAGCTTCTAGAGTAAGATACTGGGAGTCTAGTATATAACAATTGGGATGACGAACCAGTAGATAGGGAGAACTAGAATAACTTGCATTTTTATTTGTTGATTATTTATCCTTCCTTTCCCTTATGTAATAATACATGCTATCTATTATCTGGTTCAATAGATACCGCTTGATCATTTATACCTTTTTGCAAGTCTTGAGGTGGTGAGTTGGCTGGATGATTTTTAACTCTCTAGATCATTAAGATTGTTTAATCTATGTGCTCCTTAGAACTATTGTGAAAAAACTATGGTCTCTCACTCAAAATATTATTTGTTGAATGAATGAATAACTACAGGGAAGATGACAATTTTTCACCTTATGAGTAAACATAGCAACTGTAAAAAAAAAAAAAAAAAGAAGTAAACATAGCAATTGTTCACTTCTTATTATATTCTTCTAATTCTTCAATACTTATAGGTAACTTTTTTGGTGTATGCTTTAAGTTTTTCCCCCTAATGACATACATTTTGATCCTTGACTGACAAAGTTGTGGTGTAATACAAAATATGAACCCAGGAGGAGGGGAATCATGGAAACTGCATAGATGATGATGAATCTCCGGATATCTCTAAATGGGAATCAGTAATCTGGCTTTCAATTATGACTGCTTTGATATCAGTTCTGTCAGGATATTTGGTTGGTGCTATAGAGGTGGCGAATGTTCTCATCTTTCCCTCTCTAATATATCCCATGAATGCCTTGAAAGTTACAGTCTTGTCTAAAATAGAGTAGCATCATCTGTTGTTTCTTTTTACTCCCTAGTATGGTCCTTGATATATACATATTATACACTCTTATGTTTTGTGGAACGGAACAGGAATTGAAGCAGATTCTTCTAAGAGTTTAGCTTTCTGATAGCTAGTGTACTCTATCGTGTTAGTGAATTTGCCAAGATAGAATTATATATTTTGGCAACTTCTGAGTTCTTGAAAGGACTATTTTTGAATGAAGTAAAGTTTTCTTATGTATGATCATCCGTTTCACAGGGAGTCTCATGGAAAATGCCAGTGTCTTTTATCAGTGTAATATTGCTTCCCCTAGTGGGAAACGCCACAGAGCATGCCAGTGCTATCATGTTTGCCGTGAAAGACAAGCTTGTAAGCTTTCATCAGTTCTTTTGTTTTGCCAAAAGGGGGAAAAACCACTATTTGTCATTAATGGTTTCTTTCACCTGCAGGATATCTCTTTGGGAGTAGCAATAGGGTCATCCACACAAATTTCTATGTTTGTGGTAGGTGCTTAAATCTTGGTGAGAATGTATTGTTTTCTAAATTTTTAAACATTTGACTAATACAAGTTTCTTCCCACATGAGTTTGAATCTGTATGTGTTTGTAACTGTATCAAAATATGTATTAATGTGGAATCAGGTGAGGTGGTGTCTGACATGGAGAGTTATTTTACTTTATATTTCTAAAAGATAGCAATATTTAGTGCTGGGTGGGACTAAAACAAAAAATTGAAACAACAGAATGAAGTGAACTACTTCCTTACATAGCAGTCGATGCAGCATTTATCGGCTCTCATCTGCCTTAGTCATTCAAGAGTTCCTCTTGTATCAAAATGCAAATTTCTGGTATTTCAAATATGCTTGGATATTTTGTTCCTTTCTCGAAACTGTGTTTTTTTTCCCCCTCCCCTCCAACATGAGTGGTAAGTCAATTTTCTTTTCTATATCCTCAAGATATTTTCACTGTCATTTTGTAGATACCACTTTGTGTGATTATTGGATGGATAATGGGACGTCCTCTGGACTTAAACTTTCAACTTTTTGAGACGGCAACACTGTTTTTAACTGTTATGGTTGTAGTCCTCTTGTTGCAGGTTTGTATTCACAGATAATTTTTTCTGCAAAATATTAATATTATGTTAAAAACCTAAAACATGTAGATAGCTACAAAAATGATTTAGCCTATTTTAGCTTGAGAGTGCAAAACCACCTGAAGAATAATCTAAACTGACTCAAATATTAAATACATGAGAGTAAATTATGCAAATTTGTATGGATTTTATTAAAATTATATTGACTTTCATTAAAACAAAAATTTATTGTTTCAATTAAAATATCCTCCATTAATTTAAATATATATTTTAGCCGATCTCATTTAGTGAGATAAGATTAATATTATTATTATTGAATTTAAATATGTATTTTAATGAAGGGTATTTTGATACAAGAATAAAAATTACACTAAAATGTATATTTTGAAAATAATAAAAATATGTGTAGTTTCAAATTAAAAAAATTACACAATTCACTCAGTATATTAGTATTTCGTGAAAGAAAGATAACAATCTTAATAAATTCTCTATATATAGTTTAACATAACCCTAGGTCCCAAATATTAAGAAAACCCTAAGCTCAAAAAGTTTGATTCCTAAATCAAAACCGAATTTGTAGAAAAATTAAATTGGAAAACTTGTTACTGAGGCATCTACATTTTGTATCACTCAGTTTAATGGCTTTTATGTTTTGATTGAATGGACTGGGTTAGGCTAAGCCTTGTCAACAATTGGTGCTTTTATGTAGTTGGTCCATTCCAAGTTCTATTAGCCCATGATTTGAGATGGGATGGGCCAAAAAGGCCTTCTATTATTTGAGCTAAGTGATATGCCTTCCCAATTCCCAACTCCATGCATGGACCAAGCACCTTTTTATTTCAACAAAAAAAAGTGCCTTTTTTTTTGCCACAAAAAAGAGTGACATTTTTTCTTATTAATTTTATATTGTGTTTGCAGGAAGGGACTTCTAATTACTTCAAGGGACTTACGCTTGTTCTATGCTATCTGATAGTGGCAGCTAGTTTTTTTGTACATGTAGATTCTTCTTAGTAGAATAGACAGTAGATACTATCCTAAAAGAATAGTCAAATGTTACGTTCTCTCATCTTATTGTAAATATAAGAGGTTAATTTTGCACGATTTTTAAATTTCAGCCTTCCTAAACTCAATACATCTTTTGTTGAGTATATTTCTTCTGGCTGCCATTCACTAAATCTACTATTTGATATACTGGCAACTAGTTTTTCCTTTTTTGGCATGTAGATTCCTCATAACAATGTCCTCAAAGAATAAGCAACTGTTATGTTTCTGTTGTCCTATTGTAAATTTATAAGATCAAGTTCTGATTTTTAAATTTCCATCTTCTAGGTGGGCTTCATAAATGCCATTCAGTTTTATTCTTCTCTAATACATATGATTCTACTTGGAGAATTGAAAATGACATACATGTATTTTGGTGGAGGCCAATAAGCAATCCACAAGTTAAAACCTAAAACTAGGGATGGGAGTTAGGAGCCTACAGTTTGACCTATATAAGACTTGACCTGACCTATTCAATTAAATAGGTCATATTCAGTCCTAGATGCGAGTATCTTGACCTATTTAAATAAAATCTAACCTAAAGCTTATCAGGTTATGCTTATTATTATTATTATTATTATTATTATTATTATTATTATTATTACTACTTGAGATATATAATATAATTAATATAAGTTAGTTTTATGAATGTCCTTGTTTCTTTAATACTCCCTCCGAACCACATTATAAAGTATTTTGTATTAATTATATGCATATTAAGAAAATCATTTTTTCACCTGAAATTAATGTAAAAAATACTCACATTCATATTTTACCCTTATTAAATACCTCATTTTATTATTATTATAGGGTTATAAATAAGAAGTATGAAAGTATTAAAGATAGAGATAAAATGGGAAGAAAAATATGTAGTACCCTATATTTTGAATAAAAAACTTGTCATACAAAATGCATTATAATATAGACCGAATGGAGTAGATTGACATAGGTGTAGGCACAGGTGTTGTATGTTCTGAGATATTCTTCTTCACTACTTTTTTTATTGCCACCTTTTTATGAGTGAAAGTAAATGAGTTAATATGTGAAAAGTCTTATATTGATAAGATCATAAGACAAGAGATGTCGGTGAGATTTATAAAAGTAAATAGGCTAGCTACTTTTTTATGATGTTATTTAAACATATAAGCCATAAGATATATATATGAACCATGTATTTGGTTACTAAAAGTTTAAAGTTTGAATATTTTTTTAAAATTAAAGTTGATGTTTTTTTCATTTTATTTTTTAATAAGTCTTTAAATAGATTTTAGGTTATACTAGATTTTTAGAAGTCTAAACCTAAAATAAAGTCTTATATAAATTAATAAGTCAGACTCAGACTTTATATTTATAATACAGGCTTGACTTATTTAACTAAATTCTAGCCTATTTTTACCTCTAATCAAAACCACGCATATACTCCAAAATTATGGACATGTGCAAAAGACTATTAGCATTAATGAAAATAAATTACTAGAAACCATCTCAGGGGACACTGGAGAAGCAATTGAAAAAAACATAATAGGATGAATTTAAAAAAAAAATCCAATCGAGAGACATGGAAAGCTAATTACTCAGAAATGAGATATACCTCCAAAGTCAATAAGATAATATGAATAATGAATGGAATCCAAAATTAGCTCGACCTCAATTTGTTCTTTTATTTAATGTGAGATGAAGAAATTTAGGTCAATCTCGATTGAAGAAAAGTAATTTACTAATAATCCCCTGTGCTACCAATAATACAAGAAAACTTAAAAATATAGTACACAATTGGAGAAAAAAATTAGTAGAAGCAATTATATACTGCAAAACTTAAAAAAAAAATCACCATAATTAAAAAAGATATTGTACTAAAAATACTCCTTGGCTACCAATAATACAGGAAAACTCAAAAAATGTAAGAAAATATGGTGAACATAAAATAAAGAAAACATTGATGTGACATAATTAAAAAATCAACAATAAAGGAACAAAAATTTCACTAATTAAAAGCAATGTAATTCCATAAAGTTAATCACAAATTAGATAAGGACAAGATACTTAGTGGCAGACACACGTTATACTCTGGAGGGTCCTTGTCCCCCTTAGTTTTTTTTTATTTAATATTCCTTGGAAGTTTTATAAAAAATATAAGTGTTACAAAGCCAGGCCCTTCTCAAATACAAACCCTATACATTATATAACTTGTGTGTTAGTGAAACCACTTCTACCAATTAACAATAATGTTACCTTAATGTGAATTTAATGTAAATTATAAGGTATATAAAAGTTTACAAAGAAATTGAGCTCCCCTCATCTACTATTCCTAGCCCCTAAAACTTGAAGATACTCCAAAAGTTAAAATGACTCACAATTTTTTCTTGGGTAATGGTAATACCCACATCACTCAAATTAGATAAACACAACATATCGTCATAAGTTAAAAATACTCCATCACGTGAATACCCACATTTTTTTTCGGGTAATATTAATACCCATATCTTTGTCTTGTTTCCAAATTACTAGCTAGCAATCACGTGAGTATGTTTAAAATTTGGGGGAAAAAATGATGAATGAGAAAGCAACCCACTCATACCACTTTCTTCCTCCACCATCTCTGTCTCATTCCCAACTTTGTCCCACTAAATCTCAGAGCTTTCATTGCTTTTAGAGTTTGCTTCCATCACCATTGTCTCATCCATACGATGTCCATGAGAGTTTTCTGCCCATGGGATAACATTCAAGTCAAACATGGAGTGTCAGTTTGAGTTCTCCTCTATCAATGGACATCCATTGTTAGAACAGAGCATGGACCCTTTGGAATTGGCATCAACAAGTGTCCACCTATGTGAAGTTGAATCATCATCATCATCTGTGAAGCTTGGTGTCAAGTTTAATTCAAGCATGACGAGGATTTGTGATGGGGGAGTTAATATTGGTGTTGAAACAGGGGACTAACAAGCTATGTATCACATTGGATGGGCAATTTCAATTAGTGGAGTCATCGTTTTTGACCCTCAAATCAGTCTCGGTGGCAACATAAATACTCTATCATTTATCTCAATAACCCTCAAATGGCAATTCGCAGCTCGTCGACGGTTGGGTTTCTTTATCCACCATTTTTTTCCAACTTGCTTCAAATTACTGGCAAATCTACTAATAATTGGCATTTCCATTGGTTCATTATGGTTTTAACGGGATTACGAACTTGTGTGTAATTAGTCAGATAGACATTTTAGAGATTCTCATTTGAGATCCTTTTTCATTTACCACTATACAATACAATGCCCGAAACCCTTCAGTCATAATGAAAATAGAGCATAATAATAATAGTAAAGGGGAATTACATATTAAGACCAAGATCTTGAATTTATTAAAAATTAGGATAAACTATTCATTCAATTACAATAAAGGACCAAATATTTCTAAATAAAATTAAAAAATTGTGAGATTACCAAAATGCCCTTGAAACTAACCTCCACCTTCTCCACCATCGTCGGTCAATGGCTGCCTGTGACCAGTCAATGCCATTGACCAATGGTTGACCGACCGACAGCCACAGTCAAACAGTTACTGGTGACTAATCAACGGTCGCCGGTGACTGGTTAATGCCGTTTACCACTCACCGGTGACTGATAAACGGTGACTAGTTGCAAGTTACAAAATCAGAATAGGAGAATTGTAAAAAATAAGTAAAAAGTTGCAAATTTTTTGAGTCATTTTAATTCTAATATGGTTAAAATCTGATTACTTGATATTGAAATTATGTAAATAAGTTGAAAAATTAGAATATAAAAGTTCTAAAATGTGAGTAAAAAATTGCTAATACCTAAACCCAATTTAATGCTTATAAAGTTAAAATTCGATTTCTCCATATTAAAATTTGAAAAATAAGTTGTAAAATTAAAATATGAGAGTTGCTAAATGTGAGTAAAATTTTTTAAATATTTGAATCTAATTTGATATTTATAAAGTTAAAATTCGATTGCTACATGTTAAAATTTAGAAAATAAGTTGCAAAATCAAAACATGAGAGATGCAAAATGTGAGTAAGAAGTTGTAAATCCTTAAAGTCAATTTGATACTTATAAAGTTAAAATTCGATTACTCCATATAAAAATTTGAAAAATAAGTTGCAAAATCAGAATATGGGAGTTGCAAAATGTAAGTAAGAAATTGTAAATACCTAAACCCCATTTGATATTTGTAAAGTTTAAATCATTGTTTTTGTTGGGAACAAAACTGACATTGTTAAGAACAAATCAATTTAATGCTTATAAAGTAATTGATTTTTAATTTTATCAGCATTGAAGTGACTTTAGGGATTTGCAACTTCTTACTTATATTTTATAACTATCCTGTTCTGATTTTGCAATTTATTTTCTAAATTTTAATATGGAGTAATCAGATTTTAACTTTATAAGTATCAAATTGGCTCCAGGGATTTGCAACTCCCATGTTTTGATCATGCAGCTCCCATATTTTAATTTTGCAATTTATTTTTTGAATTTTAATATGGAATAATTGAATTTGCAACTTCTTAGTTACATTTTGTAACCCTCATATTTTAATTTTGCAACTTATTTTTCAAATTTTAATATGGAGCAATTGAATTTTAACTTTATAAGTATCAAATGGGATCCAGGTATTTGCAACTTGTTACTTACATTTTACAACTCTCATATTCTGATTTTACAACTTATTTTTCAAATTTTAATATAAAGCAATCAGATTTTAACTTTATAAGCATCAAATTAAGTCTAAATATTTGTAACTTCTTACTCATATTTTGCAATTTTCATGTTTTGATTTTTTAACTTATTTACATAATTTTAACATTAAGTAATCATATTTAATCATATTAGAATTAAAATAGCTTCAGGGGATTTGCAATTTTTTACTCATATTTTACAACTTCCCTATTCTGATTTTGCAACTTATAACTAGTTGTCGTTGATTGGTTACCGGTAACTGTTGACCGGTGTTAACCGGTCACCAGCAACCATTGACCGGTCACTGACAACTGGTAGACTATTGTCGCCGAGCAGTCAACAGCGTTGACCAACCACTGGAGGCTATTAACCGGGAACTGGCAATGGTGGGGGAGGTGGAGGTTAATTTTAAGAGTATTTTGATAATCTCATAATTTTTTAATTTTATTTAAAAATATTTGGTTCTTTATTGTAATTGAATAAATAATTAGTCCTAATTTTTAATTAATTTAGTTCTTGTTCCCAATATGTAATTCTCCCTAATAGAAATAATGATAATAAAATATATTTAATAACGATAAAAAAATGATGATATTTTTTTAATAAATTTAAAATAAAAAATATTTTTTTTAATATACGTGTATTTCATATATAATGGATTATAACGTTGATTATGGGTGCTGTTCATAAAATATCAGTTCGAACAAAACACTATGGTCTCACACGGGGTGGTTGTTCACTATAAATTTGGTGGGGTGACCAGACTCATAGGTCATAGCCATTCTGACAAAGACGAGAAGGTTTGTTGACGTTGTGAAGCTGGATTAATGGTTTGGTAATGACTTAGTTAGGTAAAGGACTATTAACCTTGACGTTTATGAACGGGAATTCCCAAAGCAAAATACGATTACCATCCCTACTGCGATTACTGTGATTTATAAACCAGATAGATCGATATTGTTCGGGCAGATGCCACCGCATCCATAAACCATTTGCTCGTTGAAATATACTTAATGCAAGAGTCCTTTTGGTGTTTTACTGGAAAATGGGAATTTTTTTGTATATTAATTGAGGAGTTTAGCATTGCACACCCACAAAAGATTCATTTTTTTCTTTGGTTACATTGTGAGAGTTTAAACATTTAACCATTACTCACACCCCGTGCTTCAAGGTAGCTACAAAGTTATTTGAAGTATTTTTAGAATTGAAAGGATGGGCATTTGTTCACGTGAATGCTAGTGGTCCTGAACTTGATTATGGAGCTCAATTTTGCAAATATAGAAGGCTCGTAAAAGTGACGGACAGGTCATGGTATTAATTCATATTCGGTAAAATCAAGTCATGGGAGTGAACAGAATATCCGTTGGTAAAGGCTTATCCTACGGTCAAATGCATTGAGTGTGTCTTCAACTTCCTCTTTTAGAAACGAAACCCATTACGCCATTTATTCCATGTAGTCTGCTTCTTCCTCCTGACGAGTTATCCATGAGAAGCAAACAATCTCTCGAAGAAATGAGTGAGGGTGCCATAGATCAACGACCCCTCATTGTTGGCTCTTCTTCCTCTCCAGAATCCCCTCGTAGAACAGGTAAGTTAGTACTGTTAGTTGAACTAATTTCTGTTTATCTTGGTTTTTGTATTTCTTTTCCATCTTATATTCTCGTGGCTAGCTTTCGTCATTGTTCAAATTGTTCTTATCTCCCTATTCTCTGACTCTTAATTGGGACCATTCTACCTTTCGTATTCATCACATAAATAAATGAATTAAGATGAGAGTTAGTTGATGAGATTGGCAATGTTAGGGGAACTGAGCTAATGGTGTAGTTGGATGGAAAAACAAAACAGGGAAGTTGGGGAGTGCAGTGGCACATATAATAACAGGGGTGATAGGAGCAGGAGTGCTGTCAATGGCATGGAGTGTGGCTCAGCTTGGATGGATCGCTGGTCCTCTCACAGTGATGCTGTTCGCAGCCACCACCATGGTTTCGACTTTCCTTCTGTGTGATTGTTACAGATTCCATCATCCTCAACTTGGCTCTCTTCGCTCCTCTTCCTACATGCACGCCGTAGGCCTCTACCTGGGAAAGGGAAACGAAAAGGTGTGCGGGGTGCTGGTCTATATCTATATGTATGGTACTGCCACTGCCTACGTCATTACTTCTGCTTCCAGCATCAGGTATTATTCCTTCTCTTCACTATCTCAATGCGTGCTCTATTTACAAATTAAAAAAAAAAAAAAAAAAAACTTCTATACTGCATTAATACCTGGTGAGAAAGAGTTAAAACTATTAAGGATTTTTATGGAAATCACATATTAATACTTTATTAAATTTTGCAATAATCCTTGTATTAAAGATCGTGAAAATCTTTTAAAAAAGACCTTTATACAAGTTATTATAACACACATGCATTATACAAATTTAGGCCTTCGCTTCCTATAAGACAATAATACTAAGATAAGGTACAACGCATGTGGTATTACGCTGCATGAAATTTATGGCAAGAAGTTACAAATCTAAATATTTGGAGGACATAATAACGGACACAACACGTTAGCAGATTCTTTCCAATTCAAAAGATCTCACAATAAAGATCATGGGGCCAATAGAGGTGAGGCCCAATAACTATTCCTTTTCTTGTTACTTGCACTCCAACGTGAGACTTCTCCGTGGTCGTTGTGGCTTCATTTCACAGAGAAGTTTTTTTTGCTTTTGGGCCTTCGCATTTCATAGAGAAGCTGTTTTACTGATGTTCTAACATTTTCTAATGACAAATGTTTGATCTTCTGATGCAGGGCAATTCTGAAATCAAACTGTTATCACAAGGAAGGGCATGAGGCTCCCTGTAATTATAGGGACACCTTGTTTATGATTCTGTTTGGAGTCATTCAGATCATCATGTCATTCATACCAGATCTCCATAACATGTCATGGGTTTCCGTTGTGGCTGCAATAATGTCCTTCACATACTCCTTCATTGGACTAGGACTTGGCATTGCTACAGTTATAAGTAAGCTTCAATATTAAGATGTTGCTGTCACAATATAAAGCTCTGTCTTCATTTAACAATTTAAACTTTTGAGCTTCAATAATCCTTGATGTAGTGTTCAAGCATGATAGGCTTATGCTTTTGCCACACGTTAAGTTCAAATAGCTTAAAGGCGGTGTGCTACAGTCTTACAGATTATCATAGAATCATTTACATACTTTCAGTTAATTACTTCAACTTTTGGGTTGAAATCAACTAACTTGAAGAAAGAAGAGTATCGTGGGTCATAAAAAACAATGAATGCAAAAGTATTGGGAGTGAAGATTATATATGTAGAAGTAAGATCATAATAATTATGGCTGATATTGCAGAAAATGGGACAATTATGGGGAGCTTAACAGGAGTACCTGCAAGTAGTTTAGCTGACAAATTATGGTTAGTCTTCCAAGCACTTGGTGACATAGCCTTTGCCTATCCATACTCAGTCATTGTTCTTGAGATACAGGTAACTCTTATACCCCAATCATGGTGAAAAAAAGAAGAAGAAACACAGTTTAAAGCTAAGGCACAGTACTGATTCCTTTTTTTATTTTGGTTGAGTAAAGGATACGCTAGAGTCTCCTCCACCAGAAAACCAAACAATGAAAATGGCATCCATGCTTGCAATCTTCATCACAACATTCTTCTACCTTTGTTGTGGATGCTTTGGATATGCAGCATTTGGAAACAACACGCCAGGAAATCTCTTGACAGGCTTTGGCTTCTATGAGCCTTACTGGCTCGTTGACTTTGCGAATGCTTGCATTGTCCTTCATTTGATTGGAGGATATCAGGTACAACTGCAATACTAGCTGTTTTATTTAATCTAAACTAAGTGGGCTATCTATGTATTATATATACTAAGTTTGAAAAAATAAGTATTGTTCATAGTTTGTGAATAGTGCAACTTATTATAGATTTTATATTTGATATTCATTTTGATGATTTTGATACAACTTTGTCTTTCATCCTGTTATCTAGTTCTTTAGAACTTACGATTCTGTTTTTGCAGATTTACAGTCAACCCATATTCAGTGCTGTAGAAAAATGGTGTTTGAGGAAATTCCCTAACAGTGGCTTTGTGAACAACTTCTACAAGCTGAAATTGCCCGTGTTGCCAAGTTTCCAGCTAAATCTATTCAAGTTTGTGTTTAGAACATTGTATGTGATTTCAACCACAGGGCTTGCAATCCTCTTTCCTTACTTCAACGAAGTTCTGGGATTGTTAGGGGCATTGAACTTCTGGCCATTGGCCATATATTTCCCGGTGGAGATGTCCTTTGTTCAAAAGAAAGTCGAAGCTTGGAGTAGAAATTGGATTGTGCTCAGAACTTTTAGCTTCGTTTGCTTTCTTGTTACAGTGGTAGGCCTTGTTGGATCTCTTGAAGGAATCATAAGCCAGAAACTTATCTGAACAAGATTTATTATATGCTTTGACCATAGATAGATGATCAAGGTAAAGTAGTTTCGGTATTTTATCTTTCTCTTATCCAGAGAGTAATGTTTCATATATATCTCAAAATTAGTTTTATCTTTCTCTCTTTTACGGTTTCTAATGGTATTATTTGCTTGCTATTATATAGGCAGCTGGGTTTTACTCTGAAGATAGTGGTGATTATGTGAACAGTTCAAATGTGCAGCATGCTACTACATATGTCTTTTTTCCAATTAATCTATGTTAAATAGTTATATGAAATGTGCGCTTTGAATGTGCAGCATTAGAACTTTAATGCATAGAGTAGTAATCTGGAGAAGCTTATCTCTTTTACGTTTTTTGATTATCTTGTTGGATGTTATATGCTGCATTTGAAATTATGGACTCTAGCTGTTTACTTTAGTCTATAATTAGATGGTTTCTTCTATGCCATTGCGTGGAATTCAGCCAAAAAAGGGGAAGGGAATTAAAAAATGGGAGAGAAGAACCTAGGATTGCATAAAGCATATTGCAAACCTCAATTAAAACTGCTTTGTAAATAGTGGTATAAACAGGAAAAAGAATTTTAAAGTTTATACCTATAGGTTGTTTTCAATATTCAGATCCTTTGGAAGCCTACTTTCACTCTCCTTTAGTTTCAACTTATAATACTAAGAGCTCCCCTGAAGTTTATAAAGCGTACACCCCTTCTAGTCTTTTATCTGTAAAAGTAGGGCTCAAAGCTAAGCGTCTTTTGTGCCACCTCAGCAGCATTGCTGGGAAAGGAAATGTACACTAATAAACTGAACTTATCTCCCTTATTTAAAGTTTCTATAACCAGCTACTTGGCCTTATGGTGGCTTGTGCTGCATTGAATTTAGGCTACTGTGACTTTCAAAGAGGAAAAATACACAGGGTCAATGCTCTGTGATCAATAGAGGGAATATTTCCGTATCAGTTGAAACTTGAGGGCCAGTGAATGTAGATCACAAAATCAATAGCTTTGTGTTGGTTGGTCATGTAGACTTCAATGGTGTATCAGTGCCACGCTTGTGATGGTAAAAGATGGTTTTTTTGGCTAAAAGGAAAAGTATGGGTTTAGATTTTGCTGATGTGGTGTCTAAGCAGTTCATTCCACTAATTTCGTTGCTAATCATATGCTTGTGATGATCTATATCTTAACTAACTTATTCCATTGGATCCTGCGGTTCAGGGTCTTCTAAATGCCACTTTTGGAAATGCAACAGAATTGATCATCTCAATCTATGCATTGAAAAGAGGCAAGACACGAGTTGTCCAGCTCTCATTGCTGGGATCGATTTTGTCTAAACATGTTGTTGGTGGTTAGATGTGCATTCTTTTGCGGTGGGATTGCTTTTAATAAGAAGGAGCAGGTTTTTAACAAGGTACACATGTTAGCTTCTGTCTCTTTCATTATCTTCCTAATTTTCACCTTAAATAATTAACTTGTGGCTGATTCATATTAGTATGCAGACAACTGCTAGTTTGAACGCAGGATTGTTGTTGACTAGTTCTAGTTTCTTTCCACATGAGTTTGAGTCTGTGTCTGTGTTTTTAACTGTGTAACCATATAAGCTATGTATTAATTTGGAATCAGGTTAGGTGGTGTCTAACATAAAGAGTTATTTTAGTTTATATATCTATAAGAGAGTAGTATTGAGTGCTTAGTAGGACTAAAACTAAATAATGAAACAACAGAATGAAGTGAACTGCTTCCTTATATAGCAGTTGTGAAGCACTTATAGGCTCTCATCTGCATTAGCCATTCAAGAGTTCCTCTTGTATCAAAAATTCAAAATGCAAATTTCTGAGCTTGGTTATTATGTTCCTTTCTTGAAACTCTGTATTTTTCTCCCTCCAGCATGAATGGTAAGTCAATTTTCTTTTCTATATCTTAATATGTTACTTTCTTATTTCTACTATCATTTTATAAATACCATTTTACATGGTTATTGGATAGATAATGGAACATTCTTTTGACTTAAACTTTCAACTTTTTGAGACAATAACACTGTTTTTAATTGTTATGCTTGTAGTTCTCTTGGTGCAGGTTTGTTTTCATAGATAAATAATTTTTTTGCAAAATATTAATATCATATTAGGAGCCTAAACCACGTGGATTGCTACATAAATGAGTTAGCCCACTTTAGCTTGTGGGTGAAGAACCACCAAAAGAATGATCTAAAGTGACTCAAATATTAAATACACTAGAGTAAATTATGAAAAATTTTATAGTTTTTTTTCCAATTACACTTTGTTTTAAACAAAAAATATTGTTTTGATTAAAATATCCTCCACTAATTTAGATATGCATTTTGATCTTGATTAAAATTGCACTAAAGTACATGTTTTAAAAATAATGAAAATATGTGTACTTTCAAATTAAAAAAATTACATAATTCACTCAATATATTAGTGTCATGAAAGAAAGGTAACAATCTTAATAAATTCTCTATATTTACAGATTGAATATAGTTTAACATAATCCTAGGTCCCAAATAATTAAGAAAACCCTAAGCTCGAAAGGTTTAATTCCTAAATCAAAACCCAATTTTAAAAGAATCAAATTGGAAAACTTATTACTGAGGCCTTTGCATTTTGCATCACTGAGCTTAATGGCTTTATGTTTTGATTGAATGGACCGGGTTAGGCTAAGCCCTGTCAACAAATGTGCTTTTATATAGTTGGTCCATTCCATTCTAGTTCTATGAGCCCATTCTATTATTTGAGCTAAGTGATATGCCATCCTAATTCCCAACTCCATGAGTCAAGCCCAATATTTTACAGTTCTTTTTTTAAAAAAGTTCATTGTTTTTGGCTACAAAAATGACATTTTTTATGACTATTTTGTATTTGCAGGAAGGGACTTCTCATTACTTCAAGGGACTTATGCTTGTTCTATACTATCTGATAGTGGCAGCTAGTTTTCTTGTACATGTAGATTCTTCTTAATAGATTAGACAGTATACACTGTCCTCAAAGCATAGTAAAAGGTTATGTTCTCTTCTCCTATTGTAAACGTAAGAGATTAATTTATTATGCTACCTCATATAGTGGCGGTTAGTTTTTCCCTTTTTTGAATATAGATTCCTTATGACAATGTCCTCAAAGAACAAGCAAATGTTATACTTATATGTTCTGTTGTCCGGCTGTATGTTTAAACGATCAAGTTCTGATTTTTTTAAACTTTCACCTGGTTAATTTTGCTTCATAAACTCCATTCAGCATCATTCTTCACCGATACATTTGATTCAATTTGGAGAACTGAGAATGGCATACATGTGTTTTGGTGGAGGCCAATAAGCTTTTCGTATGTTGAATGCCAGGAACATTTTGACATGACAAAATTTAAATGATAGTTCATAAAGTATGTATAGGACAAAACACTGGTCTCGCACTGACTGGTTTGGAAACGTATTGGATGCTCATCACATGGTGGTCCATATTTAATTTAATTTTTTATTATATTTTTAATACATTTTTATTTTTTTAGATGTAGACTCTAAAATAAAATAATTTTATAACTATTATCTTTTTTAAAAAAATATGTTATCATTCTAAAAAAATGAAAATTAAAAATATTTTATTTAGGTCATCCAAATTAAGTTTAGATGGTTCAGATCTCATTACAATAATAAACACGCGGTGCTCACCTGCAATGATCACCGAATGAAGATCGCAGTGGTTGTTAGGGTAAATTTGGTGGCTTGATTAGACTCAGGTCGTAGGTGGTAAGAAGAGGAAATGGGTTTATTGAGATTGTGACGGTGGATTAATCAATGGTAATGACTCAGTTAGTCAAGGGACCATTAATGTACGTTGACGTTTATGAAAGCGAATTCCGAAAAGAAAATACCATTACCATCCCTTCTGTGATTGATTCCTCGTGGCTTTGAAATGCTTCGTTTAATTTCCTTATTATATATTCTGTTAATTTATAAATCAGATAGATATTTTTCAAACAGATGCCACCACGTGCATAAATCATTTTCTCGTAAAAACATTATTAACCCAAGATCGAGTAGTCTTAATCTTTCACTGAAAGATGGGAATTTCTTACTGCATTATTAATTAATTGGTGAGTTTAACGTTACAAACACGAAAAAATGCATGTTATTTCGAGTACTTTGAAAATTGAAGGGATGTGCACGTGTTGACGTGAATGGTTGTTGTCCTGCACTTGATTATGGACCTCAATTTTCCAAATATTCAGTAATACTATCGAGTTATGGGAGTGAACAAAGTATGCGTTGGTAAATGGCTTATCTTACAGTCAGATGCATCTGAGTGTGTCTTCTTCTACAAACGAAACCCATTACCCCATTTATTCCATATAGTCTGCTTCTGCCTCCTGACAAGTAGGTCATCGATGTGAAGCAAACAGTCTTTTGGAGAAATGAGTGAGGATGCCACAGATCAACGACCCTTCATTGATACCTCTTCTTCCTCCCCAGAATCTCCCCGTAGAACAGGTAATGCAGTTCTGTCAATTTCTGTTTATATTGGTTTTTCGTATTTCTTCTCCATCACATCATGTGTGTGTATATATATATATATATTATGATCTCATGGCTAGCTTTCCTCATTCTTCAAATTCTTCTTATCTCCCTCTTCTCTTACTGTTAATGAGTTAGGAACCTCTTCTATAATCACAAAAAAATAATCTTTTTGCTAGCACAATGGATCTAGTTTTGATACTGGAATTTCATGTAAAGTTGATTGGTTATCCCTTGCCTTTCCTACTCCTCTATGGACCACTAATGTAACTGAAAAAAGAGAAAGAAACAATTATAAGTCTTTGATTAAGTAAGGGTTTTGTGTGTTAATTCTTTAATATCGAAAAGTTTCGCAACCAGATGGTATTAAAATTGGAAAGTTAGAAAATGGAGATGGTTTTTGGGTGTTGAGTAATTGGTGGGGTTGAATGGTAGTTGGAAATCCAGAGAAGCCAATTCCTTACAAGTCTTCTCTCTGCCTGAAAAATTCGGTTTTCATTGGGACCATTCTACCGTTCGTATACAGCACGGGTGATCAACTACTACTTTTTCCTTTTTTTTTTTATTTAAAAAAAAAACTTCTTCATATGAAGATAGTTACAATTTTAATCACATAAATATTATTCAAATTGCAACTAAAGACAATTAGTTCAAGTCTTGTATATCCAGAAAATTGCTATTGTACGTGAGAATTTTTATACTCATGTGGTCAAACCTGAAATTTAGTATTCATTGATTGATGTGATCAATTTTTTTGGCAATAATGTGATTGAAATAAATAAATAAAAATAATAGGTAATTCATCATTTTTTTTGTTGAGATTGGACATAACTGGTTGAGTTGGATGGAAAAACAAAACAGGGAAGATAGGGAGCGCAGTGGCACATATAATAACAAGTCTGATAGGAGCAGGAGTGCTGTCCCTAGCATGGAGCATGGCTCAGCTTGGATGGATTGCTGGTCCTCTCACTCTCATCCTCTTCGCAGCCATCACCATTTTTTCTACTTTCCTTCTCTGTGATTGTTACAGATTCCCTCATCCTCAACTTGGCTCTCTTCGCTCCTCCTCCTTCGCGCATGCCGTCAACCTCCACCTAGGTCCCCCCTCCTCCCTATCTATCTCTATTGAGACTATTGGTTAAATTAGTACAGCCTCTAACCAGTTGAGCTACACACTCATTGGTTGCTTATATTCATATGATCGATATTATGTGGTTTAATCATGTGATAGTGATACTGATGCACAGGAAAGGGAAGGGCAAAGGTGTGTGGAGTTCTAGTGTATCTTTATTTGTATGGTGTTGGCACTGCCTACGTCATTACTTCTGCTTCCAGCGTCAGGTATTATATTTCTTTCTCTTTTATATCTCAGTGCTGCTTCTTCTTTTTTCTTTTTAATTACTTTTCTTGTTTCCTTCGTCCTTCAATATTATTATTATATCTAAATATCAAATATAAAGAATGAAAATAAGATTGAGGGTACGGTACTGCTTTACTTTCAATGAACAAGTAAGATTGTGTTATGCTCAACTTCGAATTATACAAGTTATTATACAACACATGCTTCTATAAATTTAGGCCTTCGCTTCCTTAAAGACAATAATACTGGGATAAGATATCAAGTACGTGGCCTGTAGAAATGAGACCCAATGCCTGTTTTTTCTTTTGTGGTGGCTTCATTTCATACATAGCTTTTTTTTTTGGGCCTTCACTTATCATAGAGAATTTGGAATGGCTCTCTGTCAGCAGATTCCATGATGGGCCGGGCTAGTTCATGATTGGGCTAAACAATTTAAATTGCTCAATCTGATCCAATAGACTTAAAACTAACCTTCCATGTCCTTCCTAGCAAATAAAAGCGATCCACGGATAAGCACATCATTTTTGACAATTTGAAACGATTTCAGGAAGAAAAGAAAAAAAAAAAGAAGAACAATGGAGTGAGAAGTGAAAATCACTAATGTAAAACTCTAAAAGATAGAAACAGACCTCACTGCCCTTTTTCTTTTCCACTTTAAAGCTGGTATTCATATTAAAATCATTTAAAAGAATTCGTCAATAGTGATTTGACACATCATCTATAAGATTTTAATTGGGAGTTCAGTATGAAAAAAAAATAGAATCTACTTTCTTTTGGGAAGGGGAAAAAAAAATAGAATCTACTTTCTTTTAGGAGGGTTTGTGGCCCTCCTAAAAGAGAACCTATTAAAAGAATAGGGAGAGAAACTAGTGAGCTTGTGGCCCTTGACCTGGTTGTCTAATAGACCACAATTAAAGGTACAAAAATTTTTTTAATGATACTTATAATATAAGAAATTGAGATAGTTTATGTGACACATACGTTTATGGGCTTTTTGTCAACATTTTCAACCGTCAAAAATGGATTTTAGAGGCTTTAAATTATAATGGATTCAAAAGTGAATATTGATATAAAGATTGAATTATATATTGATTTGATTTGAATAGACATGATTCTTATCTCAATTCATAGCGGTGCAATACTATACGATCCTATAATTTTCTTAAATGTTTTTTATCTGCAATTGTGAGAAGTTTTATTAGAGTTCTAGCTACTGAAATTGAATTTCGTCAAATTTTAAAGTGTAATAAAGGAGATATAAAGATTCAATAGAAGAAATAAGTTAGATAATAATCATACAATTGGAATGAAAATATTTTGAAAATATGAAGTATACTTAAATTAAATTGTTTGTACTTTAATTATCATATTTTTAATTAAAGCACACAAGTGTATAACTTAATTAAGAAATATAGACTTATATATCGAAATTATATATTTGTCATATCAATGCTAAAAATTATATATTTATCATATTGCATTTGAAAATTTTTAATAATTTACATTAATATAAAATATAAAAATGTATGAAATTACTCCTACTGGTTTACTACATTATAAGTCACTCAAAAAGTTTTTCATGATTCTAAATATATAATTCACATTTATTTTTTTTACCATAAATGCTCTTATTAATTACACTTTACAATTAATATGATGTTACAATTAAATCAATTTAATTAGAGATAATTTTGTAAAATAATGGTTATTTTGGATAAATTTAATGACTTTAGTTTGAATAACACTTTTGAGCTCTAAGAACTTATTGTGGTTCATAAGTGCTTATAATGAGTCTTGCCAAACACATTAATATGGCATAATAAGTGTTTACAGCCAAAAAATCATTTATCTACAAAAATGAAAAGTGTTTACTTATTTTCAATAATTACTTAAAAGGATTACATCATTCAAAATTTTCACTTATCCATCCAAGAGTGATTCATCCAAACATATTTTTATTTTTTTAAAATCAGTTATGAAGTAAAACTTTTAAAATATGAATCACCCTTTTTTTACAAAATTAATTATACTAGAATCAATTTTGCAAAATCAATTATACTCAAAATTAATCATGTAAAATTTAATCCAAACATATACCACTTTTAACTATTTTTTTAATTTATGTGAAATAGTTGCAAGTGACATATTTTCTTTAGTTCTTAACATAAGTCACATCCTAAAAGACTTTAATAATTCTTATTATAAGTCATTTTTTAAAATGTATGTAACATTAAATGGAAATGGAGAGAGGAATTGGGAGATATAGTAGTTAAAATGTGTATTAAGATTTAATGAATTAAATTAAGAGTAATATTAGAAAAATATAATAATTGTTTTTTGAAAAATTAATGTCTTCAACTAATAATAATTAACTAATTTTTTAAATATATGTTAACTTATATTAAAGTTTAGAGAAAGTATATTAAAGACCAAAGAAGTGAATTATTCACAAATTGTGAATAATACAGCCCATTTTGAGTTTCATATATCTTCACACAAATTTCTTGAAAAATCTGTAACCACCTCTTTTCTGTGGCCGACAATGATCAACATAATGAAGACAGACAAAATTCGCAACTTGATCAATAAGTCGCGCATTGAAAGTTTGAAACTGCTGAAATCAAGGAGAAGACTTCAAAAAACAGGCTCATTGAAAGTGTGAACAAGAGGCAACATTATTACTGACTTATTAGTACAATAATATGGTTAGGAAATGACGTGAGAGGGATGGGCCTGGAATCCAACGATCACAACATCCATCCATAAAGTTTAGAAAACAATGGGCCCGTACGGGCCCATTCGAGCATGTCAACTTCGATCAAGCCCACTCAACAGGTCCACCATCACCATCCTTGTTGGTGACGTGGACGATGAAAGGTCAGCCTAAGTTATATTAGTCAACTTATTCTTTTTTTCCCCCTCCCTAAGGTCAATAAATAAGTCAAGTGAATTGTGCTCCACTATATGCATGGCTCGCACAATTTGACTGAGAAAATGTTAAAATTTTTTTTATAATATCAACCAATATTAAAAAATTATATTTAGATCATGATTAATTTGGATCAAGTGGAGTCAAATTACATGGGTAAAAAACTTTTTTAATGATAATTTTTTCTAAACACAATATTTTAAATTTAAGACCTTGTTTAAAAATAATAAATACTAAATCATTTGAATTAACTGTGATTGGGACATGTTAAAAATTTTGGTTTAAGCAAATAGTAGTGCATGTCAACACCAATTATAGCTATTTCGTGGCTTTCCCTATCAAATATTGGGTACATGCTGTCATTGTTAACCATTTCTCTATATATTCTCAGTCAGATCAAATTGACAGAAACGGAAGAGTATGCACTTCAAAACCCTTACGTATCCTTTATATCTATACTAAACCAGCTTGGTTCAAATAACATTCTTCTGAAAAAAGACAGAAATAATGTTCCCATTCATTAATTCCCAAAATCTCCATTACACAGACAAAAGGAATATACTCCTTTCAATCTTTTTTATAAGAAATTTTGTAGAATCTTTTTCTAGTTTTTTTTATAAGGGACCTTGTAATATTCAATGAGATTTTTTTATTTTATCCTCATTATTTGTTTTTTCTCATAAATTATTATTAGATTTTTTGGATAAAAGAGACACTATTAATTAGTTAAATGGAATTTAATGTAAATTATATTAATATATTAAATAAGAGTAAAAAGAGAATGTTTGATTTTTTTAAAAATTTTAATAAAATAACTAAATTTTTTAATTTATGTAAAATAGTTAGAATTTTTCTATAAAAAGAATGAGAGTGAGTATATGTGTATGTACCTTTCATTGTGTACATTGTTTATCATTCTTGCTGATCAGTCCTCAGATTCGTATGTGTTTGTGATATTAACAGAAGACAAATGAATCTCGACCTCTAGTTTATCATCTGCCAGACAACTTCTCGATAGTGAAAACTACTCTCTCTCTCTCTCTGTATATATATATATATATATTAGACTCGCCAGTTTTTGAAATCTGGGGTTAAAGGTGGCCCATGTTTTAGGACCTACTCCAACTTGTGTTTGAGGCTATATTTTTGAGAAACTTTGATTTAAAATTTTCAATAATTTGACAAAAAACAATATCCAAGGCACAATCAATAAATTATTGTGAGGAAAAATAAATTAATCCACAAGTTTTGTTTCTTAAAAATATATATAAATCTCACATTGCTTTTGGGAATTTCTCTTTGAATTTTAGAATATCAAATTCCTTTTTAGTGATCATGTATAAATAATTTGGTGGGTTTTCTCTCGTAGAGCACAAACATTGCACAAAGAGAGAGACCTTTGGATTCTCTCCCAAGCTTCCTGTAGGGGAAAAAATTGGAGCACACTCTCAGAACCAAGGGTATGAACAACTAAAGATTGAACCTGTGTAATAATTCCTTCATGAGTAAAAGACTCGGTGGTAAAAATTCTTTTGTTTCTTACTTCCCAAAACTTCCAGCATAGATAACCAAAGAAGAGTCTTGACATTTTATCCATCTTCTTAGGGTGTAGATGCTGGAACAACCAACCATTACCTCTCTAGTCCTCTTTAGATATTAGCAAAGTATTACTAGTATTTTGTTAAAAAGTTATTTTTATTTAAAGCAGAAAATTATTAAATTAATAAACATAATAAAAATTAAATCATTTATATAATGTACATGCATCATGTGTTTGAGAAAAAAGGAGTCCTCCTGCTACTTTAACTTTTACTTTTTTTTTTTTAAAACTATTACTTTTGCTACTTTAACTTTTACCAAGCAAGAAGGATCCAATATTTACCAGGTCAAGTTTTAACCTCTATCATATGGTACATTCTTTTAGAGTTCTCTTCACTTGAAACTAATGGACAATCACACGGACACGGACATTATAACATACAATAAAAGACGTGCGGTGTTTTACACTAATATCCATCAAGTATCTCACACACATCCCGTTTACATTATGGATCCTGCGAGCCTTAATGAGTTGAGCAATTCGAGAACCGAATCACACCGACCAGTTCTATGAAAAACCTTATGGATAAGGACACGCTACTTGCTGATACTGCCACTTGCATGTCAGTTACAATACTGCCCCAGGATAGGATGTCACTGAAATGAACAAAAAAAATATGTTTCTTTTAGGCCAATGGTTCTACCACAGCTTACGACAACGTTGACGATTAGGAATCAAGCTGTCTGGTCTACGATTATTGAGATTCTTTCAACACAAAGGAGGACAAACACACATGTTATTTTCTACTACTTGCTTTGTTCAACTCTCCTTCTACATGCTGTTACAGACACAACACTGCACACTGTTATATCGTGAAACGATGGAATTGATATTATATACCAGATACAAACACGACTCGTTTGTGTTTTAACGGATTGGTATGGCTACCCATTCACATGCCTAAAAAGATCTGGTCCCAAGGGTTGAATATTTTACTACTTAGCCCATAAAGTAGATGGCTGCAGATTCCTCCATTATTTTGTTTGTCCAATGACTAGTGCAGTCCTCAAAGTCTGCTGGTAATAATTCAAAAGGCAATCATCTTACCTCATCCATTGCTTCATAGCTTCAAAGAAGCAACTACGTCAGCTTCAGTATCGTTAACAACTTCTTTCCTTTACTTATAGTGAGCCCTCAGCGTTAGGTTTGAGTCAAAGTAGCACAGAGGAGCTTCCCTGGTCTGGTAATTGAGATTTGAGAGTCCAGTTTAATTGGTCATATTGAAATGTTTCATGAGTTCATGTTCTTTGATGCTACACAGTCACACCAGCACTTGTTATTTTTCCAGATTTCAACTTCTCTTCTCAGACATTGACACTAGACACAACGTATATTTAGTATCTTTTACAAATCATGTTTATATGAAGGCATAGTATGTCTTGAATGTACATCGCTTAGGCGTTTTTCGTCTTGTGGGATTCACAGGCAGTGATCACTACTTCATGGCCTTCCATTGATTTGGGATTTTGGGTAAAAGATGGCTGTGCAAAACTCTTTACAAATAGCGAGCGGTGCTTATGATGATGATGGCCGAGCAAAAAGGACCGGTAAAGATCCCCTACAACAGAAACCAAATTATCTTTCATGTACTCTCCTTCTTCTTCCATTTGAATCCTGAATTTTCATCTCTTCCTTCGAATTCCACTACCAGGAACACTCCAAAGTGCTATTGCTCACATCATAACTGCTGTTATTGGTTCTGGTGTTCTTTCCTTGGCATGGAGCACTTCCCAATTAGGATGGATTGCTGGTCCAGTTTCCTTGCTTCTCTGTGCAATTGTCACTTACATTTCCTCCTTCCTCCTCTCTGATTGTTACAGAACTTCAGATTCCAAATCTGGCAAGAGAAATTACTCTTACACTGGAGCTGTTAGAGTCTATCTTGGTATTAATAACATCCCAACTCTTTCCTTCGCTTGTTCATTTAAACACCACAAACACTAATTCAGATACGATATGACCACAAAATTTGTATTGCTTAAGTGCAGTTTGAGGTGTTATGTCGTGTCAGATACAAGTGTCAAAGGTGTCATGTTTATAACCTCTGATTGCATTTAGTGTTAGTTCAGGAAATAAAAGGACATGGGTGGCTGGTTTCCTTCAATTTCTGACCTTGTATGGGACCAGTGTTGCTTATGTACTTACCACTGCGACCTGTATAAGGTACTTCACTTGTTAAACCCTCTGAAATAAGAAAACTGCAAATTCTTGCTACTGTATGTTGTGTTTTGTGAACTAGTAACTTTGTCACTTGCATGAACACACGATTCAACAACAAAATATGTGATGTTTCAGTACAGTTTTAAGTGTAGTGTATTGATGTTTCCTAGGTGATGATACTAGAGAGGTTGTGTTGCTGATGTTTTAACATGTTCTAATGACAAATGTTTGATCTTCTGATGCAGGGCAATTCTGAAATCAAACTGCTATCACAAGGAAGGGCATGAGGCTCCCTGTAATTATGGGGACAACTTCTTTATGATTCTGTTTGGATTCATTCAGATCATCATGTCATTCATACCAGATCTCCACAACATGGCATGGGTTTCCATTGTGGCTGCATTAATGTCCTTCACATACTCCTTCATTGGACTAGGACTTGGAATTGCTACAGTTATAAGTAAGCTTCAATGTTTAGATGCTGCTGTCACAATATAAAGCTCTTCCTTCATTTGACAATTAAAACTTTTGAGCTTCAATAATCCGTGATGTAGCATTCAAGTATGATAGGCTTATGCTTTTGCCACATTTTTAAGTTCAAATAGCTTCAAGAGCGTGCGTTACGGTCTTACAGATTATCATAGAATCATTCATATTCTTTCAGTTAATTACTTAAACTTTTGGGTTGAAATCAACTGACTTGAAGAAATAAGAGTATTGTCGATCATAAAAATGATGAATGCAAAAATATTGGGGATCAAGATTATATATGTAGAAGTTAGATCATAATAATTGTGGTTGATATTGCAGAAAATGGGAGAATTATGGGGAGCTTAACAGGAGTTCCTGCAAGTAATTTAGCTAACAAATTATGGTTAGTCTTCCAAGCACTTGGTGACATAGCCTTTGCCTACCCATACTCGGTCATTCTTCTTGAGATACAGGTAATTCATGGTGAAAAAAGAAGAAGAAACACAGTTTAAAGCTAAAGCAAAGTACTGAAACTTTTTTTTTTCGTTGGTTTTGGTTGAGTGAAGGATACTCTAGAGTCTCCTCCACCAGAAAATCAGACCATGAAGAAGGCATCCATGGTTGCAATCTTCATCACAACCTTCTTCTACCTTTGTTGTGGATGCTTCGGATATGCAGCATTTGGAAACAACACACCAGGAAACCTCTTGACTGGCTTTGGCTTCTATGAGCCTTACTGGCTTATTGACTTTGCTAATGCTTGCATTGTCCTTCATTTGATTGGAGGATATCAGGTACCACTGCAATACTAGTCATTTTATTTAATCTAAACTAGGTGGGCTATCAGTGTATTATATTGAGTTTGAAGAATAAGTTGCATTATTTACAGTTTGTGAAAAGTGCAACTTATTATAGATTTTATATTTGATATTCATGTTGATGATTTTGATACAACTTTGTCTTTCATCATGTTATCTAGCTCTTCATAACTTATGTTTCTCTTTCCGCAGATATACAGTCAACCCATATTCAGTGCTGCAGAAAAATGGACTTTGAGGAAATTCCCAAACAGTGGGTTTGTGAACAACTTCTACAAGTTGAAAGTGCCTGTGTTGCCAAGTTTCCAAATAAATCTGTTCAAGTTTGTGTTTAGAACAGTGTATGTGATTTCAACCACAGGGCTTGCTATCCTCTTTCCTTACTTCAACCAAGTTCTAGGAGTGTTAGGGGCCTTGAACTTTTGGCCATTGGCTATATATTTCCCAGTGGAAATGTACTTTGTTCAGAAGAAAGTTGAAGCTTGGAGTAGAAAATGGATTGTGCTAAGAACTTTTAGCTTCGTTTGCTTTCTTGTTACAGGGGTAGGCCTTGTTGGGTCTCTTGAAGGAATCATAAGCCAGAAACTTAGCTGAACAAGATTTATTATATGCTCTGGATAGATGATCGAGGTCAAGTAGCTTCGGTGTTTGTTACCAAGTTTTACAATAAAAACATTCACATGGAAAATCTTAAAAGAATCTCCACGTGTAATGTTCATAAGAAAAGTGGTAACAAACACAAAAAGAACTACTCCAGGATGAAAAAGAATGAAAGGAGAACATGATGTAGTTTGGTGGCTTGATTTCTTGTGAAGAGATATTGTGGAATAATTTTAGTTCTGCTGCAGAACTTCCTTTTAATGTAGTTTGGCTTTTGATTCTTAATAGGAATATATAAAAACCAAGAGCAAGTTGTCAAATTGATGTACCATCGTCTTTTTTTACATATTACTATCTTTATTATAGGATATTGAATGTAAATAAATATTTAAAATATTTGTGTTTAGTATATTAGATGAGATTCAATATGCTTGGAAATGTTGAATATTACCTATTTATTAGTAGTTTAAACTATTGAAAAGTCACCAATAGCATCTCCGAATAATATGTTAAATTAATATTAATATTAATATTAATATGATTCGACAACATTCGAGTTCAGCCTAATGTATCACTCACTATTCTAAACAATAATCTTTTATATTATCCAAACATCTGAGTTTCTTCTCAAAAATAAATTTAACTATTAATAATACATGTACATATAGTCGTATACTACAATCAATAAGGAAAAAGATATGCTTAAATAAAAATGTTTGAGAGCAAGATTGAAATCAAAACACGATTATTCTTAGAAAAAATAGAGACAGCGGTTAAATGATCTCAATTCTTGTCCATGTGATTTTAAGTTTGCCTCCATTAAAAATAAGAAAATATAAAAGGCTGAATCAAACAAACTCAGTGAATAAATATAATTGAAATATTAATTTATTATAAATTTGAGAAATTAAATCATAATAGCTACATATACATATAATTATATGAGTTCATATGTATAGAAATATATACATAAATATATATATATATATAAGAACAACATAATACAAAATACGAGTGTTCGGCTGGCCGAAAAAAAAATACGAGTGTTCATATTCACATGTGAAAAACACTTACCATTATGACAAATTTAATTGGGGAGACTATTCATGCCAATTAATTTATATCTTGAATCAGAGCTTATGCCTCTTCACGAATTATTCATATAGACTAAATTGAAGTTAAAAAATTATTCATCTTAATTAAATAAGAGTTAATGAATTATTTATCACTGTTAGTCCTTTTTTCGGGCTTCCATTGCTTCAGAATGTGGCAAATCCCATTTCGCGAAAACATTTCTGAAGAACCTGGAACCCTTAGTCTGAGGATGAGCCTCCATATTTAAATCCGATATAAATATAACTAGAAAGTACTAGCATCTGAGAAAGATGAATTTTTGTGGTGACTAATCGCGTGTTGCTAGTTTTTTTTGTTTTTCTCATATAATTGTCCTTTGGTTTTCTTGCTCTTACCATTACCCAAACCAAAACGAACACGTAAAGATAAGAGAGGGGCACGTGAAAGAAACTTGGGAGGCATCATCCACGAGGTGAGAGAGGATGGATGGCCTCGAAATCGTGGGGGAGTAAGAGGTTATGTTTGTGTGAGGAAAGCAGAAAGCTACCCAACCAAACAATGATGGCATGGCACAAAGGAGCACAAGCAGAGAGAGTGAGGGTCAACGAAAGAGAAAGGAGGGAGGGGTTGACCAGGCATCTTGTGGGTGAGCTACCTGCCTCTTCCACACACGTTCTCTACAGCGTTGAATTCTTTATTATCATCATGCCTCTTTGATGCCCTTCTTCTCCCCACGTACCTCATACCCCTCTTCCCCACTTCCACTTTATATATAAATTATAACAGACCAAACCTCCCAAAATATTCCACATCCTTTCTTTTTCCCTCAAACAAATCACAGACTGGTGGGGTCATTTGTTCACAAAGGTAGAAGGAAGCAGAGGGAATTCCCCATTCCTATAATAGTCTAGAGATATTAGAAAAATAAAATTGAAAAAATTACAGAGATATGGGTCGCATTCCATGCTGTGAGAAGGATAACGTTAAAAGAGGACAGTGGACCCCTGAGGAAGATAACAAGCTCTCTTCCTACATTGCTCAACACGGCACCAGGAATTGGCGCCTCATTCCTAGGAATGCCGGTTAGTCTTCTATTTATATCTCTATCATGTCTTTATTTTTTTTTTTTTTGGTTCTCATCAGTATCAAGTCAAGAATACAACTCACTAGATTTTGGTTCTGCTGAAGGCCTCCAGAGATGTGGAAAGAGCTGCAGGCTAAGGTGGACTAACTACCTTCGTCCTGATCTGAAGCATGGTCAATTCTCTGATGCAGAAGAGCAAACCATTGTGAAGCTTCACTCGGTTTTTGGTAACCGGTACATCAACTCTGACCTCTCTATCTTTGAACTGAGTATTATGCAGAGGCTCCATTTGGTCTGTGTTTCAAATGATATAATCTTGTCCTTCAATTTTTTAACATGATGGAATTAAATATCTGTCTTATTTCTGTTCATGCTGTTACGGAAATGGATGACATTACTAACTTGGACACTTGTTCGTGATTTAGTACCTGCGGGGCAGGTTAAGTGACAGTTCTCAAAAAATGAACTTGCACAGGGTAAAATGAGATTGGAAAGGAAGAACAACTGCCTTGTGCTTAGTTCCACATAAGCGAGTTAATTCTCATTGTCTCATGTTCATAAATGAGACACAAGGTACTTATTGCCACATTAAAAATTGAAGGACAACATCTAAAAGAGCGGAAGGACCATATCGAAACTTACAATATATACTAGAGATTAGAGAATGTTGCCTCGTATCTCTTAATCCATGAAAATCTCTGCATAGATAGCTTCCTGTAGCTTAACTTAAGGGGTCATTTTCAATTTCTTCCATATTTGAACATATACTAACAGAATGGCTTAATATATGTTCAGATGGTCCCTAATAGCAGCTCAGCTGCCCGGCCGCACTGACAACGATGTCAAAAACCACTGGAACACCAAGCTGAAGAAGAAACTTTCAGGAATGGGTATCGACCCTGTCACCCACAAGCCATTCTCACACCTGATGGCTGAAATTGCAACAACATTGGCACCCCCACAGGCAGCTCACCTTGCTGAGGCAGCTCTGGGCTGCTTCAAAGATGAGGTGCTTCACCTTCTTACTAAGAAGAAGATTAACTTCCAGGCTCAACACCCCACTGCAGAAATAGGGAATAACATTACCTCTTTCATTAACTATAAACCTGATGAGAAGGATGACACTTGTGAGAAGTTTGGCTTATCTAAGGCTATGCAAGAACCTGAAATGATAACCCCAAATAAACCTTGGGACTACACTGCAGCTACATCTGCTAGTTTTGCGGGGACTTGCAGTGTCTTCCCTACAGTGCCCGGGTTTCAATTTAGTCCGGTGTCTTTTGCCAACGAAGGGGATGGATCACCCTGGAGCCAAAGTGTGTGTACCAGAAGTACATGCACAGCCATGGATCAGCAAGGCCAGTTACATGAAAAACTTCAGGAAGAAAATGGAGATGATTCTGATGCTGCAAAAGAAATTAGGAATGGATCCAATATATTCAACGCACAGTGCGTTTTGTGGGATTTACCATCAGAAGATCTAATTAATCCCATGGTATAAGAAGGACCACAAAACAGAGATGGGAAAGAAGTCCAACATCAGAAATAAAGAATAAGCTTCCTATGAAGATGATCAATGATACAAATGTAGATAATGGCTATTGTTACAAACTATAAATACACCAAAAAATGAAAAACGTACTTTGTAGCCTATATTTTCAGACTTCTTACTAATATTGGATTAAGCAAAATATGATGATGATGAGGATGTATCTGCCAGAATCTGCCAGTATGATTAAAGAAAAAAATATATAAATCAGAAGAATACATGAAAATAAACAGTAAGCAATAATTAAATTTTATAAATCACAGGAAGAAATATGATTGGCTCTTTAAAAAACTACCTCGAGTTGCTCTTCAGTAAATGATTCTTTCTGAACATTCCAAGTATCTGCATGTGTCCGCCTGAACTCTGCAACTGCTTTCGTTACAGCAGATTTCACAGGAGATGGCTCCCCACTGAAGCGAGCCAGCAGTGTAACATGCTCAGGCAACCAGCTGAAATAAATTAATGGACGAATTAAGATAACAAAATAAAAAATAAAAAGAAAAAGAAGGGAAAAGGAGAGAGAAAAATGATGGATGAATGCATAACCTTTTCCTTCAAATGTCTCAGAAAACTAAATTATATTAGGATATTGTTTCTCTCAGCAAGACAAACCTGGGCATATCATAAGGGGCTGATAAAATAGAAGCTGCCAATGCTAGTACAGCACCATGAATTGATGCTACAGACGAACCAGAGCTTGCATTTCTGCAACGGAAAATTTTCCACAATATTCAAAGAGTAGAAGACATATGAAATACAAAAAAAATAGAACTAAATAAATGACCAATCAAAACAAGGTCATAAGTGCTATTCAATCAGTTAATACATGTTACTTATAAAATCTAAAGGACAGAAACACTGCAGAAGCCATTACTTTCCATATCATAAATGCAAAGTCTAAAGGTGAATCCACTGGTTCTCCATGCAGAGAAAGTCAAATCATGTATTTTCCTTAATTGTTTTTCCAGAAGGCCTACAGCAAGGATTCTAGATAACTTGGCAAGACCACGCACAAGGGATAGCATATTGAATTCAAAGACAACAAACCAAAACTTTGATTTTTCTCACTCCTACTATTCTAAACATGGCAACTACACATCCCAGAATAAAGGGGGAAAAAGAACAACCTCATCCTTCTTCTCTTTTGTAGAATATTTGCCTCAATATAAGCTCTATCACGGAAATCTTTAGCTAGATCTTCATCTCCACCCTTCAATAAGCCTGCTAAGACTGCTGCTGCATGCTCTCTTACCTAGACCAGAGATCAAGTCTTCCAAAATAAGATAGAAATAACGCCACTCTTTAAAATGCAATAGAGACATAAAAATACGCATAGCACCCATCATTCCATCAATAATGGGTGCGAGCATAAAAACAACAGCAAGGAGCGTGGCGCAAGTCAGCATATGGTGTCCATTACATATATGTAATTTTACGTTCTGTAACCATGAGGAACCACACACACACCAGTAGTTACAAACGAAATAGTTTAAGTTTAATCACTCTCTTCAAAAAATAAATCATAAAAGCAGATTAGGTGGATGATATTGATCTTTTCCAGAAAAAAAAAAAGGAGAGGCGAACTAACTAAACATGGGATAATGACCAACTATTTTACATTGCAATTCAAATAAGTTTTGTGCTAAGAGCTTGCCTCTACTTGGTTGTCTACAAGCAACTTCTCAACAGTTCTCCAAATTTCTTGTTTCATTGAACTTGGGAGAATGAAAGTGTGCCTGTTATATAAGTGAAAGTAATTATCAGTCCACAAAACTAACTATTAGGTACAAGTTGTTTATATTTCAAGCATCGATGTAAATGACGTGACTTTGTTAATATTTTAACACCTGCAGTTAGATGTCCATAAATACAAAGCATGCTATAATAGAAATTAGCTTTGACAAAGCAAACTCTCACAAAATTATCATACCTATACATGAAAGTACGCAGATATGTCAACGTAGCAGATCTAGTTCGCCAGTTGGAATCATTTGCAGCAGATAAAATCACTGACACAACCTTCTGGAGGTGAGGTTCCCGGAAAATACTCCATTTTAGCAATTCAAATACTGCCTTGGCTAATGTCGACAAATCTTTATTTGATGTTTCCTACAAAAGCAAATAAAATTGCCCATAAGTGAGAAACTGATACCCTCTCCAGTCAATATCTCATGATGGAATCTAATAATTTAGGAATACAAATAACATTTGTAGTGCAACACGCTCTGCATGTATAGGAATGTGCAATAAAAGAAGCATTTTGCCATTAATAAGTCTTACAAGGATAAGCATTTAGAAGTTTGAACCATATTTGCTTTTCAATTAATTAAGTAAATGAAGGCGCTGCCAAACTATAACCTCAATAACACAAAATTGACAAAATCAATAATAAACATCATGCACAAGTTGTTTCAACGTTTATTTGAATAAACAAAAGACTATGCCTTCGCCATATGAATATTAAGTAGCAATAACTTAGCACTTCAAATTTGATACGTGAAAATTTTTCAAAACCATTCAATTATTTATTGAAAGAGTGGCATGAGAAAACAGGTATTTCCGACTTCATCCACTAGGATCCCATTTCAGCATCACAAATTTCTTTCCTTTTCACACCAAAAAGCTTTTAACAATGTATTTGTGATGAAAGAATAAGGAAATTTAAAAAATAAGATTTTATTTTACTTCCGTAACATATGAATTTTCAGTGTCTAAATACTCCAAAAAAGGTAAGGAATAGTCTTTATATATGAAAAGTGTCTCATATTACCAGAGCCCTGATATTCTAGATTTGGTTATATGGTCTACTGCAAACCTTACAGTCATTTTTCCAACTTATGGGGAACCCAAGTCTTGGAAGAAAATGTAAGGCTGACCCAGGTCAGATATTTACACCATCCTACATCTAACCCAAGAAATTCTGTACTCTTCGTAATAATTTAAGGGAGGAAAAAATCTGAATCAACATTTGTATCACAGGAATATGGCCAGCCATATCCTAAAATGGTAAGAGTGACTCAACATTAGATTGCAGGAAGGATATAACAACAACTGAAAATCAGATATAGAAATGACAGAGACCAATTCACCAAGATGTATAGCCAAGAAGGGTATAGAACAAAAAGTAATGATCCAGGTAAAAAATGCCAACCACAAGTATTCATATATAAGCCTGCTCTATAACAAGGTGGATCATACAAAAACCGGGGTTTCTAACAATCAAATTGGCTCTTCATGCAATGATGTAAAAGTTAGATGTCCAAAGACACATTACAGGAAACAAACAGGAGAATTTTGAGTAGCTATAATGAAACACACAGCACTGAGAATCAAATAGGAAGCAAAGAAATCTTTTAAATATTATAATTAGAGACATATATATTGCAAACCTGCAGGGAAATCACAGGATAAAGAAGCCCAGCGATCATATCAAGCAGATAAGAGGATCTCCCAGACTTCAATGATGAGAAGATGAAGTAGAATATCTACATAAATGAAGAATAGTAAAGAATCAGTGAAGATATAAGTAAAACCGAAACCTGTTAAAGCTATATGTTTGCAGGCATTAGTACCGTTTCCATCCATTTTATATCATCTTGTGAATCACCATCTGAATGTCCATTTTCAAGATTTATATCCATCAGATTCGCCCCTTTGTCTGACTGGGTAGCATTCTGAATGTTCACAACTGCTTCGGCAGCTCGCTCTATAAGAAACTGAACCCAGCTTGCATCTTTTAACAAATTATCAGCATTACTTTGTCCATCATCATATGAGCTATCATGATGACTGGAACGATATAGCCGAATGTTAGAGCACAATATTGTGAGGGTAATACCTAGAACTTGCCTCACCTGTCCAATAGACAAAATGGCAATTATACTCTTCTGAAATTGTTTCTGAAAGAGGCTTCAATGATGCAGTCTAAGTTTAAGACAATGTCAGCATTAGAATAATGCATATGGTTTCTGATCACTAACATTGACACCATTATATATAGACAATCTAGAGGACGTGTTATGTGTTAGCCATCTGTTAGGATGTTAATTCTGCTAGGAAGCCTCAGTGTGAATGAATGGAAAAGTGGTGTGTTTACTTTTGCAGTGTATCAGCATAGCTTCTATAATAAAAATTATGCTCTTAAAGTTTGTCAAAAAAACAAAAAATTATACCCCTAAAGATGTTATGTAGTGTTTGCTTATACAACCAAACATATTGTGTGACTCAATACGTTATATGCCAATGCCACTTATCCTCTCATCCTAGATGGATCCTAGGGAGAGATCCAGTTCTATAAATTAAATACGATTCATATGACTTCAAAATTCAATGAGGTAACTGATAGAACATATGGAGTGAAGGGAATTCTTACTTGGGAAGATGAGTGACTCATATTATCAAGCACTTCCTTCAGAAGTGTATTGTGGAGCTGGACTTCAGTTATTGGCATACTTTGTGGAGATACTTCTACAAGTGCAGCTGCCAAGAAATTATATCGCTTAACTGTTACAGTGGTTGCTACTGTTGGAGGTAAGGAAGCCATCAAAGCATCTAGAATTTTCTGCCTCAATAGAGGAACCCTTGTTCCATACTTTCCTTTACCAGTAACTGCATAACGTATGCAAGAGGCCCACTCAGGAAGTGATTCAACAGATTGTGCTAGAATAATATTCTTCAACTGGGGCATCAGCCAGCTATCCCATTCTCCTGATAGACCGTCAATATCAGAATGTAACACACCTGCCAGAGCTTCAGCTGCCACACATTGTTTAGACCTCTCCTTGGCACTCGTAAACTCTTCTAATGCGCTTTTAAGAGCAAATACAACAGGCATGCCGCATTCTTGTACTAGCCGCTTAAAGATACGTGCAAAATTTGAGTAGAAGCTATCACTTCGTATAAAGGTATCACTGGGAGTACGTGGCCATGAAGACGTAAATTCAAAGTAGAATCGAGTTATGGCTTTGTCTGCTAGGCTTTGGAAACTGGAATCACCAGGACCTCCTCTTGGAGATAAAGTTTCAGTATCACTTATTATATGAACATGAGAAAGACTATTTAATGTCTCATTGAAAAACCCCTCTTCCTGGAAAGTTTGAGTTAAAGCTCCTTCTAGAGACGACTTGGCATTGCCATGAGAATCATCAATAACAGATTTCTCGCCAGCAGACAGCTTATAAGGTGATTCCTTTAACAGTGTATTAAGAGCTGAAATTGCAAGTATTCTTGTCTGAGGAAGATGACTTTTTAAATTCTTTAAGAAGTGTCCTAAAAAAGTGTGACAGCACAAGAATCATGAGACATTTCAGTAAAATTGACTTTAAAGAAGGCGCGAGAGAGAGAGATGCAAAAGAAAACAAGATGCTATGCATACCAGCAGTTTCACTCAGGATTTTAGATGATGAACTAGGGTCGTTCCTAGAAGCCAAGGCTAACAGAAGCAAGACTCTGTTAGCCATTAAATTATACCTGAAAAAACAAAGATATTATTAATCCAATGTTTTGAATGTTTTAGAATCTCAGAACAAAACACAAAATCTTGTGAACAAATTGTGAAGCATCATGCTAACTAAAACAAAATATGCATCAGAGAAAAGTGACTCAAACATGCATTAACCTACTCAACTATGTACTGAGTGGCAAACGACTTTAAAATAAAAAATAAATCTAGAAAGAAAGAAGAAAGGCCAAATATTTAGGTAAATACCGCCAATGCAAGCCAGTAGAATCAAAACTCATAGAGCCAATCTGAGAAACCAAATCTGAGAAATCCGGTCCACTAGTGTGATTGTCCGACATCCTGAAAAAGCTTCTAGATACTCCAGAAAAGTGGTTGTTGTACTTTACAAAAAGCTGTCAGAAGTACGGTAATGTTAAGCAAGAAAAAGTGCACAATAAACAGTAATCATTTGATAGGGAATAAGTTTACCTCGTTAATTGCTTTCTGTGCTTTCAAAGATTCATGATGTGAACTTCAAGAAAATTAGAAGAAATTATTACCCTACACGGCACATGGTACCAAAAAATTAATTAAAACCAGGAAGCAAAGAAAATGCCAATACCTTGAAAGAATGCCCAGGATAAATGAAGAGAATGCCTTTGGATCCTGACGTGACAGAAAATATGTCAGAGAAATAAAATTTATTCACCATCCTAAAGAATAAAAAAAAAAGAGAACAAAATTTTCAACTATCACCATTGTCAAATGCTTGAGAACTGTTTGTGACGAAAGAACTGAACAAGAACCCAGCACAGCATATTCCTCTGCATTGGGGTTGCGCAAGTTGTTGGTAAGTGTGATAACACACTTCGAAATCATAGAAGGCCATCTCTTGATCATCTTCATTAGAGATTTTCCAGCAAACCTGATAACATAAATAATTAAATCAAGCATCATAAAGACTGCAACGGCATTAAATGAAGCATGTCAGGTAACACTAGATGACATACCAATGCTATGAAGAGGCAACCAATGGACAGAGGACAGAGATAAACATTAACATACCAATTTACAGAAATAAGAGCATGCTAAACTTCTTAGACACCAATTATTAAAGACTTTCAAAGCATCAGTTAATGTCAGACATTGCAGCCAGTCCCACAGTAGAGATTAATCTGAACAATAGCTTTTAAGCTCCCAAATTATATAATTTTATTTTCCTGGTGGAATAAATTAGTGGTTGGCGTAATAAGCAATGAAAGGAGATTTACCTAGATACACAGTACAGACTAAAATGTAAACACAATTCCATTCAAATCATTCACACAGAACTCCCAATACCGTTATTTCTTACCACCGCCTGCTAACAAGTAACATCTAGCTAATCCCACATAACAATATGATACAATAATCCCAGGCATAAAACTCAGGAGTCAAGATATAAGGGACCCTTAACTGGATAAAAAATTTCAGGACTAGTAACAACACTTCATGCCCTTCTTTGTTTCTTCTTCCTGATAACTTACCAATATTACCCATTTATTGTTAGCTACGCAGCACAACCAATTGATACGACATGGACAGAGAGATGTTGACATGTCAATCTAAAAAAATATAGAACATTACATGAATAGACATGTACATATCTTCTAAAATTTTTACTTAGTTATCGACTTCTAGAGAAAAATGCAACCACCACTATTCTAAATTCAAAATATTTTACACTTATTTTCTGAAAAAAAAATCTCCTCAGTCAAAAGTAGTTCTTCAACAATATTCAAATTATTCATTTACCACAAAAAAAATTCATTATCTCATTAAACATGGGTTCTCTAGTCATTCATTCGCTTTTTTTTTTTTCTTTTTCCAGGGACTTATCCTCTTTTTTAAGAGGTCATCTGTGTCTGAGCCATGTTCAGCATGTTTCCAAGCCTCATCTGGCACATGTTTGAGCCAAAAAATAAATCCTTTCATTGTGATAAGTCCATAAATATCAGATGATTGTCAACAGCATGTTGTAGTGGTTACATGACATGCCTAAAAATAAGTTTGTCCATGCTTTATGGATTTTGTCACACAATTGGGCAATTAATTTTTTCTGTGGCAGGAAATTAAAGATGTAAAAACTATATTAAAAAAATTCTTTCCAAAAGCCAATTCTTTAAACTGATTTCATTTTTCTATCCGTGCTCCTTCAAATGAATTCTTTATCCCTTCTTTGTTTATTAAATATAGTAATCTGATCAACTTCAACAATTTCTTGCCTAGGTGAAATGTATCACAATGTGTTAACTGAATTCTGGCAGTAACCTGTTACTCAAAAAATGAAATTAAATTAGTAAGATATAAGCTATGGATGTCTTGTTTACTCACATGCGGACAGTTTCGTAGCTATGCAAAGAGAGATTTAAAAGATCATTCATCAAAAGAGTCACATGATCTGATGGACCAAAATTCCCACTCATACGGTAAAGATGATAGGATGCTTGTGAAGATCTCCATGTACTGTGCATAAATGCTTTGTCAATAAGTGCCCACCTAGGTCTGGAACAAAGGCAAAAATCAAGGTTTTAATTCACAGTTCTTGCATAATTCCCATGATCAAGAGACTGAATCAGAGTATTTTTACCTTTTCTTTCCCTTGGAATGAAATGATACGATGAAATTAATGGGAGGTTCTATAATTGCAGCAGATTCCAACTTCCAAGCCTGTCTGTGGCTAGACCACTCATCAAATTCCAAACTACCTGTGTCAGGGAAAAAATAAAAAAGACAGGATAAGTTAAGTTGTGCATAGAGAAATTGGATTTGAAATAATATGTTAAAATTCATCCAGATGGAGCCCATTACCATAGTTTCCTAAAGCATCCATAATACGAATAATTAGTATCAGCAGGCTGCTGTCATCTGATTTTTTTTCCAGCACATATCTTTGAAAGAACCAACAAAAAAATGATCAGAGGAAATCATCATGATAGGAAGTACATAAGTTGAACATATGATAAGAAGAATTTAACAATGATCCTTACTTGCATGCTTCATGAACAACCTCAGTAGCCTTTTCTCGCAGTGCAGTACTACCAACAGTAGAACCTGTTGCTCCAGCAATCAAAAAGGTATGGTCTGAATCCTCAGCCATTCCATTCCTGGAGGCAGGAAGGAAATCAGGCAAGCAAGAAAATAGACCTTGCAATGATGATACAATACGTAAAAGAGTCACTTTCAAGTGCTCTTTCTCATCTCCTGCACAACAAATTACACTCTGTATGTGTCACAATGCTTTAATGTATATTGATATCAGGAACTTACTTCACAAAGCACTAACATCCAAATATTTTTTTATGATAAATATTAGATCAGAAAATGATACATAAAAGAAGAAATTATAATAAAAATTCTCAGGATCCATAAGCAGAATTTCCAAGAGAAAAACATTCATAATTATTATATGTCTTCTGACACAATCAAAACAGTACTCAAATAGGAAATTGTACTGGAGATTAATTAGCATGTTTTACCTTGATCAGTATGGATTTTATTTTGGCATATATTCAAAAGATCATCCAAAGCTGACTTAAAGTGAATGTCTAAAAGCTCATTTGCAAACTGAACTTCTTCATCACATGGAATATGCCACTTTGGAATCAATCTTTCATCATTGGAATAATCTTTCGTGCTAATCCATTCTTCTAGAACAGCAGCATCAGGGTGACTAAGAATGCACCTAGAAAACCAAAATTTTAGCATTGCTATCAAACACAAAACTCTATAACCACAATATCAATATCAAATAACCAGTAGACAGTATACATACTTATACTGATCAACCGGATAATAATGAATCAGACTCCCAAGAAGGGATCGAAGAAGATGATCAGCAGCCACATTAACCTGCCATTGACCCAGAAACAATAACAGAATTTATATATGCTACCAGGACTTCTAGAACTAACAAATTTCATGTTTGTTAAGCACATATTTAATATTACAACAGAGAACATGGTAGACTTCATAGACAGTTTATCAAAAAAAAATCTTCATAGACATTATTCAAATGCGGGACAGTAAGACCTTCCAAGAAGGTGAATCAAAAGCCAAGAAGATGGCTTCTTTGAATTGATCCTTGTAGCGAAGAAGTGCAGGGCCTCCATATGTGATGCCAACTGACAATATCATTAGTTGATAGTCAATAGCAGCCTCAAGAGCTGGTGACAGTGTGGATTTAACCTGGGGGGAAAAAAGCTTTCAACTTTGAAGAGAATCCAACTGCAACATTGAGTGGAAAGAGAACCAACACTGATTAAAAAAGGTACCTTTGATGAAGCAGAAGCACTAAAAGTTCCTCCTCCCCCAAATCCTGTGCGTGGTGTTCCTTTTAAAGAAGATATCCCTGATAATAGTATTGGCTCAATGACTTGACTAACTGCCTCTTCTGGGTTTGAATGAACACATGCACAACAAAGAAGTCCAACCTCTCCGATAGCACCAGGAAGAATATTTGTCCTCACAAACTTGGAAATTTTCTTCAAAGCCTGTTAGATATTTCGCAGGATTATATATTTATATAAAATTAAAAATCAGCCCAGAAATTGTGGCATGAAGAAATATCAGTAGTGCAAATTAAGTGCTCCAAAGTCAGACTTCAATACCTGATTATACAGGGACTTTGAAAGCCTTCCAAGCAGGATTTCAAGCACACAAAAGTAGTATGGACCATCATTAACCAGAAAGGTTCCTGATGCTGCTGATGAGTGTAAACCTTCATTTCTAACACAACAGAAATCAATTGTCTAATTAAAGAAGTAAAATAAAGAACTTACTTAAACCCAAGGAAACAACAGTTAAACAGTTGCTGAAAAAAATTATGATCAAGATAATGTGGTTTTTGCCAAAACTACTCACATAACACTGCTTGGCTCCAAGTGAAGAAGTAAGGAAAATAGACGGCACAAGAACTCATCCAGCCATTCAGAAAAGTGAATCATTGGCATAAATGACAAATCATCAATTTTATCATCCAGTAAAGCCAACTGCAATTACAGGGTAGATCGATTAAATTTTCTCTTGGGATGGGACATAAGCCGTTTGATAGAACAGTTCAGAAATCCATGCTCTTACATTGGAAAAGATAGAACCAATTAGTTGCATGGTAGCCAATGTTTTCGGAGGGTCATTAGCATCCATGCCAAGCAATGCGTTGGACAATGAAACCGCCATAAGATCCATGAATGCATCATCCCCACCACCAAGATCAACTGGCTTTGATGAGGACGCTGATAGAGATGTAAAAAATAATGAACGCCCAACAAATGCTACAGACATAACAGCAATTTTCAACTGGTGGGTGGCAGTCATCTGGCTAGATAAAATGAATTTGATCAGAAAGACAAGGTAGATTAAGGAAATGCTAATCAGACAGTGAGCATAATATCATATATATTACAATGTCTATCAAGGAAAAAAAATGCTTTGGATAAGCCATTTGCCAAAGATGTATGACTTCTGTATTCCTACCAAAGAAATTCATACAGTCCTACTAACCGTCTCAAGAGCCATTCGGAACCGAGAGGCCACAAATGGCAGAACCAATGATGGTTCCACGTATGACAATATAGAAGTTGCAGCAGCAACAGTTTCAGAGAGGTGTTCGTTCTTGCTGTATTGACCTCGATCAATTAACTTAAGCACTGAATTAACAAAGAAAGCCCTCTCTGGTCCCCCAAGATGCTGTTCAGATTGTTTACCATTACTTGTACTCCTATGTACAAAACTTTATTAGTTGCATAAAATATAACACAGCATAAGCAGAGTAGATGCCAATTTCATATTGATTCTTACTCTTGTTCATGCTGTAGACGCTTCTGGAATTGAATCACCAAATGGAACAAAAATCTCTCCAATGAGTAAGTCCATCGACCACCATTTGAGGGATGATAATATCTACAAGAATTGATGCCAGTAAACACCTGAGGAAATGACTAAATCGAAAAGAAGGCATACCTGGAGCAATAAAATGTGTATAAACTAACTGTTCCAAGATGTTGACCAATTTCTCAAAGTGTTGTAGTGCTGAACTACCAGGTTTTAATAAATACACCTGCAGTTGCAGTATCAAAAAATCACTTAACTCAAAGTAAGAACCCTGCTACAAGACCATGATAAAAGCAAGCCACAGCTTACAAACTTACAATTGATTTTGCAATAGCCTTTGCAGGGGTAGCCGTTTTGTTGGAGAACAAGAACCTTGTGTTTCTTGGGACATCCAATGGAAAGGGATATGAACCACTTCCATTTGCAACAGGAACCTGCACAAGTAAAACCGTTAAATGTATGGATTGATCTAAGTAACAATACATAATTTTGCATCACATATGACATAAACTTGAGCAAACAAATGCTCAATTAAAGTGTATGGAAAATTGACAAAAAATTTACTTAGGAAAACTTGTAATATGTCAAATATAGCAGGAAAACAACCAGGCATTCCAAATAATCATAACAGTTCAGCCAAAGGCTAAATACAAGAATTGCTTCATGCCACAATGCCAAATTCACACATAGCTAGCTTTAAAATGCTGGATTAATAAAATCTAACTTGCAACAATAAGGTTATCAAAATTAGTTTTAAAAAATGTTGGCACAAGCTTCAAATCAAGTGTCTAAGACCAACAATATGTATCTACTTCCAGATCAATTTTCAACGCCCTGCAACAATAGCTAAAACATCAAAGAAACATAAATAAGGGCAACATTGCTTGAGGAACCTCTATGCTCACCTCAAACATATTTAAGTATCTGGCAAAAAGTGTAGGCAAGAAGCACTCCCAATCAACACTGTCGTAATTTTTTACGGCACGAGCTATAACAGCTGCCCATTGACCATTCCAGAATTGGCAATTTGGTATAGAGTCCCACAAGTCTATACACTCTTCAATCCAATCACTGCAGCGCCAAAAATAAAACATAATTTCCCAATAGGTCAGTCAGAAACCACACAGAATAAAATCCTTAAATATTATACATACATATATATTATATACTTCTTACTGTGAGAAAAATGCCTGATTGTCCAAGTTTGTAGGTAGAAACAGTCTTGCAAACCCAGATCCCTCGAACGCTGAATTATGCCATGGGTTTTGCAATAATGATCTACAAATTTTCCATCAACCAAAAGAAAATGCATTAAGAAGAGTAAAAATACTTCACTGTCATGTTTGCCCAAGACAAAAATTAACCACCAGAGCAAGCCAATAATTTGATTGATACAAATATATTTTTTTTTGGTAGCAAACCACCCGGTATATGGAGCCACGTTAGACTCCGAATAATCTAGATTAAGCCAGGTTGAGCCCAAACCCCAAGAGTGGCTTTCGCAAAAGCATTTACTGCATACACATGGTCTTGAACCCGAGACATCATGTTTAAGTGGAACCTAGCCCCTTCCGCTATACCCATTGGTAATATATAACCTTTAACATATTGTATGAAGTTTATCAACTCCTATAAAGAGAGTACAGACCACCAAAATTATGAAGTCAGTATCATTGATGGCATTGCCCTTCACCATGACCACACAAATATCATAGCACAAGGATGTTAGCTATAAAAAGTAGTATAGGTATGCATGAGGATTGAGCCTGAAATAATTAAACTGATATCTTTTCAATTTTCAATTAAAACAAGCCTTTGGACTTAAACAATCTAAAATTCTAATTCCATTAAAGGCCCATTGATCCAAAATGCCATGCCTAAGCCCAACATTCACTCATTTCTTCTAAAGTCATTGAAAAAGGAAATAATATCTCAAGGAGTATGGGGCTATGATTCCACTCACTTAAACTCAGACCATATTTCAAATGCAGAACCCGATCGAAAGAACCTCCGGCAAGACCGAACAAGGGAAGTTATGATTTCGAAATGGCGCTGTCTTAATCTCCAACCTTCTGGCCCTGTACTTCTGCAACAGATTTAGATTGTATAAGATACATGTATTTCAGATTTTCCAATTATCAAGAAATTACAAATAGTTCAGAATTTAGAGATACAATAGTAGAAATGTCAAAAAGATAACATGGGAATCAATGACAAACAAGACTTGCACATTTATTGTGGCATGACAGTGGGAATCTTCAGAATTTGTTGTTTTTGCCTTTATTGTCTTTAATATCAGTTAATCAAGAAATCATACGTTACAGAGATTGGCATTACACATTAAGGTTACCAGCAGATAAATTTAAGCAAATTAAGACTGTAACAGCATAAGTATGAATATTTACCTACTGAAATGCGTGAAAACCAATGTATCATACAAAGGCCGCCATTCAACAGTCAGTGCAATTTTTTTCCTGTACTTGTTGAGAAGTCTGACTAATAAATTTCCCCATCTAACCTAATAATCAAAAACACGACAACCATTTAAGAGCATGAGGGCATATTACAAAAGAAAATCTCCCAATTCATGAGACAAACCTGAGCATAAAGCTTATTACGGGCCATGTGAAACAATTCAAGGCCCATCTCAATAACTGCATGGACATCTTCCAAAGATACTTCACTTTTCGCCTTCAAGAAACTGCATTTCCAATAATTAAAAAAAAAGTTAGAATTCAATTCATCCACATACTCCATTCAGACGCAAGCTATGAGTGAATAAGTTGATACTCAGTTCAGTTGTAATTTAGTCTTAAATAAAATAAATACCAGATAGGAAATTACAAGGATATCACACCAGGCAAGAAACAAGTAACTGGATTACACAGCAGCTGAAAGCTATTGTCATGAATAAAATGAGCTATTTTCATCTCATCAACTATTGAAAATCAATTGTGCAATTAAATTATGAAATTGCAGTTAACTGTACGCAGTCTTCATCAAATTACTCTTATGCACAAATAGCCTAATAGCACTCAAGGTTATTTAGGACACAATACAAGAAAAAGTAAACAACAAGGATAAAAGAGTAGCAATAATAGAGAAACCATATGCCCCAACAAACCTAAGCCATCCCAAGTATCTCAGTTGAGTAATCTGCATAACGCAATTTGCTTGTAAAGTCATGACAAGGGCATTGTACTGCAACTGATCCCACAAAAATACCGCCTTCTATAATATTAAAATGGATATAATCTCCAACTCTCATCACCAGAAAGCATGAAGGAGATTTTTGTTGTAGCATAACTATAACTAACAAGCACTTTCTTATCCCATCCTGATAATCTGTGATCATTCTAAGAATCACTATCCCTACATTCAAAATCCTCACACGATTACAACACAGCACAGCGTCCGCTGCTGCTCAACTAGCAGGTGAAGAAGCAAAAACAAGCGACACTTCCGCGTCACTCCATTGTCAATCCGAAAAATTAAGTCGCAAGCACGAAATTATATGAAACGAAATAACACAAATTGATGAAGACACAGCAACATCAACACCAAGTGCAGAAAACAAAACAAAATGCATAATTCAAAATAGAAATTGGAGAGAGGACTCACAGGTCAAGGACGGAAATGTATTTGAGGGTTGAAAACACGGAATCGGGATCATCAGGATTGTAGGAAGCTTTGACGGAGCTGATGACGCGGGAGAAGGAGTCGCGCTCCTTGGAGGTTTGAGCAGCGACAGGCGGCGGAAGCCATGCATTGTAGAGATGCATGGTGTGGAGTCGAAGTAGAAGAAGATCAGTGATGGAATGAAGGAATTGGAATTGAGGAGAAATGAGAATTTGGAATTTGTGGAGGGGAGAGTATAAAATAAAATAAATAGGGGCAAATTTCTTAGAGAGAAAGCTAATAAAAGTCCGCGGAGAGAGAGAAGGGAAGCGAACGTGCTTGGATGGCAAGAAAAATAATACTCTGCACGAAGGGATCTGCCTCTGCCTGCGTTTACAAATTGACTATCAGGCTCAGCCACGCCCCCACCCACACCCACAGCTGAGGTGGAAACAAGTATGAAAGCCAGACAGAGTCTGTGGGTGAACATCAACCCAGCTGTTTACCAAAAAAAAAGCAGCCCAGCCAGTTCCACACCCTTCATAAAAATTAAAGTAAAAAGTATTTGAAAAATCTGCGTGCTTCATTTGAATTGAAGTTAGAAGTGTAATAAGGAAAACACTTCTATTAAACTACACTTTTTTGGGGGGCGGGGGTCGGGGACTTTTATAAAAAATTAATATTAACTTTAATAAAAAAAAGTTATAAAAATAATGTCAGTTGTATATTTTATGATTATTATCTTATAATATATTTTGATATTATTCATATAAAAGTGCAAAGGTTATTTTACTATATTTTTTCTTTCAATACCAAAAATTTTATATACTAAATCTATACTACAAAAAACTTTTTTCATTTTATTCAATGTAATAAAATATGTGACTAAAATTTTTCAAGGGAGAAAAATCTAGTTGAGTTTACACCTTTACATTCTCTTGGCTTAATTAATCTTCAATATACCAATATATATCATGAATATTAACGTATCAATCATTAATTAATTAATCAATACTATTAATAGTAAATACAAAAGTCATATTATTCATAATTCTGAATAATATGACTTCCTTAATTGGTCCAATTTAATTTTTTTTTCCTGCTATTATTACACAGTCTATTTCTATTTATAAAATTTATAATAAATTGCAATATTTGTGACTCATCAAATTTCATATTAACAAATTTTATTTGTAGTCTAGTTTATTTATTGTATTTATTGCTATGAAAGAGATCAAAAATTAAAATACATGTGAATAGTAATTTATTATATTTATTTTTGTGAAGTATATCAAAACTAAAAATAACATATACATATATAAATAAATAAAATAAGTTTCATGTATATTAATACTTTTTGTCATTCTCTCTCCTACATAACTACTACAGTATGATTTCAGGGAATCTAAAATAAATCTACCTAACTCAGATTAAATCAAATTGGATTAACCCCGGGTGCGAAAAAAGAAGAAAAAAAAAAACAAGAGGTTTTGGTCCAAAATTGAAACTTATTTATAGGACTAGTTCAGATTAGTTTACCAGAAATTTTAAGATATTTTGTATAATAAATTTTTATATAAAATATAAGATGTTGAATATTTTTCTTTCTATTTTACTCCTATTTTTAATTTTTTTATTTCTCATTATTAATAATAATAGAATGAGGTATTTAATAAAAATAAAATAAAAAATATTGATACTTTTTATATTAATTTTAAATAAAAATAATAATTTTTGTAGTATAGAAAAAATAGTACATATCAATTTCAGGAAAAAACAAAGGGTAAACGATAACCATATCAAGGGCCAACAGCAAGCAATTGTTTTCGTGTTTTTTTCCTTCTTTTAGTAATTGTTTCGATGTTTGATTAGAAACCACTGAGACGTCCAGTCCACATCCGTATCAGATGATGATTTGCGAATTAATTCTTTTTAATATTTAACCAAAGAAGTTGGAGTTTCTAAAATCTCTCTAACATAATTATATCTTAACTCTGTCTACTAAGATTCAAATATACTCTATACTTACTTTATATAAGGAATCTGTATACCAGAAAGAATCTGATCAAGATCTATCTCAGTAACTTTTTAGTAATCATGATCCAAATATCTATGTATCAAACCACTCACTAGTAAGTGAGATAATCCTAAAGTATTTCTTGAGTCCTTAATGCCCAGGAGAGGCTGTTTGTGCTTAGGATTCAGTCTGGTTACATGGTTATCTATTCTTGTATTACTGAGAAGGGACGACTAGTTAGTATCAGAGCCTAACAATTTCAAACAGAGATCTGTCATAATTATAGTTGAAAATTATGAAGGAAATTTAGTTATTATGAGTGAAATCTCACATCAAGGATCCTTTCTAGAACCTGTTCATTTATCATCAGCCTTTTCTCTTGAAAATCTTCCTCCCTTTGTAACGAGAACTTTAGCCAATAAGATAAATACTCTTGTAGAAATTACCCATATCTCAGAAAATTTCCGTATTGATAATACTAAACTTCCTTTACTAAGTCCCTATGTTATTTTCTCTTAAGATCGAGCTTAGGTTAGATCTTTCAGACAGAAAATTCGTCAGATCTTTTACACTCCTAGACTACATGTTAAAGAGTATATTCACAATTCTTTCCTAGAACAATGTGGACTGAAAGCTATTACAGCGGAACAATATATGACTTTAGAAATTCCTCAACCCCTGATTAATTCTTGAAAATAACAAGGATACACTCATCTTCATGTTGATGTTATCCGATTAGTTCTTACTCTGTATGGCCGAAAAGGCATGCCTGCTACCGCCAGGATTGCAATTCTTGATTACACTTATACTCCCTACGGAAACACCATGATTTGTGCACTTCTTACCACTTGCAGCAATGGAAGTATTATGATGATCATTGCTGTTGATTTCAACATCAAACTTGATGATGGAACTCTTTTCCATCGATTGAAGGTGCAAATTTAAATCCATGGAGTAGAACAAGATCCATGAGCAATTATGACTACCCTTCATCACCAAATGATCTATCAATTACAAGATCATGCGGTGAACCTTGAGTTTCCCAATTTTACCACAGATGCATTATACATGGTGTCTAACCAGTCTGACACCTCGGTAATTCAAATTCCTAGGAAAATTCTCAAGGAAGAATTAGCTCAGATCATGCCCCTTGAGTGGATAAACAACTATGAAAAGGAATTCCACTCCTCAAAGAAAGATGTCTATACAACAGAAGCTCCTATATTAGAGAGACTCTCTGATGGAACCGTCAAATTAACTTTCAAAAGACCAAGACAAGGACCTTTTTCATTCCAAGGACAAATCCTAACAATTAATCCAGTCTACAAGCATAAGGAAAAGATTCCGGTAAATTCTATTGATGTTAGAGCCAAACCATGTTTTGTTAAAAAAGTTCATGGTCATTTCATTTGGGATCATGCCCCCGAAGAATGTGACCCTGATTGTGGTTCTGATGATTGGGATAATTGAACAAGTCCGGAGGAAAATATTTTTCCCTTAAACAATGACTTGTTACAAAAACCTTCATGTCATCATAAAAAACTAAACTAGGACAATGATACAGATTATGGTCCAAAACAAACCATATGCCGAAAGAAAAAATGGATTGCTTTCCACAAACCACCTGCACCAAAGCCTACTACTTTTCATGACTTGCTAAAAGAGTTAGGTCACTCAAATCTAGCTTTTTGCCTCTTCTCTGAAGATACTCAATCCTCAGAAATCGCTTCCCTAAACCAGTGATCAAATCTATCCCAGACAACCCATCGCAAATCTTACCCTGCATAGCCATGATTCGACCAATTTATGAGGAAGACTTTCCTCCTCTTGAAAGGCGAATCAATGAACCTTCCAAATATTCTTTCCGACCTTTTATCCAATCAGAACAAATGACTTCTCAAGGCCTAAAGATCATATCCCAGTCAGAAGAAGTTTTGAATTGGTAAACTAAAAACTCAGTCAGTCAAAATAAAGTCCTTCATAGGATTAATACCAGGCTGGAACAGCTCCATGACAAAATAGATGGTTTTTCTAGTCGTTTGGACTCTCTTGATGAACGGGTAAAAAATCTATATATCAGTTATTCCTCCAAAGCTCAATAGCTTGATAAAGAGCTTCGGAAATATATTGATTCCAGATATACAGGTCCACAGTTTATTAAAAAGGAACAAGAATTGAAGCAGATCAAAGAAGAATTGAGAAGAATTGAGGCTGATCTTTCTGAACCCCTACCAACCTGCTCCCATGACCCCTTTTACCAGACGCATTTGTACTCACTATCTACTGTTGCCTCTTTACCCTCATTCCGCCAACCTTTCCAAATGAACTATCATATTTTCCAACAAATCAGACAATCTATAAAAGCTTAGACAACTCAGAAAACCCAGTCAATACTATCTTCTTATTCCCAGGACCTATAGACTACTACCCCCTCTACATCTTACCCCTTAGAACATATAACCATAGAACCAGACTTAACACTATTCATGAGATAATCCAGCTTTCTCCCAAGTATTAACAATTTCTCCTGGGCATCAGGGACTCAAGGGATACCTTAAGATTATCTTACTTACTAGTTGGTGGTCTGATGCATAGACTTCTTGATCATGATTACTAAAAAGTTACTAAAGTGGATCTTGATCAAATTCTTTCTGGTACACAAATTCCTCATGTGAGGTAAATGTAGAGCATACTTGAATCTTGGTAGACAGAGTCAAAACATAACTATGTTAGAATTTTAGGATAGGAAAGAGAGGTTTTAGAAACTTATTATTGTATTTCACAAGTCAAGGCTTTTGGATATTTCCTACTTGCCTTCATTTTACAGATTAGGCTCATCTTATAGATTTAGAACATCACTCACAATCCTCACAATTATTCTAAATGGACAATAAAAGTAAACACATGGTAGATAAGCCCTATTAGCCTTGTTAGTCTAACTTTACATTACATGACTTAAAATAGTGTCGGCAATCTAACTTTTTATATGAAAACAACACATTTAAATTGTCGGCATAAAAGATAAAATCTAAAAGTTTTTACATATAGACTGGTGACTGCTTTATTTATTTTTTATGTCTCCTTCAAGTTTATTTTTCTTTTTCTTTGCAGTTTTTCTTTGTATCTTATCCAGTTCTGTGTCAATGTCAAAGTCTTCAGAAGGAGTAGGTTGTCTAGGTGTTTGTGAGAGAAAGTTTTGCAGAAATTAAGGGTCTGTATCATTAGGATCTTGTGACTCAAGATATTGAAAAGGGCCTTCATCTTCAATGAGGTCTGTCAATTGTAAGTCTTGGCTAGTTGAAGCTTGAGTACAATCAGCTGATGGTGCTAGAGAAAGTTCAGGCTAGTCGAAGGGAATGACTTGTCCTGTGGTAAACATTTTTTTTGGAATGATGAATTCTCCTGGCAGTGGTCCAAAGGATGTACATGTCTGATCAGTTGCATTACCTATAAAATTATTAAGACCTAAAAGATAATCTTTTAACTCATTAATAACTTGATGTTCATGAATTGACTAATGCATTGCTGTATCCCACAGACGGGTTTGAACTGGAGTAAACAGGTTTCCTTAGTGATCAGATTCATAATGGTGATGGACAACAAAGAAGGTGTAGGTTTTCTGTTTTTGTAGAGAAACATTCCACAACTGGTTTTCTTCCATCTCTTTGTATAAACATCCTCTCCACACTGATAATGGAGCATACCAAGAGAGAAAGATAGCTAGGTTGGAATGAGTATTCTTTTTATCAGTCAAATACTGATAAGTTTGTCTTGCAGGTAAGGTGAAAGTACAAGCAAACAGAGTTGAGAGAGATCGCATATACCACATGAATTAAGTAGTAATTGGTCATTTGATAAAGGGTATGGCCAAGTATGGCAGTAGAGGATCAAAAAACTCAGGCTTAAGGGAAATTCCTATGGCTTGTAGAAAAAGATAAAGATAATAAAAAAGAGTTTTTCTGGCAACAACATTGATCTCAGGAACAGTGGCTGTGTACTGTGTTGGGCGAAAGCACAATGTATTAGCAGATTTACTTTTAAGATCCCTTTTGAAAAACACTCATATAGTCAGTCTCAAAAAATCATCACATTTCTTTATCTTTACAATCTGAGCCATACCTCAATACCATCTCAACCATCACTCTCATCTAGGTCGTTCGGAACTAAGTAATAAATATGTTTCTTACCCGAAATAGTAAATGTTTTTTAGCTGTTTTAAATAATACCATATCATGTACACCAAGAAATATATCACATTATGGTATTTATAAAGTTTTAGAGTAGAATATACTTCAAAGTGAAAAAGATGAGATATAACCGTAGTTGTTTATTCTTATCTAAATATTTGCTGTATATTAATTTTACTTGAATTTTGGTCAAAAAAATTAAACAAATTTTGTGTACTTTTTATTGAAGAAAAATTATATAATTTAAGTTTTTCTTGCAGAAATGAAGAATAATTTACTCAAATTTTCATAATTTAAAAAAATTAAAAAGTTACAATTTTTTTTAAAATATGTGATGCTGTACTTTTTGGGTGATAAATAATGATAACATATTAGACTACAAATATTTGAGATTGTCCACTTTTAAAATTTAAATGATTTATTTAACATAAAAAAATGTAATAACCCGTTCTTGACCTGATTATGACAGTCTCCTCAGAATTGGAAAGAACAGTACTCAAATGATTTGGTTTTTTATAATATAATATAATGTAATACAATACATTAATAAAATGTCACGATAATAAACAATAATTAATTAGATAATAAAAAAGTACGTAACTATTTTATTTTTATATAACATAATAGGAACTAATTCACGTAATGCAGTCGCCAATGTAAATCAGAAATGTACTGTTAGTTTTTTGGTTGATTGAGTGAAGCTTTAAGTGCAGTCTCGGGATGATATAGAATTTCAGTTTCTGAATTCAAATATTTGTGCACTTACAAATTAATAACGTGTAAATAATAAGTATAATTATAAGAAATTTCAGATCACTAATTTTTTAAGTAGTGTATTTTTTTAAATATTAATGAAATTCTAAAAATCGTATATGATCTCAAGTAATCTAGATTAAGTTTGATCAGATCACATGGATATGGAGGTTTCACAGCAAAATGGAAGTAAGGGTCATGTTGTGTCATTGTAAGTGTACAAAGAAAGCTATGCAGGCAATGGAGAGGATCGTGGTGTGTTGCATAAGTGAAAAGAGTTATCGGTGAATAATAATAAGCTTTTGCCTTTTGCTGAAACTGAAAAGAAAGAAAGGAGGATGCGTGGTCGTGGGTTGGGGGTGACAACTTTTTGCTTTTAGCAGCGCTTTGGGGATGTCACAGCACACATAAAGGCAAGAATCCGAGTGGGATACCTCCGAACTCCAACGTCACCCACTTCTCACCTTAACGCATCCAAATCCAAGTGAATCTCTTAAAAGTTTTTTTTTTTAGGAAAAAATTTTTAGATAAATTGAAAAAAAAAAATAAAAAGAGACGGGTAGCTTCATTATTCATATATCTGTTTACTTCACTAAAATTGCTTTAGAAATCCCTTTTTATACATTAAACTAGTTGCTAAAATGATAAGATGCGCATCTAGTTTTAGAATTTATGCCCTTCAAAAAGTTTTAACTTGATATCAATATCAATCAATTTAAGGATCTTTAAATACAAAAAGATGTCGACAACATTTATAAAATTCATTTCAGACTCCGTAATCTGTAAAAAAATGTATTGAACATCTCAAATTTTTTAAATTTTATGAAATTTTAGACAAATAATTCCTTGTGCCCCTGCCACAAGTTTCGATACTTTACTTTTATACTGTCGAGTTTTTGTTGAGAGAAGCTTGATTATAATGTCTGGACTCTGGAGTTCTGCTTGTGAAACTTCTCACACATGTTCTTTCAAATAAATAAAAAATTATATATTTTCTAAAATTATATACTTTTATTTTTAAAATGTAAACAAAATTTTCTTAAAATAAAAAGCAAATTATATAAATATTCATCAAGTTTTATTAAAATAACACATATCTTTTTAAAGTTTTGTTAATATTATACATATTAAAAGAAATCTTCAAGTAAGTTCATTACATTTTATTATTTTAAAGTAAATATATTTTACATTTTATAAGACTAATAATAATAACAATGGGTCGTACATTGTACAAAGCTCAAACTACCTGGAAGTCGTATTTATAAATAAAAATGATATAATATATTCTATCCATGCAAGTTTAAACCTCCGCGGAACATGATAAATGAAAAGCATGGGAATATTCGGATCTAGTATGTGAAATTTAATAAAAATGATTTGTGTAAATTTCAACTTTCAATCAACCTCTCAATCACAAGATCCCTTTCACATTGAAAAGAAGAGGTCCAAACGCACCTGCCAGTGCCCAACCTTTACTATTGAGGACCCCCTTTTCACTCTTCTGTCCCCCAGTCAACAGTCAACAGTCTCCACCCCCCACCATTAATCAAAGCTAACCACTGTAGAATCCAATCTTAAGGTCCTGCCATGACCTTTTTTTTTTTAAATCAAAGCTTACTTATTAAAAGATATATTTCATAGAGTTATGCAATCATATATTTATAAAATTTTTATTTTTATAATTTTTTTACCATTATATTACTGTACAACTGCAGAAGTCCAGTTTATACTTGGCAGTATTTTGATTTTAGAAAAAAAAAATTTAATTGCACAAATACATAACTACATAATTAGAAGGTTATGTGATGATCTGGCAAGCAATTAGCATATTTATTTGCTTTGTACCCTAGTAATCATATTAAGAGCTTCAACTGAATCCATCGCGATAATCACCTTGTGTAGTCACTTCCTAGTATAACCAAAGACCCTAAAAAATGCCTTGCAGCTCAGCCGTTGTGGGTTTTGCAGGGTCAAGTTTCTTCATGAATCCCGCAAAGAATAGATAGAGTTCTATTCTGCTTCAGCTCAACTCAGCTCAAGGACAAAATGTACCTCGACTGACTGCACTAGCTAATGGAGGGATATGGACCTGGGCCTATCCTAACAACATTCGGGCTAGCCCAATACATTTACAAGACAATACCCTCTTCAAAACAAAGTCGCCCATAAAAAAAACGGTCGCACAGACAGATTTGTTGATTGATGTTGATAAAAGGAAAAAAAGAAAGAAAGAAAGTCGAACAAGCAGCTTTTTTTAAAAAAAAAAAAACTGGCTTTTTTTTTTTGTCAATGGTGAACTGGTACCAGTACATAAGACTAAAATTAGTGCGCATCCATACTATCTCAATTCCCATCAGGCAAAAAAAAAAAACCATCTCAATTTCCAAGTACAATAAAAAAATTTGAAAAAAAAATTACATTACTTGTGAATAGTGCATATGAATTTTGTACTAAATATTGATAATAAATTGTCACTATTAAAATTAAAATTTGTTATTTTTCTCTTCAAAACGGAAAAAAATATTAATTTTAAAGTTGAGACTTCTTTATATTAAATCATCAATATATAATATAAAGAGTTACACTATTGATACTCAATTTTAAACTCCATATAAAGCTAGAAACCTACTTCTGGTTTATTGATATAAAATAAAAAATAAAAAACACACAACATAACTTGGAATTGTTAAGTTTAATTTTCTAAATTATTTTTTTTAGGCAAGTCTCGAATTCATGCGCGCACAAATGAATAAAATAAGTGTTGTTATTATTTTATCATTTATGCTAAGTTTTATTTTTTTAAAAAAGTTCTCTTATAATTTACTACATGAAATTTTATTTATTGATGTGATTGTTGATTTGTTTTATTTTATAAATTAATTTTTTTATATATTTAAAAAATTCTAAATTTTTAGGGCATCTTTATGTGATGTTTGTGCATATAAATTACATATGCACTCATACCACACTATATTACACCAAATACTTCAAAAAGAAATACTAGTAGTATCTGAAACATATTAGATATGATATTTATATTGTCCGTCATTATATGTATTATAAACATATTTTTTTACAAAGGTTCAAGATAACTTAAATCTTATAGAAAACTTAATTTTTTATTTTTTTTATTTTAAATATCTTCATAGTACTTTTAAAATACTTATTTAAAATTAAAAATTTTTTATATTTTTTATCTTTAATACATTAATTTGTTGAATATATACATAAATTTTATATAAATATCTCTTATATTCATAATATCATTAACTGAAATTTTAAAAATTTTTTTATTCAACATATTGTATTGTATTGTACCGATACTGCAATGGTATCTATGCATGATTGGTACCATACATATTTGGATCTTCGGGCTAAACTGATAATTTGATAAATTTTGATTTGATATTTTTAAGTTCTTAAAAATAAAATGTACTTTCAATTTAAATTTTACCAGGATATTATCACAATAAATAAATAAATAAGAAACTATATCTATAATTTTAAAAAAATAGAATCATAATGATTAAAAAAAGTTATCTAACCTAACAGATTTCAATAGATTTAATAAATTTAATGGAGGGTTTTTTACCCAAAAAAAATAAATTGAATGGAGGTTATAATAAAAAAATAAGAACTTATTTGATTTACCTTTTTATAAAAATTTTTTTAGAATAATCACAATTTATAAAATAAAATTTAGATAAAAGTAAAAAAATTTACTATAAAAATATTTAAATAACTGTAGAAAAAATAATGATTAGAAAGATTTATCAGACTTAATTAAATTTAATGGAAGTAGTTCCGTTTCCTTTGGGTACCCGGTGACATCACTCGCTAGAAGCAGAAAAAGTATCCGTTGTTACAGGTTACAGCCATGGAAGAACGTGAAGATGACCTAGATATAATAATATAATATGTAAAAAACAAAATAAAACATGAAAAGAGAAGAAAATCTGACCGTTGGACTCTCCGTCAGATGTAACCGTTGAGATCCCCAGGCGTTCCGCGACCATTTCCACTATATATTTCCCCAGATCCTTATTTCATCTTCCATATCCAAACGATCATCACTGCTTCTCACTCTGCTTTCTGCAATTTCTCATAATCTACTCACATTGTCCATTGAAGAATTTATTTTCATTATTTCATTACCATTTTACAATCTACTTTGCTTTTCGCAACTTCTAATTATATCTGTCTTATTTAAAATTTTGATTATTGTAACTGTTTTACCTTGTGAATTTTCTGTCTGCTTTTGAAAGCAATGGCGGAATCCAAAGACTCTCACATAGTGGAAATCCCCGTAGACTCGGAGCACGAACAGAAGAAGCTCCTCTGTGCCATTTCCAATATTGCCGAAGCAATCGAAGACCACCCACTCACGGAGATCTCGGAAAGCCCGGGCCACCTCTTGCTCCTGAAACTCTGGCAGAGAGAAGAGGAAATCTTCGGACGCAGAATCGCTCACAAGGAACTCCGAATGGACTCCATCAAGCGCGAGCTCTTCCAAGTCTCCTCCTTCTTCTTCGTCTTCCACTTCCTCTTCTTCACCCTACTATTCACATCCTCCGTCAATCCCTCGGACGACGGATCTTGCGGGAAATGGTGGATTCCGTCGGTGATCTCCGCGGCGACGTCGGCGGTGTTTATAGTTTTGGTTCAGGTGAAGCTGAACGCGTACTGGAGAATGTGGAGGGAGGTGAAGAGGGAGAGGGAAGGGAGTCGAGGAGTGACGAGGTGTGTTCAGGAGCTCAGGATGAAGGGGGCAAGCTTCGATCTGTCGAAGGAGCCGAATCAGAGTGGTGGGAAGAAGATGAAGAGCTCGAGCGTGGAGATCAAGTGGAAGCCATGGAGTTGGTGCTGTAAGAACTTGCTAACCATTTGTCTTGTTTGCTTTGCAGGCCTCGTCGTCCCTGCTTCCAAGTTTGTCCTCTGTGGCTTCTGATTCTGCTTATGAAAGCGTTGTGTTGCTGAGATATGATGATCATGGAATGGAAGGCCTCAGAATTGTATTCACTATAAAAGAAAACAGGTCAAGCCTGGGTTAAGAAGTATTTACATGAGAACAAAAAGGAGGATTAAATGACAATTCTCTGTATCAGAACAAAAAGGAGGATTGAGATTGCCTCAGTGATGGCGAGGACCTCACTAACAAGCACCTGCGGCGGAGAGGAGCCCTGCCAGAAAATTCCACGTATTCCTTGCCTCCCAGAGCTTCCAGCTGGGTGGAGGTTTGATGGCAACCAAGTATTAAAAAGGTTGACTAAAGACCATGAGCCTCTAGTTTCTTCAATCTTAAAATTCAAAAAATTGTTGTATCTTTCATACAATATTATATTCATTACACGTAACAGATAGAAGACACGGCCGTGACATGCAAATGTTGAAGAGGGCCTAATGTATTATAGATTAAAAATATCCCATTTCTTGCTTTTTGAGCTATAAGTTATCAAAGTTTTTATAATCATATAATGTTCATATACTCCCTCTATTTTCATTTCAAAATTAAGAAAGCTACTCTCTCCGGGGAAGTGAATCCTTTCCAAACCTCTCTCCAGATCAAATAATTGAATAATATCAATAATGCTTTTTATTATTATTAAAATGAATCATTTTTTATTATGATTGATTATGATCAAATAATTTTTTCAATATTTTATTTTAAACCATTCAAATCAAAATCAACAAATAAGATTATGGATGGAAAGAAAGTATAATGAAAATTCAACTCTTCTTCGGCCCTAAAGGCAAAATTATCTTGATTTTAAATAATCTCTTTTTAAAATATGAAGTAGTATTTAATTACACATTTTAAAAAAATAACTATTTAATTCATCTCGAAGTTTTGGAAAAACATATTGATTTTCAAAAAAATTAAAATAATTAATTAAGTTTAAATATCCTTAATCCGTATAATTTGATAAAAAGAAAATTTTATATTAAAAATTGGACTAAGTAATAGGTAGATTAAAAGTTAACCAAATTTGATTATATTTTATTAATTATATAATATTATTTAATGCTTCTTTCTTTTTTATTTTTAGTTAAGGATAAATTTATAAAAAATTATTAATATTACCTTAAAAATTATAAAATAATAATTATTTTGAAACAAATGAAGTATAACAAATTCATGATGAGCATATTGAGATTGGATAAATTTTTTCAACCTTTCTTTTCTTTTTAACCTTTTAATTTTTCAAAGCCAGATTTATATTTTTTATTTGACATCTTCTATCACTATACTCTCTTTTTCAGCCAAGTCTTATCATACTCAAGGGTCTGTTATTATGCTCTGACTCTCCGCGAGTGATTCTATTGTTATTAGTAAACAATAATAAAATAATTTCTTAATATTTCCTTGGTTTGGTTCAACAGGAGAAAAAGTAATAATAAATTAATTATGATACTTCTATTAAATTTAAAATTTTCCCTTTTTAATAAAATAATTATGTTACAATTTATTCTCTTATTTTAGAAACTAGATTTTCCTCTACCGTTTATGGGAAAATTTGGATGAACCAGACACATTGGGGACATTTTATTTAATTTTAAAATATATTAAATTTAAAAAAAATTATCACTAACTCCTCCTATAAAAAAATATCAAATAATATTAATTAAAATTAATATAGACTTTGGAATTAAAAAATGTTAAATTTTTTTAAAAAATGGAGCCACCTAAAAAATGGGAAAAGATAGATCATACTTGCAAAAAAAAAAAAGATGAATAAAAAAAATGAGGTCACTTAAATGAAAAAATAAAAAATAAAAAAAGAACACAAAACCCAAAATAGAGTGGAGTCATGGCTAACGCACAGACTTTTTAAAATATTATTTGATTGTTTTTTTTATATATTCTCATTATAATGGTTAGCTTCAACTTAAATATTTTATCATAATATTAAAAATAATTTTTAAAAAATTTATAAACAGTTCCACATAAGGAAAACCAACTGAATTAAGAAAATTGGATACTCAAATGCCGAGTTAAATAAATCTATACTTTCAGAATTGAATCAAAATTATATTCTCAAGTACTAAAACGAATTAAACTAACCTATGTTGGGATCATTTTTATCATTTAAAATAGTTGAATTGGAAGTTGAAACAAAATTATACTTTCGAGGCGTACTAAAATAAGGTGTTTTTCATTTTTTTTGTTTGGAACTATTACTAGATTTGGTTCGTCATGAGGTTTACAAGCAAGCAAATTCAACCTGATCAAACTTTCAATCTCTTATTGACAGAAACATGGTCCCAGAAGCAAAGGCTTACATAATTTACTATTGTTACTACCTGTGCATTGAGTTAATCAAACAATTGCAGATTCCACGATTACAACCACAAAATTGTAAATAACACTACAAAATATGGTCCAAGAAGCAAAGGCTTACATGATTTACTATTGTTGCTAGCTGTGCTTTAAGTCAATAAAACAATAGCAGATTCCACAATTACAACCACAAAATTGTAAATAACACAACAACTATAGGACAAGAAAACAGCTAAATAGAAACCCATGGTGAATACTAGGCACTTTCAAAGCCAAAAATTCGATAGACACCTGCAAACAAAATGCAGAAATGTTAAGAAGCCTTTTCCACCAAAGAAAAGGGAAAAAGAAGAAGAAGAAGAAGAAGAAGAAGCCTTCTTATGACTCTCGGGTTTTTAAAAAACCCTTGTATCAGTCCAGAAAAACACCTTCATCAGCTTGATACTTGTTTTTGTCATCACCAGCATATGCAAGTAAATTGTATTTTGGATTCCATTCCACACTGTTCATGGCAGCCCTACATGGAATCTGATGCACTGTCCGTCCCGTTTGCACATTGGACTGTTTCAAAAGGAGCAACAGTTTAAACTTTAAACCAATAAATTTGATAAAGATATTGGAGTGTGTGTGTGTGTGTGTATTCGTGGCCTGTTACAAGCTTAGGCTTAGGCTCTTGATTCGGACTCAATGGTTGAAGGCCAGATAATAAACAAAACAATCTTTCACTTTCCTACTATAACAGGCCAAGCTCACCAATGGCTAGCCTAGGCCGTGAACTGCTCTAGTCATGTGCACTTACTATATCAATGAACAAGTCCTCACTTGCAGAAGCAATATAATCACCCGCGTAATTGAAACTAATTGTCCTCACAGGCCATCTGAGAAACACAAGGAAAACCATTTCACATCTGTCATTACAAGCTATATATAGTAAATAACAAAAAAACACGAGCTGAATTGACAAATGAACATGGAATCCAGGGAAACTTACTCCAGCTTAGTAAAGGTACGCACACAGAGCATCTCAGAGATATCCCACAGACTAACCAGGGAATCAGCACTTCCAACGGCAAAATATCTGCCTCAGTAACATGAGGTTAATATTTGAGTATACTTTTTTCGTTTGTTTATTTTCATATGAATAATTTTCTATAAGAAATGATGTCCTACTGAAGGAAAGAAAGACGGAAGCCAGTGCAACACAGATTAGTTTAAGATTGACCCTTACCTAGCCAACCTAAGTAACATTAGTAAGACCACAAATAAAAGCATACCTTCCTACTGGATCAATTGCAATGCAATAACAACCAGCTGTATGGGCCATAAGGGTATCAAGAGGCCGTAGAGATGGGTAAGCCAGTACTTCAACAGTCCCTAAGTTGGAGATTAAGCTACAGAAAATAAGAATTAAATCTTGGGAAATAAAGAAAGCAAGTATCAGTTCAATCAATGATCTCACCATTTCCTGTTGTTAGAAAGAACATCTCTCCTGTCATATTCCAAGCAATCTCATTTACCTAGAAAACCAGAGGGAATGATCATGATTTATCTAGCATATTGGAACAAATAGTCACTGAGTTGTGTAATATATCTGCCTGAGATAGATAGATCAGTTAAATTCACGTCTGCTCCAAAATTCACGTCTGAACAGTACCCATAGTAATTCAAAAGAAGATGGAACTGCGAGGGAGGTGGATTGCAGAACAGGGAACACAGGTGATGCAGAAAGTGAAAGTGTTGAGGAAGCCGGAGCAAGATTATAATAGCATCACTCAAAAAGGTCAATTGATTGAAAAATTGTATATATTAGCAAACCATAGTCTTTTCATAAATCCGTCAAACTTGAATTGGTTTGGTGGTAAAACCTCAACATACTTTTTTAACACAGACATACATTTTGATCCAATAATAAAGTACATGTAATTTACACTACAATTGACAAGTCCATCACGTGGACTGTAAATTTGAACTCTAATTCCTGAATATCACCAAGTGATTAAAAGGACAAGAAAATCAAAGTAACTAAAATAATTTAAAGAACTAAATGGGTAAAGATCAATGCTCATTCACATTTTGCATGAAACTACAAGAAATTTATATAAAGACACATTTATAAAAATTCCCAAGGTACAATTTCAACAATTCACTATAACTTGAAAGACAAACCGTCAGAAACAGAACAGACAACAAAAACAAACATATAAAGTATACACTACCTCGTAATTGAACTTGCGCCTATGAATTGGTTTAAATTTCCGCACATCTAGTATTGTCAGCTCATCATCCTATGAATCACATCAAAGTAAAGACTTTACATGCTTTGAGGAAGCAAGAGAGTTATATAAAAAAAGTAATGTCAGTAACTACTATCGCTCAATGATTTCAGAGCAGGAAACAATTCAACAGACTCTAGATATCAGTGTTTTAGAGCTTTCAGTAAAAGAAAGGGGAATTGAATAAGATACCCTATTACCCACAGCCACATGAGTCCCATCAGGTTTGTAGGTGATGTTGATATTCTCCCCACTAAGCTCTGTCTGTTGTGAGCACTTTCCACCTGCAGGAACCAAATATGAGAAACATTTTGTTAGGTTTTTCCCTGCACCATAAATTTGAAATAATCTTCTCTGTTGACGAACATTTAGACTTCCACTCATCCAGACGAGGAAGTTGGAATTTTTTCTAACTATTATTAAAGACAATTTTTTCATCAACAAAAAACAGTTATCTTTACCATAAAAATTTTGGCCCAAAAAAAAATCTTTACCATAGAAATATCTAAAAGTAATAAGACCACTTGTAAGCTGCTTTCAATATTTACATAAGGTAACTTGTTAAGGAAATTCTGCAGATAATTAAAGTGATTAAGAGAATATAACTTCATTAGGTAGTAGGTATTAAACATCTCCCAAAATATACGAGGCCAATCTAATTTCCTCCATGATATATGATATATCAGAGTAAAACAGAATAATCACTTACTACGAGCATCCCACAAACGAACAGTTTTGTCACCTGATGCAGTCGCAATCAGATCAGCATGTTTGGGGTCCCAACATAGCTGATCTACACTATCAGTATGACCCTTCAATTCAATATCTTTGACCTTACCCTGAAATAAAACCCCGCCCCATAAAAAGAAAAAGAAATAATCAAATTTTCAACCACAACACATAATGAGAAAATGAGAAAGAACAAAATTATTTGCACTGACATTAATAGTGGTTAATAGTGGCAACCAAAAACATAAGAACCCCAGGCAAAAAGGTAACGAGGAGACAATGTAAAGGTTAAAACTTAAAACATAGATGTGGTCACCCAAATTCATATATTTAAGAAAAAAAAATTAATTATAATGGTGGTCTAATTGACTCTAACTACATGACTTTTTGAGTAAATTAACCAAAATTCTCAACACAAATTCTGAATCAAATCCTATCTAAACCAAACCTCCTGTATAGCTAATATTTATTCACTCACAAATGCGTAAGGGTAGAAATCATATTTTTGTCAACAAACAAAAGTTAAAACATTTCGTGTAAACTTTAAGAAGTTGTCCCTTTTTTGTCTGAGTGTAACTTGTGCTCTCTCCACTATATTAATACCAAGTCTAAGTCTCTAAGATTTTAGCTTTTTCTCCACATTTTTCAATTATCCCACCCAATACATCGAACAATCTAGCATGACAATAAATCAGTCTCAAAGTCCAAAACTTCCATGGTATTAACTTCCAGTGTAAACTGTGAATCAGCCCACTCCATTATAATCTGTCATGATAATAATTCCCACCCTTGCTCTTACCGGCAGGTTCCATAATTCTTTAGCCAATTCATGCATTTCACAGCTTAGTTTTATTGCAGAAACCATTTCTATATTCCCATCACAATGGTCCAATTCAACATGATTGGCACTTTTGGCAGTGAATTTATATTATAGCTAGACAAAGAAGGGGGAAAGAAAAAAGAGACAAATGGAATGCAACAGCTATTGTGACCACATCATCATGCTAATAAGAAAGAACAGTACACACAACTACCAGTTAACAAAATAATAAGTTAGTCCCAAGCGCTATTCTGAGCAATGCTATTCCTTAAAAAACAAAGGAAAGAGCAAGAAATCCAAAGGGGAGGAAGCTTACATGCCCGTGGGGCTCAATATACCATATTCGAGCAGTTTGATCCACAGAACCAGAAGCAAGCTTTGTGCCAGTGCAATTCCAGGCCACTGAGTGCACCTTTCAGAAAGAGAACAAAGTAGCCATCTTAGAATTGAAAGGCAAACATACAAACATAAATAGAAGGCTGCTACAGCAGAAATTCAACAAGAAGAAGCAGAAAAGATTGTGCCTTTGGGGTTTGGACAGGTTTACCAATCACCATCAGAAGAGCGAGGGAAATACCTTCTTCTTGTGGCCCGAATACTCTCTACTATGGAGATTCTTAAATGGGAGCTTTTCTTCCATCCTCGAAACAACGAATCTGAGTCACCTTTTGGCTTAACAGGAAGATTCCCAAATAATGAAATTGTTACAGTGCAGCAGAGTAGGGATTCTGTATTTCTGGCAATTCTTCCGAGGATTCACTTGTAAAGTATTCCAGAACTCAGGGTTGGAGACAAATTTTAAGAAAAAATGGAACATACCCAAAATTTATTAATACAATTTTTCTAAGCTTTTGTGCATATGAAATAACTCCATTACTAAATTTGCAGATGCATTCTATAAAAATTAAGAAAAATTAGTAAATGTTTATTCTGAGTACAATATTAAGTGTTTAGAAATTATTATAAAATTTTAAATACAATATATGTAATATTATAGTTATTTTCAAACAAAAACATAGATATTTTTTACATCAAAATTATATTTTTTATTTTCATTCTTCAAATATTTTTAAACAATTGTTTTAAATATTAAAACATAAATTTGTTTCTAATATTTTTAAATTTGTTTCTAATTTTAAAACATAAAATCTTAATATTCATTTTTTGTGAATAATTTTTTCATAGATTGTTTAACTAAAATATTCAAGTTGTCCAATTGGATCAATTTTTTTTATTTTTGATAAAATTATAAAATAATCAAAACATTGTTTATAAGACATGAATAGTGAGTTTAGAATTTATTCTATGTGCAAAAAAATATATAATTTATAAAAAAATTTGTAAGATGTAAAATAATAGTTTTTTTAACAGATAATTTTGATATATAGACCTTGTAAAATTATGCTTTACTCAATTATATAAATCTTTGTTGATGTCCGGTGTTGGATTAGGATGTTAGTGGCTCAACTTGCTGGTATACTAGGTGAGTTTTGGGTAGAGCCGCAAAATAGGCCAGGCCTGATGGGCCAGCCCGAATAGCCTGGCAAAACAGGCGGGCTGGGCTTTAAAATCATAAGCCCAAAGGGAAAACGGGCTTTTTGGACCCGGATCGATTGGCCCGTTTTTCCTTTTTTTTTTGTTTAAAATATTAAAAAATGTACTATTTTATTAATTAATGATGTGTAAATTATAAAATTTAAATATTAAGTTAACTTTTTGTGAATGATAGTGATAATTAGTTGTATTAATTTAAAAAATTATATGAAATTTTTATAAAAAAAATATGAAAAAATTTTAAAAATATATATGAAAAATATTTTTTAAAAATATACAACCTCACGGGCCTATGCCAGATGGGTTCGAGCTTTACAAGCTGAGCCCATTTGGCAATCTGGACTTTTTGGCCCGGCCCGACCCGGATTGCCAACTCTAGTTTTGGGTTGTTGGATTGTACTTTTTAATTTCTTTTTTGAAGAAAGCGATGCAAATTCAATTAATAATCAATCAAAACTACAAGAGGCTAGAGGGCTAGGATATTTACAAGAAGGGCTAATCAAAATTATAAGACTCCTGGGTCAAAAAAAGAGGAGAGTCTCTCAACTCTGATTGTGTGTTTGGCATCACTTGAATAGATAACAGAATGCTTTTAAGATTTTAGTGAGCGTCAATGAAAATACAAGCATTTCTGGCTTTCCAGAGTCTCCAACATGTATAACGAAACATTAATCCCAAAGTCAGTGGTGATAGATGGGCCCTCAGGTTTGGTGTCATTTGTTGGAAATTATGGGAAAAAAAGAAACAAAAGGATATTCTTTGCTGACGAATGTTTGATGGACTCACTAATTCGTGAAGTGATTTCAACCACTAACTCTATTATTAAGACTTTAAATCTGTCTCATACACTCCATGTAAATCACAGTTGCTGTACATATTCTCTTACCCTTGCTGCACCATTTTTTAGGGTTGGCAGTCTCCTATGTAATTGCTTATTTGTTTAGTAAAGCCTTTTCATCCAAAAAAAAAAAAAAGATAAGTTGCCATCTCATGGTGTCAACTTGTTGGTTTCTCAAGTGAAGGCTCCTATGAAACCATCTCTAGAGAGGGCAAGAGAGGATGTCCTGTAACTGAGAGTTGGAGACAATTTGTTCCTGACATTTATGTGCAAGGCTACAATGACCCAAGACATGATCGGTGTCCTCAATGTAATTTCCACATATGCCACAAGTTGGATCTTGAGTTAGGTGCCGTCTTGTTCTCTCTTGGTTGGTGAGCAATTTATTATGAAAAGCAAGCCATATGAAGGTCCAAACTCTCTGAGGCCTGGGCCATTTCCAGGCAAGTTTCCACATGTTGCTTCAAAGTCCCATTGGTCTCCAAAGATCAGTTCATGAGCTGTAAAGTTACCATGGGGAGTGAGATCCCAAAAATAAGAAGTATCGAAGTTCCCTCCTTGGGGAGGGGGATTTTGCCAAAGATTAGAAATGATTTCTGATGGTAGCAATGAATAAAGCAAGCCCCAATTCCATTCCCCTTCATCAGTAACAAAATAGTTCATTGGTTTATCTAATCAATTATCACCAATTGGAGCTGTGAAGAAATTTTTTAAAGCACCTAAGCTACTAGTCCAGAAATCTGTCTAGAACTCAGTTCAATTACCATCCCCTATATCACGTTTGATTCCAAGTTTAACATCATCCCAAATTGTGTGTAGGCTTGTCTAAAGATGTGAACATGTGCTATTTTGACCAAGTTGCAATGTATCACCATGCCAACCATACTTAGCTCTTGGCACTTTTACCCATAAGAAGTCTGGCCTCATGATCAAAGAGAATGCAATCTTCATAAGGAAAGCATGGTTTTGTTCTCTAAGCTTCTTGAGTCCATATCCACCTCGCTTGAGGGGTTGACATACTTTATCCCATTTTATCAAGTAGACGCTTCTACTTTCCTCAGTTCCCCCGAAATAAAGTTTCTTATTAGTCTTTCAATTTTCTCACGCATGATTGAAGGGAGTTTAGACGTTTGCATTGGATATAAGGGGATGGTATATAGAACAGATTTTGCAAAGGTAATTCATCTAGCTAGAGACAAAGTTTTTGCTTTCTAACTAGAGAGTTTTTTCCTCACTTTATTAACAAGGTACTTATATGTACCATTATTAACTCAACCATGAATAACCAGTACTCCAGGGCACTTGCCAAGTTGACTAGTTTGTTGGAATCCTAGCTTCTCACTAATGCTTACTAAGTCATGGCAGCTCATATTGTGAGAGAAGAATATTCTTGTTTTGGATTTGCTAACTAAGTGACCAAAGGGAACGCAAAAAGTGTCTAAGCTTTTTAGGATTACATCAACTTGCTTATAATTTGCTTGACTAAAAAGGATGAGGTTGTTAGTGAATAAAAGATGTGATAAAGATGGCCCTGCTCTTCCTAGTTTGATTGGCTTCCATGAACCTTGCAGAGTATTGTAGACAATTATTTGAGATAGACGCTCCATGCATAGTACAAAGATGTATGGTGAAAGGGGGTCTCCTTGACATATTCCTCTAGAGGGTTTGAATTTAGCAGCTTTTCTACCATTCCAAAGAACTCTCATAGTGACAGAGGAGATGCATTGCATTATGATTCTCACCAGCTTTATTGGGATGTTTCCATCCAGCATTGTTTCTTCTATAAAGTCCCATTTGAGACAATCAAATGCTTTTTTCAAGTCAACTTTAACTGCCATCCATCCTTTCTTCCCCTTCTTATTCCTCATTAAGTGTATTACTCTTGCATCATAATAATACTCCTTGGGATATTTCGCCCTTGTTTGAAGCTTGATTGGTACTATGAAATTAGAAATTGCATAGCCTCATTGAGCCGATTGGAGATTACTTTGGTAATCACTTTGTAGAGAATGAAGCACAGACTTATTGGGCGAAATTCCTTGAGTGTTTTAGGGTTGTCAATTTTGGGAATATGGGCTATGAGGGTTTCATTGATTTCTTGTGGCAAGGAGCTACCATTAAAAATATCTCTAATCATCTCAAACAAGGAAGGGCCTAGAATATCCCATTGGCTTTAATAGAACAAAATGGGCATGCTATCTAGTCAGGGGAATTTCAAGGGTTGTATATTAAAAAGAGTAGCTTTGACTTCCTGTGAGGAAACATCTCTATCCAAATTGGCTATGATTGAGGTAGGTAAAGTAGAGAAGTAACCTTTAGGAAGATAATAGCGGTGCTGCTCACATAATCTAAATAGAGATTACAAAAGAAATTTTTGTGTGGGTAACACAAGAAATTGTTGGAGTATTAATGAGGGAGATGGGATTGATGATGAGATGGCCCTTAGAACCCCATTTCGGTGATGACATGGTTAGTGGTGGAATCTAGTAATGCTTTGTCATTCTTGATTACTAAGGTAGACTTTGCAATGCCTTTATTTTTGGTTGTGATACAATTTGGTCTAGTTGGGTTGGATTAAGTTTTGGGTTCGCTTTAGATTGGCTAGAATCCTTTCTGTAGATGTATTTAGGCCTTACTTTTTGTTTATACCTATTGATTTGTAATTAAAGACCTGTTGGTTCAATTAAAAGGGGGTTATATAATGTAATATGATGGAATGATGACTACACGTGAATTTATTTAATAACATATAAAGAATGATGTAATGGTAATGATATTTTTTTATATTGAAAAAAATAAAAACAAGTGAAATGACCCTTTTACCCTTTACTCAAGGAAAAATCCTCCCACTCACCAAAGTTATTTCCTGAAGCCAAAACTACCATCGAACACCATCTTCCCCAGTGGAAATAAGCACAAACAATATCCAATCACAATAAAAGAAAAAGCAGAGGGAGGGATCTAGTCCAAGCAAATCAAAAGATGATATTCGACAAAGACAAGGAATTTGATCTACTTGTTCAGTCTAACAAGGATGATAAGCATCTGAGAAGGAGAAGATGGAAGAAGGTTCTCTTTGTTCGATCTGCTTCGTCACTGTCAAATCCAAGGCAAGATAAAGGCAAGGGAAGGTTGCATTTGAAAAGGAGAAGATGAAAGAAGGTCAAATCTAACGAGATCACTACCGGAGATCAAGTATGGGAGGATGAAGATAATGGCCACAAAGACACCCTTCTCCATTCACGTGGGTGATAAAGCACAAAAGGAGAAGATAGAAGAAGGTCCTCCTCATTCGATCTTCGTTCGCCATTTGTGTGGATGGTTGCTGATTTGCTCTGATGGGGTCTGCTATTGGAAGAATGAGGAGGTTGGGAGGGGGGCGATAGTGTGGAGAGGGACGAAGGAAATAGATGGAGGATATTGTTAATTTTTATTTTTATTAGAGTATTAATGTCTTTTTGCATCTTATTACACCCTTATAAAGATCTTCACATGCAAAATATTATGTAATTTATTCACCTTTATAGAAGCAATCATGATCACTTAAATAATCGAGATCACATGCAAAATGTCCAATTAAAGGTGCCAAGTCAGGTGATGTGAAGCTAATTACCTTCATATGGGGGTATGTAAATGAACGAAACAAACCCTAAATAAATCTCAATTGCATCCATACAGATAGTTTTCAGCTGTATTTGGGCCTTATTTTGTTTCTTCAGGTGTATAGAGAGGTTGTGGAAGAGGGTTTCGTGTGTTTGGGGCCTCTCACCGAGAGGTGAAATTTTTAAATTCCACATCAATGAAAATTGAGTGTATATGGGTATATAAGTTGTGAGGTGATGGCTATAAATTGTCACCGTATTAGGTAGTTTTATTCAGTCTTGTAAGTCAATTTGGTAAAACAAAAACAAGGGTGTATAAAAAGGCTAACATATGCACTCTATGACTTAACACAGCATTTATGGAGCAGTGAACTTTAACTTTGTTGCTGGTAGATTAGCTAGTTGTGGGGGGTCTATTTCGAAATGAACATGTTGAATGGATTGGTGGCTTTTGTAAATTCATTGGGGCTTGTTCTACTGAGGAGGCTGAATTATGGGGTATCCAGGAGGGGCTCAAGATTGCTTGGTATTTGGGCTTTAGAAGAATGGAAGTAGAAACTGATGCCTTCAATGTGGTGAACATTGTTAGAATTAAGTCCACGGCCCAGGCTTTTACTCAGATGCTTGATAGAGCTTGGCATATCAAATTTAATCATGGGGAGGCTAATGCACCAGCTGATTGCCTGGCTCGAAGGAATGTGGACACGGGTAGCTCCCATCTGTTTCTGGGTGAGATATTCCAAATGTTTGTCCCTTTCTTTTGATTAACAAAAAAAAAAAAAAAACAAAGAAAGAAACTTTAACTTTGTTGCTGTGCCTGCGTTGGAGATTCAAAGTCACATAGCTAAGAATATTGCTGGTTCAAGGGTACACGCAGAGTGGCTATTGATTAGTTTTTACTTTTGTTTTTCTGCGTTGTTTTAATTTTATTTCTCCTTTTGGGGTCGGATCCCCTATTTCACCCAAAAGAAAAAAAATGCTCTAGCCAGGAAAAAAATTGCTTTTGTAGAAAAATGTAAGATCCAATTAGACTGAGTAAAATTGGTCAATCTTGATATGATGTCCAACTTGAAGCCAATTGACTGTCCCCATACAAGATGAACACCGAATCAGGATCTTGTAATTCTACTTCCCATAGCGAGATGAAGCATTTGCAATATACATAAAATAATATCTTTTATGTTAAAATTTATTTTCTCTCGTCAACTATGCCACCACATTGGTCTTGATCAGTTGAAGAGGGTAGGCTACGTTGGTTCTGGTAATAACAATAAAATAGAATATAAAGAATAACTATAATTTAAATTCTCTTAATTATAAAAATGAAAAAGTTAAAAGATTCATAACTCTCTTCAATAATTGATCAGTATGGAAAAAACAAAAAGAACTAGACAAGTCTAAAAAACCACCTTATACTATTCGTATTCTGTAAATATTACGAATTAATTTAATATGCATTTTATTATATACCTTGATGTCCGACTAATTGATAGTGGAAGTGTTACATATCCAATTTCTATTGGGAGAATTAGTTTTTGGTACCAAAAAGTTAGGATATTTAATTTTTGGCATCACAGTTTATTATTATTATTTTTTCGTCACCCTTAAATTTTTATAAATAATACTTGAAAACTTCCAATTGAAATTTGAATTTTTTTTAACAACTGGAACTCGAATTTTTCAAATTGAGAATCAAATTTTTCCAACTAAAATTTCATTTAAAAAAAAACCGCGATGCTAAAAGCCAAAGTAAGGATAATGTTATTTGTACCTCATCATGATACTCGGTGGCATTTAGTACAGTTAAAAAAATCGAATTGAATATTGAATAAGTTAGGTATGGGCTCAAAGTTCATTAATTCAACTATAGTTCGATCAAAATTAAATCAGTGATAATAAATTCTGATAATTTTTAATTTTATATATTATATAAAAAATTAAAAATATTATTAATAAGTTTCACAACTTAATATTCATATAAAATTATATTTTAAATTTAAAATAGTCAATTAATATTTTATTTTCATATTATTTGTTAAGTAAATTTATCATTATTAATAATTATATTTTATAATAATGCTTATATAATATTATAGTATAGAAAGAAAAATTTTATACAAAAAATAATATCACTTAGTACTAAAAATAATATTATTTTATCTTAAAAACTAAAAAAAAAATTTAAAAATGAGAAAAATAAAAAAATTTGACTAGTTTAACTGTTTTTGTTCCGGTTCATGACATATTCGATTGATTTTCCATTTGTTCACGGTGGTTCTAAGAATTGTTGGTCATTATCTATGTTTAGACTAGACTTGACACTAGTTCTTGGTCTACCTTGTTAAACCGGTCAGTCTGATCCAATTTTTTAAACCTTAGCATTTAGTAATAAAAGAGGAAAATTTCAATAAATATGCTATGTATGAAGAGAGAAAGAGCATTTTAGTGATTTCTTGGCGTTTCGTCCAAATGATATACGTGTTGTTAGCAACTTAACATACACATAAAATTAGGGAAGAATTATATTTAGAGACTTAAACATTAAATTAATATTTAGAGATCCAAAAATTCTAAAATGACAGAAAAGAACTATAGTGTTAAATTTGACAAAATTTTTATTATTGAATTACCTAAATTCCCTTCCTAAAATAGTAATGTCAAGTGACCGGAGAAGAGTGTCAAAATTTGAGTGTAAGAATATCAAATAACATGAGTTAACAGTTATAATTAATGAGTGAATTTCATTTCACAATAATGACGGACCCAGAAAAATCAAATTGTGGGGGCAAAATTTATGCCTAATATAAATATTGATATCTTTTAGGAAAATATAATTTAAAATATTTATTAAATTAACATAAAAACAAAAATTATTATTAAATGATAAAGAAACAACATAAAAATTGTAAAGTGTTGACATATGTTAAAATGTATGTTAGAATTATGAAAATGTCACAAAAGTTTGATAGTTTCACTTATTAGTATTATTTAATATTGTTATTCTAGGAAGGGTATTTAGATAATTTAATAATAAAAATTTTGTTAAATTTAGGTTATGGTCTTTTTCAATCATTTCATAATTTTTTTGTCTCTAAATAGTATTAATTCAAAGTTTCAATCCTTAAAATTTCATTTTTTCTATAAATAAACCATCTGGATTTTTATCAACTAACCGATGCATAGTATGGAATTAAAGAAATAAGTACACTTATGGATAATGTGGTTTTTTAAAAAAAAATTATATTATATACAGATTGACAGCATAATTTAGTAAAAAAATTATATGTAATTGTTTATATTTTTATTATTGATATTGATTTTGAACTTATTATCAATATCAATCATCAATCAATATAAAAATATCATTGATGTCAATAAAATTTACAATAAATCATATTATTCAAAATTTATAAATAGTATGGTTTAATTTTCAGGCTCCATATAATAACATAAAAATATTATATCTAATAAATATATAATTTTAAATTTATAAATAATGTGACTTAATTTTCAAACTTCATATAATAAACAAAAGAATATCATATCTAATAAATATATAATTTTATACAAATAAATTAAGGATAAAACTTATGTACCGTGCCTCATATACTTTTATATGGTTATCTTATAAAGAGATGCCATGTGTCTTTTTTCTTAATTCATTATTAGTATAAAAACTAATGGCGTTAACATTGAAATAATAAAACAAAACAAAAATTACAAACTATTTTCCATAATTACCGTCAAAGTCTTCCTCCGAATTTCTTTCCAAACAGACATTTTATCCTTTAGCCTTCCATATATCTAAAAAATGTTCTCTATACAAGACAACTTTTTTCCATGTCTTTCATCTCTCACTTTTATCCCTTTAAACTTGAAGAAAGATTTTTCAAATCCTTATTTGCCTAAGCTAAAATGTTCTACATCTTTGATATTGTAATCCATGGGTTTTCCATGAGATAAATGACTAAAGAAACTCAATTACTCGAGAGGCAAAGTGCTGCTAGAGATGAAGTACAAATATTCACAACTCGGTCACCTAAGTTTCTTTAACTCGATAAAAAAGTTATTAGAGTTTTAGATACTAGTGTTTGGTTAGAGATAGAGCAAGTCTCGATGATTTTGAAAACAGACCCATCATCCCTAATTCTTAGAATGGAAAGTGGGAAACATGTATCAATTTCCATACCTCAACATGGAACTAGAAATCGCTTACAGAAAGGTATTTTCAAAGAACCACAAGATACATTGGAATGTTCGATTATTAATTACTGAGGCAATTAGATCTTTCATGGCATTGGAGAAAGGGAGTTTTTTCTTGATAAGTATGGAGAAAGAGATTTTAATCTTTATTTTCCAAAGAAACATGGTCCCAATGTGTATATTCCCACTTATTAGTGATCTTTTATTTTTAACACCGTCAAAATAAGAAAAAGTAAGATAAAAAAATAATTGTACAAATAAAATACGTGGCACTTATTCATTTGAAAACAATATAAATAGCATATATTAAACTGTATCTAAGTTTTCTCCACAAATTAAATGAACATGTGTGGCCAAAAACTAATTGAACCCTTGTAATTGCATGAACCTAAGAATGATCTTATTGTTCACTCCCTACAGATATTTTTTGTCAACTCTATAGATTTGATAATTAATAATAATAATTAGACACATGATCCAAACTTGTGAATAGTATAAATTATTAGTGGCTCCAACAAAAAGAACAGTATAAATTATTATAATTGACCAAAAAGTATAAATTATTACAAATTTTAAATTTAATTATACATATTAATATTATATTGATATTGATGTTAATATATTAATTTGTATGATAATAATATTGATTTTAATTTTTAGAATGAAAATTTGTAAAATATTTTAAGCGAATAATATTATGTGAAAATAAAAAATAGCCATGTGGTGAATGTAGATATCATATTTTCATCATTTGAATCCCTTTGTATACTTCAAAAAAATATGGAAAGAGTGGAACGGAAAAGGAAAAATGCAAAACTCATGACCAAACAAACGAAAATAAAAAAGCAGAGATGCGCGTGTGCGAGCGAGAGAAGCTGAGATGAAGAAATCTGGAGTAGAGAAGAAGAGAGTGCGACGTTCTTCAGCAGCCACCCAGAATGGAGGCAGAGATCCCAGCTCCGACACTCCTCCTAGGGTTATTCCTTTTTCTTCCTTTGATCTGCGAATTTCATCGGAAATGCTATCAGAATTTCAGTTTTAATTGTTTCGTTGTTGCGACTTAATCTTCTCCAGTGCTGGCAGTTTCTCTGTATTGGATTTCTCATCATATGGCATGCAACATAAGTTTTCCATTTGATGATTTCATCATATTAGGATTGATGCTTGTATAGTGTAGGATTTAAGAATATATGTCTGCACAGCTGATGAAAAATGTTTACAAGTTTTGCTGTGCTTTAGTTGGCCGACATAACTTTGTTTTCTGCTCCTTTTTGGTTGATAAGGAATAGTGGTCGGGAAAGCTGACTTTGGTCAAAAGATTCTTGGTGAATTGTGTTTACGCTGGTGTCTTTGGAATCTGAATTTCAGGAATATATCAATTGATCGTATTGTAATTTTTAAGGTCAGTTTGTTGTCCAGGATCAGGACAATGATATTGATACAGCGGAACTAAAAACATATGAGATCATGGGGGAATCTTGGACATAAATTATATGAAAAGAAAACTTGATTTATTTAAGTTATGTTTTTAAATTTGTTATTTCCATGACGCTTTATTTTTCATGTTCCTTTTCTGCATTAAGATTTTTTTCCTGTTATTTTTTGCAAAAAGAAAAGAAAAAGTGGGCAAATTGAAAACTGATAGTTTACATTGAAACTAGAGGGTTATGTACTATGATTTTCATTGATTATTAGATGGCTGCAACCAAGAACTAATAGTTATGTAAAAGCTCATGTTATATTTTTTTGTATAGAAGTAGATAGATGTGGGTTTTATGTCAATCCCGGTGTTTGTGATATTTTGAGATTTTACCCCTGCTTCCTGGACCAATTTGCTGAGCTGACCATATTTAAATGTGATGTTTTATTTCCTTTGTGGACAAGTAAATGTGTTCCTCTTATTGTATGATGATTCTGATATTGTTTTGTTTTTAGAAACAAGCTGCCAAGAAAGATGTGTTTCAGTTGTTTGCTGAGAAGGTGAGAGACCATAAGGATTTGGTTTCAAGATGGGCTGTTCTGCAGGAGACACGTGTTGAATATTTTAGAGGGAAGGATTTTGTGAGCTTTTTGAAAAATCATCTTGAGCTCAAAGATATTCTAGAATCAGATAAGAATCTGGAAACAGAAGACATTGCTGACATTCTACTAAGTAAAAATCTTTTAGTTCGTTGTGATCGTGTGGTGAAAACTGTTCGTCCTGGGAGGAAAAAGTTGTCAACTTGGCCTGCACATCTAGAAATCTTCCATGTAAGTATTTTATTTTTGTTTGAACCTTCTTACTTTTGCTAATTTGGAAAATGGATAACCTGATGACCAGAGCATCCAAAAGCTTTTCTTTCTCTTTCTTTTTCTATACATGGTTTTATCTTGTATATCACATCATAGAGTGTTTGGTTTTGGAGTTCTAATTCATCGTGCATTTATATTGAGGTCTAATTTGGTCTTATTTGTGCAAGCTCTATTTGTTTGATGAGTTTTAAGGAATACAAAGAAGGATTATATTTACCTTTGTCTACTTATAGACTGGGGGACTTATTAATCTTGAAAGGAAAAAAAGAAAAATCACACTCTTTGAACCTTAGATAAGATATCTATTTGTATTGTAAGTCATCCATAGACTGAAAATGTATATTCTATATTGATACGATTAGCCTGTTAGGATGAATTTTTCAACAACTTATTGTGCTTTATGCTACGGTATAGGTTAAGGAAGTTTTTTGATTTTAGTGTCTGAATCTTACAATATTTGACTGTCTTTGGCAGGAACAAGTGTTTTCTGACAATGATGCTTTTTTTGCGTGGACATTTGTTAAACGTCGGCCACTTTGGCAGACACTCCTCTCTTTTTGCTGGCCTGTGTTGACATTGGCAATTTGCTTATTCCCTGTGTATCCTCATCGCTGCAAGCTATTAATACTTTACTCTTGTGCTGGGATCCTCCTGCTTATTCTCTCCTTGCTTTTGAGTAAGTATAGTATTTTTTTATTTTTCTCTCTTCTTTTTCCAATCCTATTTGTTTAGATTATTTACCACGAGCTTCTAATAACTTTTGTGAGCCTTGTATTGCCAACTTTAGTTTATCAAAAGACAATTTCATTATATGTTTGCTGCTGCATCACACTGAGGGCAAGCACAGACATGTTCCGTGGCTTGCACTTATGCATTATCCATTTGTTTAGCGTTTACTATTCTAACAATTCTGTTCCCATTTGGAGTCATGCTGCCTCGTGGTTGTTGTTGCCTTTTGAGAACCATCATTGCCCTTTCCGAAAGTCTTGGTGAGGTGTGAATTTCTAATGTTTGTGCGCACACTTGTGTCTCAACTGCCACTTAGTGCCCGTTTGGTTTTCAGTTAGTTAAAAATGAGTTTTGATAGAATTGGTTTTGCAACATAGTTATGATAAAAATTGGTTTTTGACTAACGTGTTTATGTTTGGATGATTTATTTGAAAATTGATTTTGACAAAACTCATAATTTTCCTCTAAATTGAGCTTAAACTCTATCTCATAATTAATTTAATTTTCTTAGACTAAAATTTAATTTATATTTATTTAATTGAGAATATAATGTATCTGATATAACATTTTCTTACAGGTTATAGTCTATATAGATTAAAATTTTGAGGGGGTATTTTGGTTTTTAGATAGAAGAAATTTTATGAGAATTTTATTTTTCGAAATTCACTATTTTTTCTCATTTTTATTGATCCATTTTTATCTAACTTCTTTTCAAACCTTGTTGGAGCCAACGGAAAAGCAGCATTGGAGTTACTTCTGCCTCAACTCCGTTTAGCGTCTAAATCATTTCTCCAAAGTGATTTGGTAACACACCCAAACATCCACAAAAACAATGAAAACTTGGTTTGGCGGCCAAACTATTTTTTAAAGTGAAACCAAACACACACTTAGTCATTGCAATGGTTTTGTTAATGATATGTTAATGAACTTATTCATTAGAATGTCACCCCTAAGCAAGGGATATCATATTAATACTTATTGATGACGAAGCAGAAAACATGCTGACGTTGTGATGCTTTTGCTGACATGTCATCTTTCAGGCTTGCATTTTACTAAAACCTTTACCCTTTCATTTCTTTTTTCAACATGAGTTTGAGAATGTACCTTTTATTATAATATTCTACTTAAATGCGCAAGGAATCAGAGAACTTTTAACTTCATTTACATGTTTCTTGCACCTCAAACTTCCTGGTTAGAACATAGTTGATAATGTGAAATTTGCTTGATAAGTGTGCTTCATTCTGCTTAAGAGGTTTCTGAGGACGTTATTTTATTCCTGCAGTAAGAGCAACAATATTCGGTGCTTTATATATTATTCTTGGAAAGCGGGTCTGGTTTTTCCCAAACATCCTTGCTGAGGAAGCAACACTGGCTGAATTATTCAGATTTTGGCCCCAGAAAGATGAGGAGGAGCGACCAACATGGACGAAAAGGCTTTTCTATGCTATAGTAGCTGTGCTGGTGATATTGTTACTGCGACATCATGCTCCTGATGAAGCAGCCAGAGCGAGGTGAGTCCTATGTTAGTATGTTACGGATGAATTAGAGTCTTTCACCTTTTTGGAGTTTAATAATACTAACTTCACCAAGCTCAAGTTCCTATTCCTGTTGGGTGATAGAGCCCCAGAATTATTGAGAGTTGTGCTAGGAAAATAATAGAACTATTAATGGAACGAGCAATAGGGAAAGCATGAGTTGTCCGGTAAAGGCTTGGAGCAGAATCTTGAGGATGTGGGACATGTGGAGGTTGGTTGAGAAATTATATGGGAGTTGGTTAGGCAGGGGATGATAAAAAGGGGGTTGACAGAGAAGATTGGATTGGCAGAATTTTGATATTACTGTGGGAGGCCCTAGCCCTTGAAGAGCTAGAAAATTTATTTGAATTTCTTTTCTCTTTTTCCATTGTTTTCCTACCGTAATTGGGCTGCCCCGTGACCCATAAATGATGAAAAAATTCCGGATGATCCTTCTATACTTCAAAGCTTGCTGCTCTGCTGAATTCTTGGTTTCAAATTTGGCTGTGCCTGTTATCTGAACTTGATGTTGCCTATCTGCAGGTACCAGAAGAGGGTATCAAACATCATTGACGATGTTCTTGAATGGTCTCCAAGATTAGCCTTGTCTGGGATGATGGATAAGCAACAAAATGTGGTTAATACCACGGGGTCTAATGATGATTCCTCACAAACGAGCAAAACAAGTCCAGAGCATCCAGCTTCACCTGATGATGATGGTGCAAAAACTTTCTCGGAACAGTACAGTGCTGAAGAAGTTGTCATGGGAAACACGAAGGATGCAGGTGAAGATAAAGAGAATGACTAGATGGCTATTACATATCTAAACCTAAAAGTCTAGCGCCTAGATCAGAATTTTCTTGCTGTATTTTGAGTGCAAAACCATGTATCAAATAATAACAGAAAAAGCAGTTCTTTTACAAATTGAAGCTTTTTATGGGGATATCTTATCGTGGACTCTGCATCTGTATGCGGTTCACACTCTCACTTATCTAATCTTAGGGTATGATCATAAAATTTTTGGTAAAATGCACTTAAACCCTGAGAGGGAAAATCTCAAGTTCACCATCCTTTATAAGTAACTTGAATTTGAATTTCATTTGGTCTACTGTGGGAGAATTGAGTTATAAGAATTCACAAGAATCAAAAGAGCACTTACAAAAATACGCGTAGATAATTTACAAGTAATTAATAAATTTTCTAAAATCAGGAGTGAAATTTAAACATTCATCCTTGTGGGATATAGAATCGACTTTTACAATAGCTGACCTGGATTTTTTTGAGTTACAAACAGGGGGGTTATAATTTTGAAAGGGTAGTATGAGTTTCTATAAATAAAGGGTCAGAGCTCACATAAGGCTACTTAATTAATTGAAAGTTAAGAGAGTGGAGTGAGGTTATTATTGGCAGGTGTTAGGTGGGGAGGAAGTATTTCGTTTTTGGTTGATTCCATGTTACAGTGTCATTAACAATATTGAATAAGTTTAAGAGATGACATTTTTTTTAAGCACCAAATATATTCCCCCACCGATAGCTAGCTGAAGACTTCAAGTTAAAAGGGCTTTAGAAAATGGAAAAATTGTCAAACCATCTCAAATCACAAGTTTGAAAATTGGGGTGCGGAATCCGATAGGTTTCCAAAATATTCTAATCTATTCTACCTCACTAAATTTTAACATTCAATCATCAATATACACAAACCATTTCCTCCCACTTCACTTCACTATCAAACCATCCTCCTAATCAAGCCATTTGTTATTATATCGTTCAATTGAGATAGTTATCTTATAAACTGCACCCACTTCATAATCTTAGCTTCAAATTAGGAAAATAAATAGTCACAACTTACAAGAATTCTGCACATGGATTCTTTTCCTTTAGTACATATTAAAACATTCCGAGAGTAATTATATCTAGAGATTTGAAGATTTGTAAATAGTTCACTGAAAACATCTTTATAATTGAAAATTTATAATGTAGCTCCTTGGTTGGTAATTCTATTATGGTAACCCCATAGTAAATAGAAATTTCCTAACATCCAAATTTCAAAATCACTTTTAGTGATAAGAAACTCAATTTCTCACTTGTAATATTTTACTTTTAAAATTGTGATGCAAAATCCATTTCAATAATTCCTACATCTTAAAAAAAACTAATTTTTAATTACCGATTGATATATTCCAAAATGCTAAAGAAATAAGTTAACTAACGCTTCCACCGGTATACCCTAAAAGCAAACCCAAGACTTTCCAGCCATAATGCCATTATGGTACCCCGTTAAGAAGGGACGCTTTTTCATTACACAAAACTGAGAAAATATGACACCTATTTATCCCTATATTTTTTTAGACACACGTAACATTTCACATCTAAAAAATCACAATTTTCATTCCATTCACTTCAGCATACCAATCGAATCCCAGTTTACGTTTTTCACCTCACTTTTGATTAAATCTTTACACCATCACCAGGTACCATTATTTATTTATTTCTTTAATTATCGCCAGGTACATTTTGAATATATATGCTGTCTACATGCACCAAATCAAGTTAATGGAAAAATTTTCTAAGTTCACCCAGCAGATGAAATCTTAATAAACACAAACATCTTAAAATACTTTTCACTGAAATTAACATTTAATTCTCTGAAACGCACATCCATAGTAAACCACATTTACCCAAAGATTATGCCACCATAAAACATGCAACCCAGTGGATCTCGAGAAGCTTCCTCATTCAAGTTGATGCATATTATTAATGAAGGAAAAAGGGAAAATGGGAACTTCAACAGGTGTGGACAGAGAGAAATAGATAAACTTGACTGCATATTAGTTGGACTGCTAAACCCCGCAAAATGTTACTGAACTCATACTACCATTCTATCATGAGTCAAGTAGCATTATCCACCCGCTGAGTTACACATAAGAGGCCCGTCATCAAACCAGAGTAGGTACATCAATAGTATTAAATTTTCCAAGTCTTCCAACCTGACCATGCATCTCGGCTTGAGTTCACTAACCACTATCTCTGTACAAAAAAACAAAAATGAGAAGAGAATGTGGGATTGATTGGCTTCAAAAGAAGTCACAGCCTAATCATCATTCTTCTCCCCACATCACATCATCCACACCACAAGCACAAGAATAAAGCCAAGAATGATTTGCCGCTTGGCATATAAATTGCCAAGGATGTTAACAGATAACCAAGGTACTGACTAGCTATTTCACTTGGATACAAACCCTACCTCGGCATCTATCCCCCAAGAAATGGGGTTCTACTGAATTGCAAGACGCCGCTGTGAAGTGTGTTCGGAAGAGATACTCCCACGTTGTTGTCCGGAACAGTCCCCTTCCTCAACTCTATCACCTGAGTGCAAATGATAAGTGGAAGATTGCAAACCACTATGATTATGGTAAGGGCCACTATTATTCACATAGTTGTGTGATTCATATCGGTTATATCCTCCAGCATCTTGTTGCACATTAGGAGAGTTCCAGGTTTCAGCAGACTCAGAGTGTAAAGGCTCAGAACCAGATGAACTAACTGATTGTGAAGATACGACTGGACCAGATCCCACATCCTTTTCCTTCCCTGAGTTGTTTGAGGCCTCAGTAGCATTATTTTTCTTTGCAAAGCGTCCTCCAGTGCCCCTTGCCCTTCTCATTGCATGCTGATGCCGAGATTCATGAAGATATGGCTGTGCAGGACAGATGTTAGCAAAGCCTAGAAGAGGATCCCAGATTGGCTTGTACAAAATATTGTGCATAATAATAGTACAATTTACTAGAACCGAAAAATCCCTTATAGAAATATCATTTCAACATACGTACATGTAATTGGTCAAAAAAACACATGTAGATGTAATTTCCCCCTACAATCTATTTCATTGTCCCATTGACATGACATGCACAAGCAAAGCTGATAGTTCTCACTAACTTGATTTCCACACCGCTAACATCTGCAAGCTAAATCTGTCCTCTTAAAGGACAAAGTAGATTCATCTCTTTCCATGGCAAGGTAGGAAGTCACAACCAAAAAAAAAATAATAAGAATTATTCCGAGCAGAGTTTCCTAAAAGGTTCAAGGGTAATCAACTTCTATATTCTTTACAAAAACCTTGTAGATTTTTTTAATAGAAAAGTTATTCAGGAGAAAGGAACAATGCAGGAGTATAAGGAACCATTCTAATCAAAGATCAAAGAATATACAATAAAAGGAAAGAGCTAAGCTTGAAAAGCAGAAGAATGAACATGTAACAGATCAAAATTGCCTCAATGTAGATCCAACATAGACCCCCATTTAAAGAGACTAAGGGATGAACACCAATGAAAGTAATTAATAATGAGTTTATTACTAGCAACGACCAAAACTAATTTAACATTTCAGGTCAAAAAGTATTTTATGCACTTGATTTTAACAATTTCTAAGGTCCAGGGATTGATAAGTTTCCTATTTATTGTGTGTATGAGGTTATGCACCCTTGGTAGAAAACCTCATGCACATAAATTTTTTTTTTCCCTCTTTTCCTTTTGATACAGATGAATGTACTAGGAGACGAAAACTACAAAGCTGGAGGATCAGGAATCCTCCTAACAGCAAAACAACAACAAAAGAAAGAAATTCAATGGATAAACAAAAACCACCTTAAGAGAGCTATCCAGTTTTTCCACACACCTGAAAATGAAACTCCCTAGAACAAACGAAGAGCACAGACTCACATGGAAGTCAGGTAAACTATCCTACCACACAGAATTAAAAATAAAAACTCACAAGATATTTTTTGCACGTCTCTAATTAAATGCACCACATGCGTGTTAAAAGAGCATAACAAATTTTTCAAATGATACAAAACTTATCCATAGGAATTAAAATATGTTAATGTCCTCATGAAAATATTTAGCTCGGCAGAAAAGAATTAGGTCAACAGTAGGAGTAAAATGCAGCATAAGGCAAGAAACATCTCAAACCTAAATTGGATAAAATATCACTTGTCAGATTAAATAAAGCAGCACTCACCTACAAGAGAAAAGAGTAGCATATATGGATAAGCAGATCATGTATGCATGAGCATTCATACCTTTCTAACTTTTATTAGCTTCTTTTCAAGCTCTGCCTTTGCACGAGCCTCTCTACGCCTGAGAATTGCTGGGTACTGCTTTGCATTTACATAAACAGGTTCTTGTGCCATCTCAAGGGGCAAAGGCATTCTAGCATGAGGCATTCCCATAAAAGGAGGATATCCCTAATGGAGAAAAAAAAAATCAGTTATTGTTTTCACTTTAATTAAAAAATTACCCTTTAGATAAAAAACTAGACTGCATAGAGTGAAACACATCTGGCATAAGACAAGAGCCTTCCATTAGGATTATTCAAAAACTACACTTCTAACTAAACTGATTTATCAGAAACAGGAACCAGCAAGAGTGTAACGACATGGAGTAATCTTTTATCATGTCTCAACAGAGAATATAATCTCACATACCAGCTGGTGGGGCCCATAAGCCGCCATCATTCCTGCATAATATTGATCCTGATAAGGATTTGAAGCACATGCCTGCAAAAAAAAAATAGGAAGAATACTAAAAATCATGTCCATTCCAAAAGCAGGAAACTATAAGTTCACCTATAATTTCCTTTGAAAGATATACAAGAGTACGCATAAATTCATTATATTCATTAAATTATAAACCCATAAGTGCATGTTTGGTTCTTTGTTTACAAAACAAAACCATGGTTTATAACCATGGTTTTATAAAAGATGTGTTTGGCGAAACACAAACCAATCACAAATTAACTTTTTTAAAAATAAAAAGTGGGTTAAACTGTGGTTTTGGAAAAGGAGGGGAAAAGTTACTTTTCCTTTAACAAAACGTGAGTTTTGGAAAAGAAGAAACAAATTTACTCTGTATTATATATCTAAAAGTACTTTTAACCCTTATCATCCAAACAGATTTTTTGTCAAACTTACTTTTACAAAAAGAATATCCAAACATAACAACTTCCAATAAACTTACTTTATCTAAACTTCATTTATCTTAACTTAATTTTACAAAATTAACTTAATTTTATAAAACGGAGAACCAAACGGGCCCTAAGCTATAAGTCATTTTCACTCACAATTGAATGACCAACAAGTTCAAGCTGTGGAGCCTGTGTAAAGCATTCATCTCGCATGGATGGTGCAGATGATGAAGCATGCTGCATCCCTTGGTGTTCTTGAACGTAATTTCCTACCAGGGAATCAATATAATATTTCAGTATCCCCAGTAGCTTATAATACTTGGAATCATGAAAATACTATGGTTCATAAATTTATTTACTATATAACATAATGCACCTGATTGATTAGGAGCAGCAGCTGGTGATTGTTTACTGGCATCGTCATCTTCCTCATTCAACCCACTATTCGACAAAGATTGGCCGTCATTGGATTCAGAATCAGCATTAGGGCATTCCAATGAGGATGAATTCGATGCATTTGCCCCAGCCATTGCTTGGGACATGGGATTGTACCCAACGCCACGCCACCAAGGCTCAGAATAAACACTGTTCGGTGGAAAAGAATGTGGATCAGTCCTTAGCCGATTAGCAGTTTCAGACTTGGACTGCATATTTTAAGATCCCTGCAAAATGAAGAAACACAGATTTCATACCCACGCTAAAATGAAGACAAGTGAATTAAAAGTCAATAATAAAGACACTGAAAATTTTCCTTTACAATAAGAGAATAATATCATATCTTCGTGCACTACAAAACCATCAGTTGCAACGTAATTAGAGTAAATACAACATGACTCGTTCTCAGGGGACTTCAAATAACAATTTAATTGCAGCGAATTGTGGATACCAGATTCTAGTTCAAAACTTCCCACAACTCATGGCTCGCAAAACACTTTCCACATAATTATCCAAATTATCAGGAAAACAAATGGAGTATCAAAGAACAACAGAAGGCTACAAAAACTAACTCGATTTCATTTTGATTTTTCTTGATCTTCTGCTATAGGTGTAACTGTTTAAAGAAAACAACTTTCAACCCTTCAATAAATGAAACGCCTTTCAACTCCTAGCCAACGCCCAGAAATTAATATCAACTAGAAGATACAAGTGCAAGCACTGCTACATTTCTTTTGTCAATCTAGTCTGAACCAAACGGAACCAGAACAAGTATCAACATGCAAATTGAACAGCCAGAAAGACAGGCAGTATAGAGCCAACCGAACACAAGCTACTAATCTCTATTTGATAGAATTTTGACAAATTTGCAAGTCTATCCGATCCCAATAGTAACTTCAAGAACCCAATTCTCCCCATCCCACATTCGCAACCAAAACCATCACATGATGATGGATTCCCACCTGCCACAATCAAAGTGATTTCCATGATTCCATAGCAGAATTCTCAAAGAATCCCCATGCAGTCACAGAATTATTCGATTCAGATTGAAACTGAAGAACCACAACAAGTAAAACACGAGAAAACTTCAGAATTCTCCCCACACCCCTAAAACCCTAATCCTCAAAAGCTGCGCAACGAAATCAATCGCTCACACGATTAAATCACCAGCTGAAGAAGAAACAATTAAGCAAATCAAAGAACTTACACGCGAAAACCAAAGAAAAAAAACCCTAGATTTTGGGTCTCCGGAACGATAGAAATTCAAGGGTCAATCTGAATTCCCTCTCAGTGCTAAATGAAGCACAAGAAAGTAATAATCGTGAGATTATTTTTATTATTAAAATGATAAAATAAAAATACTTCCCAAGTCCTCTCTCCCTAAAGTGCCTTTCCTATTTAAATTTTCAGGGCAAAGACGTCATCCAAATGTGGGCCCATTGGGTTTATGATGGGACACGTGGAGCGTGTCAGTGCGGGCAACCGGCTGGGCCAGTAGCCTATTCGACCCTGACAGCTTAGGAGGTGGGGAACGGGCAACCGGCGGAATCAGGTTGCCAGTGTGGAGTGATGACTGACGGGGGAAAAGTCCAAAGGAAAGAAACAAAATTTCTGGCCCACGTGACACGCACTTGACTAGCAGGAAACCGGGAAACGCGTGGCCTTCATGTGGGGACCACACCGTCTAAACATTAGCAGCAACGTCAGCCACGTGTCCCTTTAGCATCTCAAACTCGGTCTCAAAAACTCTTTTTCTTTTAATTTCATTTTAAAAAGTTTCCTCGGTACAATTATGGATTCTCCACCCCTGGAAGAAAAGTTAAGCCAAGCAGAAGCTGGTAAAAAGCCAAAAAAAAAAAAGAACGAAAAAAAAGTTGAGCCACGTTTAGCACAGCGAACAAAAATTCAATAAAAAAAACAGTAATTAGTAAATAGTATTAAAATTATAACTAATGAATATTAGTATTAAAATGATACTTAGGTTTTATTTTTTGAAAAACTGAATAATATTAAAATTTTATTATACAAAGAAATAAATAATATATAATAAGAAATCAGAAATGTTAACCTCACACACAATTTATATGTTGTTTTATTTATTTTTTTAATAAAAGATCATTTAAAATAATTATAATTTATAAATATAAAAAAATTTATCATAAATCTATTTAAATAATTTAAAAATAATAATAATTAAAAATCATGATTTAATTTATCATAACATGTACCAAGTGTCAGTGGAGGGTGAGCAAATGAGGAACTAAGCGGCGGACTTTTTCTTTATATTCAATTATTTTAAGTCCGGATAACTGATGATACCTTAATGGATTGGGAATCTGGATTTATTAGTTTTTTAATTAAACTAAAGTTTGATTAAGAATCGCACAACGTGGCAGCACTATTACCATGGTGTTCGTTATCATGTTTGTCTGCCTTTTTTTGTTCAATTCATTCTCCTATTTATGGGATTCCATTCCTTTTTTTGTTTTTTGTGATCACGAATAAGGAATTATAATTATAATTATATTAAAATTTACCTTAAATTCACATATGGAATAAGAAATTTTCCAAATTTTTACAATATTTTAATTTGAATTTATACGACTGAAATACTTTTTTTGGTGCGTAAAAATTATTATTTTAAAATTTTTAAAATTTTTCACAATATTTATTATTTTAAAATTTTAATAAAATTTTAATTATTTATTTTATTATTTTATTCTTCATTAATACCAAATAGATCATTTAAAAGGTTATCTATATTAAAGTTATTTTAATAAAATATTATTAATTTTCACAATATTTTATGTTATTTAATTATTTTCTTAGTCGGTATAAAAAATTTTTTAAATAATGATTTTTACAAATCCATGAAGTATATATAAAGTAATAACACAATAAAGGTCATTAATTAAACCAAAAAATTTTGGCCAAAAAACCATAAATTTGTGGTAGTTTGAAGTATGGCCAACCAAATTCTTAAACCATATTCCTTCTAATCATTAATATAAAATTATTTTAATTAAATTATATAAATAAATAATGAAAGTTAAAATTAGCAAAATACTTTAATATTTTAAAAAAAATATATTATCTTTTCTAAATTACTCGTATTGAATTCATTTTTTTTTATCTTTTATAAATTAAATAGAAACTTTTTTTATAATGTATAATAAATATTATTTCATATTTTGGAAACAATCCCATATTTATAATCAAAATGAAATATCATATATTTAGAATTAGATGGAGTATTAATTTTGGATGACTGAATAATGGCGGGTAATTCAAAGTCCGAATCCAGTGATCGTAATATTAAGTGAATTAGACATTAAACCAATTTTATTTGCATGGTATTTGTTCTTCAGTTTAATGGAACACAGTGAAGAACACAAATAGAACACACAGTGGGTTTACAAAGAAATTGGCTAACTTTATTTTCTGACATGGCAAAGTTGTCACGTTGGAGTTTGTGCACAAAAATGACTACGTTTTCATGAACGCGACTGACAAATAGTGTTTTGCAAACATTTTGTATCTAAGAGGTGTTATCAACAAGAAAAGAATGTTTGGAACAATATTTGTTTCTTCTTCTCCCCCACCGAGGATGCTACCCCACTAGAATTATATCTCCCCAATCCACCAAGGATGGGAGCCATGGTCTCCCCATATTTTAAGTCATCCTTATGTTATATATATATACATATATATATATGTTTGAGTGAAAAGTTTATATATTTTTAAAAGTAACAATTATTAATTATGGTGTCATGAAATTATATCACTAAATTGAAAAATAATTATATTTGCTTAGATAGTTTATTAATTTTATTTTTTAGATGTATTATTATAAATAATTGTTTTTAATACATGTGTAATTATAATTATTAATAAAATAAATATTTAAAATAAAAAATATATTAATTTAAAAAAAATTGGTCCCCTTAGTCCGTTATTTCTAGCTCCGTCCCAGAATCCACCATCCCCATAAGAATTATATTTTGTATGATGTCGTCGATGTCTTTATGGGGCTGTGCTCTCCTCTACCCCCCAAAAAAAAACAAAAAACCCCTTCTTTTCTTTATTCACAAAAAAAAAAATTTAATTAAAAAATAAAATCTAAATTAAAAAATTTTGTGTAATAGGGACTAAAAAATTCATTTGATATGTAAATTTCCAAAAACAAGATTTTATTCTCTCAAAATACAAAATATTACATATCAGGAAAAATCAATTTTTTAAAATTATATAATTTAAAAAACACGAAAAATTATATAAAAAATTTGAAATGTTATTTAGATATGAAATAACATGTAGTAACAAATCGTAAAAATTTTCAAAGGTTGGTTTTTATTTTTTAATTTCTATAATAATAATTTAAAAGAATAAGATAATTTACTTTAAAAATTTAGATGTGATATTTGTAATTGAAATAAATATATACTTTTTTTACAAATAACTAGATAACTCGATATATTCTTTAGCTATGCTTATAATTCAATTTTATCGATTTTTTTTTGTTTTTTAAGAAAAGTAAAGTTTATGACATATTTCACACTGTAGCGAAACTGAAAATTGCCCCAAATGCAAAAGGTTGGCGCTCACCGGGCAGGAGCAAGGAAACATGTGTACAACCGTTTTTTTTTTTTTTCCTACAGACATGTGGACAACTTTTGTCATCACCATCCACTGGGTCATGGCTTTATGTTTATTATTAATTAATATAAATTAAAAGAAACCAACATTATCCTATATTTTTTTTTGTGAGAAGTCCATAGAATTTAAAGACCATAAAATAAAGTTGGTCAAAAGGGAAAAAAAGACCATAAAATAAAGAGAACCACAGGATGCATGCATCTTCTTTTTTATCTAAAATATTTTGACCCTTTAGAAACTGATGCTAACAAATTAATACTCTATTTTTTTTTCATGATACTCTATATTTTTGCAATCACTTTAGCATTGAAAATACAATTCTATTCAAATTTCACATATATTTGAAGACTAAATTACACTATATTCTCATGGATTTTGAATCAATTATAGATTTAGATACCTATTTAACTTTAGAAGCTCCAAAATAAGTTCTTTTTAAATTGTACAAATAAATCTATGAAATTTTGAATTTAGTGCATATATTAGCTTAAAATTTAGGTTTTATATAGATATTTCTCCATAACAAACTAATTAATCCTTAAAATATTGCATTATTATCATTTAATAACTAGAAAAGTACAACTAAAACAAATCACGCAGTTACTCTAATGATACAAAAATCTTCTGAAGCAATAATTAGTTTTATTTTACTCACCAAAACCAAATTTGGGTCTTGTCATGTCATGTGTGCCGTGATAATCCTGCAAGAACAAAAATAGATTGAAAAAAAAACTTTTTAAAATAACTAATTATTGTGCCTATCCTCCCAATTCCTTGCCACCTTCAGCCGGGATAGTCAAATTCATTAGTGGGAGAAAACCAGTACAAGAAAATTAGTGGGACAAAACCAGTCAAAAACAAATCAGTGGGAGAAAAGAGCCAAAAAAAAAAAGAGAAGAAAAGAAAAGGTGGGCAAAAAGAGAAAAAAGGGGAGTAAAATACAAAAGACCTCATGCTTTCAGATAAACTTCCCATAAAACCCTCAAGTTTAACGCATCACCTAATTTTTACACCCTTAAAAGAATTAATCTTTATTGTCGGTGGTTAGAGGATATTCTTAATGAAAAAAAAAATAATAAGATGACATCAACTTTGGAAAAGTCCACAGCCACAAATGAAATTGCTGCCACTTTTGCCTTCACCTGCACCATAGATGATATACATGTCTGTATCCAGAGTTAAGGCCCACTGCTCATTATGTTGGATACCAAATAACGAGAAGGCCTTTATATATGCTTTTCTTCATGACATTGATACATTCTCATTACTTCACAATGATAATTTGTATACAATAACTAATTATTTGTTACTACAGAAGTAGATAGACAGGTTTCATGGGATTGGTGGAACGGTTGGGTAGATTGCAAGAGGATGCAAGGTAATTCTAGATTTCGTCCAACACCTTAGAAACCAGTATTTACGGTTACAAACTTTTGGAAGAATCATCATATTCTAAAAAGTATCCTATAAAATTAGAGCCCAAGGTTCATATCATACAAGCCTTACAATAGATTCTCAGACTTCTTATGTAAGACTCAAGTCACTATATATATATATATATATATATCTTGCAACAGAATTCTCATATGTACAAGGTTGGTGAGCACATGGCCAAATTTGAAGAGTAGCAAGGAAAGCAGGGCGCTGGAGAACTTCCATTTGATTTATAAATCTATGGTCAACTGGCAAGTTTAAAGGCATCAATGAAGAGTCCATAAGTGAAACCCATTTTAAAGTTGTTAAGCAGAGCAATTGGGAACGTAACCTTTAACCGGCTGTAATAGAACTTAGTCACATACTCTGTCAGGAGAACACATACAACAGCAGCAATCACATCATTAACTCCAAGAGCTCCAAAAGATAGAGAAATTGTTTGTGCAACATAAAACCCACCCAACAAAGAGATTCCACCAAACAGTGCCCTCCGGGAAGGACTTCTGAAGTAATTTCTTGAGAGTTCAGGAACAATTCTAATGATGTCTACAAGTCTCCGTGATCCACCGTTCTCCTGAACTGCCTGAATGCAAAGCCCTGTGGAAGACCTGGATATAAACTTTCCAGGGACAGCAACTCTGGTTTTAGGAATTGAGCCAAATCTGAGGCCTACTGCAATCGAGCTCATTGAAAGTACCATTTGGCTTTCTTCTATTAAGAATCAGTACGGTTGAGCAAGCTAGCCAGCCTGAAAAAGTTGACAAGTAAAATATTACATCTCAAACCAACCACCAAAATTCATAACAGCAAGAATGTCACAAACAAATGGGATATAGAAGAACTAACAATCAGCTAGAATACATGCACCACACTACCAAGAATTTATGGTTCATCTTGATCATAAATTTTTTGTTTTGTCAATGAAAAGTAGTTCTTACTCTTCTGTCTATTTTTCACTATACGGTCTTTCATTGATGTATGATTCTCACACCTTACATATTCTAGAGTATTAGATTTGGAATAAAATATTCAAACACGTAAGATATTTCAATTTACATATCCAATGTAAGTATAGAGCTAAAGAAAGAACATTCAGTTGACGTTACTTTTACCTTCCTATTCTAAGTGGAAAAGCTAACACAGAATTTCAAAAGACTTGAGGGAAGTGCATTTCTTGAACACAACATCAATAACTGACCAAACTCATTAGCTAATTGATTCATTTACAACGGACATGCAGGGTTCTGTAACCAAATTCTGAGAATCTCAAATCATAAAATCTTGAAAGTTGGGAACTTGACATCAGATATGTTCCACTTGTACTCCTTATGTGCAACAAGTCTTCAGTATAGTGTGAAATTTGTTAGGTCTCAGCTTTGCTGGATCATCTAAGAAAAAATGTTGTATCTGATTTCTGACTTCTATCTGATAGGCAGCTTTCCAGCTATTTCCTCTCTCATTAACATCCTCTCTCCCAACCTCTTACCACATATCAGATATTTTCCACTTCTCCTTCTTGGTGGCATTAAGTGGTTCAACTTTTAAAGGCGATGAGCAGCAAATCTACCAAATCCAGGTTTCAGTGAACAAAACGAGCTCCAAGCAGTGAATTCCATACTCCATCATTTGCCTTGATGTCTTCACCTCCTTGCCATTTCAAAGGCTTTCTCTAAACTGCCTCAACTAGGCAATTGTAGCACCAAAGATTCAAGTTCAAAATTTTAATCATGCATTTAAAAGAAATTGTCAAATTCAAACTCTTATTGGCTAAAAGCCTAAAACTGCTCAAAGACCTTAAAACCTCCTTTGTACATATATTGAGAACAGAATCTGAAATCAAGGAAATCCAATAAACAAGGTCAACACACTCAATATCTTCGAACACTCGCTCAGCGCACCCTTCGTATGCGGAAATCCAAAAAAACCAAAACAAAAACATTTTATAATGTACCAAGGAAGCTGCCTGCCAACTTGCAAAGCAGCAAGATTGGCACATGCACTTAACCCTCAAGCAAAACTTGAGATTTCCGGGAAACTATACTCAGTGTACTGAAAAGATCCTTACTGCTCTATGTCCACAAAATTACATTCTCACTAAGCACCCTATTGGCTTCCACAATCACAGCCATAGTGTTGTCAAGATTCCACCAACCCCCGGTTCCAATTAACAATGTTTATCCAGAATTAGGACCATTTCATCAAACAATTTTGCAGTATACCTTCATACACCAGTTTTAGATTGTTATATTCAGAAAAACCTTCAAAGTGAAGTCTACGGACAAGTGACAACACCACAAAATGAGAAAATTTTATTTACCGACAAATAAATATTTCACAATACAGTATCAATGAAATTTGAAATCCCAAGTCAAATTCATAGATGATTTAAAAAAAAAAAGCTCAAAACAAACTTAAAATCCCATTCTCACCATCCAACTCCTAAAGACAAGTAAAAAGAAAGAAAGAAAGAAAGAAAGAAGAATGAGGTAAGCCATCAAGAGGAAGTAGTACAGGTTTTAATCAACTCCAGATAGGGTTAATTAAACTTCAGTGTCATTTACCTAATCATCCGAAATTTGATACTCTTCTGCGGTCTCCAAGTTGAAGCGCTACAGAGCAGAAGACGAACTACAATGCGATGTTTGAGGTAGATAAACAATGAAACAGAGATAGGGGTAAGGTAAAAAAGAGAGATTGGGGAGATAGGGGAAAGTGGTCTTTTCTTTTGGCGCTTCAGGTCCAGAGGAGACGCAGCTAATCAGCTATTGTGGAGAGTGGAGAGTGGAGAGTGGAGACCCTGTGAAGTCGTGGTTTTCGATTCACCACTGTTTTCCTTTTTGTGGGCTGCGTTCTTCATTTTCTAGACCCAAAACTCTAATTCTAATTAACAATTGGGCCTTTGAGGGCTGAGCCCAAAACTCTGAGAGCCCGTTTGGATTACCGTACAAGGTATGTGAAGGGATGTCATTTACATCACCTGACAATGATGTGTTTGGTTGGGAAAAAATGAGGGGAAGAGATTCACACTGGTGATCCTCATTACCCAAATTAAAGTGCATCTAAGCCCTGAACCAGTTCTCCCTTTGTTTCTCCTCACCCATGTCTGACTCTCTCCGGCTCTGGTCTGAGCTCACACTCTCCCTCACTGTCCCTCGCGTGAGCCTTGGGCTAGGGTTCCCTCTTCTCTCTGAGCCTTTGGTTCAGAGGCTCCCTCTAGTTCATTCTAAGCCTCTCGTGGCTTAGGTAATTCACCACCCCCTCTTTTTTTTATTATTTATTGTTTTTATTTTAATTTTAATTAACTAATTAATTAAAATTTTAATAATTTTTTTAATTTTATATTAAAAAATTTTTTTGAACGTTTCAGCCTTTTTTTATTAATTAACTTTAATTAATTAAATTTTTAATTTAATTAATTTATTATTATTATTACTATATACTTTTTAATTACTTTATTCCTCATCATTATTATATTTATTTATTTATTATTTTTATACATTATTATTCTTTGTTGTTTTTATTTTATTTACTCATTTGGATTATTAATTTATGTATTTTATTTTATTATTATTACTTATTTTTCCTAATTTAATTTAAATTTTTTATATGTATAGAGCTCAAATAAAATACAGTATTCACATTATAGATTTTAATATTTATAACTTTATGATGTTGTATTACAGCACTATGTAAAATGCATATTGTAGTGTTGTACTTCTTTTTTACTTTATGATATTGCATTACTTTATTTTTATCATTGGTACGGAACATTACTATTATTTATGATGATAGAGATTGGAGAGGTGGAGTTGAAAGCAAGTTTTTTATCAAAGTTGTCAAATCATGTTTTGTACTTGTTGTTGGTTAGACATAAATCACATGTATACACTATACCGTATAATTTCCTCTTGTGGTTGTTTCCTTGACAATTGAGTACCTGAGATATTGAAATATGTGATGTGAATTTTTCTAATATACCCCTAAGTTTCTCTAGTAAAAAGAATTGTAAGATTGTCCTGCACAATTAATGTTACTTAGTTGAATGTCTGTGCTCCTTATTTTTCATTCTTTTATTCTATTCAATGTGCTTGCTTCTATTACATTTTTAATTTGCATGTTTTTTTTCTTCAAAAGCCCCCTCTCCCTCCCCCTTTTTGAAATTGAAGAATTCTTGAATCTATATGTGCAGAATAGGGGTTTCTTATTATGATTCCAGCATTCACCAAGTTTATGTGCTTGAAGTTTAGGATAATGGTGACACAAGTTTTCCATCTGGGTGTAGTTTCTTATCATTGTTATATTTGAATATGAATGTTGGTTCTATATTCCTCCTAGGTATCATGTTGCATGATTTATTTAGTTTTGTGCATCTCAAGTTTCATGGTTACTTTGTTGCAATACTGTTTTATAATATTAATATCTAGGACCTGAAACTATACTAGTAATGTAGATGATCAAGTAGATGATGCTCCTATAGTAAAGCTTGGGAAAAGTTCAATATTTAGCTATGAGCAAGCATAACACAAGTATTGAATTGAAGTTGTTATTATCTTAAAGAGAATCTGAAGTGTCTGCATTGCATTTGTCAATGATGTCTTGAACTTTCATAAGACATGGTTTTGTATCTTTTAGGTATTAAATTATTTAAATACTAAACTTTGTGTATTCTTCATAACTGACTTTGATATGTTTACTTTTAGCATCACATGAAAATAAAAATGGTTTCACTCACAAAGTTTCTATATCACATTGATAAGATTCTCTCAAACTCTTCATTGTTTGGTAGGAAAATAAAAGGAAATACTATGTTTCATGGAAACATGCTTCTTCTTGTATATTTTCAAGTTAGAAGATGACATTATGATATGATTTATTATTGGATTTGGTCTTAGTTGGTTGTATCTTTTTTAATAGGTTTATTTTGCAAAATTTTTTCAAGACTAGGCTAACCCTGCCTAGTCCTGTTATGGCCTGGCCCACACGGGCCAAGGGCCACCTCAGGCTAGAATGGGCTACGGCTTGAAAAACCAGTCTCAACCTTTCTTTTGGGTAGAACATTAGGCAGAGGCTAATCTAATCCTGTGCACAACCCTACTTAAATGTATGAATTAGGTTAAAAAAATTATGAATTGTGATTATAAAGATAAGAATTTATTTTAAAAAATTTGTCAATTTATTCAAAATAATGGTTGGTTGTGTGGGTTGGTTGAAGAGTCCAAGTATTTATAAATTAATCGAAAGCCTACTTAGATGGAAAAAATTTTTGCGAGCTAATGTATAAAAAATCGAAGTGAACTAAACTATTTCTATTGAATATATCAGTCAAACCGGACTGGCCAGTTCAACCGGTTGAACCAAGAATCGCTGCCTAGTCTAGTCTAGACAAATAAGAGAACTAGTAGAATCCAAAATCAATAAAAAAAACTGGTAGAACCGACCATGAATAAGTAGAACCAGTCATAAACCAGATTGAACTGGCCCCATTTTAATTTTTTTTAAAAAAAATATATTTTTAATTTTTGAAATAAAATAATATATTTTTAGTACAAGATATTTTTTCTTTTTATATTATAATATTATACAAGTATTATTATAATATATAATTATTGAAAATTATAAATTTACTTAATAAATAATATAATAATAAATTACTATTACAATATCTCGAATTTAGAACCATGTGAATACAAAAGAAGGTCTTTAGTAGAGCTCTCCAAAATAGAGGCAGACTGTAACTTAATTTGAATTGAAAAAAATAATAAATATATCAAATAACTTCTCTATATATTTTTTATTTAGAAGCCAAAAAAAATCTTTTGTATCTTGTATTTACAGACTGAGGGTGTATTTGATTCATTCTTATATGATTGGCTATATCATTACATTCTTACTTATAGGACATACAGACTGAGTTGGTGAAGCTTATCTTTCTCAATCTCGAATTGATGAGGACTACTCTTCAGAGAATCTATAAGAATTTGTTTCGAAAGTAGAGAGACGAATATGCGAGAGCGATGGAGATTTTTTAAATAAATTTGACTGAGATTTCGACTTTAATATTTTAGAAATTAAGATGTGTACTCGCTTTATGAATTTTGGCTATTTCAATTTTATTGACTGAATTTTACTTATGTCTTTTTTGTTTATAATTTGGTCTCTACATTTTTTTAAAAACAATTGGTTTAATTTTTGATGCTTTTGAGATCTTGTTCACGCGCACTGCTCAACTGAACCAAAAAAAAAAAAGCAGTGACTAATATATACTGAATAAGCAGCACGTTTTAATTTACAGCAATCTTCTCTGTGCCAAAGAAAATGAATTCGGAAGAAGATAAATTAGGACTCATAAGAAAAATATTTTTCACATAGACCCCCACTTTGACATGTAATTTATTTCAGTTAGACATGCTGAAATAAGGGTATTGTGTAAGGAATATTTTTCTTATGAGATCCTGATTCGTTTTTTACCTAAATAAATCTTGAGTCTTAACTATCACGTGCCAAAAAGAAATAGTCATTAAATAATGTTATTATTAATTTTGTGATGTTTTTGTAAATCGGTGAATATTAAACCAATATTTTAATGATCAATCATTGATCCAGTTTTCAACATTGTGCTTGACTGCTACCCTTCAACAATATGCATATGACTTCATATTTATGGCATCTTTAACTTTTACAAAAATATTTTTTGGCCAACAACAAAAAAATATAAATTGATATTTTTTTGTGAAATACAAATATTGATTTTAAGCATTAAATTCTTGTTAAAAATATAAATCGAATTTTTTTCCTTTACAGTGAAAAATTGATGTGTTGAATCTATAGAAACTTATCCCGTATTAAGCATGGTCCTGGGCTAAACCCTAGGTCCTTGTTCTGGAAACTTGTTTACTAAATGGATGTAAGAAAACCCCACAAAGGAAAAATAAAAATCAAAGGTCAAGTTGGGCCTTGCTGCCTGAGCCATTAAACGAGCTATGAAGCCCATGAGGTTTTAAACAAGATTTGTAATTGAGTTTTAAGCTGCTTGGAAAAATGACCCAGAACAAAATATTATCATTAAAAAAACCAAAACGTTATCCAAAAAGAACAAATTATCAGAATGTATAAAAAGAAATAATTTATCAGAAGGTAATTGACGGCTTAATAAATGAGCTGAAAAACCCTAGGCCCAAGAAAGTGCATTTTATATGAATTGTCCCTGCTCTCTCCAGTACATCTTTGCCATGATTTGTTGGTTTACTTGGAGTGGAAGGGGCAGATAGTTTTTTTTCCTGTGTATTATACATATTTAACTTGTTTTTAGTGTGGTTGCATTATATCTCAAAGGTCAAAAGCATAAAAGATTGCACATTCTTTCAAGTGATACTTTAATTCCATAAACTAGTGGATTTATATATACTGTGCATTCTTCAATCTTTCATGTCCTTCCTTTTTTCAGCTTCTCTTTTATTTTCTTTCTTTTTCTTTTTTGAATGCAAAAAGCATCCAGATTTGCAAATCTCCATCCACGTACACTGCTCAACTGAACCAACTACCATAACATTGATTAATATATACTAAATAAGTAAATTGCATATAAAAATCATCTAGTATTAGGTTTGATTAGTATGAATTCAAGCCACTTCAAATCTCTCAAGTAAAGATAATTAAATTCTCTCAATAAATTTTTTATTCACAAAATTTAAAGATAAAATTTTATTTGAAGAGTATTGAGTTCCTTCTACTCATCACACTCAGACATTTGATATTAATATATCTTTTCTTTATATTATTATGGGCTTGTTTGGATAGCATGTATGAGATTTGATAAATGTTTATTGTGGTCCATAAATGCTTATATTGGGGTATTGTCAAACACATCAATTTGATCTAATAAGTGCTTATAATAAAAAAATCACTTATTTGTACAAGTGAAAATTTTTCATTTATCATTCTTAATAATCACTTAAAGGAATTGTTTATCCATTCAAAAGTGATTTATCCAAACATGTTTCATTTTCTCAAAATTACTCTAAAATAAAAATATCCAAACATAAATAACTTTTTGACAAAATCAATGATACTAAAATCAATTCTACTCAAAATTAATTATATAAAATTTAATCCAAGCACACACTATGATATCAACATTATATACTTGTGGTGGATATTGAATCTTGTACTTGACAACAAATTATACGAAGTATTAATTAGTTAAACATTTTATGATGTTGGCTATTAAAAAAAACACAAAAAATTAAAGATGGTTTCACATGCAATATGAGCTAAGTTAAATATTAAAGGGAGCAAGTGTAGAGCCTAGGATTCTCCTTTGATTCCCTTATTTATGCCACATTCATAGCTCCTGCATAATTATTTAATTTGATTCCAACACTTTTTGTCTTGCAACTTGCAAAACATTAGGTGCCTTATATATACACATCAGATAATTCAATTCATACTCGTTGAAATTTCAGTTTGGTTATTTAAGGCCACTTTACCGGATTATATATTTTTCTTTCTCATTTTTATGATTTTTACATTATATTTATATACCTTTTATTTTTCTAATGTATTAACTAAGTAAAATTAAATCATTTCAGAATTTAATACTTAAATATTCATTATAAATCCAAAAGCGAAACTGTTTTCTTTTTTTGCTTTTTTTATTAAACTAAATATGTTATTCTATACATTATATGAAGTTTAAGGTAAAGTGATACTCTTCATGATTTATAAAGTGTGCAGTTTATTATAAATTTTATATTTTATATTTTATATTTTATACTTATGATGTTTAATATGCAGATATTTTAGTTGATTGATTTGTCAGTAAGCTAACTAGTATATCATGTGATACCAACTAAATCTACAAGTTTCATCATCAGCCCCTACTTCTATCTCTCAAAAAAAAAATTACTCGATTGATTATTTCATCATTAACTATATAAATATTTTCTTTAATTTAGGATATTTTAATATAATTTTAATTATAGAATCATTTATAGTATATGAAGTGATATTTATTTTATATTTTAAAAAATATTCATATTTAATATATTTCAAAGAGAGATAGAGAGCGACTAGATAAAAATAATTTTAAAAAAATGTTATAATTTTTTAAAAAATTAAGATAATTCTCTAATTTTAATTTAGATTCTTAATTAATATGATTCAATTAAAAAAATTTATATTAATAATGGGAAAAAGCAAGATTTGCAAACAAGGATGAGAGTTGAAAAGGGATTACCTTACCTGCCATAATTGATTGGTAATTAATGTCTCTGCAAAAACGCGTTGCCCATGGTCATCACTTCGCTGGGATGCACAAACTATATATAAATATATATATATATATATATATGTATGTATCTGGAACTTTCAAGTTATATAGTCAATCCAAATTTCAAAATATACTAGTATTTGCAGTTAATTATCCATAAGTCATTAACAATATAATTATAATCATGTAATACATATTTTATTTTGTCTGATTTTATATTTAAAACATAATTAATTATATATTTTTTAAAGTAAAAATTACTCTCTCGTATCTTATATATAGGATCTTTTATCGTGATCCTAAATATAAGATCTTTTATAATATATGAGGTAATATTTAATATACGTTTTCAAAAAAATTCTCTTATTTAATATATTCAAAGAAAGAAAGAGAAAAAAATTAAATAAGGATAATTTTAAAAAATTATTAAAATTTTTAAAGAAATTAAGATAATTAATTAATTTTAATTTTAATTTTTAATTTATATGAAACAATTAAAATGATTTTATATTATATTAAGGGTGAGAGGTGGTAATTAAAGACTATCCAATGTGCAACAAGAATTATAACCACGGTTTAACTCAAAAGCTGATTAAACAAGTTGACGACATCTTTTGAGAAACAACATGTACGGGCACAACCTCGGATTCTAGAAAAATTGGCATCTGATGAACTTCGAGAAAAAGGCCAATTAATTAATAAAAAAAATATTTGCATCATCGGAATTGGGAAACCAGCCTCTTTCACCTGCACATCAATCCATGCATATATACACTATTTTGTTTTTTAATTAATTAACTTATGTATAAAATTTAATCCATCATGCACCATTCACTTCATTCCTATTAACATTTCCTCATTCCAAGGCATGTGTTACTGTTTGTCTGACTTCAAGTTTGTGTACACATGCTAACTTTATTATTAAACTATTACAACCCTAAGATACTGGTCAATCAACTCTCAATCATCAGACTTTTTTCCTGTTATAAATATGATATCTATATCAAAGATTTAAGGCTTTGTCAACAAAGTCCTTCAATTTACCAAAGAAAATTACATTTGCCATTAAACTTTGTTTTTATTTATAATAAATATAAAATTTATAACAGATTATACTATAAATAAGTCATAAATAGTGTAATTTATCTCAAACTTTATTAAATATAAAAAGAATGCTTATAATTTTACTAAAAAATCATGTCTAAAATGAGACATATTATTATGTTTATTTTATTAATAATGATTGAATTGAATAATAAGAAATTTAATTCCCCTTAAATAAGATTTTGAGTTTAAATCTTATAAATGAAAAAGATTATATTTGAAGAGTTATCCTCATTTTAAGCATAACAATACTTGAATTTGATTCAATTAGATAATTATATAAAAAATTTACTATGTTTATTTTCATTCAATTGTACAAATTGCAGGGTTAAAAGTGATGTAAATTTACAGTTATTATAAATAATTTTTAAACACCCATTTGTTGTTTGTCTTTTTTCAAAGACATTAAGTAAACACTCATTTTAAGCATGACAATACTTAAAGGAAAGATGCCCGCTCACATCACAGGAACTTGCTAACTCGGCCTTAGTTCTTTGAAAATTCGAATACTATTATAAATGAGTGCTAATTTGTTATTATCTTAATTTTATTTTATGTGTCATTTAAGATACTAACATATAAATTAAGAAATACAGTTAATGTATTAGAATTTTTTAAAATTTTTTAACATGTCCTTAATAAATAGATAAATAAACAAAAGTCATTAATGTCATTTTTTAAAAGGATAGAGGTAAAATTGGAAAAATAATAATTAATATTGTTTTGAATTTGAAAGTGAATAGAAATTAAAATTTTATTCAAATGCAACATAGAAAGAATCAGAGGGAGTAATTGATCGTATTTTAGATGTTCAACTTGTCATCATCTATTTCGATTTGGCACTATCTGCTTTTGGATTATTATAAATTCAATTGATTAGTTGATGTTGGTATATATATTGAAGTAGTGTTATGAAATGATTGAGGCACAATTATTGTTAAATTTGACTTTAACGTACACATTGTTATCCCCACTTCATACAAGCATTCAAATTTAGGAAATGGATTATTTTTTGTTAAAATTTACCAAAGATTATTTCTTGTTAAAAATTGCAATGTCATCTCTTATTTAAAATCTGATTCGTTAACTTATCAAACAATTGGGAGAAATGTCTAATCCATATCATAAGCTGTACAATGCATTATGTATATTAGCCATAATGAACTTTTGAACAGAGAATCCAAATCGTCATAATTTATTTATTTACTTTTGAATATTTTCATATTTATTATATTGGTATATGTGCTCATTATTTGCAACAACGTATTTATTAAAAATCAACCAAGGTTGACATACAAGTTGATTCTATTTGTAATGTTATAAATTTGAGCTTCATTGCTGATGTGAAAGCTTCCTTAATGAATACTTTGTAAATATCTCTAATAAGTAAGTCCTATTTGCACTGTAATATCTGCCTAAACTTGCTAGTGGGACAGAGCCCACCAAAATATTTTCTATACCAAAAATTTTTTTTTATTAAAAATGTTACCTCAATTTCTTTTTATTATAAGATCTTTTTAATTGAATCACGTATAATCATAAATTAAAATTAGTTAAAAGTACAAAAAATTAGTTAAGAGTTTTATTTTTTGAAAAAAAGGGTCACTTAATATTCCAAAATTATCCACATTAATCACAACATTGAAAAAAGAGGAAGGTATTTGAAGAGTGAATTTATACGATATTTTTTTAAAAAACTTATAAATACTAGCTTCATTGTTTTTAAAAGGTTTATACTAAAAAACATCAAAAGCTTTTTAGAATGGGTTTTATTAAAAAACGGAGGAGTAATTTGCAGAATACTTGAATGTTTTAATATTAGATCATAGTTAAGGGGCTTATGTACACACATTATTTTATCATAATCTTAATCTTAAGTATAAAAAAAAATAAAGTTAGAATAAATTTTAATTTGTTTGCGGAATATCGAGTAGTATCTTTTTCTTTTTTCTTTTGGCCGATATCGAGCAGTATCAATATTCAATACTGACAAGCACCAATTTTCACTGCCTAATCACAATGCAAAAATCAATACCTACCCGTACCCATTCCTATATTATCCCAGATTCCCCTATTAACCTTATCCTCACAAAGTTACAAATACATATATAAGTAAATATATATGACAATAAATAATGTTTGGCTCAAAATAATGTCCATAATAGATAAAAAAACCAAAAGCCTAACCAAAAAGATACTGACATGATTTGTAAATAGGTAAATCTCTTAAACATGTTATTAATGATTCAATTTTTAATTATATGTATAAAACATGCCTTCTTAAGAGAGATCAAATATATTTTAGTGATCTCTATATCTTAAAAGAATTAGTTTTTAATTATCAGTTAAAAGATACTATTAGTATTCTCAAAAAGGCAAAAACCTAACTTTCATTATATAATTTAAGCTACATCGGACTAACTTTTTTTTAGTAATTAAATGAATAAATTGATTGAAATGTATATAAAGGTAGTGCAAATGTTATCTTACTGTAATTTCTAAATTAAATGTCAGATGTAAAATAATAAACCCCTAATACCATCCATGTTTTTAGCTAAAAATGAGACTCATATGCAATCTTTATATCATCATCCTTAATTTTTTAATTAAAATATAATAAATATGTACTTTTCAATAATACAATAACAAATATACATGATTTAATTGAAAGATCATATATCAATTTGCAAAAACTACTATTACTTATCATGTTAAATGCTCATACACTTATATATTTAATTAAAAAAATATGATAACACAGATACAGAATTTTATAATTTTGTAAGATTTTAATAGTTATAGTTTTTAAACAGTGTAATCAATGATTAAAAAGTTGCACAAAGTAAATGTGTTGACTTGCATGTTAATGGGCACATAGAGAAGATGACGATGAACATGTTCAGAAAGGTACTCCTCAACACTACTAGAAAGGAATAAACTGGCTTCCCCCCACCCCCGGTGTTATTTTTTCTTCCTTCTATTTTTCTTCTTTTTTTACTCATTTTAATGTTTATATCAAATTCTAGTGATCTAAATATGTTTATTTTTTATTTGAATTTTAACATTATAATTAAAATATTGAATCTAAATCATTAAAATTTAATTTAAAAACTTTAAAAATTAAACATGGACAAAAGAAGATTGTGAGAGGGAAAAAATATAATTTAAAGAGAGTGGAAATAATACCAAATTTGATTTCCTGTCTTATTCACTGACTTTGCTGGTTATTATAATCATCATTTTAGAAGAATTACTTGATCCTTTATATAAGGTTATTTGTAAAATCTATGAAACATTTGATATTCCCTTTATCCCATTTTATCTATTGTTTAAGGTTTTAGTATAATGATTAAGAAAGCTAGTAAATAACATCATGAATAGTACAATTTTACTAAATTATCTTTAATTATTACTACTCTTTTATGTAGTAGTATTAAATTATAACAAAAAACTACATACTATTAATTGCTTAAGAGTATAATTGGAAAAAAAAGACATTAATTTTTCATTGATTTTTTAAAATGATGGATAAAGTGGAATATTTAAAAATATTTAAAATAAAAAATAAAATGAGATAGAGTGTGTAATTTTTCCTTTTTAATTTTGCCCTTATTAGTTAAAATGGAGAGAGAGAGAGAGAGAATGATTAAATGGTAAATAATTAAGATGAAGAGATAATGATGATTTTTTTTTAAAAAAAGGGTAATCTTGAAAAATTATGATAATTTTTCAAAACTTCTTTTTTTACCAAAATTTTTTCAAAACTTCAAACGCATTAACTAAAATTAACTATTTTTTTAAATATGTTATATAGTTAAAAGGTGCTTATAATAAAGACTAGAGGGAGTAATAGGTAAAATCCATCACCATATTTGTGATTCTCCATTCACATGAACTATACAAATGATCTCTTCCAAAATTATTGGCTTTTTGATGTCATTGGATAAGAAAATCTGGGGAAAATTCCAAATAGCTAGCAAAGGATTATAAAATAGTACTCATAACTGATTAATATACACAAATTTTTAACTAGTTAATCCATACAGGTTTTCAATTTCAGGTACTCCCTCCATTCCAGTTTACAAAATATTTTTAATTAACACACATAGATTAAAGGTGATAATTAATAATTAAAATATTTTTCATCATTTCTTAAATTTTTCTAATTTAATATTATTGACTCATGAATTAAAATTCCTAGTATTAATTAAATTTTATCATTTTTAGGAATTTTTTGGGTAAAAAAATTAAATACACTACATAATTTATAAAATTTCTTATATTATAAAATATAAATTTTCTCAAAATGTGCTTTACATAGCAAAATGAAAAATGAAGAAAATATTATTTTGGAACTATGATTTCCCTGTGTTACCTAGTTGATATTTTTTCAAAATTTAAATTATTTTTTTTAATTACATCATGACGGTTTAAATCATTGATTTCTCCCAAAACTCCACTCTATCTTTGCCACCTAGATTAGCCTCATGAGGCAAATTTAAACTGGTTCGTGAATGTTGAATTTAGAAGGCTAAGGCTAATATGTAGAAGTAGGACGAGAAAATTAAAAACAAGTAAGAAAAATGGATAAGCGGGACATGAGTAAGGAGTGATACAGAAGTGAAGCAAACAAAGTAGTGAAATTTACATAATAATAATAATAATAATAATAATAATGAAGAGAGTAAAATGACGAGAAAAAGTCTTAAGATTCTTGAAGATGATGATTATTGATGACAACCGCACGAGAGTTTCTTCATTGGATTCTCTTACATATGTCAGCCCCACCTGCCCCACCCCCACATGACATGATAGGCATTCATTAAATTTTAATTTAACTCCTGTCTTCACATCTCATCTCATAAATTCAAATATTTGTGCATATATATATATATATATAAACATAAATTATTAACATGTACTAATTTCAATCTTCAATCAAAGCATTTTAGTTTCAATCAAACTGGAAATACATGTAGTTTACATATAATAAATAAATAAATAAATATGCTCCTAAGAAATTTATTCCAGACTTTTTGGTATAGTTAAAAAAATTAGCACAAAAATGTGAGAGTTACCTTAAATTACTATCTCCATTTTAAATTATAAGGCACATTTTTTTTAAAAATTTATATTTCATAATATAAGGCATTTAATGGATTACATAATGTATTTAATTTTTTTTATCCAAATTTAATAGTTAACCATATTTAATAATGTTAAATGAGGATAATTTAAAAAAAATAAAATTATTTTCAGTTATTTATTATCACTATTAATTCATGTATGGTAGTTAAAAGTATTTTATAAATTAAAATGAAAAGAATAACTTTTAACATTAATTAGTAACAATTTCTAATAATCAATATCAATGTGCAAAAATCTACACTGAGCTGTACAATTCATAAATCATAAGTAACGTAGCTTATTCTTCAAATTCCATGCAGCATAAAAAAAAAAAAGAAGTGTCTAATCTTATCCAAAAAGAAAAATGTGTCTAATATTAAAAAAATTGAATTTACAAGCTTGTACTTCACATAATCTGAAATGCCTAATGAAGCAATTTTTGTCCCATTGTAATTCAACTTCAAATTGTATGATACTACTCTCAGATAATACTTAATGACTTTCCTTTTTTTTTTTTAAATAGTTCAATTAAATGTGGATTATGTAATTGGTGTTTCCACTTGAGTAGCGGATTGTGTTTCGGGCCAAATTCCAAAGCACAAAGACTAGCACCCTCAAACCACTACTTTCCCTTGTGGAACTACCCCAACCTCTATATTCAAATTCAAAAGTGGAATATTTCACCCCAAAACAAAAATTCAAAAGTGGAATATTATAAGATTTTGTTTTTGGGCAACGGAATATTATAAGATTGGTTTCGTAGTACATTCAAAATTTGCAATTCCATTGTCCTGAATTTAGTTTTTAATTTCGTCACGATTGCTTGGTTTCACGGTACATATAATAAATGACAGTAATAGTATTGTCACATACAAATTGATTCAAATCCTATCACCCTTTGAAAATTATCTAGGATATATTTATTGAATTCGAGTACTAGATATATATAGATACATTAAATTTAAAATAAGTTCAACATTATTTTAAAATTTTATAATCTTACCTAATTTAATTTGAATTAGTCGAAAGCAAATAATAATACTAAATCTTTTATGAAACTTTAATGATAATACTGAAAAAAAAATCTTTTAGATCATAGATACCTTTTTTAATAACTATATGGTATAAAGTATTATTGATTAATTAATTTAAATTTAAGCATTTTTGGATTCAAATGAGGATACTTATATTTAAATTGCAGAAGAAAGATGATTGTATTTATTAAAAGTAAAAGTACACACAGATATGGTATATGACCGTAAATCATTCTCATAAAATGACAGAAAGGGCAATGGCGGACCGTAAAGTTTGAAATATATTACTCCCTCTTATACTTAATATAAGACCATTTTAACTAAATCACGTGAATTAAAAATTAAAATTAAAACTAATTAACTATTTCAATTTCTTTAAAAATTTTAATATTTTTCCAAAACTACCCTTATTTAATTTCTCTCTCTTTCTCCGTGAATACATTAAATAGGAACATTTTTAAAAAATATATATATAATAAATACTACCTCATACTCCCTCCGGTCCCTATTATAAGATATTTTTAACTACCGTACGTAGATTAAGAAAAGTTGGTTACAGTCTAAAATTAATGAAAAAGATTTCTGACATTCTCATTTTGTCCTTAAGGAGAGAATAAAAATATATTAAATAGGAGGAGAGAGAAGTTAATTGAGATTTGTAATGAAAGCATTTAATAGGGGTAAAATTGAGACTAAAATTAAATTTATTACTTAACATCTTATATTTTGGACCAGATAAATTTTTTAAATAACACCCTATAATAGGGACCGGAGAGAGTATATTATAAAAGGTCTTATATTTAGAACTAAAATAAAAGATACTATATATAAAACCTAAAACCGGAGGGATTATTAGTATACATTGATTGAATACACTAAATTACGTGGATTAAGAATTGGAATTAAAGCTAATTAACTATCTCGATTTCTCTAAAAATTTCAATATTTTTTCAAAACTACCCTTATTTAATTTCTCTCTCTCTCTTTGAATACACTAAATAGGAGCATTTTTTTAAAAAATATATAATAAATACTACCTTATATATTGTAAAAAATTTTATATTTAAAATTAAGATAAAATGTACTATATATATATATATATATATATATATAGAATCTGAGGGAGAATTAGTATACATTGATTGAACTTGAACTTCATAATGTTCAAGACAAACAATAGTGCCATACTTAATGGTGGGGTTTAATCAGGCCTACCAACTACGAATAAATGCCCTTAAATAAAATCCCTTATATTAGTAAAGCCTTTCCTTAATTATTAGGTCAAAAGCGAAGTTGATAATTTGAATTTCTCACACAAATTTGTAATCATGCCTTTGAAAAAATAATACATATCTTTCTGATTTAGACAACTCAACATTTTTCCATTTTTGCCCCAACATATTAGCATCCACAGAGTTTTGAGTTGTCGTGTAACGAGCAACATGATCGTCCAAAAAAAAAATCCATCACAAACACTAATTCAGATTTTAATTTTATGCATATGTTATGTTTTGTCCAAGTCTATTTTGTACAATTCAAATATTATTATTTTTAATTAAATTTTAAGAATATTTTTATTTTAAATGAAAATATCATTCTTCTAACTATAATTTTTTTTAAAAATTATATTAAAATTTTTAAAAAATAAAATCTAGATCATTCAAAATAATTTAAATGAGATATTGAGAGAGTCAACGAAGAAGAATTTTTGGTGCATATACCAAAAGGAAAGAATATATGCGACTTTGCCTTTTCTATTATTCACTGAAATGATCAAATTGAAATGCTTGTAGAGTTGGAAGATCAACACTCACAAACCTCAAAATCAAACCCAATACATATTATTATTAAATCATACTAAAAAGTCTGAGAATATTCTAATGATCATTATAACACAAAACCATAACATTAATTTGCACTCACCACACTTTAATTCAAATGTCAGAATTACATCTCTCTATAACAGAGAAAAAGATTAAAAAGGATAATAATATTCTTAATCTAAACTCTAAATTTAGCCATCCCCAGCTAAATTTAGTGACTGAAAAAAGCCTAGCCAGCAAGCTGACCCTAAAATTAGCAGAGAAATTAAGAAGAAACAAAATCAAGACAAGAAGATGAACTGTTAATTAATTTCCTAAATCAACCACACCAACAAAACTTTCTCAAGCATTAATCAATTAATTAACATACTCCTACCTCTCTTCATTTTGGTCGAGGTAATTAATTAATCAGAGAGACTAGTAATTAATTAAAATAACTTCAAAAGCTCCATCTTCTGAAGTGTCTGTGACGATCATGATCATAATCACCATCATAAGACCTAGCCATAGGTATATATCTAACGAAGCTATGAACACTCAAATTAAGTTAAAATTACTATCAAACCGAGATATTATCTGGAAGCGCGAGGAAGAAGAAGAGCTCCAAGTCAGGTGGTGCGAAGAAAGAGATGGGATTCCGACGAAGAGAGCAATTACTGGAAAGCAGAGAAGCTGGCCTCTTCTTCCTCGGTGCAGGAGGACACGTGGCAATCTCTGGTATTCTGAACTTCTGGCCTTTTGGAGTGGAGCAGCAGGAGGTAGAAGAAGAAGAAGAAGAAGAAGAAGAAGAAAACGGTTCATCAGTGGTGACCTGTGAAGAAGAAGATGAAGGAGGAGAATCTTCTGGTATGTCTGCAGTTTCTGAGATTTCCCGAGTTCTGGTTTGAGGAGGAGGATGGTTCTGCTTCTTCTTGAAGTTCGTTCTTGTGGTCTTGAGCTTTCTGGTTGGTCTTCTTGGGAATGGCTTCGTCCTTGAGGAAGAAGGGGTTCGTGCCGAAGGGGCCATTTCTGAGGTATTGAGACAAAGAGGAAAGAGAGAGGGTTTGAGTGAGGGGTTTATTAGGAGTTATATTAATTGAGAAAACATCTGGGCAACTTGACCGGCCTGCCCGCTGCCCCAGCAACAGTTAATTGTTAAGATGCCCTTTTTATAAGAAAACAATTTTCTTAAAAGAAACAAACAAAAATAAAATCCTATCAAATAAATATATGTAAAATAAGGAAGGAGGGAAAAAAAGGCAGGAGCAATAAAACTAGAGGTGACAGGTGAGTTGTATTTTTGTGAAAATTATAAGGACAGGTAAGATTTGCATTTTTATTCATTGTAATTTGTAGATTTTAATACAATCCTATTGAATAGATTTTCACCGGTTGTTTTGATTCATCATAAGTTCACTATATATGATTCTACTCAAATTTAAAAGTGACATTTCTTACTTAGTATAATAGATGATACAGTGTGACAACAAGTGAGGGGATCACAATTATTGAGATATGTATACTTCTTAATATTTATTATAATTTCATAAAAAAAAAAATTATGTAAATAAATATGAACTTGAGAAAAAAAAAACTTATCCATTTTAAGTTTTTTCAAGATAAATGGATTTGGAGATTAAAGAATCAATGACCATAGAGAAATTTGTAAGCTCACAATTACCTCAACTAGTTTAATTTTCTTTTCAATTTCATCAAAGGCCACCATCCATGTTAGGATTAGAAAAATTCTAAATGAAAAATAGATACAGACATAGGCTATTTTGAATGTTTTGAGCCTATGAGAAAGACAAGAAAAGGAATCTTAGAGACATAATCTTATTTATGTGTCATGATAATATAAAAATGAGAGCTTTATAGATTCTTTATGAACATGCAGAGGCTTAGGTTAGCTGTGTATAGAAGGTTACAAAAATCATACGAATAATAATATAATTTTTTCGGATACGTTACACGAGAACTGATATGATTTTGTTCTGTGATAATTTTAGGAGTTAAAGAAAATGCACAGATATCGTCTGTTAGCTAGCTCCCTCGGCCAGTTTTGACTTTGTTTGCACTATGTCTGACAGATAATAGCTATCTGTTGTTTTCTGGCTTTTTCATAGGATCCTAGAAGAGGGTGTTTTGAAAGAAAAAAAAAGCTGCTCTATTTGCTTAATTAAACAATTTTTATAAATTAACTGTGTTTACATGGATAACGTTTCCAAGTTAAAAATTGAAGTTGGATTTGGATAAACACAAGTAAAATGTGTTTTACTATCTACACGCTCTCTCCATCTCTCCATTTACAAATAATAGACGCTTTGGAGTTTTTTTTTCTTACTTTTAAATAATGGTCACTTTATCATTTTTAAAGTAACATTAATTATTTTTTATAATTTTACCTTTCAATAATAATAAAAAAAGAGAGAAGTATTAAAAAATATTAGATAATTAATAAAAATATTATAATAAAATATAATTATATTTTATTATTTTTTATACTATTTATTAGCTTTCTTAATCTACCTGCATAACTCTAAAATGTTAATTATTTATAAACAAAGGAGTACGAGTTATATCAAACTAAATTAATACACAAATCAATAAAAATATTTAATGTAATTAAATAAAATTTGATAATAGTACGTTTGGAATTTCTAATTTAGTATACTTTTCTACTTCGGTAAAAAAAATAATATACAATTAATTACAATAATCACAATAATTATTGTGATTATTGTAATTAATTGTATATATTATATTATTGTGATTATTGTAATTAATTATATATTATATTTTTTTACTCTGTATTCACTAGAATTTCTTGTTCTTATTGCATATAAACCCACATGTACTAATTGAATAAATACAGCAAAATTGACATTCAATATTACCTCTTGCTTTTTTTTTTTTTTACTTTTCTTGACCTTTCACTCCCAATATTTAATCTATTCTCACATAGTATCAAAATGCATCAAATATATTGAAATCAATTATCATTTTATGTGGTAACATAGTATTAGTAGGACTCTTTGTCTATGTTCCATTGGCACTTTAAGCCAACCAACTGACTTATCCATTAAGTCGCATAATAGAAGTCAGTTTCATACCTTAGTGGACAAATTCAAGTAGGCTTCTATTCCTTCACCTTGAGTTTGAGAGTGTGTTAATGTAATTAAATGAATTTGATTACATTTGATTTAAGTTTTCTATTTATTGTATTTTCCTTTTCTACATAGGCAGCCTATCATATTTACTGTAATTATTATAATTAATTGTAGATTATAATTTTCTTATTTTGTTAGGATTTCATATTATTGTTATATATAAACCCACACATACTGAATGAATAAATAGAATAAAAGTTTCCCTTAACATTGCCTCATGCATTTTTTGTGCTTTTCTTGAGCTTTTCCTCTCTAAACGTAATCAATTCTCACAATATTCTTGTTCATTTTAGCTAAAAGTATGAATATATGTGGGTTTTAACATGCAATTCTTGATTCTAATTAGATTCCTTGTTTCCTTTTCCTTTTTTTTCCTTAGGGGTAAGAATTAGATTCCTTATTTTCAAAGGCATAATATGGGACATCGATATTGCACTTTCTTCAATACGATGATTTGATAAATTTTCCACAAACTTTCTTGACATTCTTTTTTTGGCCATTTTTTTCTTACAAAAAAGTTCAAGATTCAGTATTATCTTATATATCATCACGATTATGCTTATAATATAGTATTTTCTAAATAGCTGCACTAATATGCATAAAAGAATAATCTGGTATCCCAACAAAAAGAATGATAACATTATATATGAGAATAAGCCTACCATTATAAATTTAATTTAAATTTTATTGATTTTTATGATCGAGTTATTGCAAAAATTTTTTAACAAATTTTTAACGTGACTAATTTATTTCAAATTTTATTAAAAATAGATTGATTACAATGCGGACAGTACCATTTAATTTTTTTTTTGCCAGCACCATTTAAATTACTCAATGCAGTACAAAAATTTACTTGGTTTGTCTGCAAAAGAAAAGTGTGAAAAACTATTAAAAAATAAGTTAAATGTAAGCACGAATAAAATATTAAATAAAAAACAAAAATCCATAAAACTAGCCACCATATAAACTATTTATCTCCTCTGTCACTTTTGGATTTAAATTTAGAAGAATCCGATGCTGCTGTCCCTACATCATGCTTCAAGTTAAATTAAAAGAGAGATTATGCTGATGATCTAAATCTCATGAAATTAGAAACTTAGAGAATAGATTTAAAATAAAGATAGATAGGAAACAAATGTAAAAAGAAATAGATTGTGTTCTCAAATTTGATTTAGACGGTCAAATTATATGTTTTCCATTTTGATATTTGATGATTTTTAAAAATGCAATATAAAATACCTTTCTGAAAATGATAATTTTAATTAAAAATTTAAAAATCATGTCATCTAGATGAAAACTGAATGACGTGAAAAATATATAAGTTTATACTAACCAAGTTGGTGGTGTCGAAAAAATTTGATATTTCTTAAATAAGGCCTTGGTTTCAATACTTGATTTCAATCTTTATAAATAGAAAAAAAAACATATTGAGAGAATTATCCTAATTTAGGAACCAATAATACTTGAATTTACTCACTCCATTCACATAAATTGTTACTTTGTAGCTTTTTGTATTTTTTCAAATATTTATTGCTCAATAAAATATTAAATATATTCTTTTTATTGTTTTACCACCCATTAATATAAAAAAATATTTATGTTAAGAATGTTTTAAAAAAAAACTATGGATAAAAGTGATCAAATATCATATTTCAATTGAGAATATTCCAATCAATGTTTCAGTGGAAAAAAAAAAAAGAAAATGAGACATGGGTAAAAGATAAGACATACATAAATTTATGCAAACTTGGTAGAGTAAATCATATCTACAGTCGGGCCGGAGAAAAGAGTACGTAGATTATTTTTTGCATTTATAGTCTTCATTGTGCGCACACAGCATTTTTAAATAATTCAAATGCCGCGTCCAATGCATAATCAATCTTTATTTTTCAACTATATCCTTATTTATTAATTTCATTTTTTCTTTTTCTATTTATTACTTACTCTTTTTAAATTTACTCCCTCAAATTCTTAATATAAAATTCTTTTTAATCAAATAATGCATATTAAGGATGTAAGTTAAAAGTTAACTACTTTTATTTCTTAAAAAATCACAAGATTTTTTCAAAATTATCTTTATTGAATTTTTTTCTCTCTCATAAATTGAATAGGGGTAATTTTTGTAATTCATGATAAATAATACTACCTCTTATCCCTTTTATAAGGAACAAATAATTAATTCATTAAGAAAAAAAAACGGTTAACTACAACTAATATGTCATATTATGAAAAATCTTTTTAAAAATGTCTATATTTAATTGAGTCCCGAATTAATCATTTGTGCCAATATGATGTTAGTTAAGTAGAAAGGGTAAAATAGAAAATAATCATTTAATGTTTGCAACAATAGAAGTTAATTTCTTATAAAAAGTAACAAAAAATTCTTCCAAAAGTTTCTTATACAATGGATTCGATGAAGTACACTGTATTCTAAACCTGGTTATATATTTAGGATCAAGTAAAAAAATTCTCTATTTAGAATAAGATGGAGTATTTCATTTCCAAAATGAGGATTTTTTAGTCATTACATGGTACTATTTTACTACATAATTAAAATTTTCTTAATTAGTCAAATTACAAGGGATATGGGAAGGAAGGAGTATTAAAATAGTACTCTCTCTGATTCTTAATATAAGACATTTTTAACTAAATTACGTAGATTAAAAATTAAAATTAAAACTAATTAATTTCCTCGAT